>JAPPVO010000031.1:129547563-130752631 GCA_030407325.1 Camellia japonica
TTTTAACAAAGTATCTAGTTATTCGAAAATCCATATGACATTATCACAACCAAACATATTTATTCAACTCATAGTATTAATTTAGAAAGAATACATGAATTCATAGCTTCCACAATTTCACAATTCAACACCAAGGGGTAAATACGCCATGAAATTCCTAAAGAGAGTCCCAATACATACATATACATAGGTTTATATCCAAATAGCTTCTACATTTCCGGCTATTAATACGGTAGGGAATGGGCAATCCAAAATCATTTGTTTTTCCACTTTTACTGACTACAATACGACAGGACCGGTGGACACCCAAAAACACTTTTCCCACATTCGTTCGGCTATAGGCTCAAGATAGGGCAATTGGGCACCTAAACTTCTCCTTCCCTCCGCACAGTGACAACAACACACAACACTTTCTAAAAACTGATCTCCCTACCTAGACTCACATGCTTTTACCACCCCCTTAAACAACTTTTTCAAGATTTCCAAGTATTCATACATTCTTGAGGTAAACGATAATGTACCCACTCAAGTAGTTAATGAAGTCTGAGAACAATATTCTTATTTCAAGAAAAATCTCAAGAGGTTCTAATTTCACAAGTCTCAATCAATACGTATTCAAAATGTCATAATCTTTCATCATTTTTAAAAGAATTAAAAATCAATTTCATCTTTTTACAAATTTTACAACTAGTGTTTTCATAAATTTAGGGCTTTTACCCCCTAAATCATGTTAAATGTTATTTCCTAACTAAAATCTTCATAATTCATAGCCATTAATAGAAATCTTAAGAAAATGTAGAGAAAATTTCATTTTTGAAATAAACAATTTTTGTAAACCTCAAATATTAAATTATAGCATTAATTGTCATAATAGCACCACATAAACATTCTCAAATAAAGAGATACAGATTAAAAATATCCTACCTCAAAGATAAAAAAGAGAAGCTAGATAAAAAAGATTTCCTTTGAAAATCCAAAATCTAATCGGTCAAAATGTTGATCTTCACTTGTTCTTCATCTTAATGTAAGATCTATGGTGGATTCTTGGTGAAAAATAGATGAAATCAAGGTTTGGAGGTCTAGGGTTTCAGGTATGGAGGAGGAAGAGAAGAGAGGAAGAAAGAATGAAAAGATTGGGCCGAAAAGTGACTTTAAAGTGCATGACTTCAAACTACCGCTTGAGCGGTCAAAAGTCAAAGTTCACTTGAGTTGACTTGTTTCTAGAACAGGTACTCAAATTTCAAATGAGCATAACTCCCTCGTTCTTCTGTTTCCAAATCGAAGCCGTGTAAATAAGATTTCCAATGGTTTCTAACCTCATATCTAGATTAAAAGTGTAAAAAGAGAAAAAGAAAAAAGAGTGAAGACTGCTCATAAGATAATTATTCGAATCAATGTTTTTAGTTCAATCCTACTTTACTATTATGATATCACCCCAATTAATACTCTAAATCAATCAAAGAGGCTTCAAGTACAATAATAAGAGAGTCAAAAGAAATCCTACTAGTCCAACGAGTACGAAATGTTGCACCACTCGCCACCACCACTATCGCCATGAACCACTGCAACTTCGGCCACATTACGAGCCTTCTATCTCACCTCTACTACTATTACCATCTTCGATGGCCCTTCTCAACCCTCTCACACCCCTCTCCCACCATTCCCTTCACACCTTAGCCCCATACCTAGTCTTTTTCGATACCCCCGCGACCTTTGCTGTTCACAACTCCCTTATCTGTAACATACCAACCATTCCCCAATTCCGACGACCATGATATAGAGACATTCACAAGAAAGAGATCGCATGACTAGGGTTTTGAATAAAGAGAGATCGTCACAGCGACTAGGGTTTTAAAGAGAAATCGTGGTGGCTAGGGTTTTGTAGAGAGCGAGAGGGGCTACGACTATGATTTTGACAGAATTAAGTGTGAAGTGGTTGCAAGCGTGCCAAAGAGGGGCTGCGGACTGAGTTTGCAATGGTGGGAAGCTCGTGGCAATGGGGATTTTGTGGCGGCAAAGTTTCAGCAATGGTGGTTCGTGTGTTGGTGGCTAGGAATACGTTTAGGAAGTTAAGATTTTGGTAGAGAAGATAAGGACATTTTGATAATTTTATTTTAGGACAAAATTGCAAGAAAATAAAATATCATTAAGTGTTTGAAGAAAGAGGAAATGCCATGTGGAAATAGAAGCTCCCATGTTGTGTGCCTTTTCCCTTAAGCATTCTTCTCCCTTTTTGGATCTGGTTAAGCACAACCACTAGTAAACACTTTACTTTTGACATGGTTGATCAAAGATAAGATTTGATCAACTTTAATTTCGAAAAACTTTTGTCCCCATAAGCAATTAATAACTAGTGTCTACATTTGACAATATTTTTGAACTCTTTCTTTGGATTGGATTTTTTTTTTTTTTATTTTTTTTAAATTCTTGTAATGTACCTAGAAAATTTACACAAAAAACACCTATAAAAACATTGTGTGATTAAGATTTAATTCAAGTGTGATTCTCATTATGTGAAAATTGAATCTCGATCACACATCACTTTTCTTTATTAGTTTTTTAAATAACTGTTTGAGTTACTAGTTTTTTTATTTTTTACTTGAGAATAATAAGTAAAAAAAAAAAAATGAAACATAATGCAAGGGTCAACTTTTTTTGGAGCCCTAAATTTTAACAAAATTAAGACCCTAAGAGGTAGCCTTGCCGGCCTATAACTGGGGCGGGCACCGAAAAGATTGCCACATAACATGAGGTCAAACAATCGAGACTTTTCCATATTAAGTCAATTTATCATCTTAATTCTCAAACTAGACTAGTAGTTTGGACCGGAATTTTTCAAACTAGGTTAAAGCGCTATTACAAATCACGCTTTTACTGTTGGGGCTGAAAATTTGATAATAGTGAAAGCGCTATTAGAAATCACGCTTTTATTAAGAAAGCGTGGTTCAGAACCACGCTTCTAACATAATATATATTTTTTTTTTTCAACAAAACGTGATTTCACAAACCACGTTTTTTACTGTGAAAATATAAAACACATTTTGAAACAACGTTTTCCATACAAACCAACACACACACCCCCACACTCACGCACACACACGCCCACAACACTCACCCCCAACACTCATGCACATCACACTCACTCACATTAATTTTATATATAATAATAATTAAATAAATATATATAATAATAATTTATAATAGCAAATAATATCAATTATATAATTTTTATAATTTTTGTAATATAAATTTTTTTATATAATTTTTTATCTTTCGAGTGGTTAGAAATAATTTTTTACAATTAAATTGAAACAGCCATACGTATGTATATAACCTGCCCAAAAGTTAAAATGATAATTATTTTTTTACCCTTAAATGATAATTTTTTTATTTTTTATTTCTTAACCAAATTAATTTTTAATTATTTTTTAAAAAAAATTCTAAAAATCAAACCATACATAACCTAAAAATCTTTTGAATAAATGACTTATATACGTATGGTTTAAGGGTAAAGATTTTGATAAATGACTTAAATGATAAATCAAACCATCCATAACTTAAAAATTTTAATCCTGGATTTACCCACGCATAATTTTTATATAATTTTTTGTCAATATAAATCATTTTTATATAATTTTTAGGTTATGGATGGTTTGATTTATCATTTAAGTCATTTATCACAAATCTTTACCCTTAAGCCAATACGTATGTAAATCATTTTATCAAAAGATTTTTAGGTTATGTAATGGTTAATTTTAGAATTTTTTTTAAAAAATTAAAAATTAATTTGGTTAAGAAATAAAAATAAAAAATAATTATCATTTAAGGGTAAAAAAATAATTATCATTTTAACTTTTGGGCAGGTTATATACATACGTATGGTTTGTTTCAATTTAATTTGTAAAAATTATTTCTAACCACTCGAAAGATAAAATTATATAAAAAATAATTATATTTCAAAATTATAAAAATTATAAAATATATAATTGATTATTATTTGTTATTATAAATTATTATTATATATATTTAATTATTATTATATATAAAATTAATGTGAGTGAGTGTTGATGTGCATGAGTGTTGTGGGTGAGTGTTGTGGGCGTGTGTGTGCGTGAGTGTTGTGGGTGTGTTTATTGGTTTGTATGGAAAACGTTTTTTCAAAACGCGTTTTTACATTTCAACAAAAAATCACGCTTTTTGAAAGAAAAAAAAAAAAAAATTTATGTTAAAAGCGTGATTTGGAACCACGCTTTCTTAATTAAAAGCGTGATTTCTAATAGCGCTTTCACTATTCATCAAATTTTCGGCTCCAAACAGTGAAAGCGTGATTTGTAATAGCGCTTTAGCCTAGTTTGGAAATTCCATCCAAACTAAGTCTAGTTTGGGAATTAAGATGATAAATTGGCTTAATATGGGAAAAGCCTCCAAACAATCTGGACAATTATGTTACCATCACACACACTTATAAATAATGTATAAGTAGATGTTTTTATAACAGTAATAATACAAATATACATAAAAAAAAGTTTGAATTTTCTTAAGTTGGCAATTTAATTTAAGAAGTCTATTTTGGAGTCGACATCGCCTTGTTTGTTTTGAATTTTAGAAACTATTTTTGAATTTGTTTTGAAAATAGAAATTAGTTTGACAAAAATAAATATTAAAAATATATTTTTGAATTTTTAAAATTATTTTTGCTCTCTAAAAGGATAAAACTATATAAAAATGATAAGTGCTTTTAATTTTTAAATTTTTTTACAAAACAAATTATAAATTTTTTAGAAAAAAAATTTGAAAGTGTGCTAACGACATATCAATTGCCAAAAGTTGGAGATGTTTTTGATAGTTTCTTTTATTTCAACCAACACAAAAGTCTTAAATGTTATTATTTCAATCAATCAAAAATAAAAAATGTTAGAAATTTTAAATAAATTATCAGCCACCCTTTCAGTATAAGTGAATGTAGTGATTTTTCTAAATTAGTTCAAGGAGCTTACACAGCTCAATATGAAGGTTTTTCAAAAAAATTCTACTAGAAACATAGTATTAATGAATTATCAAGAGGTCAAAATTGAATTATTTAATATTTTTAAAATTTTGAATGAAAAAATTTATTTAACATCTGATATGTGGAAGTCAAAGCAATGATTAAAATATCAATGCATTATTGCACATTATATAGATAATGATTGGAAATTGAATAAACGAATAATTTCTTTTAAATTAGTTGAACTTCCATATAATGGTCATTCACTTAGGATAACAACAAAAAAATGAATTATCTAGGTGAGCTTTATAAAATAAAATATTTACAATTAGTTTAGATAATGCAATACATTATAATCAAACTATATCTTATCTTAAATTAACTTTACCATTACCTCTTAGAGCATCTCCAACGGTGAACCTTTTTTTTTTCATCAAATCTGAGGAAAAAAAAGGCGATTTTCTCAATCTGATACGAGATGCTCCAACGGTTGCATCAAATAGACTGGGGACGTCCGGCCGGTCGACCGGTTAATGGACTGAATGTTTTTTTTTTTTCCTCCATTTCAGTTTCCATTTCGTTTCCCAAGTACTCTGAACCAGAGCATCATCCACCTGGCAAATAGGGTGTAGGGTATCAAATCAAATTACTCCTGTCTCTCTCGAATCTGTTTCTACCCCCATCTACTATCTAATTTATATATATATATATACAGAGAGAGGGAGAGAGTTGTTGGTTGCTGCTGATGGCTACCAAAGAGGATGAGAGATTGGAGGAGAGATTGCTCTTGGAAGATGGATTTCCACAGGTACTTTTGACGCTTTGATTCAAATTTCTAGAACAAAACTTACAGATGATGTATTGCAAAACTTATCCTAGAACTTTTGACAGATTTTTTAAACAGATTCAAATTTCAATGGAAGATGGATTTCCAACACTGTTTTGCTTTTTTACTCTTTTTATAAATGTATAAGAGCTTTACCAATCTTTTTTTTTTTTTCTTCTCTTCTTTTTTGGTCAAATTTGAGTGAAATTTTGATTAAAAGCTTTATATGATATGAAAATTTGGCTCAAATTTGAGTGAAATTTTGGTCAAAAGCTTTACAGCTTTACAAATTTTGGCTCAATTCTGCAGTTGAATTTTCAAGCTTGAGGGTCATCCGGGGGGTCGACCTCCCAGTGTAAAATCTGTACAAAATTTTGCAAAAATTGGTCATCCAGTAGGTCATCCGGTGGGTTATTCGGTAGTGAAAATACAATAGTAATGAATAGTATTTTGGTGAAAGACCTAGCGCATTCTCATTTTGGTGAAACTTTTGATGAATTCTCAATTTGATATCCATTTGGTGAAACCGTTGGAGCCATAAAAGTGATAATTTTTCACCAAATTCAAATCTGATGGTGAATTTGGTTCACCGTTGGAGATGGTCTTAGTGGTACTTTATTTGATATTTGTTGTTGTGCCCATATTTTAGATTTGATTGTTAAAGAAGCTATGAGTCAGTATGATGATTCTGTAATAGCAATAAGAAACACGATTATTACAATTAATAGTTCTATTAAACGGCTTGATATGCAAAATATTATGTCAATAAGAACAAATGAAATGCAAAAAATTACCTTTAGAGCTAGAAATCAGGTGAAATTTAACATATAATATGTTAAATGTAACTTTAAAACAAAGAAGAGCTGTAGATTTATTTTTTCAATTGATGACAATTAGAGGAATTACCTGAACAAGACGATTGGACCCATGAAGCCTTATATACAGATTTTTTTTTTAAAATTTTTTGATCAATCAACAAAAATATTTTCATATATATATACACCTACTTTATATTTGTTTTACATTAATTAACAAAAATAATGATGGTTTTCACAAATTAGTTTTCAAATGAAATATATTATGACATTACTGTTTCATTGAAAGAAAAATTTAATAAATATGTTGATCCATTACCACACATTTTTGGTTTAGCTATCATAATGGATCCTAAGTGTAAAGATATTGGTTTACAAATTTTTTTACAACTTATTTTCGGTAACGAAGATCAATTTGCCTCTATTATTGAAACACTCAAAACAATTATTGTTTGAGGAATATAAGAATTTTGTAGTTGTAATTAGACCACTTGCACACACTACAACAAGCTCATCTTGTGGTGGAGGATTTGATATTTGATCACAGATAAAAAATAAAAGAATATCTCAAAATACAGGCACTTATAGTTCTAAGTGACAACGTTATTTGGATCAACCTTGTGTTGATAAAAGTGAAGAAGATTTTGATATTTTAGATTGATGGAAACAACTTTAACATGTATGGCATGTGCTTGCATAGATGACCTGTGATATACTAATCGTTTCTTTTTCTACAATGGCTTCTAAAATAGTTTTTAGTGCAGGTGAACGACTGTTGAGCGATTACCATTGTTGACTCACACTCGAAATGGTTGATACACTAATGATAACAAGAAATTATTTGTATGCAACCGGAAGAAACACAAAATGTTAATGAGAAAATAAGGATTTAAGCCGATTTGGATGCTATCACAATGGACAATCCGAATAAATTGTCCAACTTCAATGATTGATGAATAATTTTTCTTTTTAGTATGTAATTTCATAATATTTTTATTCTTTGAGGTAGAGTATAATGCAAATGATTGGTAAATTTATAGGTGTCAACATAATTGTGATATACTTGACCTATAATGATATAATTTCTCTACCATCTATCAAAAATTTGTAATATTTTATTTCATTTTTCAAAATTATTATTTACATTCTATCATTTTTTGTTTCCATTGTGTACTTAAGTTCGTAAAAATAAATAAATAAAGGGGAACTTACCGATAAGTCCCATGTACTAAGTTCAAGATCAGCTAATCCCAAAACAAAATACTTGCACCAATTAGTCCAACACATTTTTTAATTGTTACCAAAAAAATCCTTTTTTTTTTTTTTTAATTTACAGACACTGTTCACATCTTACTATCGTCGGACTTCCGTCAAACGGTCGCGGAGACTCGTCGGAATGTTCAACATCGCCGGAAAGTCGTCGGAATGTTTAAAACATGTTATGAAACTGTAAAATTTTACAGTTCTAAAGCATGTTATAAAACTGCAAAATTTTACAGTTTTAAACCATGATTCATTCCAGCACAAAAAAAAAAATTCAAACTGCAAAATTTTACAGTTTTCACTGCCTGTAACTAAAACTCGAAAATTACTTGTTCAGAATTCGAAAATTTTCTCATTACAAATCTGTGTGATAGCTGTACAAATCTGAGTCATTACAGATCTGTTTCAATGATATTATAGATCTATTTCATCATCAACAACAACAACCATAGATCAACAACTATCCCAAAAAAAATCTGTAAATAGAGAGAGAAAGAGAGAGAAATTGACAAAGATATATACACAAATCTGTTCAATCTAAGCACAGATCTGAGGATGAGCGTCTTCTTGTTCTTGTTCTTCATCGTCTTCTTGTTCTTCAGTTTTGCATCGTACCAAATCTGGTCACTCTGATCAGATCTTCGGCGTCAATAATCGATCTGCGTGGTGGAGAAAGTGGCGATGGTGGTGCCGCAGAGGTTCAGATCGGCATAGATGTTCAGATCGGAAGGTCGTAAAGAGGAAGCAAAAAACCAAAAAAAAAAAACGAGAGAGGAAGGGAAGCAAAAAACAAAGAGAGAGAGGGGAAAGGACTTTTGGGTGCAGTGAAAAAGTTTTGGGATTAAATGGAGACTACATGTTTCACATGGGACCTATGGGTAATTTTCCCATAAATAAATCAAGCTTGGGCTTGGGCTCGGCCTAAAGCCCGAGGACCCCTAGGTCAACCCAACTTGAATTTGGTTGGAGCTTGATCGGGTCTGCGCTGGCCAATTTTACACCCTTGATGCTAATAAATAGCTATTGTTAAAAGTTAGAGAGATTATTTTGATGATTTTGAAATAATTTTTCATACCATTTATATTGTGTCATTTGCCCCTTTATTTCTTAAAAACCCACACAAATATAATTTTCACAAAAGTTGGCCACTTCACTTGGTTAATCAATAACAATAACAACACGCAAAGGACTGTACTGACCTGCTAGCAATTGCGGTCCACTCATTTCCTTGAAGTCTGGAATCTACAAAGACAAAAGTATTATTGACTACTTTTGTGGACAAAGAAAAATAATAAGATAAAAGAGAAAGAAATTGGTTGTTTGGCCCTACTATTATATTATTAATTATTAATTATTTTTAAATTATACATAATTGTCTCAAGTTTTGTTTTAAAAAAAAAAAAATTAAGTGGAATGTCATCAACGTTTAAAAAATAAAATTAAGTAATTGTCCTTCTATAACTAGTGTGAATTTTAATCACTAGCTTGCAAAGAAGAAAAAAAGACTAATAATATCAATTATTTGATCACATTATTTCAGAATACATTATTTAAAATTTTAATATTGATTCTATTATAAATGTTTTTAACATACTTTATATTGTCTTACATTTATTGTCTTCTATAACTCAATCAATATGGATTAAAAAAAAAAACAAACAAACAAACAAACACTTGTATATATTTATTTATTTATTTATAAATTTTTGTTAGTATTAATGTTCACCCCTCAACATTGAAATCCTCACTCCATTAAATCTGAATCATTTATTATTTTTATGGGAGTTTTTTTGATAAATTCTCTTTCTAAAAGTTTTATTTCATCCAACAGTTTTATTTCATTGTGTTTTAGTAGTTCCCATGCATCAAGATATTGATTATCATTATATTCATATTAATTTGAAATAAATTTTTGTCATTGTGTTGTCAATTACATGATGTGAATATTTACATCATTATATTCACATTAATTTGAAATGAATTTTTGTCATTGTGTTGTTAATTACATGATGTGAATATTCATACTAAAACATACGATTGTTCACATTACTATGTTAGATGAGAGAGAATGTTCACATGTTGTGAATGTTCACGTCACTACAAGTTGTGAATAAGAATGTGTTGTCAATTAAAAATATAATGAACGTTATTTTAATGTATTGTCAATTAAAAATAAGAAGGTTCACATGTTGTGAATGTTTACATCACTACATTGGATGAGAGAGAACTTTTCAGAAAGGTGTTGTCAACGTTTACATCAGATGAGGGAGAATGTTCACATTATTTTTAATGTATTGTCAATTAAAAATATATTCACATCAGATGAGAGAGAATGTTCACATTATTTTTATAGTGTTGTCAATTAAAAATATATTCACATTATATAATAATATAAAATAATAACATCAATATTATTTAATTTGTGTATGAAATTTCCTATGCCTTAGTCCCTTTCCTTCTCTCTCCTCCCCCAACATTAAATATCAATATTAAATATAAGGAAATAAGAGTCTAAGAAAATAATATAAATCAAGAAAAATGACTTTATGGAATAAAAGTATAAATACATGGGACTAAGTGGGTCGAAAAATTCTTTCATGAACTTTTTGGGTTAGAATACTTCTAAATGGGATTTATGAATAAAAAATCCTATTTTTATTTTTGTAATTTTATTCATAAATATTTTTATTTTTGTCACTATCTAGAAGTATTGATGTGAATAGGCCAACTACTCCTCCAATAGCTGAAAGGTAAGGTAGTTGGTCTTCCTTCAACTTGTCAGATACGTTATTGTAACCAAACTCTGAATGCATATATGATCATAGCGAGCTAATCATGTGTGTTACATGCATTGAGTGAACCCAAAAACAGAAAAAGAAAAAAGAAAAAAAATAGTAAAATATATGGCAGAAGTTGCAGTATGCTCAACAATCAACAATTTGGAGGCATTGTTAGTGCATGATGAACCAAAATTGTTGAGGAAGGTCCGCAGAGAAGTTTCCACTATCAAAGCTGAATTGGAGAGCATAAAATCAATACTGAAAGATGCAGATTGGAGGGCTGAAACAGGAAACGAAAACGCGAAAACTTGGGTGAAACAAGTTCGAGAGTTGGCTCAACAGATTGAGGATGTCTTCGACCAATACACGATTCACTTGTCAGAACGTCGTCAGCGTCGCGGCTTCATCAATTTTCTCAACAAAGTCGCTCGCTCGATCGTTAAACTAAAGCCACAACATGGCATAGCCTCTGAGATTCAAGAAATGAAACAAACCATTCTTGAGATCAAGAAAAAGGCTAGTGGGTATGAATCATCAAACAGTGAAACTGATCAAGATGATCCTCGTGTGGCTTCGCCTTTCGTGGAGGAAGATGAAGTTGTGGGTATTGAATACACCAGAGAAGAATTGGTTGACATGTTAGTAAGTGGAGACACAAATCGGATGGTGATCTCGCTAGTAGGTATGGGCGGGATTGGAAAGACCACCCTTGCTAAGAAAGTTCACGACAATCAAAAAGTGCTTGCGCACTTTGATTGTCGTGCTTGGATCACTGTTTCTCAATCATACAAGATAGAGGAGATCCTCAGAATGATGATAAAGAAGCTATACCAATCAAGAAATGAGTCTCCACCTCCGGGAATCGATGCTATGGACCAAAACTCGCTCATTGACAACATCAGAGGATATTTACTTCAAAAGAGGTATGAAATTATTTTTGATGATGTTTGGAGAACAGACTTTTGGAGATTCATAAAACATGCTTTACCTAAAACTAGCAAAGGAAGTAGGGTAATTATAACCACGCGCAACAAAGAAGTTGCTAGTTTTTGCAAAGAATCTTCACTTGATTATGTCTATGAGATTCAGTCCCTACCTGAAAACGAGGCTTGGAGACTCTTTTGTATGAAAGCCTTCCAATGGGACTTTGGGGGTGTTTGTCCCTCTGAATTGGAGAAAGTATCTCGTGAAATTGTTAGAAAATGTGAAGGATTACCCCTTGCAATTGTGACAATAGGCGGTCTGTTGTCCACTAAAAATAGGGTTGTATCCGAATGGCAAAAATTCTATGACAGCCTTGGCTCTGAGTTAGAAAGGAATCCTAATCTTACAAGCATCAAAAAAATTGTGTTGCTTAGTTACCACAATTTGCCTTACTTCCTCAAACCATGTTTCTTGTACTTGGGTATAATACCCGAGGATTATTCCATCAATTGTGGAAGACTAGTTCGACTTTGGATGGCTGAGGGTTTCATTGAAGAACAAAAAGGCAAAACATTGGAAGAAGTTGCAGAAGAATACTTGATTGAGCTCATCCTTAGAAACTTGGTTCAAGTGTCAAGTACAAAAATTAATGGAAGAGTTAAGAAGTGTCGGGTTCATGATGTAGTGCGTGAGATCATCCTCTCAAAGTCCGAGGAGTTGAGTTTCTGCCATGTTTTAGCAGACGAGGATTCAAGTCTCAATAATCAAAGTCGACGACTATCAATGCATATGAAGAACAGAATGGATAAGGTTCTGGAAAGCACACATATTTCCCGAATTCGTTCTTTTTTTCTTTTTGCAGTGGGAGAGCTGCCAAACAAGTCCTTGTTGGGTGAACAAGCTGCAAATTTCAAGCTTTTAAAAGTACTAGATCTTCAAGATGCTCCTCTAGATCAACTACATGAAGAAGTGGGGAATCTACTTCATTTGCGAAACCTAAGTGTGAAGAATACAAGTGTGAAGACAATTCCAAAGTCTATTGGTAAGCTACAAAACCTGCAAACTTTGAATTTGAGAGAGTCTCTCGTGTTTGAGCTACCAATCGAGATCAATAGGCTCCATAAGTTGCGACATCTTCTAAGCGGTTTTTTAAACTATGATATTGATATAAGTTTGGATAGTGTAAGAGGAGTGAAGATAGAAGGAGAGATAGGGCGTTTAGAACAGTTGCAAAAGTTGTGGGCTGTGGAGGCACATGAAGAAGAAGAAGAATGGGGCAACCTTGTTTTTAAGGAGCTGGAAAATTTGAGGCAGTTGAGGAAGTTGGGCATTTGCAAAGTGAGAAGAGAAAATGGGAGGGTTCTTTGTGCTGCCATTGAGAAGATGAAACACCTTAGGATTTTGGGGATACGGGCTAAAAGTGAAGATGAGATTATGGATTTACATTCTCTTTCTTCACCACCTGAATATCTTCAACGTCTCTACTTGGGGGGATATTTATTGACATTGCCAGATTGGATCCCAAAACTACAACATCTACTCGCAATACGTCTACACTGGACAGGTTTGACCGCTAATGCAATAAAATCCCTTCAAGTGTTGCCTAATTTACTAAAGCTTGATATCTATCAGGGTTATGATGGAGAGAGATTGCATTTTGAGGTTGGAGGGTTTCAAAAACTTAAGGTGTTATATCTACAAGGCTTGAAGCGATTGAATTCCATGGTAATAGAGGATGGAGCGTTGCCTCTTCTTGAAGAACTATGGATTGGGCCTAGCCCGCAACTGAAGGAGGTACCCTATGGCTTCCACCACCTCAAAAGACTCGCAGCTCTTTCCTTTTATGATATGCCAATAAAATTCTTAGGTAGAATGCAACCGGACGAAGGACAAGACTATTGGATTATTCAGCATATACCCGATATCAAGTTCTCGTTCAAGTCTAGAGGATTATACTACAAAACCTATAGTCTTCGAGATTTTCAAGGTTTGCTCCCTAAATTTTCGTGCTATACAATTAATTTTTCGGTTCATGAATAATTTCTCCCAACATGTTTTGATATTATAGATGATACTACAAAACCTATAGTCTCCAATTTAGGGAACATAATTTATTCAGGTTCCACAATGCTAAAGACAACAAATTTCTTTTGTCAAGGTTTCCCTCTAAAACATTTGAAAGTATTTTCTCTAAAAACTCTAAAATCTGAGACAATTTTTTTAGTATTTTTAATATGATATGTTTTTTTATTTTTATTTTAGTTCTTTCCATTGTTAATGTTTGTTGCATTTTTTGTCATAGGAAATATAGATGTGCATTGAAGTTGACAGATTCTGGTCTTACTGCCAAGACATACGGTTGAAGGAAATTCAATTGCAGGGGATTGGAAAATACAAAATTGAAATTGTCTGATGAATACCGCTCTGGTTACTGTTGGTTTTTATTTTCGTTTGGTTGGTTTTTTACAATGTGAAAAGAGAAAAAATGGCTTCTCCTTCTTTCTTATGTTTTATTATTATTGTTGTTGTTGACCAAGACAACATGTGTGGATTTTGTTTGTTGTAATGTTTTATTAATAACTATGTAATGTTTGATTAGACAAATATAATAAGATCATCCACTCCTTCGTTGTAACATCATTCTAAGTATTTTTTTGTTTAACATTATCTGTAGTTCACACAAATAATTCATCTAGTTTCAATCGACTTTAGGAGATGCATTGATCAATTGTGAATTTTTATTATAACCAAATTGGTTCTACATTACTTTTCTTTTTTTCTAATTATTTACACAACAGGATTCTGGCTACGTGTCATGACATAATGAGTATACTGTTATCATTCTAGCTAGGTGTCATGGCTTAAGAGTGCAATCTCAGAATTTATTAGGAGGAAAAAAGACTTTTATCAATATTAAGGTCTCATTTGAGAACATGCTATTTTAGTAACTTTTTGACTTTTTGGTTAAAATATGAGGTAAAAAAAACTAGTATGTTTGGAATGACTTTTTGATTTTTTACGAAAAGATGTGCAAAAAGTAGAGAGAAGGGGAATCTTAGACTTTTTCGTATAGGTTATAGGCTTTTTAGTTTTTTTAGTAACTTTTTGGCTTTTAGATTAAAACACTTGCATGCCAAACGAGGCCTAAGAGTGCAAGATAGGTTTTGGAAAGTTAAAATCTGAAGCATGAAAATGCAGATTGCAGAAGACAAATAAAAAGTGCTGTAGTTTGAAGAAGTGAAAAATATGCACCTTGGAAATTTATTTGTAGAAGAGAAATTTGTGTACCATAGGTCATTGTAAAACTTTTTTTAATAACACCTAAAGGGAATAGAGTGAAGTTTTGGAAACACAAGTGGTGTTGAGAAGGGGCTCTTGATAGAGCCTTTCTTGCTATTTTCTTCTTCTTGTTGACAACTAAGAGTCATAGATACGGGCACGCGACACAATAGCTTTTAAAATATACAAGACATGACATCTAGGGAGACACAAAATACATAGTTTAGATAGATATTATATGTCATTTATATGAATATGTTATTCACTGATAAATACAGAATAACAAAACTCCCAACTCTCGAGATCAAAAGGTGGGATTAATTTGTATAAATCTACTTTGTTTTTCATTTATCATTGTGTGACTGGGTACTTGTCTTACAAAAATAAATCATTATTTGTAAGTGATTAATACGCTTGTCCAACTGTTCAAAGTGTGTCCAAATCTAAAAAATAAACAAATAATACAATACATATGTTGGGTAGCAACTGACTGAGTGTCGACACTCCACCCTAGGAGTGTTTGTGCTTCTTAGGTTTGATAAAGAAGCCTTGATGGTAGCTTATTTTAGGGGTGTGGGAAGAGATGTCTTTTGAGATGTTGGGCTGAGAAGGAATTTGCAAAAAATGGATTGGGTCTTTCATAGAGATGTGAAGGTATTTTGTGTAGTTGGTGGGGATTGGGGAGGCAGGGTGGGTAAGCAAAGCATAATTCGTGGTGTTTAGCTCCATTATGCTTGATGTGGCTTATTTAGGAACATTTTACAAGGGGACCTTCACAATAGTAGAATGAACGTACGAAGCATAGATATGGACTTATGGACACGTGAGATACGAAATGCAAACGACATGTGCCAAATATATAATTTTACAAATTTATTATATGTTATATATTTGAATATTATATATTTATTCTCATTAAATTATTAACTTTGTGTATGTTACTCTAATGATTTAAATAATTATAATAAATAAATACGACACTGCGTGTCCCCAGCATCACTTCCTCCCATGTCCAACACTCGTATGTAACCTCCGAGAGGTGTTCGTACTTCATAGATGCCTCTATATAGACTTAAGGTAGTATTATTATTATTGTTTTGGTTATTTAGCCTGTTTTGTATAGTTGGTTGTCAAGGAAGGTTATGACTAAGATAATATTTTGTGAATTCTTTTTACATATAAAAATTTTAGGACATTTTTTTTGTTTATTTCGTGAGAAATTATTTGATGTTCTCAGGGTAATACTCCATATTAGGGGTGTGCGAGGTGTGGTTTGATGCGATTTGACGATAAAATTATAATCAAATCACAGATAACAGAATGATAATTTTGCTATCCGTAATCAAACTGCAGGTTGAGCGGTTTCAACCTATTAATTGATTAGTGTAATATATATGAAAAATATTATGTAAAATAATCTGTTAAATTTAATAAATTCAGTACCTGAATTTCTGTCATCCCCACCCCCAAACACCTTCTTCCTTTCCTCAAGCAGGATCTGCAACAACCAAATCAACCAAACACATGCCAAATAATATATGTATATGTATACATATGTATGTATCTATTTAAAAAAGAAAAAAAGGGAGATGGAGAGAGAGAGAGTGACAAGAGTTTAATATTGAGCCAGAGCAAAATTTTACCATTGCATAGCAGAGTCATTGAAATGGGTACTCAATGACTCTGCTTTGCGTATTCATCTTTATTTGTAGAATGACTGTGGTAGTCATATTCATCTTTATTTGTCATTCATATATAGCAAATCACAAATCAATAGCAAGATCCAATAAAAAGATGACAAATCAACTGAATTTGGAACTTACATGCCTTGAAATCAATAGAGGGGCGTGTGAGAGAGGTGAAAGCAACTGTCAGTGAACTTACACTTGGATTGGACTGAGTAATTTGGTGAACAATAATGAAAAAGAGAAGGGATTCCATGGAGGTCCTAGTAGATGATTTTATGGTCCAATTGGTCTTATGATAATTAATGGTATTTTTCATCAAATATTATTAAAAGATGTTAATAATTGTTAATTTTCAGCGATAGTTAGAAAATTTTGTCACAAAAAATATCAGTAATTATAAGTTTTAGCGATAGTTTTAAAAAATCGTTACAAAAAAGTGTCACTAATTTTTAACTTTCAGTGATAGTTTAAAAAATTTGTCACAGAAAAGCGTCACTAATTGTAAGTTTTAGCGACAATTTATAAAAATTATGATAAAAAAAAAGTCATTAATTGTCAATATTTAGCAACGTATGCAAAAAATTATTTTTAGGAACAATTTTATTAGAATTTTTTTTTTTATACCAAAAGTGGTAAGATTTAATAAGGAACATGTCCATTAGTTATAAAATATTTATAATATTGAGATTATCCCTTAAAATATAAAAGAAAAAAAAAAAATCTTGTGTATGTTACTTTCCTACTTTTCTAAACATGATAATGAGAAAATGTAACTACTTTTTTTTTTTTTTTTCGGAAATTTCATTTTGCCTCCTAAACTATATCCCTCTAATCAATTTTATACCCGAACTTTTGATATTGTCAATTTACCCCCTCACCTATTTAAATAGTGATTAATTTGCCCTCCGTTGTCATATTTAAATGCAAAAAGTTAAAAAAAAATTATAGTTTGGTCCCTAATTTCAGATTGTAGATCCAAACTCACCATTTTTATTCTCCTCTCTCACCCAAACAACCATCACCACCACACCATTGCCATCATTAGTTGCCACCACCACCATACACTCCAGATTCATCATCCTCTTACCCACAAACCATCACCAAATTTCATCACCAACAACATGAAGTGTTCAAGATCTAAAACCTTCAAACCTAGATTAAAAAAATAGTTTTGTTAAAGCATAATATGCAGCTTTCCACTAATCCACCTCCACCAAATCCACACATGTTACATGGCTTAAGCAATTACTCAAATTTTACGAAGCAATTTCAGTATCAGAAGGTGTCACTTTTAGAAAATGGCTCTACTAACGCTGTGTTTGGTTGGAGGATTTGAGGAGGGATTTGGAAAGGGAAAGGGAAAAGTTAGGTGAAATGTGAATAAAATATACCTACATTTCACCTAGTTTCACACACCTTTTCCCTTTCCCTTTCCAAATCCCTCCCCAAATCCTCCAACCAAACACAACATAAGTAAAATATTTTAGTTGAATTGGGTTTCTGTTCTTTGTTAGAAATTATGAAAATTTGCTATATATATATATATATATATCTAGAAGAAAAAAAAAATGTGCATGTGTGTATATATATGTATCAATTAAATAGATTTGAAAATTAATTGAATTGAATTAGTTTATTTGGATTTATTGAGAGAAAAAAAGAAAAAAAAAAAAGAAATCTGTGAGCAGTGGGAATGAGAGAGAGAGAGAGATGCGATGAGGGAAAGAGAGAAAGAGACTCACAACTAGAATGAAGAGGTTGTGGAGGGACTAGTGAGTGGTTGGAGGAGCTGAAAAGGGGCCAAGAGTGGCGGCTGACGTTGGGGAGTGACTGGGGTAGTTGTTAGAGGTGGTGGCAGCAACTAGAATAGGAGTTGATGGTGCCAAATACTGGTGTAGAATTTTAAGGTTGTCTTTTTCTTAATTTGGCATATGATTTGGCATATGATTGTGTTTTGTCGGTTGTAGCATGCAGCTTTATAAATTATTCAATTGGATTTCATGTATCTTCAATTCATTTAAATGAGGGGTATTATTGACATCATAATTTAATTTTTCTGTGAATTATAACCTGTTGATTGGGGTTAAATATAATTTAATTGATTATGGCCTATCAATTATGGTTTGTTGAATCAGACCATAAACTATTTTTAAATAATGAACTTGGCCACATTTATTACTATTATTATTAATATAATTTTGATCATTATTATTAGGGCAAATCTCATTTTACCTCCTGTAGTTTGACCTATGTGCAATTTATCCCTTAACATTTGGAAATGATCACATAACTCCCATGTGATTTGTGGATTAAAATATATAATTAACTTATATGTTCAAGATAACACATTGTGAGAGTCATGCGTTTGTAGGAGGCCACAGCTTCTCTCCAGTCCAAATCTGGACTGGACGGTGTTGTCCGGCCCTTTGGGGCCCACTACGGGTCGTGTTTCGATAATTTAAACCGTTCAATGTGTAGAACTCGTCGAGTACTATATGCTTATAAAAAATCACGTTGATCGGATATCGATAGCTATATGATCAAATCAGTTTTTTATGAAAAAAAATGGACGGCGAAAAATAAACGGCTTACAAAAAACTGATTTAATCATATAGCTATTGATATCAGATCAACGTGATTTTTTACAGGCATATAGTACTCGACGAGTTCTACATATTGCACGGTTTAGATTATCGAAACACGACTCGTAGTGGGTCCCAAAGGGCCGGACAGCACCGTCCAGTCCAGATTTGGACTGGAGAGAAGCTGGGCCCTTTGTAGGAAGAGTAACACTATTTTTAAGATGAAAATGCCCTTGGCACAAATTTATAAACAATGCCATTCAATTATTTCTCTCTACTCTTTTCATCCTGGCCATTAGCACCTCTTTTTTCCTTTTTTATCTTCTCCTTTTATCTTCTTCTTTTCTTTTATCTTTTTTTTTTTTTTTTTTTTTTTTTTTTTCAGTTTCCCCCATGATCAAACCACTCCCACTGCATAATCACTTCACCAACCCATATACGCTACACCATTGTCGAGAAATTGGTTGAATGCCAGAGGGGTTACCCATTAGCGAAAAAAAATTTATATGAAAACCACTAAATGCTGATAGAGCCATGGATTGTGAGACCCAAACCTTTGTAAATCCTATTAAGACCTTCACTTCTAAATTATTACAATAAAAGCTCTTAATCCCTTGTTTAATCCCAAATTTAACCCTAGAACCGAAAACGTTTCGTGGATGAACTCATACATAACCTAATCGACCTCGGTAGTTTAGTAATTATTTATAACACCTAATACTAATTAATTAACCCTTAATTATAGATCGATCGCTTAAAACCCTAATTTTCGATTTTCATCGTTTCATTCAATTATTCGTCTTTCGATTCAAAGCGTAGTGACTTAAACCGAATTGTTTTCCCTAACCCTAATTTAAATAAATTCTAAAATTAAATTAGATATTCTAATTCATAAATTTGAGCCCTAGTCCTCACACTTTAATTGAATTACACTTTAGCCCCAATTCAAGTACTCAAGTTGTACCTTTTTCTTATCAAATCTTTTTGCACACAAAATCTACACTTACATATATGAATTTGTACATAAAATAAAACGCACAATTAACTTATCCGTTTAAGATAACACATTGTGATAGTTACACACTTGTAGGGACAGTAACACTATTTTTAAGACAAAAATGCCCTTGGCACAAATTTATAAACAATGCTATTCAATTATTTCTCTCTACTCTTTTCATCCCGACCATTAGCACCTCTTCTTTTCCTATTTTATCTTCTCATTTTCTCTTTTTTTTTTTTTTTTTTCCATCTTCCCCCATGATCAAACCACTTCCACTACATAATCACTTCATCAACCCATATACACTACACCCTTGTCGAGAAATTGGTAGAATGTTGGAGGGGTTACCCATGAACCAAACAAAAAAAATTTATATGAAAACCACTAAATGCTGATAGAGTCATGGATTGTGAGACCCCTAACTTTCGTAAATCCTATTAAGGCCTTCACTTCATAATTATTACAATAAAAGCTCTTAATTCCTTGTTTAATCTCAAATTTAACCCTAGAATCGAAAATGCTTCGCGGACGAACCCGTACATACCCTAATCGACCTCGGTAGTTTAGTAATTATTTATAACACCTAATACTAATTAATTAACTGTCTAATTATAGATTGATCGCTCAAAACCCTAATTTTTTATTTTCATCGTTCCATTCAATTATTTATCTTCCGATTCAAAGCGTAGTGACTTAAACTGAATTATTTTCCCTAACTCTAATTTAAATGAATTCTACAATTAAATTAGATATTCTAATTCATAAATTTGAGCCCTAGTCCTCACACTTTAATTGAATTACACTTTAGCCCCAATTCAAGTACTCAAGTTGTACCTTTTTCTTATCAAATCTTTTTGCACACAAAATCTACACTTACATATATGAATTTGTACGTAAAATAAAAGGAAAAATCCCCTCAAAACCTCATGCACATGACCGGTCACCCTAGGGGGAATTCCTTGTGTACTTTTTGGGACATGGATGCTTGATTTCATAAAGGAATTTTGACTAAATCCCTAAATCATGGAGAAGTGTTTGTACTAGTTTTCAATCTAGTTCTATTTTGACCAAACTAAGACTAAATCATATTTTAAACCATAATTAACCTTCTTAATAAACCTCCATTTCATTCCATTCCATTTCAATCAAATACAAATTCTTTCCATCCAATTCCAACCAAGGGCATTTTAGACTTTTCACCATAATTTTTCTATAAATAGAACCTCTCCCCTAGCATTTTTGCACACACACACACACACACACACAAAAACTCATATAATTCGTCTAGAGAGGGGGAGAAAAGAGCAAGAGCGCGCTTTTGGGGGGAGAAGGAAGAAAAAGAGAGAAAGCTTGCACAACACCAATACTAGGCAAACAAGTAAGTCGCAACACAACCTATTCTTTTATTTACTCTTCCAAATACATGGTATTATATGTTTAGAATATCATTTTCAGATGTGTATGCATGGTGTTCTTCTGTTTGAATAAAACAAGTGGGGCCTTGTTTCCTTCCATGCTTGTATTTTCTCTTTATTGGAGCAAAGTCATCTTTTTCTACCTATATCTTACATTAATTTTAAAGGAACACCTTCAAACTAAAAATATGAGTTATTAGTATATTATTTATCATGTTTTCTTCATAAGATAAGTGGGAAATAACCTATGGTTGCCCCTTTTTCTTACAACTCTTTCTATTTCAAGTTTGTGCACCAATGATCGGTATTTTCAGCCCATTTTCAAAAATTCTAGAGAAATGTAGAAAAATCCTCTTGATCTCAATTTTATACCACAACCTTTCTTTAAGTGTTAAATGTAAAGGGAGATTGGTTTTATTGAAAATGAATGGGTGGTTTGGGATAAAAATCGATTTTGTAATAGTCGACGAATCTGGACAGAGCTGGAGTATTTCACTAATAACTAAAAATCTAGGAAAGCTATCCCACTTCCGTAAAATGATTTTGAAACTAGACAAATTTCTCTACAAACCCTAGAAAGTTCGAGTTCAGAAAAAATCTGAAAATTCCATTGTAATAGTAATCTTTAAAGTACACCGAATCTGGAGATTTGTTCTTGTTATCAGTTTCATGTTCTTAGTTGACTTAATATGCTTCTTATTGGTTTCTCAAGCTTTAGTATGACATCTACATGTGTTTTTGGTTATATTACTTTAAATTTATGCCATGAAATGTTCATACTTGTGTAGAAATTGTTATTTCAATTACTTGTTCTGACCTTGATTAATGTACCTAAATTAACGGAAACTTAACATTGGTGGTATTGGGTTTCAGATCACTTCAATAATTTTATGAGATAATGATGTGTTAACTTCAAGTTTGGATTGATGGGATGCATTTCTTAATCGAAGATTAAGTCTTGTGCAAGTGGTTGTTTTAGAACCCTTGGATGGACCAGTTGTATTTGGACCCTATGTGGTTAATGGTGGATAAGGTTGGAGGAGGTTATGGGTGTTGAACTTTATTTTACCGTCTCTTTTGAGGTCCTCAGTTGGCGCTACGAGGTATATAAACCGTTGTAGGTATCCGGGGTAAGGTTTGAAAAGCAGCAAAAAATGGGGCATACTAAATAATCCAAGTTCAATTCTTGCAGTTAGGAGGATGAAATCTCTTTGGGGGATTTCTAAATTATAGGCATCTAACTTTATAACCCTTTGCTTGTTTACTTGAATGTTATGCTTCATTACTTGTTATAATTGTAACTGTGTATTGGATAGGGAAAAAGGGACGGGGTGTGTATGCATTACTGAGCATTCCAAGCTCATGGCATTTCATGCCAAGTATTGAAGACTATTAGCCGGCTGACGCGTCTGAATACGTATGGCTACCCTAAAAAGGTGAAACTATTTTTGTTAAATCCCTTTTTTTAACCATGTTTTGGGATTGTAAATGTTAAAATTCTTGTTCTAATTAAGACACGATCTTGTAATTATTATACTACTTATGTATCTATATATAGCTTTTGTAACCTATCCTTTAATACCTTGTTAAGATTTGTCAAAAAGATAGCTTTGCTATCTAATAAGATTGGACTTAGAAGGAGGCTATTTTGACTCAGAAGGAGGCTATTTTGACTCCTCCGATCTTTTCTAGGATCTTACCTAGTTATTGACCAAATGACTCATTAGTGATGTTTCGTAGACTTCCACCTTAGAGTAGATTTTGGGGCGTCACATGGATTCCGACAAAATTTTTATTTCTTCTTTTGCATTTCTATTTTTCTTCTTCTCTAGTTCAACAAATGTTTAATCAATTACAAACTCTTAAAAGGTCCAATACGTAGATTTGGTTTTCTACTCCTCCAGTGACACATCAATCTCTCACCCTCTTTTTCTATCTATTTTTCTTTGATTTTAATTGTCTAAATCTAATACTTCTTTGTTGCCAAACTATATGTGTGTGTGTGTATTTAATAGATAGAAAACAATTCTTTCAAAACACAAAGTGGAGATTATTTGTTTGGCTAAGTGAAGGTAGTGTGTTATTATCATCATTAGTGCCAAAGCAACATAAATAAATCAGAATTGGTAAAGAGATTTGCTGGCGTGTTGGTGCTGCTTGGGTGCTTACTGAAGTTGGGGTGGAATTTGCAATAGTTGGCAACAATAGGAGGAAGAAGAAAGAATATATATAGAGGTTTCATTTAGAAGAGAGAGAAAGAAGACGGGGGTAAAAAGGTTAGTTTACCCGTTCTGTTAACAAAAGTTAGTAACTTTAGTCTCATACGCAACTATGAAATTATAATTTCTTTGGCTTATTAAGGTTCGTAAACATGGTTGAGTTTGAGTCAAGCCTAAACGAATTCAACTCGAGCTCGGTTTGTTAAATTTTTATTGAGCTTGAGCTTGAGCTTGAACTCACTAAAATCTTAATAAACAAGCCCAAAAATACTAATGCTTGAATTAGCTCGGCCCGTTTGCAACGCTACACGCAGCCATGTTGGTGTACTTTTCATGCACCTCCTCATTTGTCAAAGCTTTTAACTCAGTTTTTTATTTTTATTTTTATTTTTAATGTTTGTTTTTTTAATTCTTAATTTTTATGTTTTTTTAGACCGGTGATATTATATGCACCAATTAGTGTACACACTAGTGTACCAACTAGTATTATGATATTATTATTGATTACATTTATTATACAAGTTACAAATATCCAAAATCATACAAATGATGCCACATCATCTGTTAGTACATTAGTGTGTACATTAATTAATACATATAGTGTTATTCTTTTTAGACCAGGCGTTTAACAAGTCTCATGGATATTGTTTAATATTGGGATTATGCAAAGTTATTTTGGAAATGGTGAACTTTTTTAAAAATAATTTAAAATAAGTAAAAAATATTATATGAAATTAATAAGAAGTGTATTGGCTTTGAAATTTGTTTGTCTTTTTTATTGTGCTATGGAACATTTGTTTGAAAAATCCAAATTTTAAATATAATATTTTTACTAAAGAAGTAAAATACTTTTATTATAAAAAAGTTTTTGAATATGACTTTTACTTGTAATGAGTATTTTTTTTGGGGGGGGGGGGGGGAATTAATGGCAACAAGACAAAAATATTGCAATTTAGAGGGAGTATTAAAAGAAATTTGCAACATATATGGAAATTAAAAAATAAATTGTAATACATAGAAAAATCATAAATTTATCGGTATAAATTCATTCTTCCTTTTTTTTTTTTTTCATATAACCCAAACTGTAACGACCTCAAAATAATAACATTAAACCCATCAATTTAGACATGCATTGATATAAGAGACAAACATCATTCTATTCCACAGAGTAATTCTTTACAAGAAGCATTACATGTTAACAATAGAATCAAATGCCCTATGGGCTTACAGCTTTCCAAGCTAACACTTGGTTACAAAGAGGAGAGTACTAACTCAAATACACATTAAGCCCTTGGCTTGAAATTACAGGTAATACAACAAAAGATAACCAAAACCACAAACGTCTGCCTGCCTCTAGCCTCCCAAGCGATGTCCTTGGAGGTGGCATGCTTCATGTACCTGAAAATGGTGTCCCATATAGGGTGAGCCACAGCCCAGTAGAAATACACTAAACCAACTATGAACAATGACTAAAAGATTAGCAGTTAATAGATGGTCAACACTTATACATTCATTTACATCTTATTACAATTCCATGACAATCAAGTCTATGTTACAATTCACTTTCTGTTTCTTATTCAGCATTGAGTTTGAAAACAAGGCTCAGTACTCTGGCCAAAACCTTTGATGAGATTATAGTTTATCACTATAACACTTTCGAAATCCAAGGTGGATACACATTTTGGTGTTGTATCAATAACACATAAACCACTTCCATACTTCATAAATGATATACATTTTAGTGCTATATCAAATTAAACAAACATCTCAATAGATAAGCATATGAGCTATATCACTACTACCACAGATAAGCATATGAGCTATATCAACACTTCAATAGATAAGCATATGAGCTGTGTCATCACTCCAATGGGAGAGCATATAAGCTGCATCCCTGGGTCCATCCCCCATCTTCCCTTAACCATTAACCGGTTTAGAGGTACATCCCCCATCTTCCCCTAAACCGTGGAGTACATCCCCCATCTCCTCCCATACACAAGCAACGCATATAAACACAGAATCATATACGCAATCAATCAATACATAAAGTTAATGTATTCTATTAACCATCTACACATAACGCACATAAACACATTGGTCATATGCACAATCTATCAATACATGAAGTTAATGTATTCTATTAACCGTCATACTCTATGACACATCCAATTGATTAGTTTTAGTTTGCCTAATCATCATGCATTGTCTACAACAATCAATACTACCCTCCACCGGTAGTCCCAAGCAATTATTTCTAAACAGGAAATAAATGCACAAATGGATAATATATCAACATTTCAACTAGGTGAGTAATAAATGATTCAACTACACCCTTTAGTCCCATACATTCCCAATTTCAACATTTTCAATTCAATTCCTCATTTTCTTTAATCAATTATATACATTAATTAATTAAACCAACTAGGGCAACTTACCATAATTCACAAAACAACCCTAAGGTTCCATTTCCATCAATGTTCCAACATTAATTTCATTTCTCCATGCCTAACTTGCATATAGGTTTATATAATTAAAACCCCAACTTTATGTAAGATTACACAAAGGCCCAAACTTTCTCCAAAATTACCCAACAACCCCCAACATATCAAAATGCTAAAATTCAAAGACAAAGCTCATAAGATGGAGTAGGTTATCCCTACCTCGAATGATGGGACCCAACGAAGGAGATGAAGAAAACGGAAATGCTCCAAATCCCGAAATTTTCAGATTAAAAGATAGCCCTCGACGATCAACACAACTTTTGTAAAGGCCCAAGGTGAGAAAACAACTCCTACTAGATCAATCCTAAGAGAGAAGTTAGGGTTTTAGTGAGAGGAACTCTCAAAATGGCTTTTTGGAAAAGTAAGAGAGAGAAAGGATGTTGAAAAGTGAACAAAAAGGTCGGATCTCGGCTTTATATAAAAGCCTTCCCGCTCGAGCGTGGAAACCCCCGCTCGAGCGTCACTCACAGACTCCTACTCGAGCGTCCAAACTCCCGCTCGAGCGGCGGATGTACACTCCCAGAACTTTTACAGACATGGTCCCCGCTCAAGCATCAAACTCCCCGCTCGAGCGTCAGACACAAACTCCCGCTCGAGCGTCCAACACTGCAGACGAAATACTGGATGGGTGATTTCCCCGCTCGAGCGGATAGGCAACAACAAAGGCCCGCTCGAGCGTCAAAAGAGCCGCTCGAGCAGAGAGACCAAAAACTGGGCAAAGATTTTACGTTTTAAAACGCAACCAACTAATTACCAACTTGCCCAACACGAACCAAAACTCGAACCCAAAGAGTAAGGGATAGAAATAGGATAAGACAACCACACCCTTACGGAACCGAGTCCGGATTACAGTTAAACACGAACGGGAAAACCGGGATCGCTATACAAACTCGCTGCAAACCCAAACCCTATCACCTTGCACTACAAGAAAAAACACATTTGACGACTAAATTTTTAGTCACCAAAAGTCGGTTTTTAAGTTTCCCCGACTAAATTTTTTAATCGCTGGTTTGGTCGCTAGAAAACGGTCGGGAAAGGTATTGGTGACTAAAAAACTTTTAGTCGCCAAAAAGCAAGTCTTTAGCGACCAAAACTTTGGTCGCCAATAGTCAATTATATTTTTTAAATTGTACATTTGGTGACTAAATTTTTAGTCGCCAATAGTGAATTATATTTTTTTAAATTATATATTTACCGACCAATGTTTTAGTCGCCAATACTCAAGGAATCGGCGACCAAACCTTTTAGTCGCCAAAAGCTCATTCGTGAAAAAAAAAATTACACTCACTAACTCTTGTGGAGATTCGAACCATCAACCTCCCACACCATAAGCCTTATACAAGGCACTCTTTCCACAACGCCACTATAACACCACATGATTATATATGCAACATACATTATTTATATAGTACATAGACCCGTGTTAATATAAATGTATATATATAAAGATAATTATTTTTTATTGAACATAATTTATGAAAAAATAAATTATTTACTAGGAAAAAAAAAGTGACCACTTTTGGCGACTAAACATAATTTTAGTCGCTAATTCTATACTTTTGGCTACTAATTATTTTTTAGTCGTTAAAAAATTTAATTCCCGCGCTAAAATTACCACTTTTGGCGACTAAACTTCTTTTTAGTCGCCAAAAAGCCTCACTTTTGGCTAC
Source organism: Camellia japonica (assembly GCA_030407325.1). NCBI lineage: Eukaryota > Viridiplantae > Streptophyta > Magnoliopsida > Ericales > Theaceae > Camellia > Camellia japonica. The sequence continues at coordinate 129,575,513 of JAPPVO010000031.1, forward strand.
TAAACATCTTTTTAGTCGCCCAATGCCTCACTTTTGGCTACTAAATTATTTTTAGTCGCCAAAAAGCCTCACTTTTGGCTACTAAAATTTTTTTAGTCGGTAAAAGTCTCACTTTTGGCGACCAAACATCTTTTTAGTCGCCCAATGTCTCACTTTTGGCTACTAAATTTTTTTTAGTGGCCAAAAAGCCTTACTTTTGGCTACTAAAAATTTTTTAGTTGCTAAAAGCCATATATCGGCGACCAAACAATTTTTTAGTCGCTAAAACCTATACTTTTGGCTACTAAATTTTTTTAGTCGCCAAAAATCCTCACTTTTGGCTACTAATGCTTTTTTAGTCGCCAAAACCTATACTTTCAGCGACCAAAGGTGTATTTTTAGTCGCCAAAGATGCTTTTTCTTGTAGTGTTGGTCATCCGCAATCACTCATTTACTTCCCCCCCCCCCATCATTGTAGCCTCTCTCCCAATCTCTGAAACTATCCTCTTTCATCGTATCCTTTTCGTCGTGATGATGTCAGCAACAGCCACCGCCACCTCTAATTAATACAACCACTGAAATTTTATTTTGTCGTCGAATCAAGAAAAGGGCCACCGCCAATAACCGCATATCCCCTTCTCGTGACCCCAATCCCGCTCTACCACCTTTCTCTTCCTCTACTGCTATTTATGACAACAACATTGTTGCACCACACACCACCTTCTTTGGTTCAATTTGGTTCATCTAGATCTAGTTCATCACCGACCAAAAAAAAAAAAAAAAGGCCATCCAAATTTGGTTTGATAATCTCTCTTTTTCTCACTTGCTCTCTTCTTTTAAGGTTTTGCTCTGTCTCTTTTTTTTTTTTTTGAGATCTGATCTAGATCTGAAGGGATAGTCTCTCTTCTTTTAAGATTTTGATTTTGGATTTATTTTATTTTATTTTAAGATTTGATCTAGATTTCAGGGGATAGAGGTGTGGGAGGTCTAGGTAGGGTGGCGACAAGTAAGAAAAGGGTCACCTATGGTTAGTTAGGGTGGAGAAGTGGCTGCGTGGCAGTGCTATCAAATAGATTGTTGTAATACTATACAAATATATTATTTATTTATTTTTTATACAACATGATGTTTAGTTTTTGTGATTAGTTTATTTCAAATTAAAATATTTACAAAAAAAATGTTAGAAATTTTAAATGAATTACAAAATATTTTACACAAACTCTGCCAGGGTTGTTTAACAACTCCGCTGGTCCCAAGCCTGGGTAAAAGAAGAGGGTTGTGTGTTAAGTAACAAACACCCAACAAAAGCCACTCGGATCCTTATGAAAATGAATCCTACTTTGACTAACTAAATGGTTTTTGACAGAGTCGAGTGGAGAAGAATGATTCATATAGCCGATCCCATTTGATGAGACTTAAGGGTTGGTTTGATTGGTTGGTTGGTTGGTACTAAATATTTTACACAATACGTAAATAAGTGTGGGACTCACATCACATGGGTTTCATACCTATTGTGTATAGGTCTCACATCGATATGTGTATTGTATAAAATATTTAGTAATTAATTTGAGATTACTAACATTGCTAAATTATTATTATTATGGGTGAAACACCAATAAATCTCAAATTGTGAACTTGTGCACCAATTAGTCTTGCATGTTTTCTTTTGAACCGAAATGTCCTCGGTCAAAGATTATGGCATTTTTGTCCTCATCCACGTGCATATTTGATGTTCACAGAAGGGGTAGATGTGAGTTTTGGGTAATGTCAAATTACATTTGTGGGCTTCCAGCACACTATAGGCTTTTTTCAATTTCCATCATTTTCCATAGAATCTTCTGGTGTGTGTGAGGCATTGTTGGCAACCAATGTTCCTACATTGATAACATTACCATGTTAGTGTAATGAAACCATAAATGTGTTTGAGAGACTGCCGAATAGGGTTAGCAAATTCCACATCTAGGTTTTGGCTTCGAACCCTAACTGGATCAATCCACACTAGGACAACACCTCGTTCGTTTCCCAATCTGTCGTTGACGGTGTAATTTGCGCCAGCAAGGACGTCACTTCGTAGTCTCCCATTTAGACGATTTTGAGAGTCATTACTAGTGTCCCCGTTGGTGTACGGCGATCCCGAAACTCCCAGAGTTCCATATGATGACAATGAAACGCAAAGGTACGTACGTAATGTTTTACATGTTAATCGTCTATGTGGTAGACCAATGTTTGTGGTTTTGGTTATTTGTTTTTGGGGCTCAGCTTTGGGATTGGGCATTTTGGGGGTTTTTTGTGTGATATATGTTTGCATTGTGTATATGTCAACATTACATTTGGCCATCCACCAGAAATTAGTATTTTGTAGTCATAGACTGCCGTTGTTTATGTGATTGTTATTGTGGTTTGGGTTGGATGTTAATTATGCATGATTGTTGAGTTTGAATGGAATACGGTCTTACTTGATGTTTCCGAATGTATATTGAGACACATGGCCTGTTTTGGGTTGGGAAATCCTCTGCTTTTAACTATTTGTTATGGTATTGTGGGTTGGTTGGTAGGTAGTCATGTTTATTGAGATTGAATGGACTAATGTCCTGTTGTATTCTTAAAAATGTACGTAGGGACACATGCCTAGTCTGGGCTTGGTTGTCCACTATGGTCCAAATCAGAAACTCTTATGCTGTTGTAATACATCGATTTGATAAAGTTCCCGTAATTGTAATACATGAATTACGTTGTCGAAAATGTTGTGTTACGCTGCCATGTGTGACGATTATTGTGCGATGTGTGCGTCATACTAGGACATATGTGAATATTTGTTCATAGGTGCTGTAGTCTTAGTACATGAAGTACGTTACCAGAAAGTGTTGTGTTACTTTTGTAATATGTGGTCACATATTGTCTTGAAAAATTGGTTCAATGGACGTGCTGCTTGGAAATGTGTTTCAACAGTTTTCTTGCATATGAATTTGGGTAAAATAACAAATAATAAAAATGCAATGTGTCTGCGATAGACATCATTGCGGACTTGTAAGCCATTAGTGGTACGTTGAATATGAAATTGCATTACCCGGAACAAGTTGTGTTATACTTTGGAAAATGTATTCATCAGTGTACATGTGGTTTTGCGATCATCAGAACACTTGCACAGTTAGCACGTGAGTTTGCATTACTCCGAGATCAGGTGCATTTGCCTTAACAGCGCATGTAATGCCTACTAATTGGTTGGGTTTTGATTTGTTGTTTTGGAGGGAAGGGTAATGGTTCTTGAAGTTCGTGTGGTTGTTGTTATGGTAATGTTCAACTGTTTTGTTGCATGTAATTTACATTTGAAGGTTGTATGAGTGGTTTTAAGCTCGACATTTTAAGTTGTAATGTTATTTGTTTTTAGTTTTGTTAGTGATTTAGCGCGCCATTTAACCGTAAACAATGTGGTAACAAAATTTGTTTTTAGTTTTGTTAGTGATTTAGCGTGCCATTTAATCGTAAACAATGTGGTAATGAAATGTTATTTGCACGCAGTAAAGGGTGAGTTGAAGATGCCGTGAGTATTTTTATTTGACAATGGTCGTTTAACGTGTTTGATAAGCAGTTGTGTGATGAACATGTGTGTCGAAAATTTTCCGAAATTGTGGTGTACTATCGTAATTTGTTTGGTGTGCGCTAATCAACATGCCATATGTTTGTGGTAGCCATGTGTGTAATTGTGTGAAGTGTTAATGTAGACCATGCTAATGTAAGGAACACTGGTTGAATTTTGTTCCAGGTGACGGTATGCAACAGACCCCACGTAGATTGTCTGCTGAAAGGACACGCAGTTCTGGTGTGAGTGCATCAATGTCGCAGTTCTGGAATATTAATAACATTTGTGGTAATAAAAAATGGAATGTTAATAACATTTGTGGTAATAAAAAATGTAATGTTAATTGTACTGATGTTAATGAAGTGTAGTATCAATATCATTTTTTTGATTTGTTGTGTTGTAATGTATCATCCATTTCCCTGGTTTTTGAGTGCATGGATGCTGGTGGTGATATGGAATGTTAATAATATTTGTGGTAGTAAAAATGTAATGTTAACCGTATCGATATTAATGAAGAAAACAATGTCATCAATTGAAACCCATCCACCGTCTATCACTCTACAAAAATCAAACACATAAAAATGAAAATGCAAAACGTTACCATCTCAATCATTACACACAAATGAGCAAAAAAAAATCACCAAGATTATAACAAGGGTCAATGTGTAAACTCCGCCCATGCCAAATCACAGGAAAATATTCCTTACCAACTAAATAGGATCAAATGGTTCATAAGAAAAAACACAAGATTAAATGGATCATCATTTCTTAATTTGGGATTTACCAGTAATTTCTCCTATTAGGTATTGCCACTTATAATTTAAAAAATGTCATTTTCATACTATTTTACATGGTTACTTATTAGTATAAGAATTTTATTGGAGAAATTTTAGATCAATTCAAAACTTGAAAAATAATTATAAATTAATATTTATCAATACTAATAATTATAATTATAAATTTTCTATATATATATAATAACTTTTTCAAATTACCTCTGATCCATTTTTTAGATGTGTTGCACGCACATCGTAGTAAAGAGTGGGATGTGCTTACAAGATTGGGAAAATTATAAGTAAGAATATCTTTTTTTTTTAAAAAAAAATCAAATCAATAATAAATTTTATAAATATTAATTGTTAAATTTATAATTTTTTTCACTAATATGTAAATATTATTGTAAAAGTTCCACTGTTGTGCAGTTTTCCCTGCAAGATTCAACTAAATGATAAGCACGCCACTTATCATCTAGCAACCCTTTATAAATCGGAGTCCACCAAATCCCTCACCAAAACTGCAGTCCTAGAGAGAGAGTTCTTTGCCTGAATGTTTGAGAATAAAATTTTGCAACATATATGGAAATTAAAAAATAATATTGCAACACATAGAAAAATCATAAATTTATCGGTATAAATTCATTCTTCCTTTTTTTTTTTTTTCATATAACCCAAACTCGCTGCAAACCCAAACCCTATCACCTGTTGGTCATCGGCAATCACTCATTTACTTCCCCCCATCATTGTAGCCTCTCTCCCAATCTCTGAAACTATCCTCTTTCATCGTATCCTTTTCGTCGTGATGATGTCGGCAACAACCACTGCCACCGCCACTGCCACCGCCACCGCCACCGCCATCGCCACCAATACAACCACTGAAATTTTATTTTGTCTTCGAATCAAGAAAAGGGAAACCGCCAATAACCACATATCCCCTTCTCGTGACCCCAATCCCGCTCTACCGCCTTTCTCTTCCTCTACTGCTATTTATGACAACAACATTGTTGCACCACACACCACCTTCTTTGGTTCGATTTGGTTCATCTAGATCTAGTTCATCACCGACCAAACAAAAAAAAAAAGGCCATCCAAATTTGATTCGATAATCTCTCTCTTTCTCACTTGCTCTCTTCTTTTAAGGTTTTGCTCTCTCTCTCTCTCTCTCTCTCTCTCTCTTTTTGTTTTTTTGAGATCCGATCTAGATCTGAAGGGATAGTCTCTCTTCCTTTAAGATTTTGATTTTGGATTTATTTTATTTTATTTTAAGATTTGATCTAGATTTCAGGGGATAGAGGTGTGGGAGGTCTAGGTAGGGTGGCGACAAGTAAGAAAAGGGTCACCTATGGTTAGTTAGGGTGGAGAAGTGGCTGCGTGGCGGTGCTATCAAATAGATTGTTGTAATACTATACAAATATATTATTTATTTATTTTTTATACAACATGATGTTTAGTTTTTGTGATTATTTTATTTCAAATTAAAATATTTACAAAAAAAATGTCAGAAATTTTAAATGAATTACAAAATATTTTACACAAATTCTGTCAGGGTTGTTTAACAACTCCGCTGGTCCCAAGCCTAGGTAAAAGAAGAGGGTTGTGTGTTAAGTAACAAACAACCAACAAAAGCCACTCGGATTCTTATGAAAATGAATCCTATTTTGACTAACTAAATGGTTTTTGACAGAGTCGAGTAGAGAATAATGATTCATATAGTCGATCCCATTTGATGGGACTTAAGGGTTGGTTGGTACTAAATATTTTACACAATACGTAAATAAGTGTGGGACTCACATCACAAGGGTTCCACACCTATTGTGTATAGGTCTCACACCGATATGTGTATTGTATAAAATATTTAGTAATTCATTTGAGATTCTTAACATTACTAAATTATTATTATTGCCACTTATAATTTAAAAAATATCATTTTCATACTATTTTACATGGTTACTTTAGTATAAAAATTTTATTGGAGAAATTTCAGATCAATTCAAAACTTGAAAAATAATTATAAATTAATATTTATCAATACTAATAATTATAATTATAAATTTTCTATATATATATAATAACTTTTTCAAATTACCTCTGATCCATTTTTCAGATGTGTTGCACGCGCATCGTAGTAAAGAGTGGGATGTGCTTACAAGATTGGGAAAATTATAAGTAAGAATATCTTTTTAAAAAAAAAAAAATCAAATCAATAATAAATTTTATAAATATTAATTGTTAAATTTATAATTTTTTTCACTAATATGTAAATATTATTGTAAAAGTTCCACTGTTGTGCAGTTTTCCCTGCAAGATTCAACTAAATGATAAGCACGCGCACTTATCATCTAGCAACCCTTTATAAATCGGAGTCCACCAAATCCCTCACCAAAACTGCAGTCCTAGAGAGAGAGTTCTTTGCCTGAATGTTTGAGAATAAAATTTTGGTATTTTGTTCTATAAACGTTACTCTTCATTTTAACTAGTTAAATTACCAAAAAAAGTACACTGTATTTTATCTAACCATATTTTTATTTATGTGTTTTAGCGCTACTTTTTATCTTACCAATTTATTCACACAAACTTTTTAAAGAGCCTTTCAGTACTCTCCAATCCGAATGTTACTAGCTTGGAAGAGTTTGGTTAAAATAATAGTTGTAGCTAGCCCGTTGAAGGGAGTAAAATAGGATGTGACTAGCCTCTGTTAAGAGTCTGTTGGAAGCTCTTAGGTGGTGATCTAAAAGTGTTACTTTCATTCTCATTTTCCTTTTCTATGTTTGTTTTCTATTTTTATTTTTTAATTTTTGTTGTCATTGTCAGATTGCATCCAAGATATGTTTATGCTTCTTGCTCTGTTTACAAGTTTGTTTAAATATGTATATGGTCGACATTGTATCGATTTGTAATGAGGGGAGACAACGATTATGTTTCCATTCCATCTTTTTGTATTCATTTAGTTTTGTAATGCCAAAAAACCAAATTTAGAAACAGAAAAGAAAGATAAAGTCTCAAATTGTAGCTACGATTGTTTGTTCAGTAAGTTATGTCCGAACATGTAAGCTTGAATAAAAAAGAAGAAAGGTCATAATAAAATCGTAGGTAAATTATAAATACGTTCTCTGAAATTTGTTTAAAATATTAATTATTCTTGTAATTCTTGAAATTATATCTTGCTTCTTCAAATTTCTAATCGTATAATGAATGATTCTTTTTATTAATAATTTGTCAAGTCAATTAATATTTTTTAATGTCAGAAATATATTTTAATTAATATTTGTAATACTTTTGTTGTTATATAGGAGGGTGGTTAAGAATTTTATTTTTTTTGTTAACTCTATTAAATGACAAATTCTTACACGGGATGGAGGTATTCAAAATTATTAGATCAGCAATTCGTATTTTAAGTAAACGTCAAGTGTATTTGTAATTTATCCTAAAATCATTAATAATGTTGAAAAAGTACTAGTTTTTGGAGAGTTTTTATTAGGGTTATTTACATGGAGATTCCTTAAACTACTGAAAAATATCATTTTGAGCACTTAAATTATAAAAGCGTACAAATAGACTCATTAAACTATTGAGAAGTATTGTTTTGCTCTCTAAACGATAAAAGCATACAAATGAACCTTCTAAATTATTGGTGCATTTTACTTTGATCCCTTCTATTAGGAGTCTAATTTGTACATTTTTAAAGGTTTTGGAGGTTCATTTGTATGATTTTTTAATTTAGGGGGCAAAGTGATACTTCTCAATAGTTTAGGGGGTCTATTTGTATGCTTTTATAGTTTAGGAAGTTAAAGTGATACTTCTGAATAGTTTAGGGGGTCCATTTGTATGCTTTTATAGTTTAGAGAGTTAAAATGATACTTTTAAATAACCCTTTTTATTACCCAACAAAAGCATCTCCTTACATTCTAGGTATTTTTATTTGCACACCACTCATTTTTTTAGTGTCTATTGTCTTTCAATTTTTTTTTTAATTACAATTGGTCCTCGTATAAATAATCCTTTTTATTACCCAACAAAAGCATCTCCTTTACATTCTGGGTTTTTTTTATTTGCACACGACTCATTTTTTTAGTGTCTACTGTCTTTCAAGAAAAATTTTTATTACAATTTTGTCTCTCAATCAAATTATATTTTTCGGTTCCAAAAAAAAAAAAAAAAATTTTGAACAAAGTTCTAAATCTTAATTTCTTAATACGCACCTACAAACAACCGCTAGCCACCCTTGCAACCTACCACCCTCTGGCTCTGGCGAATTGAGTGGAGCCTTGAATTTGAGTTCAGTTCGTTTACTTATCGAGTTTGTTTATTGAGTTTTAGCTCAGTTCGGTAAGTAATTGGATTCGAGCTCAGCTCGGCTAATTAGCATTAATAAAATTCGAATTCGGCTCAACTCAGCTTGATAAGATTTTTTTAAATATTATTTATATTATTGGGTAAATTACAAATACACCCCCTGTGGTTTAATTAAAATACAAATTGTCCCCTGTGATTTTAGAAATTACATTCCAACCCTTGAGGTTTCTAATTTCATAACAAATCGCCACTTTTATTAATAAATCATCAAGTCAATTAACAGTTTTTAATAATGTTATAAAGATGTTTCAATTAATAATTTATGTAATTTTGTTATTGTATAGGAGAGCAATTATGAATTTTATTTTTTTAATTAATTCTGTTAAATAAATTTTTTTTTAAGAAAGGGTATTTGTAATTTTTCAAATTACAGGGGGCAATTTGTACTTTAAGCAACTCTTAGGGGGTGTATTTGTAATTTATCATATATTATTTAAATAAAAATATTTGAATATGACGGAATGTAATGGCAAGGGTCACGTCAATCAAATTATATTATTTAAATATTTAAAATATTTTTAAATTTAAGCTCAGCTCAATCAAATTATATATTTTAAAATATTTAGATTTTAGTGTCACGTCTACATATTTCGTCCAATTGTAGATGAAATATAATGACAGGAGTTAAATTGATTAAAATTTCGAAAGTTTGGGTGTAAAATTGATAATAATCAAAATGTGGGAGTCAAATTGAAAAACCAGTGAAAATTTGAAAGACAAAATGATATTTTCTCTTTTTATAATTAGAAGTTCGATATATACAGATTCATAAATAAAAAAATAAAATAATATTTACTAATAATTGCGGTGTCTTTGTCTAATTAACCCTTGATAAATTTTGGTACATAGAGGTGGTTGATGGATAGAGACATGAAGAAATTGAATGAGTGGGCCATCTTAAAAGAGAAGTTATTTGGTAGTTTTAAAATATAATGAGACGTGTTATGATTAGTGAAGAGAGAGGTGTGATTCATGATTTTGAATTGAGATACAGAAAAATTACAAGTAGCATAATATTAAATGATTGGTATGTAACACGCCACATGATTCCTAAATATACCAAATAATTTGCATAATCAAGAGGTCGTTGAATCATTTTAATGGTTTGGTACATAGTTCAATCATTTTAATGCTTTGGTACATAGTTCGTTGCATCATTACTCATACCTTGAAAAGCAGAGTAGAGGCATGGAACGCATGTGTGCGAGGAAAAGTTTGGCTTTAAATTCATTTATGCTATGAATGAAAATATAATTATTTAAATAATTATTTTTTTTATATCTTTTTACCAACATTTATGAGTTTTGTCTCTTTTTTTGGGGGGTTTAATTATATTTTTCACCATTGTAGTTTTATTCACATTTTACTTTAACTTCTATATTTTAAATTGAACAATTTAATCCATACATCTCAAGTGTAGGTTCAATTTAGTTCTTCAGTCCAAATTAATAATTTTGAGACACTCATTAATTTTCTAAAGTGTACGCGTAGATAAAATTAACAAAAATTTAGATGGAAATACCAAATTAAAATTAGGCCTACACTGTAGTATATGCAACAAATTATTCAAATTTAAATAATAGAGATTAAAGTAAAATTTGGATCATACTATAAGGATAGGAAGCGTAATTAATTTTTTTTCTTTTTCCTTAACATTCCTTGTATATGACCATTTTTTGGAGAGGAATTATTTTTTCATTTATCAAAACTTCTCCACCATTATTTTTCCTCATATCAAACACAATATAAACTTTTGCCACCACTTCAGAAGTGCAAAAATTCAGGATCCACCCTAAATTTTTAAGTAACCTCAGCGAAATCTTAACATGAGACTTTATATATTTACATGGAAAAAAAAATTACTTACATATATATTTGACTAAAATTTTCATATATGGATATCAAAATTTAATTTACAGTATAAAAAAAAAAAATCAATCTAACACTATGATATCAAATAAAAAGTTAAATAAAATGAGTGCAATGCTAACATTACTCTCCAGGCACTTTCAACAACAAAAGTACTAACTAAATTTGTATAATTTCACTTATTTATCATATCAAGTTTCAGAAAGTAATTATGAAAATTCAACTCCATCTATGTTGTGCGGGTAATTCTATTTCCACATATTAAATTTTCTCAGTACACATATTTTTTCAAGGTACACACTCAATGATTTTTAAACATCAAATTTTGTTTAGTACACATCCTTTCAAAAATACCAATAACCCCTTCAAACCGAACCTAACATAACCCTAGCTACCACTTGTAACGCACCCCAAATTAATTAAATTAAAACATTACTTATAACATGATTAATCTGAAAATCTTACCATGCCAAACGATAACATTAATCCCAAAAGCCCTCTTTTCCATTGAACTACATATCAAATATTACAAATTTTTAGATTCTTATCTTAGTTACAACAACATTAATAAAGTTCAAGAAGCTAAAGGATAAAAATAATAATGCCTTAATGGCGTGTAAACAACAAGGCAAGGCTAAAAAAATAAAAATCAAATTACATTTTTGAACAAAATTCTAAATCTTCATTTCTTAATACACACCTACACACAACCACCAGCCACCATTGCAACCTACTACCCTTTGGCTCTGGTGAACCGAGTCGAGCCTTGAGTTTGAGTTCAGTTTGTTTATTTATCGAGTTCGTTTATTGAGTTTGAGCTCGCTTCGATAAGTAACTGGATTCGAGCTCGGCTCGACTAATTAATATTAATAAAATTTGAATTCGGCTCGGCTCGGCTTGGCTCAACTCGATAAGATTTTCTAAATATTTTTTATATCATTGGATAAATTACAAATACACCCCCCGGAGGTTTAATTAGAATACAAATTGGCCCCTGTGGTTTTAGAAATTACATTCTAACCCCTGAGGTTTCTAATTTCATAACAAATCGCCACTTTTATGAATAAATCATCAAGTCAATTAACAGTTTTTAATAATATTATAAATATGTTTCAATTAATAATTTGTAACGAGTTGAATTAAATTGAAATATTATTATTATTATGGCAATTTTATTTTTGAATTTTAATTATTCTTGGGTCTTGAGTATTAAATGAGATATAAATTTAATTTGTGGGACTTATTTGATTAACCTATATTTAATCATTTTGGTTCATGTTTAATTATGTGAAATGGTGGGGACCACCTTAAGTCTTTTAAAATTTATTTATATTTTAATCTCAGTTGGAGATTTATTTTAGATTATTAAACTCCATTCATTTTGGACCCAATTGATTGAATCATGACTCGTTTATAACCATATATTATTGTTGTTATTGTTATTATTATTTATTTTATAATCTTGAGAGAGTTACAAATATTTATGGTGTGTACCATCAAACGAAATATATTTTGTGGTGAGAAAATATTAAATCGTTTTTGTCATTAATGATGTTGAAATATACTTTTAATTGATATATATATATATAGATATATATGTATAGATAGATATTTGTATTGATTTGAAAAAAAGAAAAAAGAAAAAAAATAGATTGGCTGACAAATCTCATCCCTGCTTTGTATTTCTTTATAATTCTTTATTTCTAAGGATATCTGTGGATAAGATTTACGCAATGGATGTCGTGAGACGGACTTTACCCCACTTTCCAAACCTTACCAATTCATTGCCAAAACCAATCTCCTCCTTTCTCTCTCTCTCTCTCCCTCTGAATTTTTTTTTTCTTTGTTTATTTTTATTATATAAAATCCTTGATTTATCAAAACCTGTTAGGTTTTAGACCCTAGTTCCACAGATCAAATTGTAAAGTGTTCCGAAGGCTTTAATTTAATCGGAACGAATCGAATTTTTGTCGCCGGAAAATTTTATTTTCTTGGAAGCTCTTGGATCGAGGTAGGGATTTTTCCTACATTTCTTTATGCACTTTTACTTGATTATAGGGAGCTTAGAGTTGTATATTATTTAATTAGAATTTTTGAAAAATTTGTGATTTATTTTCTTAAAAGAGAAATTTTGAGAAAAATAAAAAGTTGATGCCCAAATTGCGAAAGTGTAAACTTGGAATATGTTTGTAAGGTTGTGAAAGAGTTATGTTTTAAATTTGAACAAAAACAGATTTCGATTCGATTGGTTTTGAAATTTTTATCGGTTTGTGACCGAAAGAGCATTTTTAAAGAAAACAAAGGAATTACGTTTAACTTTTGGGGCTTTCGATCAAAATAGGATGTCATAATTGAATAATGCTTGGAGAATGAGTTTGGAAAGAAAGTGATGTTTTGTTGGGCATTAACGGTATTATTTTATCTAATGTGTTTGTTGGAATAAAATCGACACGGTTAGAAATGGACCTTGAGAGGTTACCGAATGTGATTGTGATATGAAAACTAGTGTAGTTGTTCATATTTGATGAGATATGGAATATATTGTATTTATCAGAATTCTTTTGGAATTTAATTGTTTAAATATCCATTTAGAAATATCTGTTTTGGGCTATCGGTGGATGATAGCCATGATTGTTATAGAAATGTATGAGACTTAGGTAAATTGAACCATATTCCTCATTTGTTGCATTGGACATTGCATTACATTCATTTCATTGGAAATGTATCTGTTTTTGAGAAATATGTGAAAATGTATTTGTTTGCGAAAAGATGAATACTTGGTGAATCTGGGTAAGGGGGTGTAGAACCGCGCGGTTAGGTGTCGAGCCTTCCAGTTTACTGGTAAAAATAATAGTGGTAGTGCATTAGGGCCTACTTGCAGACACTCACCTAGAGATTCACAGAGCATGTATTCATGTAACAGATATGGTTTAAAATGGAAATGGCTTTATATCTGTTGTTGCATCTCAACATTGCATGCTTTATAAAAGGAGAGATAAATTATTTTATCATGAGCATGGCATGAGCATACTCATCTTTAGTCTTGTCATGATTCATATGTTGTGTAGTATATCTCTACTGGGCTGTGGCTTGCAGGTGCTATGCCTCCGCCAAGGCATTGACTTGGGAGGACTCAGAGTTGAGACTTCATTTTTGTTTTATTGTTATTTGTTGAATGTAAGCCCAGGGCTGTATTTGCGTTGAGTTGAAACTCCATTTTCTGTAACCAAGAATGTTCTTGGATAAATTTGTAAGCCTGTAGGGCACTTATTATTTGTTTGGCTTCCATTTCATACTTGTTATAAAATGCATGCTTGGGATTGGAACTGGGACATTGAGATGTGAACAACATGTAATTGGCATTTGGGATTTAATGGAAATGGATGTATGGAATAGTTAGCTATATATGTGCTTGTCTATTAGGTGGGTTTTGTTGCATAAATAGATATACCCTACCCAATTTTCGGGGCGTTACAACTTGGTATCAGAGCTAGTTGACCTATCACTTGAGTGCAGGTGTATTACACATGGGAACTCTTGCTTGTGACTCTGTCACCGAAGCAAGACTCTCCATCCATGGAGTGACGGTGTACCGTTGGCGTCGGTGGCCGGCTAGGCTGATAGGTCTAGTTGTTGGGTGACAAGGTGTACCCATGATTAGTGACAACTTGGTATCAGAGCGTACCGGGTTCGAATACTTTGGGTACGTGGGGAGTGGTTAGTACCACAGTGGGTTTATCTCGCTTAATAGAGATATCTGTATGATGAGATGCTATGTGATAACATGTTTATGTGATTATATAGGTATGGGGTTTGATTTCTGAGATGTTGATTGGGTTTGTGAGTTCCTAGAAGTCTAATCAGAAGAACACTTGATCACTGCTATTTCTGATTGGAACTTTAGCAATGTCATGGGACAATCATTATCTAGAAAAAAAATCTGTATGTGCTTATGTGACTATGTGCTTATGTGGAATGAATTAACTGTTGTCCATTGTCTTAGGACGTGAGTGAGTTAGCTTCGGCACAATTATGACTGTGTCAATCTCGAGTGTTACCTTTATTAGGATGTTAGGACGTAAAAGGGGTAATGGTAGGCATGGTAGGCCCAGGAGGCATGAGATGCCAATACCGGATGAGATTTCGGCTTAGGAGGAGGGGAATAGGTAGATTAGAGACCTACTGGGCGTGTGTATGCTGTTACCACGCCAGAGTTAGTGCCAACACCTTTGGTTGTGAGAGGTACCTTCTTGTCCTGTAATTCTATTGCCAATATATTGATTTACATAGTTTTTCTTTTGTTAATACCAGTCCGTGTATATAAGTGTGTTTGGATCGTTTTGCTTCATTTTTCTTTTGTTAAGCCATGATTTGATTTAGGTCAGTATGGAATCAATGTCCAGTTTAGAGTTCAAAATTCCATCATCCTCAAATTTAGTCAAACAAAATTGTTTTCAAGCTCAAAGTGTTATGCCAGTTACGCCATTGATGTGCAGAAAAAAAAAAAAAAAAAACAAAATTGATTTTATTGAAGTCAGGGGATGACATCCCTGACTGCTGAGAAAAAAAAAAAAAAAAAAAAAAAAGAAGAAGAGGGATCTTGTTTTTGATAACGGCCACACTCTGACTTCACTTACGCGACTCTCCTTCCGAGCTCTACTTTTTTTTGTCGTCTTGGGTAACCTTTGAAGGCCCTGCCTCAGTGCGTACAAGACCGCCGAGGGAGTTGACTCCCTGTTGGCTGTCAAAGGCGAAGTACGAAGGTGCTCCGAATCGGGTCACGACGGCGGTCTTCCGTTTCAACTCTTTATTCTCCGCTTTCAGTGCGCAAATCTCTTCTTGTGCATGTTTGTACATGCGCTGGAGCAGAGAAAGTTGGGCATTTAACTGATGTACCTCACTGGTCCTACTCTGTAGCCGGTGAGATAATTTGGTAACCGCAGTCACTGTCTCTATGCAGGATCTTAGTGTGAAGTGGTTGGCCTCAATGTCAGATTGAACGGCCATGATTTGCTCAACTGACATCATGGGAAAGTTAAGAAAAGTAGGAGTAGGGGCACTCTGTTCAGGATGGTTAAGAAGGGTAGGAGCAGAGGCACTCGGTCTAGGAAGGTTAGGAAGAGTAGGAGCAGGGACACTCGGTCTAGGAGAGCTTGGATCATTGAAGTCCAGAAAGAGAGTGAGAGGACGAGATGAGGCCATGTGTAGTGAGAAGTGTAAAAAGAAAGGAGTCATAGAGAAATAACCGAGAATAGACTGAGTTTTGGGGCAACTTTTCTCCTCCGCTCAGTCTCGATGTTCTGTCTTTCTCAAGGGGAATGAGGAAGAGGAAGGAGAAGAGAGTGATTAAGTAGACAAAAGAAAGTGATGAAGAAGAAGAAGACAAAGAGGGAGAGAGAGCCAAGGCGAGTTTACAAATCAAGAAGGTCTGCTTTTGTTGGCTAGCTGACGCAAAAGCAAGGCCGCGTATCAAACGCAGTTTCCGAAGGAAGAAAGAGAAGCAGGAAAGTTATATGCATATATGTATATATATTGTATATTTATGTATTATATACATTTATTTGACAATTTTTGTCACAAGAGTAGCTTGGCTCAGTGGCTTGGGCTGGGGCCTAAGCTTGAGATCGGGGGTTCAAAACCCCGTATCCCTGCATTCATGTTTTATTTCCTTTTTGCGTGTTTTGCTTACGCGCGATGACGTCAGCTAACGGAATATTCTGTCGTAGTAACGGCATATGCTTGCTGACGTCAATAGACAGAATATTCCTTGTCAGTAACGGCATATTCTCTGAATGTGTCTGTGTATATGTACGTATCTGTGTGTTTCCTCCGTATTTGTCCGTATGTGTTTCTATATCTTTTGTTCGTATTTGTCCCTTGGTGAAAATGTTGTGGAGACACCACGGGGTTGAAGAGGCGACTTGGGAACGTGAGGTTGAAGTCTGTGAGAAGTATTCAGACCTTTTTATCGATGTTTGGGAATTGTGATAGAAATGTTATTTTGATATTAGGATGTACATTGTATATGCTATGGAGTAGGGTAAATTCTATGTTGGAGTGAAATTGTGTGGGTGGATGTAGACAAGTTTGCGTAAACTGTTAGTCAGTTCGTCGGGTGAAAGAAATAGAGTGGATAGGTAAAAATAATACAGAAATTGCTTGGTTGGGCAATTAAAGTGGTGGTTGAGAATTTTCGAGTAGTGTGTTTGGCATGATTGCATTATGTTTCATAAGGGTTGGAGTTTCTTGTTGTTCAAGTGAAGCAGTTGAGGCTAAGGTGATCTGTGAATTTTGTTTTTGGAATAATTCAGGGAAGAATATGATTGTATTAGGGGATGAGTGGAGGTTCTCATGGGATGAAATATTTGAAGTCATTGATTGTGATAGTTTTATTCAATTGGGTAACCGCGTATGAATTCATTTTAATATTGAGATGAGTTAGTTGTCTTGTGACAATTGCGATTACAAAATATATCATTGAATTGTGTCTTTAACTGGAGGGTGCTCTCATTGGTTAAGAGTCTTGAGATAATCACTTTGGATGGATATTAAGTAAATTATTGCACTAGATTGTGGGAAAAAAAAATTTGTTTGTGGTGAGTCATCTTTAATGGTGTGTAATATTTGAATACTTTTCTGAGTACTCTTCAAAGTAGTGGGATTCTTTTATTGCTGTGACCTGTTGAGTTGGTTGTGTGGAGTAAGCAAATTTTGTGGGTGTGTTTGAACGTGTTCAAGTGAGATTGCGAGTACGGTTGTATTCCAATTGTGAGTTCGATAGATTTTGATTAATGCCTTATATGTTGCCAGAATCACCTACATTTTCCCATTATGGATTGTTTGTTGAAATTCTAGTAAGAGTGGTTTTAAATTAGAGGGTGGCTTCTATAGAACAACATATCTAAAGGTCATTGGTGGCCTTAGGGTGTAGAAATTTTGTTTTGAGTCTATTGTAAATTTGTTACATCATATTCGTATAATAATATTGGGAATGTAGTTGGAACGAGATGTTATCACGATAGTTAAGTTGATTGAGTTAGATTGTTCGAAATTCTTGTTTGATCTAGGTTATAGGAAGCATCATTACTGCCAATGAGAAACTATTGTAGTGTTCACTCTTTTACATTTAAAGTGTGCTTAAGAGTTTCGATTTTGGTTGCGGTATCTTCTACAATGGGAGGCCAAAGAGCGTTAAATTCTTGAGAGTGAGTTTACAAATTGTTTGGGGACATTGAAGGAATGTCTCAATGAGAAAATGGTTATTGAGAGTTTAAGGCTCAAGTGATTATGTCAAGAGTAAATCTCAATATTCTTTTTATCAATGCGAATTTCGGGGGCGAAATTCCATAAGGGGAGGAAGATTGTAACGAGTTGAATTAAATTGAAATATTATTATTATTATTATGGCAATTTTGATTTTTGAATTTTAATTATTCTTGGGTCTTGAGTATTAAATGAGATATAAATTTAATTTGTGGGACTTATTTGATTAACCTATATTTAATCATTTTGGTTCATATTTAATTATGTGAATGGTGGGGACCACCTTAAGTCTTTTAAAATTTATTTATATTTTAATCTCAGTTGGAGATTTATTTTAGATTATTAAAATCCATTCATTTTGGACCCAATTGATTGAATCATGACTCGTTTATAACCATATATTATTGTTGTTATTGTTATTATTATTTATTTTATAATCTTGAGAGAGTTACAAATATTTATGGTGTGCACCATCAAACGAAATATATTTTGTGGTGAGAAAATATTAAATCCTTTTTGTCATTAATGATGTTGAAATATACTTTTAATCGATATATATATATACATATATATATAGATGTATATGTATAGATAGATATTTGTATTGATTTGAAAAAAAGAAAAAAGAAAAAAAATAGATTGGCTGACAAATCTCATCCCTGCTTTGTATTTCTTTATAATTCTTTATTTCTAAGGATATCTGTGGATAAGATTTACGCAATGGATGTCGTGAGACGGACTTTACCCCACTTTCCAAACCTTACAAATTCATTGCCAAAACCCATCACCTCTCTTCTCTCTCTCTCTCCCTCTGAAATTTTTTTTCTTTGTTTATTTTTATTATATAAAATCATTGATTTATCAAAACCTATTAGGTTTTAGACCCTAGTTCCACAGATCAAATTGTAGAGGGTTCCGAAGGCTTTAATTTAATCGGAACGAATCGAATTTTTGTCGCTGGAAAATTTTATTTTCTTGGAAGCTCTTGGATCAAGGTAGGGATTTTTTCTACACTTCTTTATGCACTTTTACTTGATTATAGGGAACTTAGAGTTGTATATAATTTAATTAGAATTTTTGAAAATTTTGTGATTCATTTTCTTAAAAGAGAAATTTTGAGAAAAATAAAAAGTTGATGCCCAAATTGCGAAAGTGTAAACTTGGAATATGTTTGTAAGGTTATGAAAGAGTTATGTTTTAAATTTAAACAAAAACGGATTTCGATTCAATTGGTTTTGAAATTTTTATTGGTTTGTGACTAAAAGAGCATTTTTAAAGAAAACAAAGGAATTATGTTTAACTTTTGGGGCTTTCAATCAAAATAGAATGTCATAATTGAATAATGCTTGGAGAATGAATTTGGAAAGAATATGATGTTTTCTTGGGCATTAACGGTATTATTTTGTTTAATGTATTTATTGGAATAAAACTGACACGGTTAGAAATGGACCTTGAGAGGGTACCGGACGTGATTGTGATTTGAAAACTAGTGTAGTTGTTCATATTTGATGAGTTGTGGAATAGATTGTATTTATCAGAATTTTTTTGGAATTTAATTGTTTAAATATCCGTTTAAAAATATCTGTTTTGGGCTATCGGTGGAGGATTGCCATGATTGTTGTAGAAATGCATGAGACTTAGGTCAATTGAACCACATTCCTCAGTTGTTGCATTGGACATTGCATTACATTCATTTCATTGGAAATTTAACTGTTTTTGAGAAATGTTTGGAAATGTATTTGTTTGCGAAAAGATGAATACTTGGTGAATCTGGGTAAGGGGTGTAGAACCGCGCGGTTAGGTGTCAAGCCTTCCAGTTTACTGGTAAAAATGACAGTGGTAGTGCATTAGGGCCTACTTGCAGACACTCACCTAGAGATTCACAGAGCTTGTATTCATGTAACAGATATGGTTTAAAATGGAAATGGCTTTATATCTGTTGTTGCATCTCAGCATTGCATGCTTTATAAAAAGAGAGATAAATTATTTTATAATGAGCATGGCATGAGCATACTCATCTTTAGTCTTGTCATGATTCATATGTTGTATAGTATATCTCTACTGGGCTGTGGCTCACCCTATAAGGGAAACCATTTCAGGTGTAGGTGCTATGCCTCTGCCAAGGCATTGATTTGGGTGGACTCGGAACTGAAGCTGCATTTTTGTTTTATTGTTATTTGTTGAATGTAAGCCCAGGGCTGTATTTGCGTTGAGTTGAAACTCTATTTTCTGTAATCAAGAATGTTCTTGGATAAATTTGTAAGCCTGTAGGGCACTTATTATTTGTTTGGCTTCTATTTCATACTTGTTGTAAAATGCATGCTTGGGATTGGAACTGGGGCATTGAGATGTGAACAACATGTAATTGGCATTTGGGATTTAATGGAAATGGATGTATGGAATAGTTAGCTGTATATGTGTTTGTCTATCAGGTGGGTTTTGTTGCATAAATAGATATACCTTACCCAATTTTCGGGGCGTTACATAATTTATGTAATTATGTTATTGTATAAGAGAGTAATTATGAATTTTCTTTTTTTAGTTAATTCTGCTAAATAAATTTTTTTAACAAAGAGGTATTTGTAATTTTTCAAACTACAGGGGGCAATCTGTACTTTAAGCAAACCTTAAGGGTGCATTTGTAATTTACCCTATATTATTTAAATAAAAATATTTGAATATGATGGAATGTAATGGCAGGGGTCACGTCAATCAAATTATATTTTTTAAATATTAAAAATATTTTAAAATTTGAGCTCGGCTCAATCAAATTATATATTTTAAAATATTTAATTTTTAGTGTCACGTCAACACATTTTGTCCAATTGTAGATGGAATGTGACGAAAGGGGCGAAATTGATCAAAATTTCGAAAGTTTGGGTGTAAAATTGAAATTAATCGAAATGCGGGAGTTAATTTGAAAAACACGTGAAAATTTGAAAGGCAAAATGATATTTTCTCTTTTTATAATTAGAAGTTCAATATATACAGATTCATAAATAAAAAAATAAAATAATATTTACTAATAATTGCGGTGTCTTTGTCTAAATAACCCTTGATAAATTTTGGTACATAGAGGTGGTTGATGGACAGAGAGATGAAGAAATTGAATGAGTGGGCCATCTTGAAAGAGAAGTTATTTGGTAGTTCCAAGATATAACGAGGCATGTTATGATTAGTGAAGAGAGAGCTGTGATTCATGATGTTGAATTGAGATACAAAAAAATAATAAATAGCATAATGTTTAATGATTGGTATGTAACATGGCACATAATTCCCAAATATACCAAATAATTTGCATAATCAAGAGGTCGTTGAATCATTTTAATGCTTTGGTACATAGTTCGTTGCATCATTAGTCATACATTGAAAAACAGAGTAGAGGCATTGAACGCATGTGTGGGAAGAAAAGTTTGGCTTTAAATTCGTTTATTCTATGAATCAAAAATATAATTATTTAAATAATTATTATTTTTTTATATCTTTGTACCCACATTTATGAGCTATACTTTATTTTTTGTCTCTCTTTTTTTTTTTTTTGGGGGGGGGGTTTAATTATATTTTTCACCTCTGTAGTTTTATTCAAATTTTACTTTAACTCCTATATTTTAAATTGGACAATTTTACTAATTAAATTTGTATAATTTAAGTTATTTATCATATCAAGTTTTACAAAGTAATTATGAAAATTCAACTCCATCTATGTTGTGCGGGTAATTCTATTTCGACAGATTAAATCTTCTCAGTGCACATATTTTTTCAAGGTACACACTCTGATTTTTAAACGTTAAGTTTTGTTCAGTACACTTCATTCCTTGTCAAAAATACCAATAACTCCTTCAAACCAAACCTAACCTAACCTAACATAACCTTAGCCACCACTTGTAATGCACCCCAAATTAATTAAATTAAAACATTACTCATAATATGATTAATCTGAAATCTTACCACGCAAAACAATAACATTAATCCCAAAAGCCCTCTTTTCCATTGAACTACATATCAAATATTACAAATTTTTAGATTCTTATCTTAGTTACAACAACATTAACAAAGTTCAAGAAGCTAAAGGATAAAAATAATAATGCCTTAATGGCGTGTAAACAGCAAGGCAAGACTAAAAAAAAAAAAAAAATCAAATTATATTTTTGAATAAAATTCTAAATCTTAATTTCTTAATACACACCTACATACAACCACTAGCCACCGCTGCAACCTACCACCCTCTGGCTCTGGCGAACCGAGTCGAGCCTTGAGTTCGAGTTCAGTTTGTTTACTTCTCGAGTTTGAGCTCGGTTCGATAAGTAAGTGGATTCGAGCTCGGCTCGACTAATTAAAATTAATAACATTCGAATTCGGCTCAGCTCGGCTTGGCTCAGCTCGATAAGATTTTTTAAAATATTATTTATATTATTGAGTAAATTACAAATACACCTCCTGAGGTTTACTTAAAATACAAATTGCCCATGTGATTTTAGAAATTACATTCCAACCCCTGAGGTTTCTAATTTCATAACAAATCGCCTCTTTTATTAATAAATCATCAAGTCAATTAACAATTTTTAATAATGTTATAAATATGTTTCAATTAATAATTTATGTAATTTTGTTATTGTATTGGTGAGCAATTATGAATTTTATTTTTTTAGTTGATTCTGTTAAATAAATTTTTTTAACAAAGGGGTATTTGTAATTTTTTAAATCACAAAGTGCAATCTGTGCATTAAGCAACTCTTAGGAGGTGTATTTGTAATTTACCCTATATTATTTAAATAAAAATATTTGAATATGACGGAATGTAATGATAGGGGTCACGTCAATCAAATTATATTTTTTAAATATTAAAAATATTTTTAAATTGGAGCTTTAAAATATTTAAATTTTGATGTCACGTCAATACATTTCGTCCAATTGTAGACGGAATATAACGGCAGAGGTCAAATTGATCAAAATTTCGAAAGTTTAGGTGTAAAATTGATAATAATCGAAATGTGGGAGTCAAATTGAAAAACGTGAGAAAATTTGAAAGGCAAAATGATATTTTCTCTTTTTATAATTAGAAGTTCAATATATACAGATTCATAAATAAAAAAATAAAAAAATATTTACTAATAATTGTGGTGTCTTTGTCTAATTAACCCTTGATAAATTTTGGTACATAGAGGTGGTTGATGGATAGAGACATGAAGAAATTGAATGAGTGGGCCTTCTTGAAAGAGAAGTTATTTGGTAGTTCTGAGATATAGTGAGTCGTGTTATGATTAGTGAAGAGAGGTGTGATTCATGATTTTGAATTGAGATACAGAAAAACAACAAATAGCATAATGTTTAATGATTGGTATGTAACATGGCACATGATTTCCAAATATACCAAATAATTTGCATAATCAAGAGGTCGTTGAATCATTTTAATGGTTTGGTACATAGTTCAATCATTTTAATGCTTTGGTACATAGTTCGTTGCATCATTACGCATACAACGAAAAACAGAGTAGAGGCATGGAAAGCATGTGTGGGAAGAAAAGTTTGGCTTTAAATTCATTTATGCTATAAATGAAAAATATAATTATTTAAATAAAGAAAATGTAGGGACCCCAAATAATTTATCAAATGTGACGCCCCAATCTTCATGCCCAAATGATAACACAATATTCATGGCTCCTTAAGATAAAAACTGGATATAAATCCTCACACTTGCATTACATGATCCAAATCAGATATCATAAACAAATAAATACCCTCATAGGTTTACAAGTTTCCAAGGCTTAAGTCTGGTTACACAAATCGGTTATTCAAACCCACACAAATAAAGGCCTTGGCTTACAAAACAGAGTCACGCATAATGAGAGCATTGTGCTCTCAACACACACACTTCCACGCCCTCAGTTGGGCGGATTCACCATGTCCTTTCCTGCACAAAAATCCCATAGGGGTGAGTATAAAGCCCAGTAGGAAATCCTTAACAAAATATACACATTTTATACAAGTCTCAAGAGATGAATACATATGCCATGCCATGCCCTTTTGAAAATAAAACACATCTTCATCTTTTGAAAACCATTATGCTTAATGATGCCATGATATTTCAACAATTCAACTCTTATCAATTTTATTCAAGGGGCGGTAAATACTATTCTGGTAATCCCTAGGTCCGTGTCTACAAGTAGTCTATACAAGTACTACTAATTTGTCATTTTTACCAGCATTGACTGGAAGGCTCAACACCTATAATTCATCATTTTTACCAGTATTAACTGGAAGGCTCGACACCTATTCAATTTCATTTACACCACCTATCAAGACTTACCACCGTATTTACTCCAAAGCCAATTCATGAAAATTTGTTTCTCAACGTTCTTTTCTCAATGCAAGTTTTCAAATCAAATTTCAAAGTTCTTCATTAACAAATGGATTGATATGCCAATGCAATGATTAATGATATAATGCAATATTTCTTCCACTTTCAATATTTTCACACAATATTTCCATTGTGATAAAAAATCTCCATTTCTCCATTCAAATGTAATTTCACATGATGAATAAATACTTTTAGTTCAATTCATCCAAGGGATAACAAAATTTTCACCTTCAAGCAATCTCAACAATTTAGTCATCTCAAGACTATATCAACACTTTTAAACAACAATTTCTAAAACTTCTACAATCATCATATTCCATGAAAAACATCACTTATATGTAAATAAATAATTTTTTTTTTTCAAAACATCATTTATTTTAGCACACAAAATAAATATAACAACATCCCCCAAAGATTTTCAACATCTTTCAAACAAACCCCCAATTTCTAGGTTTTTTCACCAAAACCATCCATTTTCAAATATTGAAGAAGATCTCCCCGAAAACATCTTTCTTTTTGCAACATAGTACAAAACCCTCAATTTTTATAAAAAAGAAATTAGAAAGTAGACCCACTTTCAAAATCACTCATCTTCTTGAATCAACAGCCTATTTTCCAAAATTAATCAAAGGATGATTTTGAAAATCATCTAGATCTTGCAAAAATATATATATAACTCAAAGAAAATCCCTACCTCAAGTTTTGAAGAAAAATTGAGATGAAACTCCAAAATCAATGATGCCTAAACTCGATTTTCACCACACACAACGAAGCCCTCGAGGTGATAACTAACTTTGGTGAAGAACTTAGGCCTAAATCCCAATGGATTTGGAGAAATCAAAGAGAGAAGGTGACTTCCAGAGAGAGAAGGTGCAGATTTAGGATTTTTGAGTGAAAAGGAAATCAAAGTGAAGCAAAACGGCGCTGCTGGTGACTGATATACGCAGGGCTTGCTCGAGAGAAGGAGTTCTCGCTTGAGTGACCAGACACAAAAAGGTTGCCTCGCTCGAGCGTAACAAGTGTCGCTCGAGCGCAACAAGTGTCGCTCGAGCGTAAAATACCAAGCTTCAGAAGTTTTTTAGACGCACTCCTCGCTTGAGCGAAGGACCCTTTTCTGCAAAAGTACTGCGAGCTCACAAAGCTCGCTCAAGCTCAAGAAGCCTCGCTGAGCGAAGAGCCAAGATTCTGGATGACAAAAGTTTGAACAACTTGCAACTAACCAGTTCCAAACACTCCCAAGACATCCCAAAATTCAAACTCAAAGAGTGGAAGGAAGAAAAGACGTAGATAATACTTTCTAACCATGAAATCTGAGTCCAGAACACCACAAGGACGGGTCAAAGATCTGGATCGCTATGTCAAATGTTTTACCAAATCTCTTACATGGGTGTGGGAGTTAAACAATTCCACATGTATGTGGGTCCCACACCCATGTGAGAGGTTTGGTAAAACATTTGGTAGATTATTTGGGGCCTCTAGCATTATTTGGGGCCTTTAAATAATTTTTTTTTTTTATATCTTTGTACCTACATTTATGAGCTATACTTTATTTTCTGTCTCTCTTTTTTTGGGGGGTTTAATTATGTTTTTCACCTCTGTAGTTTTATTCAAATTTTACTTTAACTCCTATATTTTAAATTGAACAATTTGGTCCACACATCTCAAGTGTAGGTTCAATTTAGTTCTTCAGTCCAAATTAATAATTTTGGGACACTCATTAATTTTCTAAAGTGTACGCGTAGATAAAATTAACAAAAATTTAGATGGAAAAACCAAATAAAATTAGGCCTACACTGTATTATATGGACCAAATTATTCAAATTTAAATAATAGAGATTAAGTAAAATTTGGATCATACTATAAAGATAAGAAGTGTTATTAATTTTTTTCTTTCTCCTCAACATTCCTTGTGTATGACCATTTTTTGGAGAGGAAATTTTTTTCTCATTTATTAAAACTTCTCCACCATTATTTTTCCTCATATCAAACGCAATATAAACTTATGCCACCACTTCAAAAGTGCAAAAATTCAGGATCCACCCTAAATTTTTAAGTAACCTCAGCGAAATCTTAACATGGGACCGTTATATATTTACAGGGAAAAAAAAATTTACATATATATTTGACTAAAATTTACATATATAGATATCAAAATTCAATTTACAGTATAAAAAAAATAAATAAATCAATCTAACACTATGATATCTGTTGGCTTTTTGGCTTTCGAAGGATATTTTTGTAAATGCGAGCGTGCCAGCAAGGATCAATCAGTCCTTATAGAAATTATAATTGCCAACCAATTATTAGACGATTGTGTTTTAGTTCTTTCAGCCTCAATGAAGAGGACTTTTACTGGTGGCTTGACTTAGGAGAAATTAAGCAAAATAACAATTAAATGACGAACAATTGAAGTATTTCATTAAGAAGAAAAACTTACAATAGTCCAAACTCAGCCTCGTAGATGTCATGACCCGAACCCGCCCCTAAGGGTTAAGGACATAACCGGCCAGTAATCCTGAGATTACCTACGGCCTCCATACAAATAGACGTAACTCATCAGAGTAAAGGGGGCCAAACAGAAGTAAAAATTTAAAACTTTGTCCATAGAGCTGTGCTTATATGCACACCAAAACAAACCATACTCATATACGTTAATAACCCACAACAAAAGTGTAGCAGTATAAACTTCTTTACAGACAGGATCATCTAAACTGAGTCAACCCATAGCAAACTATATGCAAATATATACAAGATCCTTGCCAACAAGAGCAGAATATAAATACGTAACAAAATGGCAAGGTTGGGTCTCGTGCGTGAGACACAAGGCTGACTCTCCCAAAACTCCTGCTGTTCCTGGCTAACTTCACTGGGGCTGGGGTTGGACCTCACTTGGCTCACCTACAATTACATGAATGAGCGTGAGCGAATGCCCAGTGAATAATATCAAATAAACAAGTTACGTAAGCAATTACTGGAACATTGCAACAATCGGCCTTCGGCCCAGTCATTCATGTTAATCGGCCTTGGGCCCAATCATTCATTTCAATCGGCCTTTGGCCTAATTATCCATTTCCATCGGCCTTTGGCCCAACCATTCATTTCCATCGGCCTTTGGCCCAATTATTCATTTCCATCGGCCTTTGGCCCAATCATTCATTTCCATCGTTCATATCCATCGGCCTTTGGCCCATTCATTTATATCTATCGTTCATATCCATCAGCCTTTGGCCCAATCATTTATATTAATCGTTGTCTCTCCATCAAAATAATGGAATTACAAAACTTACATACAAGTAAACAATTGGACAATGGTATACTTCAAATATCTTATTAAGATATTACTCACAGTGATCGGTTGACTGGTTCGCCCTGGAACTCGACCCTACACATGCCATGAACATAAGAGGGTCATTAACAATTCAATCCGTTCAAAATTCACATTTTCCTCTTTAGGCTTTATTATTATCTCATTAACTCATTTACAATGCTTAACATATGCCTAAGAGTGTTCACAAGTGAAAGAGAACGGAAAACAGAACACAGAAAGCAAAAACAGAATTTCTGAAAACAGGGTCCCCGCTCGAGCGTAGACTTCCCCGCTCGAGCGGACCCTTAGGCTTGCAGAAATACTGGTTGTCTCCAATCCCCGCTCGAGCGTGCATTCTTCCGCTCGAGCGGACTCCATGTCACATAGCTCCCCGCTCGAGCGCCAATTTATCCGCTCGAGCGTGCATCATGTCTGCAGAAAATATGCTGAGAGCTCGATTTCTCCGCTCGAGCGGCAGTCTCCCCGCTCGAGCGGACCTCAAAATTCTGGAAAACCCAGAATGTGTTCTTGAGCTCCAAACTCGACATTCAACCACATTTCTTGCATACAAAAGCCCAACTATCACATATACACATACTAACATGATACCAATACCAATTTACAACATTAGAAAGCTCAATTTCTCAAAATAGATACATGCATGGCTCAAATTGCTCCAAACCCACTACCAACACAACCATTTCATGCATTTAACCCTTGTACTCTTATAATCTGTACATGCATGTGGTACATTACCCTCAATCTCAACTTATGTGATGAAGAGATGGTCAAGAACATGTTCTTCAACTAAAAACTCACATAGATCATGGATTTAGTGTTCAACCATGAAAATTCAAAGCAAATACATACATGCATGTAAACATTGACCTTCAATCCAACACATACAATTCAATTTCCTTTCAATCCTCATTCTTGACCATAAATCAACTTTGATTACACAAAATTGCCCATTAAACCCATGGATTACTTACCAAGGAGCTTGATTCTCACAATCTATGATCAAATCTTGATTAATCTTCAAGGTTCCCAAGCTTTGAGTTAAATTTGCACAACTCCTCTCCCTTTCTCTCACTAGAGCCGAATCTCCCTCTCTCTCAATGTCTAACTCAGATTTTGAGTTCTTAGAGAGCTAAAGGAGAGCGCAATGCCAATACACAAAAGCCCCCACTAGCAAATATTTTAATATAGAATAATGGGGTACTTAATTAATCAATTCAATCAGTTTAAATTGACCAGAATCAATTTTCAATTAAATTTCACCGTAGGCTTTAAAAATTATGCCAATTACAATGGCGTAATCAATTTTGGGTTCTGTGGCCGATAAGGCCCTCAATTTAATTCCCGAAGGGGACTATTCAAACAGATATTCTTACGGCGAACAGATATGAATTCAAAATCACACCTCATCACATAATGGTACACAAAATCATGCTAAACACATAACCATAAACAATTTAAGGACCAGTTTAGCACAATACAGAACAGGGGTATCACAGTAGAGGTTTACAGCAACAATCTACTTGAAACTACTCCTATGAACGAAGTGTAGTGCAGGAATTTAAAGTGCAGGAATGTAAAGAACATGTATTTAAAGTGCAGGAAATGTAAAGAATGGAAATGTAAAACTGGAAAAGAAAATATGAAGTAAATGACTGGTTTGTTGGATCTGAGTCTGGGGGTTTTTTTCTGGGGGCTTCCCTGCTATTTATACTCCTCAAGGATGACCATCGAATTGCACTTCAAACCGTCGAACTGCTCCTCCATGATTACTTGATCATGCTGCCTTAGAAGTAGTTCCACTATGCCATTACTTGCAGTTGGGCTTCTCTCCTATATTTGAATTTGAATGTGAGTAACCGTTGAAGCCACGTCACCTTGTATCTCTTCGCTGATCCAATGCTACTCAGACTACGCAAGAACCAATATTAACCGCCACGTGTACGATCATGATCGAAGATTAAACATTCTTCCTGTATTGCCCTTACTTTGCCACGTGTCGAACTGTAACTGGCTTTTACAAAATATGTAGCCAACATTACCCCCCGCACTAATATACCCAATACTTGGTGATATTAGTGGATCAAAGCCTTTCCCGCGCTTTTTGGAACGTGCATGGAGTCTATATTCTGGAAACACAACCGTTATTTATTGATGATCATTTGCATTAACTCTCTTTCAATCTTTTGAACATCCCAATACCTTAGCATTCGAATAGACTATGGTCAAATCAACTTTTTCTCTATTGATCAGGCACATGAAGAGTCATTGAATAATGCTGCTTCCCCTCGAAAGAACTTCTATGCATTCATTAGCCACCTTTACCTGCCTTTCCATATTCAGGTCATGGATGCCTTGCAAATTACAAACCTTTGGATTACGAACATATTGCCCTTAATCCTTCGATTCAGAAAGTTGCAAACATGGACATGGGAAATTCTTCTTCTGATTCACCCTTGGATTGTGAACAAACTGCCCATAGTCCTTTGATTCAGAAGGTTGCAAATATGGACATAGGAGGCCCCTCTCCATAATCATCTGCATGGGATAAAGCTGTGGCTTCAAATTCCTCCGGGGCTTCAGGCTGGTCAAGTTGGTCAGAACTTGAGGTCTAGGAATTAAGGGAGCGAATTAGCCATCACTTTGTCGAATTCACCGACCCGTTGGACTTTCCTTCTTATGCGCGAAGCTTGGTGGTTTATCCTTACATGCCTATCGACTGTCGATGCAGTTTAGAGGACAGTCTACTCGTGGCATGGTACACATCATCCATGCCTACAAAAATGGTACGATCTGTTCCTCGTCCAGAAGAGGCACAGGGGTATAACCCTTCATTTT
The DNA here is from genome assembly GCA_030407325.1 of Camellia japonica. NCBI lineage: Eukaryota > Viridiplantae > Streptophyta > Magnoliopsida > Ericales > Theaceae > Camellia > Camellia japonica. The sequence continues at coordinate 129,605,854 of JAPPVO010000031.1, forward strand.
TAGCCAAGAAGGCGAAGCTTCATCCTTCTGACTGGCTTGATTATGTCAATGCTCCTCAATTTCCTCTTTCTTTCGAAATAGGGGCCTTTATACCTCCTCCTTTGAAAAAACTTTCCTGGATAGAGAAGTTAAGGCTTACCCTTTCTGCAGAGAAAGTTTTCCCTCCTTACGAGCCTCCACTTTCTCCTACTCCAGCTCAACAAAAGCAAGCCCAACTCCTGCTTGTAGCCTTTTCTCACCTACCCTTCAATGTTCTTGAGGAAGATGTTCCCCTTAAGAACTTTCGATGGACTTGTAATATTCTGACTCGGGGCCACGTTCTTAACCCCATTGCTCAAGCAGAACTTCACACGTTTTTGGACCAACTTCCATCACTTCTCCATTGGCACCACACTTCTTTGGCCACCACTGTAACACGCCCGCGAGGGAACTCACGGGTTACAGTTCGGACTCAATTTGTGTCACGGTTCTAAATCTGAACCAAAGAGTCCAAATCCGGCAAATCGTTTTGAGAAAATAGATTTTTGAAAAGAAGTGCCAAACATGGACTGCTTTGCCAGATACAGAGTCGCCACCTAAATATTTTTTATGGGGGAATTTAGGAAACCCTAACTTGGTGCCAAAGGCCACGTGTCCGTCATCACCAAAGTTGTCTTGGCTCGGGAGCTTGGGTACGATCGGGGAAGGTCAGCTATGAGCACCCCCTTTCGCCTGGTCCGAAGACCAGCCTCTACTAACCGTGATATCCGATTTTGAAAACGTTATGTGTTCTTATTCCGGTTATTAGCCTAGAATTACTATGTTATGCGCACAGCAAACAAGTATAGACTAGATTGCCTAATTTGGAAACAAGCATTGCATATCCGTTTGTTTTGAAAATGCTTTGGAATTTGCTACTCACAAGTAGGCTAAAACACGGATTTCAACGAGTTTTTCCAACTCAAACAATCCAACCTTCACCCACAGGCAATCAGACAGTTTATCTCATATAAGCATTTAGCCACATGGTAATCATGCTGTCATGTTAACATTCACACGCATGCGAGATGCTAAAGCATAAATACTTACATTGCACTCCATGCCAAAACAATAAACTAGTTAGCAAATGTGCATGTCCTAGTTCATGTTAAATGGCTAATGCAACACATGCAGGGATGCAGTTAGAGTGGGCTCGGCTAACCCTAAAATGGCATGTGAAATGCTACAATTATCACGTATTCAATTTGGAATTGAAAATACAATGTAGTTTGTATGATGTACCGAGCCGGTGCATGCAAGACAAATGCATGGATGCACGCATGCATAGCATAAGGTATGCTAATTTAGACGTGCCCTAATCTACCATCATAAGCAGGTAAATAAAAGGGAAGAAAGAAGTGGGGATCGGAAGACATGCACACACACGCACCCACACTTATTACAGACTCGCCCTCGCTCGGAGGGACCAAAAGAATAATACAAATTAATTAACTACGCAAGCTAATTAAATATTACAAATTGCCTAATTAGTTAACAACTAACTAAACTAGGAAAAACAGTAAACCGCCTCGGGAGGAGGGCCTGATGCAACGCATGCTCGGGTCCTGCTCGGAATTGCACTGCCATGCATGGTCTGCCTCTGTTTTCCCTGCTCTGCCCCTCCAAAGACTGCCAAAGCCTCAGGGATGTCTCTCTGGACATTGGGGGACACCACCGGCTGCGTAGAATTACCACCGACTGCTAGATATGGCCATCGGCTGGAAATGAGGCTATCGGCCACCAATACATTGCCGGTCGGCATTAAATATTGCCGGTCGGCAAAGAATGCCTGCAGAACCTGCAATTGACAGCAGCAGAGGTCAGAACTTACATGGCAATACAATTCAAGCAATGTATGCACCAATCATGCCCCTTATCATGTTTGTGACTCATAGGGGCATGTGCCTCGATTCTCGGACCATCAATCACGCATTTCCATGCATGATGGCCCAAAGAACCAAGTTGTGCACATTGATTTCAAATGCAATGCAAACAACCAAACCAAGGCCCAATCCCTATCATTAAATCAAGGGACAAGGTATGCATGCAAAGTACAATGCATCCTAGGCATATTAGCTAATATGCAACATGATCATGAGGGCAAGCATGCAAGCATGAACATGGACAATGTACAAACATGTAAGGTAAGCATGCAACCAAGCAAATGATGGTCTTAAACATGAATTAGGCAGCTCTAATTAGGCCCAAAACAGTGGCCAAAGTGCTCAAATATGAGGGCTAAATACACATACACACATGCACATGTTATGGTCCAACGCTTAAGCATATAAAGGCAACTTTTAAACACATTCAAAAGAGGCCTAACATGGACATATGGCATACAACATAAGCCCCGAAAATCATGTTATAAGAGGTGCCAAACCAACTTAAACAAGACAAATACTAGTGTGCAAATAGTCCAAATTCTTGAAGCAAGGTAATGAAGCTTTGAAACACACTTAGCATAACAACCATGGCATGCATTAAACAACTAAAAATAGATTTTTAGCATGTTAAAACAAGGCCAAAGGACTACTTAGATGGCATCTAAGTGGCTCAAATATGAAGGCATGCACAAATGCACTTTCAAGGAGCATATAACACATGCTCAAGAGGCAACAAAGAGGCAACCAAGGCAAGCATACAAGCATATCTTAGGGACTGAAATGATGTTACAAATGGTGCCAAACCACTTAAATGATGCAAGAAACACATGCTACACATTCTCATACTTGAAGCATACAAGCTCAAACACAAAGGAGCTATACCAAGCATGCCAAAATCGACCCAAACAATTATGGACAGACCTTAAACATGGCAAAATAAGCACAAAACCTTCACAAGATTAAACCTAAAACATGCTAGAACAAAGGCTAACAACCTAAGGCATATTAAGGCAATAACAAGGCATTACATGGTAGGTATGCTAAGCATGCATGGTGTACCAAAACCAACTTAGTACAAAGTTAAATCATGACAATATAAGCATAAAATATAGCCATGGCATGATCAACAAACCTTTAAACATAATGCTCCCTTAAGAGGCCAAAATTGGTCCTTTTCAAGGACAACAAGGAGAGGGGGTGGCCCTCCCCTTTTTGAGACTTTAAGGCACCATCTTTACCACTGAAATCCCTCAAGATTTCAGTGGTGAAGAGGCCCAAACACCAAAGTCCCGAAACTTGCACAAAATAGCACAAAAAGGAGCCTTACAAGGCCTAGGAGAGGTCAAACAAACCCAAACCACAAAATACTCTTAACAAACAATCAAGAGGGCTAAAAAATAGAACTTTTTTATGTTATACACTAACACAAAAACAGTTCTAAGATAGGTAGAAAAGCAATGCAAAAATGGGGAATAAAAAGGAAGTTTCTTACCGTTGAAGCCTTTCTTCACAAGCAATGCTCCAACAACCTTCCTTGGCTTTAATCCAGCTCCAAAACACTAAAACAACCCTCCAAAGGTCTCAAGTCCAAGAGATGGTGTGTTGGTGTGTGTTTGTGAGCAAAAGTAGGACAAAACACACACTTATAGAGATAGAATATGTATCTAACCCTAACCCTAGAACTCAAGCTTTACAAAAGCTGTCTAAAAATGTCTAACCCCTTGTCAAGAGAGGAAGCTCTCCTATATAGGCAATTCCCTCTTGTAAGGCTTCCAAAACAAGCCATTCAAGAGGGAAATCCCTCTATACACGTGTATGGAGGGGAATGGGGTGGGTGCCAGCTATCACAGCTGGCACAAAATATCTGCTAAAAGCAGATGAACAGTAGTCGGCTGGCCAAAATTGTCATTTTGACAAAATTGATGGCCGGTCGGCCAAAAAGAGTGCCGGCCGGCAATATACATTGCCGGTGGACACAAACAACAGCCGGTGGCCTCTAGCCATGGCCGGTGATGTGTGGGGATGCCTCACAAGGCATTCCCTGCCCCTCCAAGGCAAAACACAAGTGTTTGGTGCAAAACCAGACACAAAACGGTCGAGTTCGGAGATCCTGAGGCAAGGCGCGTAGCCGAGACCTCCGGGAACTCCAAACGAACACAAACATGGATAATCACCGAGTGTTCCAACGGTGACGTCCAAGTCTTGAGGACGGTCAAAAATGGGGTGTCTACAGTTGCCCCTCTTTGACAGAACTCGAAAGTCATAACAATGACGGGAGTGAATGTCAAAGCCCAGAGACGACCCATTTTTGACAAGGCCGAAGACTTGGACAATCATGCAAGACAACAAGGCATGCGCCCGAAGGCAGGGCAAAATGCAAGACAATGCAAGAAGCCGAGCATAACTTATGATCATGCAAAGAAAGCTGTAACGAAGCACGCATGCGACAGTTTTAAGCTAGCATACACCAAACTACACTACAATGCAGAAAGGATGTAAGAGAATTATGCAATTCTCGATACGTCTCACGCGGAGGATACAATACCTGTCCGGTTCGTCCGGTTGCACCGGCCTCAAATGAGCCGTACATACAATATCGTGCCTGTAAAGAAAACAACTTAACAGGTATGTATTGTTAGCAAATGCATGACAATGCAAGAATGAATGCAAAATGATATGCAATATATACAAAACAATGTATAACAATGCAATGATATGCAATATATACAACTATGTATAAACAATGCAAATGATACGCAATGCAATTGAATCATGATTCAATCATGAGCGGTTCGAAACCACACAAATGTCAAATAGATTGATGGAAGTAACAAGTCTGTCTACCATAGAAAAGGTGCCGCAACCCTTCAAACCAACATACCAGCGTGGAATAGGCGCGCACACATGCAGAACTATGAGTAATGTAGACAGACACAAGAACGAGTATTGGATGGAATGACATAAGTGGGGTGACGACCCGCTGGGGAAAGAATAATGATCCTAACACCGGATGCAACAATTACACTACAATGTAATATCTACAATGGATATGGCGTGCAGCCAAAACCGTATCTTGCCTAGGAAAGGCATGTACGCATACAAGCCATGTCTAACACAGAAAAGGTGCCGCAACCCTCAAACCAACATACCAACGTGGAATAGGCGCGTACACATGCAGAACTGTGTTTTGACGTGAAAAGTAAGGGCACATACCAGACCAAGCTCAACAAGGAAAGGCGCAAGCCATAGATGGAGGATGATGCAGTAAATGCATGCAACTAAAATGCAATGGAGATGGATACAATGGATATGGCACGCGGGCCAAACCAAATCTTGCCTAGGAAAGGCATGTACACGTACAAGCCGCGTCTGACACAGAAAAGATGCCGCAACCCTCAAACCAACATACCAACGTGGAATAGGCGCGTACACATGCAGAACTGTGTTTTGACGTGAAAAGTAAGGGCACATACCAGACCAAGCTCAACAAGGAAAGGCGCAAGCCATAGATGGAGGATGATGCAGTGAATGCATGCAACTAAAATGCAATATCTACAAATATGCAATGGAATGTAAATGCAATATTTACAGTGGAAATGCATGGCAATGCACTATATTACGATGAAATGCATGACATATGCAATATCTACAATGATGCATGACATATGCAATATTTACAATGTAATGCATGACAATGCACTACATTACGATGGAATGCATGACATATGCAATATCTACAATGATGCATGACATATGCGATATTTACAATGATGCATGACATATGCAATATTTACAATGATGCATGACATATGCGATAAAGGTTTTGCACCCTCCAAGGATTTAAGGTCTCCTAGACCGTGACAATGCGGTAAAGGTTTCGCACCTTCCAAGGATTTAAGGTCTCCTAGACCGTGATGCGGGAAAAGTGCATGATGATGCAAAATGTGCGCGTTACAACGCGTGCAGTCATGCAAAACGATGCAAGTGATGATGTGTACTACATCACATGCGGTCATGCGTAACAATAAAGGTTTTGCACCTTCGAAGGATTTAAGGTCTCCTAGACCGTGATGCGGAAATAATAAAGGTTTTGCACCTTCGAAGGATTTAAGGTCTCCTAGACCGTGATGCGGTAATAAAGGTTTTGCACCTTCGAAGGATTTAAGGTCTCCTAGACCGTGATGCGGTAATAAAGGTTTTGCACCTTCGAAGGATTTAAGGTCTCCTAGACCGTATGCCAATGGAAATGTGACACGCATGCCAATGCAAATAAGACACGCATGCCAATGCAAATGAAGATGATGCAAATGAGACACACATGCCTCAAGGATGCAAAATGATGCAAATGAGACACGCATGCCTCAAGGAATGGAAAATGAAATGTAAATGAGACACGTATGCCTCATAAGAAGGTAAAACAATGCAAATGAGACACGCATGCCTCAAAGGAATGTAAGATGATGCAAATGAAACACGCATGCCTCATAGGAACTGTAAGATAATGCAAATGTGACACGCATGCCACGAAGGAATGTAAAATGATGCAAATGAGACACGCATGCCTCAAAGGATTTGAGGCACGCATGCCACAAGGCCTGAACTGAAATGTAGATCGAAAGATGCATGACAATGCGAATGAACTAAAGTGCATGACAACGCGCGTCTTTTGAAATGCATGACAATGCTCGTAATAAAATGCATGACAATGCATAAGAGATGTGCATGACAATGCAAGGGGTGCGTGTTACAACGCGTGTAGTACGTGCATAACAATGCAACTGTGAGGCGCATGACGGCGCGATGCCATGCACCGAAATAGTGCGATGAATGCGTGCGACGCACAAGAGGGCAACTTTTTAAATCTTGCAAAAGGCAAAAGGATACAAAAGGATACACCTTACACGAATTCGAGTGCCACGCACAGTAGACGCGGTCCGAGGTCAAAACGGAGGCCAGTTGAGCGTCGGAGATACACTTTCTTGCACTTTCTTGAGCTATGAAGACCAAAAAAATTACTCATATGGCCTAAACAAGGCTTTGGGAACACCACCGGCCGGAAGGGGAAGCCACCGACTGTCCACCGGCTGCAAAATAGTTTCACCGGCACAACATTCTGCCGGCCGGCACAAAATACTGCCGACCGGCCAAAAGTGCCTGAGTTGGGGCAGATTCGACATTTCACCATGGGTCTTTTAAAATAGGGTTCCAAACCCTATTTTGTCACTTCCCCTTTGCCAAAAAACACTCCTCTCTCTCTCTAGAGCCTTTTCCTTCCTCATTTCCTCGTTTTCTTCGCATTCCAAGCCCGTTTCATTGTCGGATTCGCGATTTTCTTCGCGTTTCGGACGTTTTCATCCGAACAAATCTTTGTTTCGGTGCCTCTGTTGCCCTTTCCACCTTTTTGGGGTTTGTTCCCCTCACTTTCCTCTTGATTTTCGTACCCTTTTCACATCCCGACTTTCCCAGCCATTTTCCACCCTCCCGGGGGTTGACTTTTCGGTTGACTTTCCATATTCCAGCCCGATTTTCATTTTCCGACCATTCTCTCATCATTCTTGATATGGCCGACGATATTCCACGCGATGGGACTCCCTCGGATCACGAGATAGATCCCGGGGTTGAGCTCCTACCTTTGAGCGAGCGCCCGTTCGACCCGGCGACCTACCGGCCGGCGATTCATGTTCTGCCCCCCGACGGACTACGCCAGTTCAGGAGTTTTGACAGGGCGTTGGATCCCGAGCTTCTGCTACGTGAGCCTGCATCTCACCTATCCTTCGGCGCTTCCGAGGTAACATTTTTTCTCTGCTTTAAATTCTGCAATGTAGAATGTTTAACTGCCAACTGCCATAGCTGATTACATTCTTTAATTGCTTTAGCTCAGATGCTCTGATACACTGTGCATTGTAGTTGATCGCAGACACACTTGCAACCGATTATCTGTTTAAGACCGACACATGCACACACACTGCACTAGCCTTGAACCACTCAACACACGGCACATACCGTATTTCACTGCAAACACCGGCACCCGATACTTGTTTGAATCTGAAAATATGCACGCATGCCACATTTGCACTGAACCACTCAAACACGCTGACGCATCATACGTTGTAGTTCACTATAAGCACACCGGCACCCGGTATCTGTTTGAATCTGAGAATATGCACGCATGCCACATTTGCACTGATTTTAACTGTTTCTTCAAAACTGTACACTTTATATTGCTTCGCAACTATTTGTTTGAAAACAGGGAGATTCCCATACCATCCGCGGGTATGGGAACACTGTCGCTCGTGAGTGGTACGCCGAGCTACCCGACGCAGTTCGCCACATCGTGGACCAGGCCGGCTTTGGCGCATTCTGCAGGGGACTCTCCAGGCTCACTACATGCAGACCTCTCCTTGCCGCTCTGGTGGAGAGGTGGTGGGACACCACCGATTCATTTCATTTTTCTGCGACGGGGGACATGACGATGACCCCTTATGATTTCTCGGTGCTTACAGGCATCGGGGTAGGGGGTGATCCGATCCCCTTTGATACAGATATGGATAAGTGGACCGCGGCTCAGATCTACTTGCTCGGCGAGCTGCCGCCTCTGGCGCGTCCCGGCTTCGTCCGATACTCCTGGTTTGAGGTGCAGTTCAGGGTCCAGCCCGCCCTTGTTGATGCAGCCCCGATGACTCAGGAGGCCGTGGAGAGATACGCACGCGGCTTTCTCATGTTCTTGTTTGGGACGACCATTTTCGCCGACCGGGCGAACACCGTGCCCCTTTGCCTGCTCAGCGCACTGGTGGACGTCAGGGATATCTTACATTATGACTGGGGTGGCGCCGCTCTGGCCACTCTCTATGGATATATAAGCTCTGCTTCCCGCGGCAGCGGACAGTTGCTCGGGGGCTACTGGCGTGTTTGGGAGGTACATTTCTTTTTCTGCCTTTCATTTCTGTTCTATACTTTCTGTACTCTATACACTGCACACACTGTAGTCTACTTTATACTTGCTGTATACTGTACACACGGCACACACATACTCTGCTTTACACTGACTGTACACTGCTCACACTGTACACTCTGCACAACACATGGCTCTGCTATTTCTGCTTTTATTCTATATTCTGCTTTATCTGATAAATGCACTGGTATTTACCTTGCAGATGTGGATTTACGCCTACTTTCCTAGGCTTGCTCCCGTACCCGACGCAGAGACCCCTCTCGTCGTCCCGTTCTCGCGTCGCTTCGACGGGAGGTGCGTGCGGAGGCCTCGAGAGACATTCAGCTTCTTTCGCCGCTACTTCGACACCATCACCCCCACAGAGGTATGTTTTACTTGCAGTTCATTTAAGCTTCGTCTTTCCACTGCATGTTTCAATAACAGTAGATAACAAATTGTATTTCATTTTCAGATCACCTGGCAGCCTTGGGCTCCTTTGCCAGCCGTGATGCGGGATCGGTTTGCCGGTGCCGATGAGACCTCGCGTTTCCGGATTTTGCTGGAGGGCCCGGTCTGTCGGGCTTGGTACCTGGGTGAGCGTTTCTTACGTCAGACCCTGGGTTTACCGGAGCAGATAGTCCCGGTGCACCCTTCTGAGCATATGAGGGATACCGAGAGATTCACCGCCGAGCGGATGGCGGACTACACCATTGGCTGGGAGGCAGACGACTTCAGGGGCGAGGGCGATTACTCGGAGTACGTCCGGACCTTCATCATGCGACCTCTGAGCGGCGGCCGCCGAGCGGAGAGAGAGAGACCAGCGGCACCAGCGGCTGGAGCAGGAGCAGGGGCTGGAGGGGGAGCGCCGAGGAGGGCTCGAGTCCGTGGCAGGGGCGGAGTTCAGCGAGGACGGGGGACCGGTTGGCCCGCTCTGCCCGCTTCACTGACTTTCAGAGGGCAGGGTGGGGCGACCTACCAGATCCCCTTTGTTCCTCCGCCGGCTGATCACGAGTTTGTCGGTGTCCCCGACTTGCCTCCGGTATGGATTACTGCATTTCGCATCTTGTACTGTTATTTTATTTCAGTTTATTTGATATTCCACAGAATGTTGATGCATCTGATACTTTTGCAGGCGTCTTCTGAGTACACCCGGCAGTCATTGGAGATGAATGCCTCCATGATGGGGATGCTACAGCGGACCTTCGACCTTCTAGCCCTTTACAGCATTCCGGTATGTTCTTTCTGACCACAGCCTCAAACCATACACAAACTGCTTCACACGATCTGATGCACGACACAACACTGGATACCCAGCCCTCACGGCACCTGATACACTGTACTCACACACTGCATCCTGCACTGATTCACTGTTCACAGCATACATACACTGTACTCATACATTATATTCTGCACTGATTCATTGCTCACGGCACTGACAGACTGTACTCATACACTGCATTCTATACTAATTCACTGCTCACAGTATTCTGATGTATTTTCCTTTCATGCTTTTTCAGCCTCCCTTCCAGATTCCTCCGGTGGTAGCGCTCCGGCTGGACCTCCCATTTCTACCCGGGATGGCAGAGTATATCCCCGCACCAGAGGGGGGCGCACTCATGTCGGGAGCAGCTCGCGGGCTCCAGTTCCAGATGACGAGTCTGAGGCAGAGACAGAGGCGGAGGCGGAGTCATCGGAGGAGGAGACCGGTGATGGCTTGGACTCGGGCTCAGACGGCGATGCCCCTGGTGATGCTCCTGGTGATGATGCTCCTGGACCTTCATCCAGGAAGAAGACTAGGACAGACTGACAGCCCCGGAGTCATTTTTGACATTTGATACAGATTTTTGCTGTTTTTTCTTCTTTTTTTTTTTTTTGCACTTTCCCCTTTTTGTTAGTAGTTAGGGTACTTTGTACTGCCGCAGGCAGATTTTGTTTCCAAAACTTGTGTACTTGAAAAGATTATGAAATGAAACAAACTTTTTGTCTGAAAAAGTGTTTACATTTGTGTATCTTACGCATTGTACTGCATTATATCATATCATATTACATCTCAATGTAAATGAAATTGGCCTGTTGTCTAAAAATTGAGCACTTGTAAATTGAGCACTTGCACTATGATAATCGGATAGCCAACCAACTAACAGCAAACGACTCATACAAACCACTACTCAAACTGAATATACAGCCCATACTCTACTGGGGATTGATCTGCATACAGCCTATAATACAGCACTCGGTTCATTCTGCACACAGCAAACCCTGAACAAATAGCCCAATCTGACAAGACGGACCACAAAACTGAAACGGTTGGAGTTGAAACACGCTCGAATGTCCCAAATTTTCCCTTTCCTTCTCCTGCCTCGCATGAATGTAGAGAATGGCACAGCATTCTGAGCACAAACGATTTTTTTTTGAAATAAAGAAGGGTTTTCAACCGGGGTATCGAGCCTACCACAGGACACAGCGAGACAGACTCAAACAAAGAAACAAAAGGCACACGACCTAACATAACGAGGCATGCTCGGAAAAGACTCAAAGCTAAAATCGAGACCGACAAATCAAAAGACACGACACACGGACGTGTTTACACAAGGAGAGACCTCAAATCTCGGGGAGCCAGTTCCTCCGGGTATACTTCCCACCCTTTCTGATTTGTGATTCTCACATCGCTCGGCCCTCAGGCTCGGTTTTTTTTCTCTCAAAACCCTCTTGCTCACTTTTCTCTCAACTTACTCCTCTCTATTCTTTATTCTCTCATTTTTCATCCCTCCCCAGGGTGATTGATGGAAGAATAGGAAGTTGCGGGTTCATGCCCAACACCGTTAGCTCACGGCTATTTCTCCCGGTGGATAGAGTGCCCTTCTGGCGAGTATGTTGATGGGGGAAAGACAGAAGACCTGACTCAACTGTGCCTCTAGTCCATCACTTTGACCATTTTTGTTTGTTTTTCTCTCAAAACAATTTTGACCAAAATGAGAGTTGGATTAACATACCTATTCGATTTTTGATTTGAAAATCATGCAAGTCAGGCTGCGAGCACTAAAAATTTTCCCTTTTGGGTCCAAGAAAATGGTCCAGTTTTGGAGAAATAAAATAGTTTTCGAGAAAATAGTCAACCTCAGTAAAAATTTTCAAAAACTATTTTTGCAAACGGCCACTGCTAAACAAGCACGGAACTTACCCTCGAGATACGCAACCTCGGATCGAGGGGGGGCAATGGAAAATTGCCCCTTGCTTAAAGGGGGTATATGGCAACAGAAAGTTGCCCCTGGTTTGGATAGCAACTCAGGGCAACTTATGACAACGTATGGCAACGGATGGCAACGGAAAGTTGCCCCTTGTCTGGATGGTGCCGCAGCATGCTGTAAACCGCTTTTATCAGTGACGACTGAACTCCGAAGACGATGGTCTGAACCAATATATGGGCACAGTCACTGTAAGAGCAATGGTGGCTGGACTTCAGGATGAAGTTGCCTACGTATCCCAGACATGGGAATCAAGCCTACCTAGTTCACGGGTTTACAACCGGATTGTCGGATGCAGGGAAGGCGAGAATGATCAAAAACCATTACATGGACTGAGGCGCTATGAAAGCGTTGGGGGCTGGACTTCAAGAGGAAGTTGCCTACGTATCCCAGACATGGGAATCAAGCCTACGTAGTTCACGGTCAAGGTACACTCGGGTATTAACCTTCACTTTTTAGGCTCTAACTTTTGCCAAGGCGCCCGATGCGGGTTTTCGACCTTGCGAGCTTCTTTTCATTCTTTCTCTTTTCATTTTTTTTCTTTTGCTTCTTTCTTTTTCATCTTTTTGCATTTTCTTCATTCATTTTTCTTCTTTTTTGTTTTGTTGTTGTTTTTTTTTTTGCTTTCTTTTGTTTTTTTTTTTTTTGCTTTCTTTTTTCTTGCTCTAACTTTTGCCTGGGCCGCCCTTCCGGGTTTTCGGCCCAGCGAGCCTCTCAAAGGGGTAAAAGTGTAACAAGTCCATGCCAAATGGTTTTGAAATTGAAGCCCTCTGTATCTAGGAGAGCGACTGCTGCGTCGATTTGCAGAAGAGTCCATCACGGTTGCTTCACGAGCTTTTTCTAGTGGGACCTGACCTCCTTGATCTGATTTTGGTGCCCCTTGCTCGAGGGCATCTTCAAACTGGGCCACACAGGCCCTTCATGGCAGTCGATTGTTGAACATTTTGGATGGATTCTGGGTTTGAAACAGATAGGTTGAATCTTGAGGCTGAGAGCGATCCTAGGTTGCATAATCTCAAGAACGATTCCACACAAGTCTTCGCAAGACTGCGCAAAACATTTTGTTTTTGAAAGTTTTCAAGAAGGCGACGAATCGCTCGCGCTGAAGAAAGTGTGGAACCAATCTGGACCAAGCCAGGATCCTTCTCAGTACTCACGCTGACAGGCATGATTTCATTCATTAAAAGTTTAGTATGCCTATCTTTCTCTCAAATATGATCAAAGTTTTGCAAAACCCGAGGAATTGCTTCCTCTTCGTTTTTATCATCGCAGTGTTCGAAAAAAGGGTTTTTGAAAAGCTTAGGTCATTACAATGATTTTCCGGGCACAAGAGAGCAAGTAGAGTGTACTGCCGTTCCATTCGCGTCCTCTGGCACAACTAACTCCTACTGAAAGCAATCATCAAAATGAGATAGCCACAGCTGTTTCATTCAGATTTGTTGGTATAACTGGCCCCTTGGCAGAGACAGACTCAAAAACCAAAAAAAAAAACGGGTAATTACAAGACAAAGCGGTGTCCGAGGCAACAGCCCCAGAATCACTTGGCATTCTATACAAAAAGGGGACTGACTCGATACAACAAGACAGACCCTTAAGCAAAAAGACTGACTCAAGACAAAGAGACAGACTCAAAATAAAACAAAGACCGACTCGACACCCAAGCCAGAATTTACAAAACTAGTGACCGCAGATGCTCAAAAATGCGTGCCAGACGCCACATCAAAAATATGCCAAGTGCCGCCCGCAGGTGGTTCACTTCCTGATTACATACTCGCAGTATCGTGTCCTCAAAATCCAATAACTCTGTGGTGACGGACTTGGCTGAGGTGGGCGGGAGGATAACCTCGTTGTCAATCAAATCCTGCACCTCTTCCTGCACCTCATGGCGGAGGCGGAAGCAATTGTCGGTAGGGTGGCCTGTCTTCTGGTGGTACGCACAGTACTGAGCAGGATCATGTGTAGCAGGGAGATTCTTCGGGAGGGCCGGGCCTCCAGGGGTGTAAGATGCCCCTTTTTGGCCAAAATCAAAGTGCCCTAGACAAAGGCATGTAGAGAGGATGGAAAACTCGGCGCCCTCGAGGCAGGTACTTTGGAGCCTGAGCACTCTTGCTAGATGCACTAGCGAACGGATCGGCGGGTGGCCTTGGATTTCTGATCCTTTCCGGGTGCAGGGTTGGGAGCGGGAAGAACTGTTTTGGCATGACGGGGCCTATCTCGGTTCTCTGATTGACTGGAACTGCCCTCAGGCGGAGTGGGGAAAGCGTCCTCCACAGCTTTTGTCACAACTGCAGATATCTGTTGCTTGTTCATCCCCCCGGCTTTCAAAGCCTCGACTGCCCACAGCAGTTGTTCGATAGGATCGGCATCTGCCTTCATCTTGTCTTTCCCTCTGGCCTTCGGCCTGATCAGGTTTGGGTTACCGTTGACATGTCATTGCCATAGTGGAGGCCATCTCCGGTTGGCTGAGTTCAATCACGATCCGCCCTAACAGTGGGGGCTCCTGGGGTGCAAAACTCTCGGCATATGGTGCGGCTGGCGGTGAAGCTGACATTCCGTAGGCGAGATCTGCCACGGATCTCTGGAGATCACCTATCATCCCCATTAGTTCAAATGTAGTAGGCTCGCGAGCCTGGTATAGCTGGGGGGTCCAGACCGGGCGCGCAGCAGGTGATCTGGGTGGATGCGGTATATCAACAGTAGTCTCACTGTGTAAGGTGATTCCTTGATCCAACGCGGCCGTCATGACCACGATCTCTTCTGAATTCTGCGTCATGCTAAGTCCTGCCTCAGCAAGGAGAAGACACTAGTTATTCTGGATCAACTCTCTGAATCTCTGAATCGAAACGGAAAACAAGCAGTATTTCAGCCCCAAACAGATCAAACACGGGTGTAGCCGATCAACTGCACTCTACTACTGATCACTGTTCCCCAGAATCACTGTTCAAAACTGAACTGATACCCGCAGACATAACTGATTCTTAACAACACTAATACTGGTGCCCTTAGGCCGGATACCCAATCTTGCAAACTGACATGCGCATTCCTGTGGAGATACACTCTAAAAGTACATAGCAGGTAAGGGAGAGCCAAAACACCCCTATGTTGGGGTAGGGTTTCCCTGTCCTATTTTGTCAGGAGCTAGGGTTTCACTACGCACGCAGCGGTTTCAAACAACCTAACATCGGGTAAGCAACCTGTCCTAGTTTGGAATGGTCACTATGGATTCCGAATATGCACTAGGTCGAATGGTCAAAAGGGTGCCCGGTAAAACCGGGTTTGTGTTCCCATGCTGTCAGAGCCCATACCGTTCAGCCTTATGGTCATGCCTTGACAAGACAAGCCTCCGACAAACCGTTCAGGAATGGCAGATGGCAAACACGGTGTCCTAGGCGCACCAATGCACATGCAATGCAAAGAGACACATAAATGAAATCAAAACAGGATATCACGAGTTCGAGTCAAGCTCTCTAAACTCCCCAGCAGAGTCGCCAGAAACTGTAACATGCCCGCGAGGGAACTCACGGGTTACAGTTCGGACTCAATTTGTGTCACGGTTCTAAATCTGAACCAAAGAGTCCAAATCCGGCAAATCGTTTTGAGAAAACAGATTTTTGAAAAGAAGTGCCAAACATGGACTACTTTGCCAGATACAGAGTCGCCACCTAAATATTTTTTATGGGGGAATTTAGGAAACCCTAACTTGGTGCCAAAGGCCACGTGTCCGTCATCACCAAAGTTGTCTTGGCTCGGGAGCTTGGGTACGATCGGGGAAGGTCAGCTATGAGCACCCCCTTTCCCCCGGTCCGAAAACCGGCCTCTACTAACCGTGATATCCGATTTTGAAAACGTTATGTGTTCTGATTCCGGTTATTAGCCTAGAATTACTATGTTATGCGCACAACAAACAAGTATAGACTAGATTGCCTAATTTGGAAACAAGCATTGCATATCCGTTTGTTTTGAAAATGCTTTGGAATTTGCTACTCGCAAGTAGGCTAAAACACGGATTTCAACGAGTTTTTCCAACTCAAACAATCCAACCTTCACCCACAGGCAATCAGGCAGTTTATCTCATATAAGCATTTAGCCACATGGTAATCATGCTGTCATGTTAACATTCACACGCATGCGAGATGCTAAAGCATAAATACTTACATTGCACTCCATGCCAAAACAATAAACTAGTTAGCAAATGCATGTCCTAGTTCATGTTAAGTGGCTAATGCAACACATGCAGGATGCAGTTAGAGTGGACTCGGCTAACCCTAAAATGGCATGTGAAATGCTACAATTATCACGTACTCAATTTGGAATTGAAAATACAATGCAGTTTGTATGATGTACCGAGCCTGGTGCATGCAAGACAAATGCATGGATGCACGCATGCATAGCATAAGGTATGCTAATTTTGACGTGCCCTAATCTACCATCATAAGCAGGTAAATAAAAGGGAAGAAAGAAGTGGGGATCGGAAGACATGCACACACACGCACCCACACTTATTACAGACTCGCCCTCGCTCGGAGGGACCAAAAGAATAATACAAATTAATTAACTACACAAGCTAATTAAATATTACAAATTGCCTAATTAGTTAACAACTAACTAAACTAGGAAAAACAGTAAACCGCCTCGGGAGGAGGGTGTAACAGCGTCCGCGTGGGACCTCGGCTACAGTTCGGACTCCCCTTTTTTGTTTGTTGCGGTTCTTAATCTGAACCAAAGAGTCCAACTCTGGCAAATCGTTTTGAGAAAAACAGATTTTGAAAAGAAGTGCCAAACATGGACTGCTTTGCCAGATACAGAGTCGCCACCTAAATATTTTTTAAAATGGGAAATTTAGGAAACCCTGACTCGGTGCCGAAGGCCACGTGTCCGTCATCACCAAAGTTGTCTTGGCTCGGGAGCTTGGGTACGATCGGGGAAGGTCAGCTATGAGCACCCCCTTTCGCCCGGTCGAAGACCGGCCTTACTAACCATGATATCCGATTTTGAAAACGTTATGTGTTCTTATTCCGGTTATTAGCCTAGAATTACTATGTTATGCGCACAGCAAACAAGTATAGACTAGATTGCCTAATTTGGAAACAAGCATTGCATATCCGTTTGTTTTGAAAAACGCTTTGGAATTTGCTACTCGCAAGTAGGCTAAAACACGGATTTCAACGAGTTTTTCCAACTCAAACAATCCAACCTTCACCCACAGGCATTCAGGCAGTTTATCTCATATAAGCACTTAGCCACATGGTAAGCATACTGTCATGGCAACATTCACACGCATGCGACATGCTAAAGCGAAAATACTTACATTGTACTCCGTGCCAAAACAATAAACTAGTTAGCAAACATGCATGTCCTAGTTCATATTAAAATGACTAATGCAACACAAGCAAAATGTGATTAGGATAGGCTCGGCTAATCTACGATGACATGTGAAATGCTACAGCTAACACGTATTCAATTTGGAAATTGAAATACAATGCAGTTAGAATGATGCGCCGAGCCCGGTGCATGTAAGACAAATGAATGGATGCACGCATGCATTGCATGAGGTATGCTAATTTAAATATGCCCTAATCTACCATCATAAGCAGGTAAATAAAAGGGAGAAAGAAGTGGAGGTTGGAAGACATACACACCACTCACGCACACTTATTACAAATACGCCCTCACACGGAGGGACCAAAAGAATAATACAGTCCGAATAATAAATCAACTATCCTAGCTAACTAATTATTTACAAAACTTCTAATTTAATTAACAAATTAAATGCAAAAGGGAAAAGGCCGCAGCCCCGCCTTGGGATGCGCGAATGATGCATGTTTGACTTGCCTTGCCCGAAAACTCGTTGCCATAGCACTGTTGCCTCTGTTTACACTGCTTAGCTTCTCTGAAAATTGCACAAATCTCAGGACAGGTTCTTTGCACACTGTGGAATACCACCGGCTGGGAGGGATGGCCACCGGCCATGGGAAAAGGTCACCGACCTCTGATGAAGTTATCGGCCAAAAATCCCTGGCCGGTCGGCACTCTATGTAGCCGACCGGCCAAAACTTCCTGCAGAACCTGCAATTGACAGTAGCAGAGGGCAAGCAGTGTATGGCATGGAATTTCAAGCAAATGTGTGCATGAACACACTCCCTATCATGCAATGGACTCAAGGGAGCATGGCCCTCGACCCCCGGGCCATCAATCACGCATTTCAATGCATGATGGCCCAAAAGCCAAGTTAGCAACTTTGATATCAAATGAAATGCAAGCACAAAACACATCAAAGGCCCCAACCTCTATCATGCTTGATCAAGGGGCAAGGGATGCATGCCCAAATGTAACCTAAGCATGCGAGCTAAGTATGCAATATGAGTATGCGAACAAGCATGCAAGGCATGACACAATGCAACAACATAACATGCACAACGCATTGTAACATGGCATACACAATGCAAAATGGGCTTACACCAATACAAGTTGACCTCAGCCACACTCATATCAGTGGCCATCAAATGAAAACAAGATACCTCGAAGTGCGTGTACGCGTGCACGCAAACCGAGGACCGACCCTCAGGCACCGAAATGCCACTCTAATGAGACATGGAAAAGACATGGAATATGATATGCAAACATGCAGAAATCAGTAGCAAAATGAGGGGCAAAACAGCCCGAAACAAGGCGAAATGACACCCGATGCATGGAATCTCTCCCGAAATGCAAAACTAGGTACATGAAATGGCTTACAGCTATACAAATCATGCATAATTGGTACATGGAATGAAAATACAGAAGCAAGGCAGCCCCAAAATAAGCATTTTTACAGTTCAAAGCATGGCCAAACAGTAAGCACAAGTGGGACTAAATTAGCATACAAAAATGGCTCCGCAAGGGAGGCAATGAAGCAAGTGGTAGATGCAAAGCCCAAACAGAAAAAGACCCTTCTACAACACTGAAGAGGGACCAAAAATATGACTACTTACAGTTTATGGAAGCCCCCAAAACAGTATACAAACACACTCAAAATGTCATGCAAGATGAGGCTCAAAAGAGGCTATAACACAAAGTATACAAAATATTCATCAAACAGCCAAAGACCCTTAATGAAACATGACAAGGGGGTCAAAATATGGCCACTTTCAGCTCTGATCAAGGTCGAAAAACAGAAGCTTAATAAGCTAATAAATCATGCAAAAATGGGGACCAAAGAGGGGTACAATGGCAAGTGATACATGGAGGTCCCCAACAGTGTTGAGCCCTTCTTCAATGTTGAAGAAGGGCTCAAAATAAGCCTATCTACAGTTTATGACATGCTCCAAAACAGATCACACATAGGCTAAAAATATCATGCAAAATAATGGCATTCAAGAGGATAATGAAGCAAGTGCCAAAAGGAAGCTTCAAACTGCAATGAGCCCTTAATGAAACATGGAATATAGCTCAAAAAAATGACATTTTCAGTTTTGGTCGGAGCTCAAAACAGCAAGCAAATAGGGCTAAGCAATGGTACAAAATAAGGCCAAAAGAGAGGGGAAATGAACTTACCCTTGAAGACTACTCCTTGGCTGCCTTTTGAACTGAGAAATGGTGCCTCCAAGCCTCTGAGAAGAGCTCCAAGCTGCTGGAAATGGAGTGGTGGTGGTGGTGCTAGGTGGTGGTGTAGGAATGGAGCCAAGAACCTTATACTTTGAGGCTAAAATGGAGAGATACAAGGGGGGAGAATGTATGTCTCCTCTGGAATTTCAGAACCCTAATTATGGAAGAGGAGGGCTTGGTTTATAGAGCCAAGGGAGTAAGACTTCTCTTAGAAGCTTCAAAACCAAGAGCCAAGATCCTCCATACACGTGTATGGAGGATCCAGGCTGTGCCCTCCAGCTGGCACAGCTGTCATCCATTCAATCTGTAGAATACTCCGGAAGGTCATCGGCTAGCAAAATTGGCCGGTCGGCTACTTTTACTGGCCGGTCGGCCATTTATTTGGCCGGTCGGCTAAATGGATGGCCGATGGGTGGCCGATGAGGTCAAAAAGTGCCGGTGGATGTCTAGATTGAAGCCCCGGAAGTTAGCTTTCCAATGGCGCAAACCTTGCATTAAAATTCCTCCTGTGGAAAAAGTTATGCCCATTTTGGTGAAGCCGCGCAGATTCGATCCAACCGGGATGATGCCCACCTTCAACTGATCATATCTCCCCCACCCGGACTTGGCTTTAAGAGATTCTTGAGTGCAAAATGAAGCCCCGGAAGTAAGCTTTCCAACGGTGGTGGCCCATAGCTAAAATCCAAGTATGCAAATGAATAAGCCCGATTCAGCGAGGGCTGCTCGACCCACTTCTACCCGGATTCATGCCGAACTTCTTCTCCAACTTGGTTTCCTCCCTCTTCTCCTCTTTTCTTCAACTTCAAACCCCTAAGCAAGGTGTTTTGAAAGATTTTTCAAAGATTTCATCTCTCTTTCATTCATCTCCACTTTGTCCTTGCTCGGTTTACCGAAAAGCGCAACATTTACCGAAATGCGAGCGTCGGAACATCGTAGGAACTTTATTTCAAAAAAAGTTTTGAAAGAGAGGGTTTTAAGGTCTAAAAACCATTCAAAATAGTTTTGGTTCAAAAAGGAGGTGGGAAGTTGGGATTTGGCCCTCTCCTTGCCGAAGAAATTGAACCTTTGCCCTGCACATCTTTCATCACCGAGCAAACCATCAGTAGCGCCCAAGTCTTAAGGGCGGTCAAAAATGGGGTGTCTACAGAGGGCCTGATGCAACGCATGCTCGGGTCCTGCTCGGAATTGCACTTCCATGCATGGTCTGCCTCTGTTTTCCCTACTCTGCCCCTCCAAAGACTGCCAAAGCCTCAGGGATGTCTCTCTGGACATTGGGGGACACCACCGGCTGCGTAGAATTACCACCGGCTGCTAGATATGGCCATCGGTTGGAAATGAGGCTATCGGCCACCAATACATTGCCGGTCGGCAAAGAATGTCTGCAGAACCTGCAATTGATAGTAGCAGAGGGCAGAACTTGCATGGCAATACAATTCAAGCAATGTATGCACCAATCATGCCCCTTATCATGTTTGTGACTCAAAGGGGCATGTGCCTCGATTCTCGGACCATCAATCACGCATTTCCATGCATGATGGCCCAAAGAACCAAGTTGTGCACATTGATTTCAAATGCAATGCAAACAACCAAACCAAGGCCCAATCCCTATCATTAAATCAAGGGACAAGGTATGCATGCAAAGTACAATGCATCCTAGGCATATTAGCTAATATGCAACATGATCATGAGGGCAAGCATGCAAGCATGAACATGGACAATGTACAAACATGTAAGGTAAGCATGCAACCAAGCAAATGATGGTCTTAAACATGAATTAGACAGCTCTAATTAGGCCCAAAACAGTGGCCAAAGTGCTCAAATATGAGGGCTAAATACACATACACACATGCACATGCTATGGTCCAACGCTTAAGCATATAAAGGCAACTTTTAAACACATTCAAAAGAGGCCTAACATGGACATATGGCATACAACATAAGCCCCGAAAATCATGTTATAAGAGGTGCCAAACCAACTTAAACAAGACAAATACTAGTGTGCAAATAGTCCAAATTCTTGAAGCAAGGTAATGAAGCTTTGAAACACACTTAGCATAACAACCATGGCATGCATTAAACAACTAAAAACAGATTTTAGCATGTTAAAACAAGGCCAAAGGACTACTTAGATGACATCTAAGTGGCTCAAATATGAAGGCATGCACAAATGCACTTTCAAGGAGCATATAACACATGCTCAAGAGGCAACAAAGAGGCAACCAAGGCAAGCATACAAGCATATCTTAGGGACTGAAATGATGTTACAAATGGTGCCAAACCACTTAAATGATGCAAGCAACACATGCTACACATTCTCAAACTTGAAGCATACAAGCTCAAACACAAAGGAGCTATACCAATCATGCCAAAATCGACCCAAACAATTATGGACAGACCTTAAACATGGCAAAATAAGCACAAAACCTTCACAAGATTAAACCTAAAACATGCTAGAACAAAGGCTAACAACCTAAGGCATATTAAGGCAATAACAATGCATTACATGGTAGGTATGCTAAGCATGCATGGTGTACCAAAACCAACTTAGTACAAAGTTAAATCATGACAGTATAAGCATAAAATATAGCCATGGCATGATCAACAAACCTTAAACATAATGCTCCCTTAAGAGACCAAAATTGGTCCTTTTCAAGGACAACAAGGAGAGGGGATGGCCCTCCCTTTTGAGACTTTAAGGCACCATCTTTACCACTGAAATCCCTCAAGATTTCAGTGGTGAAGAGGCCCAAACACTAAAGTCCCGAAACTTGCACAAAATAGCACAAAAAGAAGCCTTACAAGGCCTAGGAGAGGTCAAACAAACCCAAACCACAAAATACTCTTAACAAACAATCAAGAGGGCTAAAAAACAGAACTTTTTTATGTTATACACTAAACACAAAAATAGTTCTAAGATAGGTAGAAAAGCAATGCAAAAATGGAGAATAAAAGTGAAGTTTCTTACCCTTGAAGCCTTTCTTCACAAGCAATGCTCCAACAACCTTCCTTGGCTTTAATCCAGCTCCAAAACACTAAAACAACCCTCCAAAGGTCTCAAGTCCAAGAGATGGTGTGTTGGTGTGTGTTTGTGAGCAAAAGTAGGACAAAACACACACTTATAGAGATAGAATATGTATCTAACCCTAACCCTAGAACTCAAGCTTTACAAAAGCTGTCTAAAAATGTCTCACCCCCTTGCCAAGAGAAGAGGCTCTCCTATATAGGCAATTCCCTCTTGTAAGGCTTCCAAAACAAGCCATTCAAGAGGGAAATCCCTCCATACACGTGTATGGAGGGGAATGGGGTGGGTGCCAGCTATCACAGCTGGCACAAAATATCTGCTAAAAGCAGATGAACAGTAGTCGGCTGGCGAAAATTGTCATTTTGACAAAATTGATGGCCGGTCGGCCAAAAAAAGTGCCGGCCGGCAATATACATTGCTGGTGGACACAAACAACAGCCGGTGGCCTCTAGCCATGGCCGGTGATGTGTGGGGATGCCTCACAAGCATTCCCTGCCCCTCCAAGGCAAAACACAAGTGTTTGGTGCAAAACCAGACACAAAACGGTCGAGTTCGGAGATCCTGAGGCAAGGCGCATAGCCGAGACCTCCGGGAACTCCAAACGAACACAAACATGGATAATCACCGAGTGTTCCAACGGTGACGTCCAAGTCTTGAGGACGGTCAAAAATGGGGTGTTTACAACCACTCAATCCTTGGATCAACTTTCATCGCTCCGAGTTCATTCTCAATATGAAGCAAAGAACCTCGTCGAAGAATACAACGACTTTCAAAATAAGGATTCTGCGTACTGGGATGATTTGGAAATGGATGAGTTGGAACAAGGACTAAGAGAAACGGCGTTCGAAATAAAGGCTGAGGAGCTTTTTTATGAAGTGAGAACACATCAACTTATGCAGCCAATGTTAGAAGAAATAGAGGATAGAATAAAGAAAGAACAGAAATTCATTGATCATAGTTGGACTAAGTTTCATGATCTTGTTATTTATTCCATTCCCTATTTTTATGAGCTTGAGTTTGTACCCAAATAGGGTTATTCAATGTAATCACTTTTGCTTAAATATAATTAAGACTTTTCCTCTGTTCGGCATTGTCTCTGTTTGTCTTTAAAAGCAAATTCAAGACTTTGAACTGAACAATCTCATCCTTCGAACCTGGACTTAATTGTCTTAAATGAAACACTGCAAAGAACCAATTATGAACTTTTCCAATTTATGGAATAAAGTTGACAGTTTTTGGCTGATTTTCAATTAGAATCAGTGTTTCGAATCTAGCAATCTTATACTTAAAGCTTGTTTCAACCATAATCAACATCTGACCATGGTTAGTATGATCAATTTAGTTTTAAATTGACCATCTTTTGCTTCGAACAACAGTTCACGCTGCTTTAGTTCCACATACAACTTTTCTGTGAACCAACCATTGGTTTTGATGTTTCGAACACCAAATCCTATCCTTAAAGAGTCTCAAGTTTTGCCTCGAAGGACATTACCTTCGTTAAGAAACCTAAAACAGGTCTTTAAACCTTTCGGAGTAAAACAAACACTTGAGTATTCTTATATTTTTTTTGAGTATGAAATGTGCTTCGAAGCCGGCTTCTCCGTTTCGAAGCCGTAGTTTTTTGGTTTTTGGTGCCAAAATTTGGCTTCGAAGCCAAATTTTTTACTTCGAAGCTAACCTCAGTATTTGGGCTGTGTTTTTCCCTCCAAAAGTATCAATATTGAAGGAAACTCTTCGTATTCGTACTTCTAGTACTTAACGACTTACGCAATATATTTTTCAGACACAAAAGCTTTTAAAAACCCTTTTGTTTCGTGCTCTGAAATCACTTGCTCTTTTAACACACAAACCCTACCGATCTTCTGTTAACCCTCTCTTCCTTGCTACTTGCTATCAATGGATCCTTCCTCGCTGAAAGTGCTCGCTGGCGACCGTATCAGCCCTACCATGGCTTTGAAGAAATGCATTGATGAAGAAATCGCCAAGCTAACAACTGGTGGGTCAAGCGCCATAGATGGACGTCTCTTTGTTCCTCGCCACAGCAACCAACAAGAGTACGTCCTAGGTCCCATCTTTCGGGAGGCCCTTGACCAACTCCCAGCTTTATACCCTCGTTTGGAGGATCACTTTCTTCTCTACGAAGGAGGGCTTGACTGGAGCAATTGGAGAATGACCTGGCCTCATCGCTGCTGGCCGACATTGAGAACCGAATGGGAGGAATGGTATGACAGGGTTGTGCCTGCGAGAGAAGATGACCTACAGGAGCTCTGCATCCTCGACGCTCTTCGTCTTTCCAGGTTCATCATTCCTGAGGACCCCTTTTTAATTCCTGCTGCTCTATGTTTTTGGAATATGGCTTTTAATTTCTTCCAATTTCGGTGCGGCATGATGGCCCCCACCGTTCTTGATATTTGCCATCTTTTAGGGCTTTCACCCCATGGCTCTCCTTTTACTCCCAACTACCCGGACCTCCCTGTCAAATTTTCCCTTCCAGCCTTAAACTCTTCTTACAGTGACTTCGTAAAGGCTGAAAATAAAAGGGAAGGCCCCGTGAGAGACAGAGAACTATTTTCCTTCATTTTATACTGGTTGTGCAAATTTCTCTTTTGCACCTCATCTCAGAGGATTATGCCTGAGTTCGCTCCACTTGCGAAGGCACTTGTCTTGAAAAAACACATAGCTCTTGCCCCTTATCTTTTAGGTCATGTCTACAGAGCTTGCTCCCAATTTTGCAAAAAACCTCTTGATGTTAACCAAGGAGGTCCCCTCTGGGTGCTCCAACTCTGGCTTTTCGCCTATTTCACTGACCTACATCCCAAATGTCTAAAATTCCTTGTTCAGGATCCTAGTACTTATGGGGAAAAGTATACTAGGATTGCTCTCTATCCTGCT
Organism: Camellia japonica; assembly: GCA_030407325.1. NCBI lineage: Eukaryota > Viridiplantae > Streptophyta > Magnoliopsida > Ericales > Theaceae > Camellia > Camellia japonica. Next base: position 129,631,432 of record JAPPVO010000031.1, read on the forward strand.
TCCTTTGCTTATTACCTTACCTTCTTTCACCAACTCTCTTTTCTCCATCTGCCACTTTCTTTTGTCCTTTTGATGCCACTAAAGGACCTGCCTGGCTACAAACCTTTTTGGCTGATAAGGAGTGTTCCACTTCACCACACGAAGATATGTAGGCTTCAATTTTGCTACCGAGGGAGTTGTTCATTGGCACTTTAAACCCTCGAGCTTATAAATGCATATCTGAGGTGTACTACCCTTCTCAGTTTGCCAGACAATTTGGGCTTACTCAAGGGATACCTGTTCCACTTTGTAGTCTCTCGAATGTCCACCTCACGGCTAGAGACCTGAGAATATCCAAATCCAAGCTAGAGGCGGCAACATTAAAATTGCTGAAGGAATTGAGTGAATTCAAATTTGTCCCCTTTCTTCCTTCTGGCTTAGTCTTGAAAAGATTCCAGAACTGGTGGACAGCCAATATGGAAGTGCGCCTATCTGCTCATCCTCATGACTTACTGATAGGGCTAGGAGTGCCTTCGAAGACTAAATCAACAACAGTTGAGAACATTCCCTCCCTTTCTACAGCTACCACAACTTCTCCTGCAGCCTCATCCCCTCCAGCTAGAGTTACCAGAGCTGCTTCGAAGAAGGGTAAGTATTTTCAAGTTCTTCTTTTTTTTTTCTTTTGAATCTTTTGTTTGTTTCCCTTACACTCATGTTCTTTGGTGCAGGGTCCCCACAAGAAGAATCCCCCAAGAGAGCTGAAACTTTAGCTACTCTTAAAGAGAGACAACAACAGAAACAGAAAAGGAAGCTAATCCTCCCTCCTGAGGAATCTGAATCTCAGGCAGAAGAGAGAGAGGTTGAGCAAGAACAAGAAGTACCTTTGCAAAGAACAAAGAGACAAAAGGTGGCTGTCTCCTCATCCGATATAATCGAAAATCCTGTTCACGAGGCAACTACCACAATAGTGGAGAAAGAACTTACCTCTGAAGAATCTAAACCCCAGGTTGAAGAAGGGGGGTTGAAAAGGAGCCGGTAGTATCACTGCCAAGAAGGAAGAGAAAGAAAGTGACTGTTCCTGCTACTGACTTGGTTGAAGACCCTATTCATGAAGCAGCTGCCAAGGCAGTAGAGCAGGAACATTCCAAAGCCATGATTGTCTTCGAGAGGGCTGAGAAGAGACGGCAGCAACAATTTCTAAGAGAGGAAGCTGCTGCTGCTGATGCATTACAAAGGGAAACGGCAAGAAGGCAACAGACTGCCGAACATTATTCCCTTCGCAGCTCTCCCATTATTTCTGAAACAAGTAATTTCTTTCATGCTTCTACTGTTTTTCCCTTGTCAGCTTTTGGTATTGAAGTTTGACATTGCTTTACATCTCTTTCTCTTGCAGCAACAACTACTGCGTTTATCTTTCCAATGAGGCCTCCCTCAATTTCAGTTGAAGTTGATCAAATGCAGAATGTCAGGGTTATTCAAATCGTACTCCCACTTCCAAGGCCTACATTCGATGTACCTTCTTTGAGCCCCAGCATTCCTGCATCTCTTCTTCTTGGCTTAGAGCCATACCTCCCTTTCTTGACCTTTGACCTACCTCAGTCCACTTCTCCTTCGAGCCTTGCTCCTCCTCCTTCTTTCACAGAAATTCCAACTGCTACTCCATCTCTAATGGCAGTTGATTCTCCTACAGAGGGTGCTGGTAGTTCTCCAACTCATAGTTCATTACCTTTACCTACTTCCAGCCCCTCTTCACTTGATTCATTGGTGGCTAAGACCATAGAGACTGCCAAAGATGCTCCATCCACTTCTCCTATCCCTATGCAGTCCTTTATGCCTTCCACCACAACTCTCTCTGCACTCCTCATGTCTACGGATGAGGTAGACATCTTCGAAGCCAGACTAGCTAGTCTCTTCGACGTACCCTCTACCTCTCCAACATTGAATGTTGAAGCTGAGCCATTAGTTTTGGCTGACTCCTTGCTGGAAATTTTTGAGAGCTCTTCTTCTTCCAGCAGCAAGCCTTCTGCACCTTTGATAGACCTAGACACATGCCTGGAACTGTTGATTTCTTTTTCGAGGATTCCCTTCGAGGCTCTGCAAAGGCCTATAATCAGAAATGGGTTCCTCCAATGCTGCAAAATTGCTGAGCAGTCTGGCATGAATATTTCAAGTCATCTATCTCAGGCAGCAGCTACTATCGACTTCTACCTCAGCATTTGTCATGCTGCTAAGGCTGCGGATGAGAAACTGGCTAGAGATCAGAGTTTTGTTTCCCAAGTGCACACCGAAGTGTCAAATCTGAAAGAACAACACTCCTCTGCCTCCCACTTTCGAGTCCAGCTGCTGGAAAGGAAAGCTCAGCTTGAAGAGGAGCTGTCTGCAGTGAATCAAGCCTTAGTCCGAACTGACACCAAATTGCAAATCACCAACCAAGGACTGGCTGATCGAAAGGAAGAGATGGCTACAGCTATTCAACTAGTTTCATCACTTAGCAATAGGAAATCCATTGTAAAAGAACAACTAAGACACTGTAATAATTTTTGGGCCAATTTGTGGCAAAATGTACTTAATTCTTTATGAAAGAACAAATTTTTATCTGTCATCTGAGTAATCTTATGTTCTTGTACTTAATGTTTATTTTATTCCTTGTGTTTCCCAAATGGTTGGAAAATAAGGCTTCAAATATCTGCCATTAATCTTTTTGGGATGTATATACCCATTCAAATTTCTCAAATGGTATGCTCCAAAAGGCAGAACTCTATGAATTTGATATGGTCCTTCCCAGTTAGGTGACCATTTGCCAAACTTATGGCTTTTAATTCCTATTGGGAGTATTGTTTTCCATACCAAATCACCTTCATCAAAGCCAATGTGTTTGACTTTCTTATTATAATTCTTGGCTGCTTTCCTCTTTTGGAAAAGAATGCTATTTAATGCCAAAATTCTGGCTTCATCTATGCTTTCTAACTCCAAACACATACTTTGATGGTACTGCTCAGGATCTAACTGATCTTGGCATCTTACCCTCAAAGATTTAACATTAATCTCCACAGGTAACACTGCATCATGCCCATATACTAAGGCATAAGGAGTGACTCCTGTGCTTGACCTTGGGGAAGTTCTGTAAGCCCACAAAACATCCAACAACAGGTTATGCCAATCCCTAGGATTATCTTCCACAACCTTTTGTATTCCCTTTTTCAAGGACTTATTGGATGATTCAGCTTGACCATTGGCTTGTGCATAATAGGGTGTGGAATTAACAAGGCTAATTCCAAACTCTGCCACAAAGACTTCACCATTTTCCCATCGAACACAGTCCCATTATCCACAGTTATGGTTTGTGGGATGCCAAATCTATGGATCAAATCTTTAATGAACCCAATGACCTCTGTCTGGTCTACAGCCTTGTATGGCTTGGCTTCGACCCACTTAGTAAAGTAATCAGTGGCCACTAGAATGAAACAATGATGCTTCGAAGAAGGTGGGTGTATTTTTCCCATCATATCCATGGCCCATCCTCTGAATGGCCAAGGCTTCACTACTGCATGTAGGTCAGTTATGGGCACATGCCTTATTGTGCCATGCTTTTGACATGCCTGGCAACCCTTTGCATATTCTATACAATCTTTAAGGATAGTTGGCCAATAGTAGGAATGCCTTCGAAGCAACCATCTCATCTTCACACGAGGCTGATGAGCACCACAAATGCCTTCATGAACCTCAGCCATAGCTGTTAATGCTTCTTTTGGACCTAAACATTCCAGCAACAAACCATCTCCCCCCTTTTGTAGAGAGCATTACCATATATCATGTATTGCATAGACTGCAATTTAATTTTCCTGCTGGCCTTCGAAGATGGACCAGCCAAGTACTACATTATTGGATTTCTCCAATCCTGTTCTTGTAAGTCATTATGATTGACTTCCAAGACCACATTCCTTTTATTCAAAGGTGGTATTAATTTTTGATATGTTGTTTGGCTTATGTCCCTTTGGGCATTATCCCTTCTCTTGAAGTTCGAAGCTTTCTGAGCCACATCATTAGCTCTATTGTTCAAGAATCTTGGAACATGAGTTACATTTGCTATTTGAAACTGAGAAAGCAGATGTAATGCAACAACATAGTATGGCAAAATACTTATGCTTTGACACTTGAAAATCCCTTTCACTTGGTTAACCACCAATTGAGAATCTCCAAAATGTCAACTGCATGAACTTGTAATCCAATAAGAATTTCTAGTCCCACTATTAAGGCTTCATATTCAGCCTGGTTATTGGAACAAGTAGCTTCATCCACTCTGAAACCATGTGTGGTTTCTACCCCTTGTGGTGATTTAATCACAATACCAATTCCAATTAAGCCATTGGCTTTCGACCCATCGAACCACATCTGCCATGGCTCAACACTAGCCATACCAAGTTCCATTATCTCTTGGCTCTCTGTTTGAGATGGATGGTCTGCCAGAAAATTGGCTAAAACTTGCCCTTTTACTGCCCTTTGAGGGACATATTCTAGATGAAATTCTGATAAGGCTAGTATCCACTTGCCAATTCTCCCCTCAACATAGGTCTAGATAACATGTACTTAACCAAATCTGTGGTTGCAATTACCAAGACAGTTGTAGGTAAAAGATAGTATCTTAATTTCATTGCAGCAAAATACAAAGCAAGACACAGCTGAATATTTACATTCACAAGAATTTAAAAACCTACTAAGGTAATAAACAGCTTGCTCCTTGCCTTCTTCATTATCTTGAGCCAAGAAAGCTCCCAATGAATCTTCTGCTACAGCTATGTACAATTTCAAGGGCTTATTCCCTTTTGGTGGCATCAGCACTGGAGGGTTGGCCAAGTAGGCTTTGATACCTTCGAAAGCAATTTGATGCTCTGCTGTCCACACAAATTCCTCTTCATCTTTCAGCCTTAACAAGGAAGAAAATACTTTGGTTTTCCCTGCAGTGTTAGAAATGAACCTTCGAAGAAAGTTAACCTGTCCAAGGAACCTTTGTAATTCTTTCTTACTTGATGGAGGCCTGGCTTCAATGATGGCTTTGGCTTTATTCTATCAATCTGTATTCCTTTCTTGTGCACTACATAACCAAGAAGTTTCCAGATGATACACCAAAAGCACACTTAAGAGGATTGAGTTTCAACTTGAACTTCCTCATTCTTTCAAAAGCTGCTTCTAAATGAAACAGATGCTCCTCCATGGACTGGGATTTCACTACAATGTCATCAATATAACACTCTAAATACCCTCCAATGAGGTCATGAAAGATAGTGTTCATAGCCCTCTGATATGTAGCCCCAGCATTCTTCGAAGGGCCAATATTCCAGGACATCTGAATGCTGTCTTGTGGATATCCTCCTCTGCAATGCAGATTTGGTTATAACCAGAGTGTCCATCCATCATTGATAAAACTTGATGCCCTGCTGAACTGTCTACCAACAGATCCACTATAGGCATAGGGTACTCATCTTTTGGAGTTGCTAGATTTAAGTTTCTGAAATCAATGCATACCCTCATTTTACCATTCTTCTTAACTACAGGCACAATATTAGATAGCCATTCAACATACCTGGCTGTCCTAATAAAGCCTGCCTTGAGTAGTCTAAGAATCTCTTCCTTGACTTTCTGAATTACTTCTGGACTCATTCTTCTTGGTTTCTGCTTGTATGGCTTGAAATTAGGCTTCATAGGGAGCCTATGTTCCACTAATGACCTATCCAATCCTGGTAGTTCATTATAAGACCATGCAAAGCAATCTTTATATTTCTTTAGAACAACCAATAACTGGTCCCTGTCCAGATCATTCAAACAAGCACTTATATAGGTGGGCTGTTGCATAGAACCTTCCCCTAAATTTACTTCTTCTAAGGGGTCTTGTGTCTGAGAACTTATTGAAGCTTCTTCCTTGGTTTCTTCTACCTTCGAAGCAACCTTCTCGCTTTGTTTTGCTCCCAGGTTCTTTAGTTCAACATCTTTGCCCTCCTCCTCATAGACAAAATCTGTCCATAAGGCATCCTCTTCCTGTATCTCCTGGACTTTTGTTTCAATGTCCAATGCACAGTATTTACCAAGGGTCAAAATTCTGACCTGTTGCTGCTCCTGTTTGCAGCCAATTATCATGGCTTTTCTCTCTTGCTCCTGTACTTGCTGGACTATTGATTTTACATCCAATGTTGAAAACTTAATTAGAGCCAAAGACTTGGCTTCTTGTTCTTCATCTCTTTGCCTACAACCAGGCATCATTGTCATCCTTAATGACAATCTCTTCATCAGCACTTTCTTGGACTAAGTGCTTCAGGTGTGTCACTTCCTCATCAGCCGTCACTTCGGCTGAGCCATCAGCTTTCCTCAGTATACTGAGTGGTGTCACTCCCTCAATATACAACTTGGCCTCTGCAAAGTCTGCACAGGCTATGAAGGGTTGAGGATCTGCATCAATTTCCTCTGTCTCTCCATTGCCTAAGGCCATCATAATTTTCTGATGCAAAGAGGAAGGCACACATTTGTTAGTGTGGATCCAATCTCTCCCAAGTAAAGCATTGTATTTAGCATTACTGTCGATTACGAAGAATGCTGTCATGCAGTCCCTGGTTCCCACACTCAAGTTAATGGGTAGAATCCCCTGAGCCATCTGTTTGTCTCCAGCAAAGCCAGCGATGGTTGTGCTGGTTGGGATCAACCTGGGATTCTTTTTCCCTAGTTTCTTCAAAGAAGATTTCGGTAGTAAGTTCACTGCTGCCCCATTATCTATCAGGACTCGGTTCAATTGTATCCCATCGAAGAAAGCCTTGATGTACAAAGGCTTGACATGTTGTGTCATAGAATTCGAGGGATATTCAAAAGGATATGAGAGGTTAATGCTCACCTCTTCTTCGCTCTCATATTCAGTTTCCATTGGGGTAGCCATTCCAGAATCATCTTGTACCATACTCACTTGTGAATCTTCACTAGAGACTGGAATTGGATCAACTTCTTGACCATCTTGGTTCTCATCCCCAGCTTCGAACTCATGAGGTAGTATATGTACCATATTGACTGATACTGGAGGAAATGAGCCAAACTGGATGGCTGGCTGTGCCTGTTTCCCCTCTTGGCTACCTTGATCAGTTACCTCAGAAGCATCCTCCATGCTGCATTCTGGCACTTCATTGCTAACAGGTTCTTTCGAATGGTTTTTCTCGACTGGTTTTTCAACCAAAAATGTTTGCTCAGCCATGAAGGCTTCGAACATTTCTTCCTCCACCATTTCTTTTTTTTGGCTTATGCGAATTTCTTCTTCTGTCTCGCTATCACTCTCCATCAGAGCTTTCTTCAATCCTGCTAAGCTAGACTTCTCTCTGGCTTTTAGTTCAGAATGAACCTTGGCCAACTGTTCTCTGCTGCAACCCACTTTGCTTTGTAGAGTTGGCTTTGGAGTATGGTCTGACTTTGGAGTCTTCTTTCCTTCTGTCTGGACCAATGAAGAGCTCTCTCCATTTTCTTTCATATCTTTTTGGTACTGAGTGTACCTGCGCTGAATCTTTCTCCTTTGTGATCTCGAAATGACTGGGACCATATCTGGTTCCTTTGTCTTTGGGTGTTTAAGCAATACCCAATTGTTCGGAGCCACCAAAGGAGGCTTGACCATCATGCCTTGGTTTCCAACATCTCTCTGGGCAGGCACCTCCCTAGGTTTGTTTTGCATTACAAACCAGTCTGGAACTCCAGGTACCCACGAACTTACTGACTCAGATGTTGAACTGCTTTTTTCTACCTTCGAAGCCATCTTCGAAGCTGGCTGTGAAGGTAAGTGCTTGGCTCTGACCTCATGTTTCGAGCCTGATTCAGGCCTTCGATGAAGGTAGCCACTTTCTGTCCTGCGTGAGGCTGGTCTAGGGGGCCAATCTCTGGCTTTGATCCCATGAACTGAGCCTTTCTCCAGTCTTCTTTCAGAATGACTGCTCTCCATTCTGTAATAGTTAGGTGGCCTGGATTCATATAAGGGCCTCTTGCCTTTAGCATGCATTCTGTCCATTGCAGGCTCAACCACTAGTGGTCGCTGCCTATCACTAGCCGGATACGGCCTTTTGTTGTAAGCATTGGTTGATTTAGGACGTCTCTGTACATCCCTGTAATATTGCTTCCCATCAACTGGAAGCCCTTTCAACCACTTATAACTCAGTCTGCACCTGGGACACATCCTTTGCATTACTGCTGCCTCTAAGGAATCATCATCCAGTGATTCTTCATCAGAGTGTTCCCTCCGGTGTGAGAAACCTTGTCCAATAACTGGTGGGTTTCTGGTGTCCTTCTTGATGTTGTCTGGTTGGCAACATGCATCTGCACATTGACTTCTTCCAATTCTGTCAAGGACAAGTTCTGGAAATCTGACATAATGACATTGGCTGCCACCTCTCCAACTTCTGGAAATGGATTACTGTCAATCCCCATGGCCTTTTCTGCTTTGGCTGGGAATTTCAAACTTCCTTTCCGAATTTGTTCTTGGATCCTGTCTTGAAAAACAATGCAGTTTTTAGTTGAGTGAGACCAAGAGTTATGCCATTTACAATATACTTTTCCCTTAAGTTCATCTGGAGATGGCAATTTTACTCCTTGTGGTAACTTAAGGAAATTGGCTGCAAGCAAATGATCAAAAATGTCATCTGCCTTTGTTAAATCGAAAGAGTACTTCCTGTGAAGGTCTTTCTTTTTAAACTGCTGGTCAATTGTTGTATCCTTATGAATTAATGCTTCACAGATCACAGGTTCTTTGCCCACAATCTCTGCTGCATCGATCTCATAATTAGGATCTCTATAATATGTCTTGTACGATGCATTATTTCGATCTTGTTCCTCCTCTAGTAATGCTTCATATCTAGACACCTTATAGGTTAGTTCCACCAAATCTCTGAATTCAGTTGAGTCAAACTTCTTTCGAAGCCTGAATTCTAAGCCATTTTGAGCCAATCTTACGAATTCTGGCTCTGGCAAGATGACTCTACATTTATTTTGAGCCCTTTTAAATCTGGAAATAAACTGAGTAGCCTTTTCTTCAGGCCTTTGACTCAATCTAGCCAAGTCTGCCATGGAAACCTCTGGCTCCGATTGGAAGAATTGGGCATGAAATGCCTCTTCCATTTGTTGCCAAGTTTGAATGGAGCCAGGTGTAAGGTTAATGTACGACACAAATGCTCCCCCAGTTAGAGAATTTGGGAATAATCTCAGTTTCATATGGTCATGATTAGTAAATTCACCGCATTGAGCAGCAAATCTAGCAATATGCTCTACTGTTGATTGATTTCCACTCCCATAGAAAAGGGTAAAATCTGGTATCCTGAAACCCCTTGGGTATTCATGTACCCTATCCACCCACTCTGGGTATGGCTTTCTGTATACAGGAGTCTGGACCCCCCGAGCCATCGGTCCACACATCTCCCTAACAATATCAACAATTTGGTCCCTAGGGACCATATTTTGTGCCTGCTGAACCACTACTGGAGGGACAAACACAGGATTTGGTGGACAAACTTGTGCTTGTGGTCCTCTTGGTCCATAAGGTGGTACATTTGGGACTGGTTGTCCCTGTGGTGCAGGTTGCTGTTGGGGTGTGGGTAACCCCTTTGAGCCTGTCCTGCGAAAGGACCTGCGAAAGGTGCTGGAACAGGTGTTGTGTCCCTTCCATTTGCAGGCCAACCTTCCAACCCCCCGGGTATAAATTCGAATAAGGGATTATTAACCCCCTAGTGCCAGGTATGGCTTCGAACATGGGATTTGTAACCATTCTTACGCCAGTTTCTTGTACTGACCAGATCCACCAACTTGTGTGGCTTCATTGTTGAGTACTGAGGCTTCATTGTTGAGTACTGAGGCATTTTGCCTGCTATAGGCCTCGAAATGGGTTCATACCAAGACTGAGGTGATGGTCTTTCATAGTTCTGATTACTAGTTTGACCATTAGAATGTCCATTAACTTGCATAGGCTGTTTATCTCTAGCCAATCTTTGCTGAGGGACATTTAAAACTTCCTCGTGTGTCTTGTGTTTGTTGGTTGGTGGTTATTCATTCGATCCAAAAAGGATGTTGCCCACCTTTCCATTGTGTTCATTAATTGTTGTCCCATAGCATCTACTAGGCCATCCCATGGATTTGTTGGCTGAGTAGATGGAACAGTGGATGGTCCAATTCCTTGGTTTCGTCCAATATTATGAACATATGGTTCTTGTCCGAAGTACTGGTCTGTTCGACCATAGGTTCTGATAACATGGGAGTTTCCACAGGATGTGTTACCACATTATCCTCTGGATTAGGTATTTCTACCTCTCCTTCTACGCCTTCTTCCAAGCGTTCATTTTCTCCTTGTCTTCTTCGTCTAGCCATTTTAATGAGTCCCACTGGGCGTGCCAAAAATATATGTTGGCTTTTTGGCTTTCGAAGGGTATTTTTGTAAATGCGAGCGTGCCAGCAAGGATCAATCAGTCCTTACAGAAATTATAATTGCCAACCAATTATCAGACGATTGTGTTTTAGTTCTTTCAGCCTCAATGAAGAGGACTTTTACTGGTGGCTTGACTTAGGAGAAATTAAGCAAAATAACAGTTAAATGACGAACAATTGAAGTATTTCATTAAGATGAAAACTTACAATGATCCAAACTCAGCCTCGTAAAGGTTTACAGCAACAATCTACTTGAAACTACTCCTATGAATGAAGTGCAGTGCAGGAATGTAAAGAACAGGTATTTAAAGTGCAGGAAATGCAAAGACTGGAAATGTAAAACTGGAAAAGAAAATATGAAGTAAATGACTGGTTTGTTGGATCTGAGTCTGGGGTTTTTTTTTTTTGGGGCTTCCCTGCTATTTATACTCCTCAAGGATGACCATCGAACTGCACTTCAAACCGTCGAACTGCTCCTCCATGATTGCTTGATCATGCTGCCTTAGAAGTAGTTCCACTACGCCATTACTTGCAGTTGGGCTTCCCTCCTATATTTGAATTTGAATGTGAGTAACCGTTGAAGCCACGTCACCTTGTATCTCTTCGCTGATCCAATGCTGCTCAGACTACGCAAGAACCAATATTAACCGCCACGTGTATGATCATGATCGAAGATTAAACATTCTTCCTGTATTGCCCTTACTTTGCCACGTGTCGAACTGTAACTGGCTTTTACAAAATATGTAGCCAACAATATCAAATAAAAAGTTAAATAAAATGAGTGAAATGCTAACATTACTCTCCAGGCACTTTCAACAACAAAAGTACTAGCTAAATTTGTATAATTTAACTTATTTATCATATCAAGTTTTAGAAAGTAATTATGAAAATTCAACTCCGTCTATGTTATGGGGGTAATTCTATTTCCACACATTAAATCTTCTCAGTACACATTTTTTCAAGGTACACACTCAATGATTTTTAAACATCAAATTTTGTTCAGTACACATCCATTCTAGTCAAAAATACTAATAACTCCTTCAAACCAAACCTAACCTAACCTAACATAACCTCAGCCACCACTTGTAATGCACCCCAAATTAATTAGATTTTTACATTACTCATAACATGATTAATCTGAAATCTTACCACGCCAAACAATAACATTAATCCTAAAAGCCTTCTTTTCCATTGAACTACATATCAAATATTACAAATTTTTAAATTTTTATCTTAGTTACAGCAACATTAACAAAGTTCAAGAAGCTAAAGGATAAAAATAATAATGCCTTAATGGCGTGTAAACATCAAGGCAAGGCTAAAAAAAAAAAAAATCAAAAAATATTTTTGAACAAAATTCTAAATCTTAATTTCTTAATACACACCTACATACAACCACCAGCCACCCTTGCAACCTACCATCCTCTGGCTCTAGCGAACCGAGTCGAGCCTTGAGTTCGAGTGCAGTTCATTTAGTTATCGAGTTCGTTTATTGAGTTTGAGCTTGGTTTGATAAGTAACTAGATTCGAGCCCGGTTCGGCTAATTAATATTAATAAAATTTGAATTTGGCGCGGCTTGGCTCGACTCATCTGAAAAATTCAGGATCCACCCTAAATTTTTAAGTAATCTCAGCGAAATCTTAACATGAGACCTTTATATATTTACAGGGAAAAAAAATTACTTACATATATATTTGACTAAAATTTACATATATAGATATCAAAATTCAATTTACAGTATTAAAAAAAAAAATCCATGTAACACTATGATATCAAATAAAAAGTTTAATAAAATTAGTGAAATGCTAACATTACTCTCCCGGCACTTTCAACAACAAAGTACTAATTAAATTTGTATAATTTAACTTATTTATTGAGAGGGTAAAATGCGTAAATCTGGGCCAAGCTAGGACCGGTTAAAGGTGAGCTGAGCTGTGGGCTAAGTGAAACGGGCTTCGCCATTGGGCCTAGTTAGCTCAGTCATAAGTGACTAAGATAGCCCGGTTGGAGTATGACGAACCGAGGTACTGGAAGCTGAATTAAAAGAGAAAGGAGGAACCGAGCTAGGTGAAGCTCAGTTATATCTACCATTTTAGCATGGCAATGTTAGCTCGGTCGATTTGTTATATTACCGAGGTAAAAACCATTTCATTGGGTTAAAGCAGTGAGAAGGGTGTTAAGGGATAAACATCATCTCTTAGAGATGTGATTCCTAGGAGGACTCTACATTGAGGAGTAAGAGTCCTACTAGGATTGTGCCACACAGGATCTATAAAAGCTCATGAAAGGACCTATGTACAGGTATCCCAATTCTTACTCTAGAATACACAGAGCTTATTGTCTATTGTCTAGTTGCTGACTTAGGCATCGGAGGGGTTTCCGGCACACACCCACCTGCTAGCTCACATTTGTGTTTTTAGAAAGTAAAGCGACGACGTTTGGAGGAGCGCAAACTTGATCAACAGGATCATACGAGAAGAATTATTTTGTGCTCGTACAATTCGCGCCGTTCGTGGGAATTTCACAATGGACGAAACCTTTTGATCAAGTTTTCCTCTCTAGCTGAAAGCAATGGCGCACAATGAAGACTTGCTGCAATCTGTTATTGATGGGCAAAACCCCGGAGGGGGGTGGAAGGCGCGAAGGTTTACCTTTTATCCCGCCAATGGCGGATTTAGAACCCCAGCGACAAAACTCCAGGAGGGGCACAAGGGAGAGATGGGGCACTAGCCCCCGTCGCTCTCAAAGTCCTAAAAGAAAGAGGCGAAGGCTGGATCCTCAAGTTCTGAAGGATCGCGTGAGGGAGCAATACGAGTTAATAAGGAGGATGGCGGCAGACACAGAGACTATGAAGCGCCAGATAAAAGGGAAGGGGGTGGCGACAGGAGAGGGGCGTAAAGGTAATATGCCCCCTCGCCACTTGGAAGATCGTGACAGACATACCACACCGTCGCAAGCAAAAAGCAGGAGCCTTAGAACAGGCGGCACTCAATCGAGGACTTCTAGGACTCGTCACTCCAAGTTTGAGAGAACGAGGACTGAAAGGTCATATACAAAGGAAAGCATCTATTACCTCTCGTACATGCACCAAACGACATCTAGACACACGGAGTTGCCTAGGTCAGCGGACTTATGGACTGTGCTCGAAGAAAAGGCCCGACGGAGGGAGGACACCAGGGCTTGCGACCCATACAAAGTTTCAACCCTGTAGCGATTGGCCCCCAGGACACATGGGAGTGTCAAGGTAGGGATGCGAATGCCGCGCCTTACTTACGAACCAGCAGATAAAGTATTAGCAAGGTTACAGAGCTCGCCGTTCGTTCCGGCAATAGAGAATGCACCACTACATTCGGGCTTCCATCAGCCCAAATTCACTATTTATAAAGGGAAGTCAGACCACTACATGCACTTAAGCCACTTTCGCCAGGTTATGGCAGTATACCGGCAGAACGAGGCTCTAATGTGCATGCTATTCCCATCCAGCCTTGGTGACCTAGGTCTAACTTGGTTTGAAAGGCTGCCCAAAGGCAGCATCACCTCATGGGCACAATTGGCAGATGCGTTTGTGACTAGATTCAGAACGAATACCAAAACACCAGTGGAGATTGATCAGTTACTCTCCATTAACATGGGCGAAAAGGAGACATTGAGGTCTTACAGCAGTCACTATTAGGAGACCTTCAACCAGATTAGGGATTGCCCTACAAACCTCGCCATTAGGCAATACAAAGGGGGTTTACCAGTCGGCAACAAACTGAGGGACTCAATAACAATAATGCCACCCCTCACGATGGAGGCCCTAATGGAGAGGGCGCATCAACATATCCGAGTAGAGGAAGACAGTGCCCGTGCTAAAGCAAAATCTGGCACAACAGCATTGCCAGATAAAAAGACTACAGCGGAAGTTAACACGGTAGAACAACCTAGTAGGAATTGGCGAGACAGGTGAGCCAACAGAGAGGACCCAGAAAAAAGGAAGTTAAGAGTCCGCACTGCCATCACTACCGTGTTCAATAAACCTATGTACCGGATTCTCAGTGAGATACGTAATGAACCCTTCATTCGGTGGCCAGCCAAGCTGGGAGAAGCACAAAGGGGCAATGACGAGAGGTCCCGTTGCACCTTCCATGATGAGAAGGGGCACCAAACTGAGAATTGCACACCCCTGAGGCAACATCTGGAAGAGTTAGTGGCTGCTGGACACTTGGACCAGTATATTGAAGAAGGAACACCACCAGCCCCACAGGACCCCAACAAACCCAACGGAATGCAGGTCGACAGTCCACCCCAAGGCATAATCAATGTTATACATGGGATCATCAAACCAGAGTGGGTGTATGAGCTCAAGGAAATGATCAAAAAGGCTGAGTACTTGAGAGAGGTATTAAGTGCACAACCTACTGTCAAAAAGGGGAGAACAGAGGCCACGAACGTCATATCCTTTTTAGATAGAGACTTAGCAAGGCTACACTGCCCTCACAATGACGCATTGGTGGTTACGTAGAATTTTGATATCAAGCGGATTCTGATTGACCAATGAAGCTCATGCGAGATAATGTACTAGGAAACCTTCAAACAACTGAAATTGGAGGACAAAGACCTAGCACCTGCGACATCTCCACTCGTTGGTTTCAACTCAATGCCAGAGTGGCCAGTAGGCAAGATAATCCTCCCAGTCAAGGCACGAACTGTGACGAAATAGGTGGAATTCTGGGTATTGAAGGTCCCTTCCACTTACAACATAATCCTAGGGAGAACATGGTTACACACCATGCGATCGGTAGCGTCAACCTACCATCAAGCATTGCGGTTCCCCAACGAAGCCGGAGTAATTGAAGAAGTCTTAGGAGACCAAATTATGTCGAAACATTGCTTCGTCACAGTAACTTGCAGTCGGGCTGCAAAAGGGTATGTACAGATGGTGGAAGAGCCAGAAAGCAATGAACTATTTGCGAACGTGGGCAAAGCAGCAGAGCAGAAGGCATTGGAGGACTTGGTTGAGGTAAGGATAGATGAAAAGGACCTAGAAAAGTTCTTTTTGCTAGGCTCATCTTTGTCCAGCACTGAGAGAATTGAGATAATGGAATTCATAATCTCAAACATCGAAGTGTTTGCCTGGACGCCATTTGACATGCCTGGCATAGACCCTAAGTTCATCTGCCACCAACTTAATGTCCACCCAAACGCCAGACCAATCATACAGCGCACTCGCAGATCGACACTCCACCGCGCAGAGATAGTGGCGGAGGAAGTGGGAAACTTGCTGGAGGCAAGAGCCATCAGAGAAGTGCACTATCCCAGGTGGATCTCCAATACTGTAGTAGTGCCAAACAAGAATGGAAAATGGCGTGTCTGCATGGATTACAAAATAGTCAACAAGGCATGCCCAAAGGACAGTTTTCCCTTACCATGGATAGACCAACTGGTGGACCTAATGACAGGACATAGCCGACTTAGCTTTCTTGATGCGTATAGAAGTTACCATCAGATCGCTATGTTTGAGCCAGACCAGGAGGTCACATATTTTACGATGCCTAGAGGACTGTACTGTTACAAGGTCATGCCCTTTGGCCTAAAGAACACAGGGGCAACTTTTCAATGGATGATCACCAAAATGTTCGAACCATTGTTAGGCAAAACGATGGAAGCTTACATAGATGACATGGTGGTCAAAAGCAAGGATGAGAAGGACCACCTCAAGGACCTAGATAAAACGTTCCGAATCTTGAAGAAGAACAAGTTATGCCTGAACGCATCCAAGTGTGCATTCGGTGTAGAATCAGGCAAATTCCTAGGCTTCCTGGTAACCAACCGAGGTATAGAAGCAGACTCTTCTTAGATCAAAGCAATCTAGGAACTTGAGAGGCCTAACACAATCAAGGAGGTACAGCATCTCACTGGCCTAGCAGCCATACTCAATCGGTTCATAAATCGATCGTCAGATAGATGTTGACCATTCTTCCAAGCTTTGAAAGCCAAATTTGAGTGGGATGAAGAATGTGACCATGCCTTAGAGAGCCTGAAGGACTACATGACCTCTCCTCCATTATTAGTAACCCCAGTACCAGGAGAAGAGCTCTTATTGTACTTGGCGGTTTCACAGCATGCAGTCAACGCAGTGTTGGTCAGAGCGGAAGGAATCCAACACCTGCCTATCTTTTATGTTAGCAAAACCTTGCTGGACGCTGAAACAAGGTACCTACCATTGGAAAAGCTGGCCTTAACATTGATGATGGCATCAAGGAAGTTGTCACATTATTTCCACACCCACCCCATAATCGTCCTAACAGCTTTCCCCTTAAAAGCTTTATTTGAGAGGACAGACTTTTTTGGACGAATCTTGAAGTGGGTGGTGGAATTGGGACAATTCGATATCAAGTTCTAACCTAGAACCGCAATAAAAGCCCAAGCTTTGGCAGACTTTGTGATTGAGTTCACACCAAAAAGTCATTACATCTGCCCAGTTGACTTGACCGGTACAACCGAAATGGGAATGGAAAGTGCCACAGGAACTATGTAGCCCCCAAAACAAGGTGCCCAGCTATATTCCAAGCCATACAGGATTGAAAACAGGAAGAAAAGGGCAAACCAAGCTATTCCCAGCGAGAACTCATCAACAAGTAAAAACTTGGGGCAGTCAGATAGTGAAGAGCAAACCCCAACAGCAGGTATGGACTTAGAAGAAAACATCAGCAACACACGTGACCCCAAGACACCATTTGACCCCTCTACTTGCTGGAAACTATTCATCGGAGAGATGTGGAAGCTCTTCGTGGATGGAGCATCCAATAGGCACGGCGCAGGACTTAGTGTAATAACCCTGACCCTGATTAACGTTAATTGGTACTTAATTATGCCTGGTAGTAATTAGGAGGAAATCCGGAATCTATTTGCATGTATTGCATGATTTATGTGTTTCTATCTGTTCAGTGTCGAAATATCTGTTCATGTTTTAAACTTTAATCTGCGAATTGAGAGCCTTATCGGCACCCGACTCCGAAATTGACTAGTGTTTAGGACTCGTTAGAATATATGTGATTTTATGGTGGGTTTAATTAAAATTTGGTTTGGGGCGATTAAACTCGATTAAAATAATGTCATTTATTTAATTTGAGCCAAACACCACTTATAGGCTATTTTTACTTTATTCTTGTTTTACTCCACTAAGTCACCCCTTTGCATTTCATTTTACACATTTGAGCCTCAACAAGAGAGAAAAACGTGAGAGAGATGAGGAATTGAGGAAATTGGGTCTTAGCTCAAGAATTAACTTGGAAACTTAGAAGAAATTGGAAGATAACAACAATTTGAGCTAGCACACTTTGAATTCGAGGTTTAAGGTGAGGGATTGCATCTTTTTAGTTATGAATTTAAGCCACTTCATACTTGGTTCATGATAGATTGATGACTAGAGCTAGAAATTGGTTCATAATGTTGGCTTGGGTAGAGATTCATGCATGCATGTTTACAATCTCGCAATTTGAGTTTGTTTTCATCAAAACCTCACATGCATGTTCACACTTTTGTTTCAGTTCATGAATTTACCTTGGTTTTGAGCTCAATGTTACATTAAATCTTGTTTTGGAGCATTGAAATTTAGTTGACCATCTGCATGTCATGTTTTCCTAAAATTCTTAGAGCTTCTTTGATTTTGGTGTTCAATTGACTCAATCTTGGCCCCTTGATTTTACAAATTGGCTTTTGAAACTTGTTGTGCTATGGGCCTACATGTATTTTCCAGAAATTGAGCTCAAGAGGTTGAGTTTTGAATGGTTAAAAGTTGAATTTGAGCATTGGAGTTCAATCTGGAAATTCCAGATTTTTGTCTCCCGCTCGAGCGAGAAATGTGGCGCTCGAGCGGGGAAATCGAGCTCCCAGTATCTTGCATTGATTTACAGTCCGCTCGAGCGAAGGAATGCACGCTCGAGCGGAGGCCTGTGTCACACATTTAAGCGGGGGTCGAGCGCCCGTCGAGCGTGAATTTTGAGCATCCAGTACTTTTGCAGTCCGCTCGAGCGGGGGATTTACCGCTCGAGCGGAGACCATTGTTGCATGTCCGCTCGAGCGGGTAAACCTGCGCTCGAGCGGGACCCCTGTTTCCTGAAAATTCTGAAAAATATTTTCTAAGGCATTTTTGCATCCTCATTCTATCCTAGGCATTCCTAGGCCATATTTAAGACTCTATAGTGAGGATTAAAGGGTAGAAACACACTAAGAACCAACGACATGGGTTTCATATAATTAGGGTGTGTGTTTCAAGTGTGTGTTTGTTATGTGCTATGTAGGTCACGTGCCGCGTCCTGTTTGACCTATCAGCTCCATCTGTCCGATTCAAGATCAACTGTGAGTAATAACTTAGTAAAGTTATGTTCAATTGTATCTACTTTCTGTGTGATGAAACAAGATTTGTTTTATGAAATAATATTTCTGTATGAATGAATGGTTGTCCAATGTTTTCTTAAATGTATTCGTGACATTCTTAGCCTCAAATATGTTCTGTTTCGTCCCTTTATGGGCCAACTGTACGTCTCATGAGCCAACTGTATCGTCTCCGTGCACGTGAGTCAACTGTTTGCCTTTATGGCCGTCCCTTTATGGGTCAACTGTATCTGTGAGGGCTAATGAATGTATCACGTATGTTTATGCATGACTTTTGATTTCTGTAAATGATCTGTACAAGTATGGCCTTGATACGAACTGAATTATGATTTCTGAATCTGTATAGACACATTCATTACAACCCCTTTACTCTGTTTATTATTCACTGGGCTTTCGCTCACAGTTTACTATATATATGTAGGTGAGGCGGCACATGACCCAGGCCAGAGTTGACGGCCTTCAGTTCCGTTTTGTCAGCCAAATATTGCGCCTCCCGAGGAGGTTCCGCTTGATGCCTATTGACACGGCTGTTTTTGTAGCCATGCTAGTCTGTATGTGTGTTTTGTAAAGTCAGATCTTGGGAATATGTATTGTATATAAATAAGTTTTAAATCTTCTGTCCCATGTACGTTATCACAGCTCATTGGACCTTGTCTATTAGATATTAATGCTTCCGCAGCCCCCTTATTAGTTACTGATCTCTACAGAGGCCTTTGGTAATCTATGAATTACTGGCCGGTTACGGTGCCAAACCTATAGAGGCGGGTTTGGGTCGTGACAGAGTGGTATCAAAGCACGAGTTATACCGCACACACAGGTCCGTATGAGCTTAGGATGTCCTAGTAAGCATTAGGGGCATTCCATCTGCATGTGTGAGTGTGTGGTAATACAACTGAATGTTAAAACCGAATGTACATTGAATAATGAATTAAGGGAAATGAATTAGATCATGCCTATGCTTAATAACATTTGATATCTGTATTGTAAGATGGAGAATGCAAGAGGAAGTGGAGAAAGTGAATCTTCAGAGGCTCGCATGGGCCGAATGGAACAAATGTTGGCAGCATTGACTGAGACCTTAACACAACAGCAAAGACAGCAACCTTTACCCCCTCCGCCTCCGCCGGCACAAGCCGAGGCAGATAGCAATGACATCATCAATCTGACACAGAAATTCATGAAAATGAAACGCCAACATTTTATGGTGGAATTGAACCTTTGAAAGCTGAGACATGGCTACTTGAGATGGAGAAACTGTATGAAGTGTTCCCCTATTCTGAAACTCAGAAAGTCCTCTTAGCCACCTACACTCTGAAAGATGAAGCCGGAAGGTGGTGGTTACTGATTCAAATGGCAACGGGAATATGTCATGGGCACAGTTTAATGCCATTTTCTACGACAAGTATTTTCCCCAATGTTTCAGGGATCGAAAGGTGTCCGAATTTTAGGAACTTAAACAGGAAAGGATGTCAGTGGCAGAATATGAAGCTAAGTTCACCGAGTTAGCACGGTTCGCTCCACATATGGTGGACACAGATTACAAGAAAGCCCGAAAGTTTGAAGGAGGATTGGATCTTGACGTGTTTGATCGGGTAGGCGTTCTGAAATTGCCTACTTATGTGGAAGTCCTAGACAGAGCCTTAATGGCAGAGGCTACCCTAGCTGCCATGAGACAAAGCAAGGCCCCAGCACCTACAACAAATGAGTGGAGAGGAAAAAGATCCGGGTTTGGTTTTAAAAGAGGCCGGTCCTTTGTCAGTAAGAAGCAGAACACAGGGTCTACTAACAGCTTGAATCAGAGTAGTGGGTCTCTCACGGTTTGTTCTGATTGTGGTAATAAGCACAGGGGTGTGTGCCACCGAGTATCTGGTGCTTGTTATCGATGTGGCCAACCAGGCCATGTAGTGAGAGAGTGTCCCTTCAGGAGTGAGAGTGCTAGCCGCCCTACAGCAAGTTCAGCGGGATCCGCTTCAGTGGCCAAGACCAATGTCAAAGCCAATACAGGAAAGGAACCTTTGAGACAAGGCCGAGTGTTTGCCTTAGTGCCCGGTGACGTACCGAACACCTATACTGTGGTGTTAGGTACACTCCCTTTATGTTCTCACAATGCATGTGTACTAATAGATTCTGGTTCTACACATTCCTTTGTATCGCATGATTTCTCTCGAAAATTGACTAGACCACTAGAACAAATGACATATGTGCTATCTGTATCCACACCGTCTGGGGATTCTATGATGTGTACTCATGTTTATCCGGCATGTGATATTACGATTAGTGATATGGTGTTATATGTGGATTTGTTACCCTTGAGCATTAGTCATTTTGATTGTATTTTGGGCATGGACTGGTTGACTAAATACTGTGCTACCATTGACTGTGCAAATAAAACTGTTGTGTTTAGACCACCGGGGATGCCTGAATTTACTTTTATTGGGAATGGGGTAGTTCCTCCCCCATATTTGATTTCGGCCATGAAAGCTGTAAAATTCCTGAGGAAGGGATGTAGGGGTTACCTGTGTTGCATACTGACTGCACCATCTGACAGCACTCCTATAGAAACAATCCCTGTTGTTTGTGAGTTTTTCGATGTGTTTTCCACTGATTTGCCTGGAGACTTAGTTGATAAGGATATTGAATTCACTGTTGAAGTGTTTCCGGGGACACACAACCTATTTCCAAGACTCCCTATAGAATGTCTATCTCCGAATTGAAAGAATTGAAAATCCAACTTCAGGAACTGTTAGACAAGAATTTTATCCGTCCGAGCATGTCACCTTGGGGTGCCCCAGTCTTGTTTGTCAAAAAGAAGGATGGGTCTTTGAGATTGTGTATAGACTACCGGGAACTGAATAAAGTGACTATCAAGAATAAATACCCTCTGCCCTGAATAGATGACTTGTTTGATCAGCTTCAGGGTGCCCAAGTGTTTTCTAAAATTAACCTTAGGTCTGGGTATCATCAATTAAAAGTTAGAGCCGAGGACATAGAGAAAACTGCATTCCGAACTAGATATGGACATTATGAATTCTTGGTAATGCCATTTGGGATGACCAATGCACCTGCTGCTTTCATGGACCTTATGAATAGGGTGTTCAAATCGTATTTGGATGACTTTATTGTTGTATTTATTGATGATATTCTGATATATTCTAAAGACAGGAAGGAACATGAAAATTATCTGATAACCGCCTTGCAGATTTTGAGAGAAAAGAAATTGTATTCTAAACTGCCCAAGTGTGAATTCTGGCTTGACAGTGTGGCATTTTTGGGGCATGTTGTTAACAAGGATGGTGTTTCTGTGGACACCAGAAAATTGAAGCCGTTGTGGATTGGCCTAGACCTACAAATGTGACAGAAGTCCAAAGTTTTCTGGGACTAGCAGGTTACTATCGGAGGTTTGTGAAAGATTTCTCTAAGCTTGCCTTACCATTAACTCAGTTAACTCAGAAGAATATGCCATTTGACTGGACTGAACAAAGAGAGACAGCCTTTCAAGAACTGAAAACCAGGTTGGTGACTGCACCAATTTTAACTTTGCCTAATGGTACTGATGGGTTTCAAGTGTACAACGATGCTTCTTATAAAGGCTTGGGGTGTGTACTAATGCAAAACGGAAGGGTGATTGCCTATGCTTCTAGACAACTCCGACCTCATGAAAAGAATTACCCAACACATGATCTTGAATTGGCAGCCGTGGTGTTTGCTTTGAAGATATGGCGTCACTATTTGTATGGGGTAACTTGTGAGGTTTATATAGACCATAAAAGTTTGAAATATTTCTTCACCCAAAAAGAGTTGAATATGAGACAGAGACGTTGGTTGGAACTAATCAAAGATTATGACTTGCAAATCTTGTATCATCCAGGAAAGGCTAATACTGTGGCAGATGCCTTGAGCCGAAAATCTGGTGCAACTGTGTCGTGTTTGTTATCCAACCAAAAGGAACTGTTGACTGATCTAGAACAAGACGGACTGTATTCTGCTATTTTCGCTCAACCTGCCATTCTTGATGAGATCAAACAAAAATAATGTGAAGATGAACACTTGAAAAAGATTATAGAAGAATTCGATTCGAAACCAAGGCCAGGATTTGTGATTGAGAATGATGTGCTGAAATTCCAGAACCGTCTTTGTGTGCCTGATTACTATGATTTGAGGAAACGTGTTATGACCGAAGCTCACAGTAGTAAATTTGCTATGCATCCGGGGAACACGAAGATGTACCATAATTTGAAACAGAATTTTTGGTGGCCTGGAATGAAAAGGAGTATTGCAGACTTTGTAGCTAGATGCCTACATTGCCAACAGGTTAAGGCTGAACATCAACGACCTGCCGGTTTACTGCAACCACTCCCAATACCGGAATGGAAATTGGAGCACATCACCATGGACTTCATTGTGGGATTGCCTTGTTCTTCTCGAGGTATGGACTCCATTTGGGTTATAGTTGACCGTTTAACTAAGTCTGCCCATTTTCTGCCTGTCAAAACTATCTATAATGCTGATAAATTGGCCAATATCTATATGACTGAAATTGTGAGATTGCATGGAGTGCCAGTATCTATTGTGTCTGACAGGGACTCAAAGTTTGTATCGAGGTTTTGGCAGAGTTTGCAACAGGCTTTGGGAACTGAATTGAGACTAAGCAGTGCCTATCACCCACAGACAGATGGCCAAACTGAACGAACGAACCAAACTCTGGAGGATATGCTCAGAATGTGTGTGTTAGACTTCCAAGGGAGTTGGGAGACCTACTTGCCATTGGCCGAATTTGTATACAACAACAGCTACCACTCCAGCATTGAAATGGCGCCTTACGAGGCTTTGTATGGAAGAAAATGTTGTTCTCCGATATGTTGGGCTGAAGTAGGTGATGGACCTTTGTTGGGACCGGAACTTGTGCAAGAAACAACCGAGAAAGTGAAACTGATACAGCAGCGTCTGAAAACTACACAGAGTAGGTAGAAAAGCTACGCCGATGTTCGAAGAAGAGAAAGGGAATACGAAGTGGGGGACCATGTGTTCATCAAAGTGACCCCGATAAAGGGTCAAACTCGATTTGGTGTTAAGGGAAAATTGGCGCCAAGGTATGTTGGACCTTATGAAGTTCTCGAAAAGATCAATCCGGTGTCGTATCGGATAGCCTTACCTCCTGTCATGGAACATATGCACAACGTCTTTCATGTATCGATGCTTCGGGAATATTTGAGAGATCCACTCCATGTCATTGAACCGATGCATGTACTTTTGAAAGATGACTACACCTACGAAGAAAGGCTTATCCAGATTGTAAATCGAATGATCAAAAGGTTGAGAAACAAAGCAATACCCTTGGTGAAAGTTGATTGGAGAAACCACGGGGGAACCTATGCAACTTGGGAAACCGAGGAAGACATGAAGAAGAGATATCCAGAATTGTTTCCGTTGAACCCTGTGTTGATTCCGAATGAAGGTAATTTGAGTTTGGGGACCAAACTCTTTTAAGGGGGGAAGACTGTAATAACCCTAACCCTGATTAACGTTAATTGGTACTTAATTATGCCTGGTAGTAATTAGGAGGAAATCCGGAATCTATTTGCATGTGTATTGCATGATTTATGTGTTTCTATCTGTTCAGTGTCGAAATATGTGTTCATGTTTTAAACTTTAATCTGCGCATTGAGAGCCTTATCGGCGCCCGACTCCGAAATTGACTAGTGTTTGGGACTCGCTAGAATATATGTGATTTTATGGTGGGTTTAATTAAAATTTGGTTTGGGGCGATTAAACTCGATTAAAATAATGCCATTTATTTAATTTGAGCCAAACACCACTTATAGGCTATTTTTGCTTTATTCTTGTTTTACTCCATTAAGTCACCCCTTTGCATTTCATTTTACACATTTGAGCCTCAACAAGAGAGAAAAACGTGAGAGAGATGAGGAATTGAGGAAATTGGGTCTTAGCTCAAGAATTAACTTGGAAACTTAGAAGAAATTGGAAGATAACAACAATTTGAGCTAGCACACTTTGAATTCGAGGTTTAAGGTGAGGGATTGCATCTTTTTAGTTATGAATTTAAGCCACTTCATACTTGGTTCATGATAGATTGATGACTAGAGCTAGAAATTGGTTCATAATGTTGGCTTGGGTAGAGATTCATGCATGCATGTTTACAATCTTGCAATTTGAGTTTGTTTTCATCAAAACCTCACATGCATGTTCACACTTTTGTTTTAGTTCATGAATTTACCTTGGTTTTGAGATCAATGTTACATTAAATCTTGTTTTGGAGCATTGAAATTTAGTTGACCATCTGCATGTCATGTTTTCCTAAAATTCTTGGAGCTTCTTCGATTTTGGTGTTCAATTGACTCAGTCTTGGCCCCTTGATTTTACAAATTGGCTTTTGAAACTTGTTGTGCTATGGGCCTACATGTATTTTCCAGAAATTGAGCTCAAGAGGTTGAGTTTTGAATGGTTAAAAGTTGAATTTGAGCATTGGAGTTCAATCTGGAAATTCCAGATTTTTGTCTCCCGCTCGAGCGGGAAATGTGGCACTCGAGCGGGGAAATCGAGCTCCCAGTATCTTGCATTGATTTACAGTCCGCTCGAGCGGAGGAATGCACGCTCGAGCAGAGGCCTGTGTCACATGCTCGAGCGGGGGTCGAGCGCCCGTCGAGCGTGAATTTTGAGCATCTAGTACTTTTGCAGTCTGCTCGAGCGGGGGATTTGCCGCTCGAGCGGAGACCTTTGTTGCATATCCGCTCGAGCTGGTAAACCTGCGCTCGAGCGGGACCCCTGTTTCCTGAAAATTCTGAAAAATATTTTCTAAGGCATTTTTGCATCCTCATTCCATCCTAGGCATTCCTAGGCCATGTTTAAGACTCTATAGTGAGGATTAAAGGGTAGAAACACACTAAGAACCAACGACATGGGTTTCGTATAATTAGGGCGTGTGTTTCAAGTGTGTGTCTGTTATGTGCTATGTAGGTCACGTGCCGCGTCCTGTTTGACCTATCAGCTCCATCTGTCCGATTCAAGATCAACTGTGAGTAATAACTTAGTAAAGTTATGTTCAATTGTATCTACTTTCTGTGTGATGAAACAAGATTTGTTTTATGAAATAATATTTCTGTATGAATGAATGGTTGTCCAATGTTTTCTGAAATGTATTCGTGACATTCTTAGCCTCAAATATGTTCTGTTTCGTCCCTTTATGGGCCAACTGTACGTCTCATGAGCCAACTGTTTATGGATCCTTACGTCCCTTTATGGGCCAACTGTACGTCTCATGAGCCAACTGTATCGTCTCCGTGCACGTGAGTCAACTGTTTGCCTTTATGGCCATCCCTTTATGGGTCAACTGTATCTGTGAGGGCTAATGAATGTATCACGTATGTTTAGGCAAGACTTCTGATTTCTGTAAATGATCTGTACAAGTATGGCCTTGATACGAACTGAATTATGATTTCTGAATCTGTATGGACACATTCATTACAACCCCTTTACTCTGTTTATTATTCACTGGGCTTTCGCTCACAGTTTACTATATATATGTAGGTGAGGCGGCACATGACCCAGGCCAGAGTTGACGGCCTTCAGTTCCGTTTTGTCAGCCAAATGTTGCGCCTCCCAAGGAGGTTCCGCTTGATGCCTATTGACACGGCTGTTTTTGTAGCCATGCTAGTCTGTATGTGTGTTTTGTAAAGTCAGATCTTGGGAATATGTATTGTATATAAATAAGTTTTAAATCTTCTGTCCCATGTACGTTATCACAGCTCATTGGACCTTGTCTATTAGATATTAATGCTTCTGCAGCCCCCTTATTAGTTACTGATCTCTACGGAGGCCTTTGGTAATCTACAGATTACTGGCCGGTTACGGTGCCAAACCAATAGGGACGGGTTTGGGTCGTGACACTTAGCATAGTCCTCATCTCACCAGATGGCCTAATAGTGGAACAAGCAGTCAACCTTGGCTTCCCAACATCAAACAATGAGGCGGAGTATGAAGCACTTTTTGTAGGCCTAAGATCAGCACTTTTCATGAAGGCCACCGAGTTAATGGTTTACAGTGACTCTCAGCTGGTAGTAAACCAGATTTCAGGCGACTACGAGGCGAAAGATGAGAGGATGGCTAAGTACCAAGAGTTAGTCAGAAAGGAGATCATGAAGTTCAAAGTAGTGCGGATAGAGCAAATCTGCTAAGAAGAAAATAATAGAGCAGACAAACTAGCAAGTTTTGCCTCAATGACAGATACATCTGTCCTACATCCATTATTGATCGACTTCCTACCCAGACCAAGCATTGAAGAACCTGAAGTAGCTGAGGCATGTACTGCCGAACTAAGCCCTTCATGGATGGATCCCATTATAGTATTCTTAAAAGATGGCATCTTGCCTGAAGAAAAGAAAGAGGCCAACAAAATCAGAGCAAAATCATAGCGATTTTGGCTCTCTCCATCATTGGTGTTATACAAAAAATCATTCACAGGACCTTACTTGAAGTGTGTCCATCCTAGCAAGGTCAAGGCATTTTTGTTCGAGATACATGAAGGCGTATGCGGAAACCACCAAGGGGGAAGATCATTGGCCTACAAAGAAATTTCACAAGGATATTGGTGGCCATACATGCAAGCAGATTTTGAGAAGTATGTCAAGAGGTGTGAAAAATGTCAGAAGTTCGCACACTAGATACATCAACCAGCCAGAGAGCTTCTACCATTAACTAGCCCATGGCCCTTGGCAATGTGGGTCCTGGACATAGTTGGACCACTTCCAACAGCTCCCAGCAACAGAAAGTTCTTTCTCGCAGTAACAGACTACTTCACAAAGTGGGTGGAGGCTGAAGCACTTGCATCAATAAAGGAGAAAGATGTAAAGAGGTTCGTCTGGCAGAATATCATAACCCGATTTGGCATACCCAAGGCTCTAATATTGGACAATGGCACTCAGTTCGATGGCAAAATCTTCAGGGGCTTTTGCGAGGAATACAAGATAGAATTCTATAACTCTACACCGGCATACCCTCAAGCAAATGGCCAGGTAGAAGCTTCAAACAAAGTCATCTTAGATTGATTAAAGAAAAGGTTGGAAAAAGCGAAGGAAAAATGGGCTAAGGAGCTTCCTCATGTTTTGGGGGCTTATCGTACCACACCTCGGCGGTCGACTGGAGAAACACCTTTTTCCTTGGCCTATGGCATGGAGGCTGTAATCCCACTGGAAGTAGGCCTCCCCACTATCAGAAGTAAAAATTTTGACCCAGACTTGAACAAAGAAGCCATAGCCTTGGAACTCGACCTTGCAGAAGAAAGAAGGGAAAGAGCTCTAGTTCACATTGCCTCATACCAGCAGGAGTTATCTAGAAAGTATAGCAAAACAGTGCATCCGAGGCAATTCAAGATTGGGGATGGGGTATTACGCAAAGTAATGGACAACACTTTGGTACCCAGAGATGGCAAGCTAGGACCTAACTGGGAAGGACCATACAAAGTGGTTGGCTTAGCAGGAAAAGGGGCATATCACTTGGAGGATGGAGACAGCAAGGCTATTCCCAAGCCTTGGAACACTGCCAATCTCAAGTTATTTTATTTTTAGCCTTCTCTTAGAATATTTGTAATTTTTTCCCATTTTTCAAATAAAACAAGTAGTTTACTTTTTCAGCATAAGTCTTTCTATTGTAAGAGTCGTTCTCAGTCATTACCAATGAGGGGCAATCAGAAAGTTTGGCAGGAATAACCAAACATTGAGCTCTCTTCAGTCGAGATCAGGATCTAGGCTGAAGAACGTTGGCCGAAATAACCAACATTGAGCTCTCTTCAGCCGAGATCAGGGTCTAGGCTGAAGAAGGTTGGCAGGAATAACCAACATTTATCTCTCTTCAGCCGAGATCAGGATCTAGGCTGAAGAAGTTGGTAGGAATAACCAACATTTAGCTCTCTTCAGCCGAGATAAGGATCTGGGCTGAAGAGGTTGGCAGGAATAACCAACATTTATCTCTCTTCAGCCGAGATCAGGATCTAGGCTAAAGAAGTTGGCAGGAATAACCAACATTTAGCTCTCTTCAGCCGAGATAAGGATCTGGGCTGAAGAGGTTGGCAGGAATAACCAACATTTATCTCTCTTTAGCCAAGATCAGGATCTAGGTTGAAGAGGTTGGCAGGAATAACCAACATTTATCTCTCTTTAGCCGAGATCAGGATCTAAGCTGAAGAAGTTGGCAAGAATAACCAACATTTAGCTCTCTTTAGCTGAGATAAGGACCTGGGCTAAACAGGTTGGCAGGAATAACCAACATTTATCTATCTTCAGCCGAGATTAGGATCTAGGCTAAAGAAGTTGGCAGGAATAACCAACATTTAGTTCTTTTTGGCCGAGATAAGGATCTGGGCTGAAGAGGTTGGCAGGAATAACCAACATTTACGTCTCTCCAGGCAAGATAAGGATCTAGGCTGGAGAAGGCTGGTATGACGAACAAACAGATTAAAAAGCTACTAAACCAAGATAGCTATCTCGGCCAAAAAAGTTCAAGGCATGCCAATTAAAATTGAGAGACAAACACAAGCAGGATATGAACCGAGCAAAAAGAATGGAAAAGTAGCAGGTTTCATTCAAGATTGGAACTACATTACAAGAGGTGGGGCTTCAACCCGGTTACAAATTCTTTCAAGAAGTTGACATTAAAAGAAGAAAATACAAGATCAGGTAAACAGATCATCCAAATCTGCATCCAGGTGCTTCACCACTTGGTAGCCCGGTTCCAGCAGGAAGGTCGGTCACAGCCACATTTTCAACCGTAATGGGCACCGGTGGCTCCACCGGAGCTGACTGGACAGTTTGGAGACCGTGATCATTGGTAGCAGCTGGGGCATTGTTGGGCTCTGGGGATGCCTCCTCTTCCTCCCCTACTTGGAGAAATTTTTGTTTAATCGCATTGGCGTAGTCCGCCATGTAACTCAGAATAAAGTGGGGAGGAGGGTTCTGGAAGAACTCAGTTTCATGACCAAAACTGAGCTTTGACACAACTGCTTTCCATCCACATTTGAAGAAAATATCCTTTGCAGCTTCACATTGCAAGATGTAGGTGGCCTCCCCTTCTTTGTAGCTACGGTCCTCAGTATCATCCGCGCTCTTTTTCAACTCGGCGATCTCGGCATCCTTTTTCTTTTCAAGCTTGGCCAATTCACGCAAATAGCGGTCTTTTAGCACAGCCAGAGCTTTTTGGTTATCAGCTTCCGCCGCATTGACTAGCTCGGTAAGTCGGGCATTGTCAGATTCAAGCTTGATCGCTTTTTGCTTCACTTCGTTTAGCTCGGCCGTTTTGGCGTTGGCATCTGCCACGGCCAGCCGCACTGTCTTGCGTAGCTCTAGTACGCGCGTGTGAGCAATGTGGTTCTTCTGTATAGCTTGCAAAAGGAGAGATAGCAATTATGATTAAAACCGAGCAAACAAATGTATGAAATGGAGAACAAACGAAGGGAGCACTTACCAGCACCATCGACTTGGTTGCCGAACGGATAGCCTTTAGTTCGGTCAAGTGATCATGATGCTCCATGTTGGCCGGCAGACACACACTTTTGGCAAGTGATTATGATGCTCCATGTCAGCCGGCAGAGTTTGTGTTCGTTATGGCTCGGTTCTTGTATGTTATTTTTGGTGCCCACTCTAAAGAACTAGCCCGGTTAGAACGCGCGGGTTCTAGGCTTGGTAGCACAGTTCAGGGGAGCACGGTATCATCTTCATCAACAAGGTGTTGTGGCTCGATCGAAGAAGTACGAGCGCGCTTGCCCGGTTTGGATGACGAGGCCCGGGTTGTTGGAAGGGCCACCACAGCCTCGTGTGTATGATCGGCTTGTGATGTCTCGGTTTGATCACCGATGGCTGGAGTTGTTGTCTCGGTGATCAGGGCTCGGACAGCTCGGCGCTTTGCCATCTCTTGTTCTTCGGTTAAAAGAATAAGGTTGATTTTGGGAAGGGTTAGATCTGGTTCTGGTGATGGTTCGAGAAGGAAGTCAGTCACGCTGGTCTTCCTCTTACCATTGTATCTGTATGTCGGTTGGAAGTTAAGTAGCTCAACCCAACCTCGATCATGGTATCGAAGCACGGTGCAGAAGAGCGTCTACGTTGGGGTATTGGTACTGTGACTTTAGCTGGTTCAAGTCTGTATAAAGAAAAAGGCAACGGTTAGCACGGTGTAAAACTTATAAACAATAAAAAATGGACAAATTAAGCTGAGGTATTCGTACCGGCTGTTCCTTTATTCCAGTTAATACCGTATCCTGGTATCTGGGCTTCCTGGTCTTCAAAACTACCAGAAACCCAGAAAAAGTCGTCTTCGTTCACGTCTTTGTCCGGTGTATTTTAATTATTTTCTCTCGGCGTCTTCTTATTCTTAAATAATATACCCAACCGTCTTCATTTTGGCCAAGTGAGTATTGATGAAATAGCTCGGCTAAACCGAGGTTGAAGCCAAGCCGACGGTTTAGCTCGGCAATGCCGTTTATTATCCTATAAGAATTGGTGCTGAGTTGGGCTGGACAAAGTCTGATCTGCCTAAGAAATTCACAGATAAGAGGCTGAACAAGAAACTGAAGGCCGGCTTCAACAATCGATATCACGGTGAATGGAACGAAGCCCGGTTTGCCCCAGGGTGTTGTTTCTAGTTCGGCTAGGGATAAGTGAACGTCGTCCGGAATTTGATTGTCCTTTCGGAACTCGGCTATGGCCCCAGGAGAGTCTACTAGAAACCGGTATTTGTCCATGATTAACTTAAGTTGTAAATAAATTAAGCCTAGCTCGGCACAACTGAAGGTTTGGTTGGCACGGTTGGGAAAAGCTGCCTAGGGACAGGGTGCAAAGGCGTGTCTGGCCAAGCTAGTCAAGTCTGCAAAGGGGAAAATAAGAAGTGTTAAGCCCAGACAGCTGGACCGGACTAAGTAAGCAGTCAATTTACAACAGAATTGTGAAAGCTTAACTCATTTACATATGGATAACGTAGGGTTCTCAGTTTGGTCAAAACAGAAGGGATAAACAGGGCTTCTAGCTCAGTTGGAGGTTAGTTTGCAGGGTCATCCAAGTTTTTGGTTCAGTTATTGAGCAGGAAGGCTCTCAGTTCGGTCGTAAAGAATGGCCAATCTAAGGCCCTTAGCCTGGTTGAAGATGGGTATACGTGATTATAACTGAACTTTTTAGTTCGGTTGTGTTCAAGCCTAAAGTTTCCTAAACAGGTATTTAGCTCAGTTACAACATGATTCTGGATTCAACTTCATGTTTTCTGAATCCAGACGGTGTCTTTTTGAGCTCAAGCCTAAGGTTTGGGGTTTATAGCATTTGCTCAGTATTTTGGTGGATATCTAGTATATGTAAACACATGTATGTGGGGATTAAATATCAAAAATGAAGAAATAAGTAAAAAGAACAGAATAAAGAGATATTAGTAAAACTTACCAGTGTGAAGGCGTGAACAGACAGTGGCGAACGAAGATGAAGGTGTGAGTATGGAGCTTCGAGTGCAGAGGTTTTTAGAGGACAAGTGCAAGAAGATGAACATGGGTGTATTTGGTTCGAAAAGTAGAGTTTTTGTATAAAGCAAAGATTTGGGCGAGACTGTTCAAAATTTGCGAGGTACGAGGACGGCCGTGACAGCTATGCTCAGCCAATGAGAGCTTGCCACGTGTCCAAGAGAATAGAAAACGATTCAGACATACAGAGCAGTTGAAAAGACGTTTATGGACCGAACTCATCGGTACCCCGGTGGGAGGTAAGCTCTGTTGGCTTGAATGTTTTTAGCTCGGCTAGTGAAAAGTAATCCCAATCATGCGTTGAAGATAGCATTAAGGGGCAATTAAGAGGGTAAACTGCGTAAATCTGGGCCGAGCTAGGACCGGTTAAAGGTGAGCCGAGCTATGGGCTGAGTGAAATGAGCTTCACCATTGGGCCTAGTTAGCTCAGTCATAAGTGACTAAGATAGCCCGGTTGGAGTATGACGAACCGAGGTACTGGAAGCTGAATTAAAAGAGAAAGGAGGAACCGAGCTAGGTGAAGCTCGGTTATATCTACCGTTTTAGCATGGCAATGTTAGCTCGGTCGATTTGTTATATTACCGAGGTAAAAACCATTTCATTGGGTTAAAGCAGTGAGAAGGGTGTTAAGGGATAAACATTATCTCTTAGAGATGTGATTCCTAGGAGGACTCTACATTGAGGAGTAAGAGTCCTACTAGGATTGTGCCACACAGGATCTATAAAAGCTCATGAAAGGACCTATGTACAGGTATCTCAATTCTTACTCTAGAATATACAGAGCTTATTGTCTATTGTTTAGTTGCTGACTTAGGCATCAGAGGGGTTTCCGGCACACACCCGCCGGCTAGCTCACATTTGTGTTTTCAGGAAGTAAAGCGACGACGTTTGGAGGAGCGCAAACTTGATTAACAGGATCATACGAGAAGAATTATTTCGTGCTCGTACATTTATCATATCAAGTTTTAGAAAGTAATTATGAAAATTCAACTCCATCTATGTTGTGCGGGTAATTCTATTTCGACACATTAAATCTTCTCAGTACACATTTTTCAAGGTACACACTCAATGATTTTTAAACGTAAGTTTTGTTTAGTACACTTCATTCCTTGTCAAAAATACCAATAACTCCTTCAAACCAAACCTAACACAACCTTAGCCACCACTTGTAACGTGCCCCAAATTAATTTAATTAAAACATTACTCATAATATGATTAATCTAAATCTTACCACGCAAAACAACAACATTAACCCAAAAGCCCTCTTTTCCATTGAACTACATATCAAATATTACAAATTTTTAGATTCTTGTCTTAGTTACAACAACATTAACAAAGTTCAAGAAGCTAAAGGATAAAAATAATAATGCCTTAATGGCTTGTAAACATCAAGGCAAGACTAAAAAAAAAAAAAAAAAATCAAATTATATTTTTGAATAAAATTCTAAATCTTAATTTCTTAATACACACCTACATACAACCACCAGCCACCCTCGCAACCTACCACCCTCTGGCTCTAGCGAACCGAGTCGAGCCTTGAGTTCGAATTCAGTTCGTTTACTTCTCAAGTTTGAGGTCGGTTCGATAAGTAACTGGATTCGAGCTCGGCTCGACTAATTAATATTAATAACATTCGAATTCGGCTTAGGCTCAGCTTGGCTTAGCTGTATAAGATTTTTTTTAAATATTATTTATATTATTGGGTAAATTACAAATACACCCCCTGAGGTTTAATTAAAATACAAATTGCCCCCTGTGATTTTAGAAATTACATTCCAACCCCAGAGGTTTCTAATTTCATAACAAATCGCCTCTTTTATTAATAAATCATCAAGTCAATTAACAGTTTTTAATAATTTTATAAATATGTTTCAATTAATAACTTATGTAATTTTTTTTATTGTATAAGAGAGCAATTATGAATTTCATTTTTTAATTAATTTTGTTAAATAAAAATTTTTAACAAAGAGATATTTGTAATTTTTCAAATCACAAGGTGCAACCTGTACTTTAAGCAACTCTTAAGAGGTGTATTTGTAATTTACCATATATTATTTAAATAAAAATATTTGAATATGATGGAATGTAACGACAGGGTCACGTCAATCAAGTTATATATTTTAAATATTAAAAATATTTTTAAATTCGAGCTCGACTCAATCAAATTATATTTTTTAAAATATTTAAATTTTGGTGTCACGTGACACACAAAACAAAATTTAAAATTGAAAAACGAGTGAAAATTTGAAAGGTAAAATAATATTTTCTCTTTTTATAATTAGAATTTCAATATAAACATATTCATAAATAAAAAAATAAAATAATATTTACTAATAATTGCAGTGTCTTTGTCTAATTATCCCTTGATAAATTTTGATACATAGAGGTGGTTGATGGATAGAGAGACTTGAAGAAATTGAATGAGTGGGCCATCTTGAAAGAGAAGTTATTTGGTAGTTTTGAGATATAGTGAGCCGTGTTATGATTAGTGGAGAGAGAGAGAGGTGTGATTCAAGATTTTGAATTGAGATACAGAAAAATAACAAATAGCATAATGTTTAATGATTGGTATGTTACATGGCACATGATTCCCAAAGATACCAAATAATTTGCATAATCAAGAGGTCGTTGAATCATTTTAATGGTTTGGTACATAGTTCAATCATTTTAATGCTTTGGTACATAGTTCGTTGCATCATTACTCATACATTGAAAAACAGAGTAGCGGCACGGAACGCATGTCTGGGAAGAAAGGTTTGACTTTAAATTCATTTATGCTATGAATGAAAAATATAATTATTTAAATAAAGAAAATGTAGGGACTCCAAATAATTTGCTAAATGTTTTACCAAATCTCTTACATGGTGTGGGACTTAAATAATTTCACATGTATGTGGGTCCCAAATCCATGTGAGAGGTTTGGTAAAACATTTGGTAAATTATTTGGGGCCTCTAGCATTATTTGGGGCCTTTAAATAATTATTTTTTTATATCTTTGTACCCACATTTATGAGCTATACTTTATTTTCAGTCTCTCTTTTTCTTTCTTTTTTTGTGGGTTTAATTATATTTTTCACCTCTGTAGTTTTATTCAAATTTTACTTTAACCGCTATATTTTAAATTGAACAATTTAGTCTATACATCTCAAGTGTAGGTTCAATTTAGTTCTTCAGTCCAAATTAATAATTTTGGGATACTCGTTAATTTTCTAAAGTATACGTGTAGATAAAATTAACAAAAATTTAGATGAAAAAACCAAATTAAAATTAGGCATGCATTGTAGTATATGGACCAAATTATTCAAATTTAAATAATAGAGATTAAAGTAAAATTTGGATCATATTATAAAGATAAGAAGTGTTATTAATTCTTTTCTTTTTCCTCAACATTCCTTGTATATGACCATTTTTTGGAGAGGAAATTTTTTCTCATTTATTAAAACTTCCTCACCATTATTTTTCCTCATATGAAACACAATACAAACTTATGCCACCACTTCAAAAGTGCAAAAATTCAAGATCCACGCTAAATTTTTAAGTAACCTCAGCGAAATCTAAACATGAGACCTTTATATATTTACAGGGAAAAAAAAATTACTTACATATATATTTGACTCAAATTTACATATATAGATATCAAAATTCAATTTACAGTATACAAAAAAAAAAAAAAAAAAAAATCAATCTAACACTATGATATTGAATAAAAAGTTAAATAAAATGAGTGAAATGCTGACATTACTCTCCAGGCACTTCCAACAACAAAAGTACTAATTAAATTTGTATAATTTAACTTATTTATCATATCAAGTTTTAGAAAGTAATTATGAAAATTCAACTCATCTATGTTGTGCGGGTTATTTCCACACATTAAATCTTCTCAGTACACGTATTTTTTCAAGGTACACACTCAATGATTTTTAAATATCAAGTTTTGTTCAGTACACATCCTTCCTTGGAAAAAATACCAATAACTCCTTCAAACCAAACCTAACCTAACATAACCCTAGCCAACACTTGTAATGTGCCCCAAATTAATTAAATTAAAACATTACTCATAACATAATTAATTTGAAATCTTACCACGCCAAACAATAACATTAATCCCAAAAGCCCTCTTTTCCATTGAACTACATATCAAATATTATAAAATTTTAGATTCTTGTCTTAGTTACAACAACATTAACAAAGTTCAAGAAGCTAAAGGATAAAAATAATAATGCCTTAATGGCATGTAAACATCAAGGCAAGACCTTGTTACAACAAAATAGACACGCGGTCTCAAAATACATATGTTCAGAGCTTTCACATGACACATCCATGAGCCTTTGTGCCCCAACAAAACAAAAGAGTCACTCTCCTTTTTGTAGGGGTGGTTGCACATCACCGATTTCTGAAATTGCTAGATTGGATTGAGTTAGATGCTAGTAAAAGTACTTTTAACAAAGTATCTAGTTATTCAAAAATCCATATGGGATTATCACAATCAAACATATTTAATTCAATTCATAGTATTAATTTAAGAAAGAATACATGAATTCATCGCTTCCACAATTTCACAATTCAACATCGGGGGATAAATACGCCATGAAGTCTCTAAAGAGAGTCCCAATACATACGTATACATAGGTTTATATCCAAAATATCTCCACATTTGCTGGCCATTAATATGGTAGGGAATGGACACCCAAAATTATCCATTTTTTCCCTTTTACCAACTACAGTACGGCAGGACAAGTAGACTCCCAAAAACACTTTCCCACATTCATCCGGTGATAAGCTTAAGACAGGGCAATTGGGCACCTAAACTTTCCCCACGCGGGTACCAACAACACACTATTCTTTCTAAAAACCGACTCCCTACCTTGACTCACATGCTATTTACCACCCCCTTAAACAGAATTTCCAAGATTTCCAAGTATGCATACATTCTTTAGGTAAAGGGTAATTTAGTGGAGTAATAAGGAATAATATTCATAATTCAAGAAAAATCTCAAGAGGTTTCAATTTCACAAGTCTCAATCAATACATATTCAAAATATCATGATCCATTCATCAATTTTAAAGAATTAAAAAATCAATTTCATCTTTTCTCTAAATTTTACAACTAGGGTTTTCATAAATTTGGGGCTTTTACTCCTAAATCATGTTAAATGTTATTTCCCAACTAAAATCTTCATAATTCATAGCCATTAATAGAAATCTTAAGAAAATGTAGAGAAAATTTTATTTTTGAAACAAAACCCAATTTTGTAAACTCAAACATTAAATTGTAGCATCAATATCATAATAGCACCACATAAACATCCTTAAAATAAAGAGATACAAGATTAAAAGTAATCCTACCTCAAAGATAAATGTACAGAAGCTAGATCAAGAAGATTCCTTCGAAAAATCCAAAATCCAATTTGTCAAAATGTTGATCTTCACTTGTTCTTCATCTTTAACGTAAGATCTATGGTGGATTATTGGTGAAAAATAAATGAAATCACATTTTGGAGGTCTAGGGTTTTGGGTATGGAGGAGAGGAAGAGAAGAGAAGAGAAGAAGAAAGAATGAACAGTTTGGGCCAAAAAGTGACTTTAAAGTGCCTAACTTCGATTAGATCGCTTGAGCTTTCAAAGCTTGGCTCGAGGGGACAAATTAAACTCTTAGAATCTCAGAATCCTGTACAGACTACTCGAGCAGTCAAAATTTCACTCGAGCGGACTTGCTTCCAACACATGTACTCAAATTTCAAACGAGCATAACTCCCTTGACCGGACTCCGTTTTAGGTCATTCTTGTATCCAAATCGAAGCCCCGAAAACAAGCTTTCCAATGGTTCTAGTTTCACATCTGGATTCAAAGTGCGAAAAGAGAAAAAAGAAAAAGAGTGAAGACTGCTCATGGGATAGTTATCTGAATCAATATTTTTTGGTTCAATCTACTTTACCATTATGATATCACCCCAATCAATACTCTAAAATCAATCAAAAAGGCTTCAAGTACAATAATAAGAGAGTTAAAAGAAATCCTACTAGTCCAAGGAGTATGAAGTGTTACAATCTCCCCACATTAGGAAATTTCATCCCTGAAATTAGTCACTTCTAGATTTAAAGTTTGGATGAACCTAAATGGAACAAATATTTGAACTAACACTCCCACCATCTAATAAAAAACGACCTCTAATCAATAACAAGTTTCTGGAAGAGTCTTCCAATGCAAAGGATTTCGCGTGATGAACAACAAGAAACAATTCCCACAAAAGGAGATAAGGTAACATAATGGTATAATGGGTAGAATAAGTCCTAATAGAATTACAATCGCCACTCCAAAATCTAGTTCGAAATCTAAAAGAAACTTTCATATTTTAGTCCCACACTGGTATTCTAACAACACCTCAAATGATGTGAACAACAATTTGAAAGTGGTGTGTCTCTCTTTCTAAGCAAAAGGTGTCACTAACATACCCTATAGTACTCACGTCTCAAACAGACTCAAACTCAGGGGAATAACTCTCGGTTATCTAACGACCTAAAATCTTAAAAAGATAATCTCTCACATCACATTCACACCTTAAGAAACAACTATTGGTCATTCAACAATCAAATTTTCAAACGATTACCTCACACCACTTTATAAGTCCTCAACCCCCTCTAATGAGAAAAAAAGATTCTAATAAGAGTTCCATCTACCAATTATGGCCTTCGACAAAACACAACACAACTAGTATTCCATACCCACATATTTACTAAGTTGCACTTTGAAATACTTAAGAACCAAAAACACCCAAAAATAATATTTCTCGACTTTTAAAATTAAAAGAGATTATTCTTGGTAGAAAACTTTATATATATATATATATATATATATTAGACGTGTACAAGTGATTTGTAAAAGTGAATAGTTTGAAAATTTATTTATTTATTTATTTTTGAAATAGTTAAGGGTTATACACATCATAAGACTTGATACGCCCTTTTCATGACTATTTCTCCTTTACTCACTAGTTTATCTGTAACGATAAATTCTCAATTTGGGCAAAAATAAGGTCATACTCAATAAGAAAACTCCGTTCTCAACTCTCTTCTCAAACATATTTCAACTGGTAACTCCCAAACATCACCCAACCAATGATCCCATCACTATGTTGATGCCATAATCCATTTACAATTATACAAGAAACAACAATTCAAAACAATAATGTTAAAGTTAAATAAAACAATAAATAAGCTTTACTTATAAATTTGTTTTCCCTCACAACTATCATTACAATTCATCGACCACTCATTAAAATTTTCTAACTCGCAAAAACAATTTTCACAACTACCCTATCTTGGGTATCACACGCGACCAACTAGAAAGAATTATCAAGCAATTAGCATGATTTGTCACTCCCGTGAGTGACACGCACACATACACACCAAGCAAGCAATTCTCATCTGCAAGCCTCATTTCTAGACTTAAGACAAGTTCTGAGGTGACTCCTAGTCAACCTCTCTTGATGCCATAACAATAACTAACATACCACGTAAGGAAAAATCATCTACCTACACTTGCACAACTGTAGACCGCATGAACTCCACTCCGCGCACAAGGGCGCGAATTGTGTTCTTAGCTACTACAGTTCAGACTCCTGTCACAGTTCTGAATCTAATCTCACAAAGTGCAATGTAAGACTGATAAATCACCAAAGAGTCCAAATCTGGCAAATCGTTTTGGAAAATCGATTTTAATCAAAAGGTGCCAAACATGGACTGCTTTGCCAGATTTCAGAGTCACCACCTAAATATTTTGTTTTGGGAAAATTTAGGAAACCCTGACTTGTGCCTAAGGCCATGTGTCCGTCATCACTAAAGTTGCCTCAGCTTGGGAACTTGGGTACGAGAGGGGAAGGTCCTGAAATGAGCACCCTCGCTCCCCCAATCAAAGGATCGGCCTCTACTAACATGATATGTTGTTTTTGAAAACACATGTGTTCTTATTTCGGTTTATTAGCTAGCCTTACTATGTGATGCGCACAGCACACAAGTATAGACTAAATCACTCGATTTGGAACAAAACATCTCATGTTCGTTTTTCGAAAATGGTTTGGAAGTGCTACTCGCAAGTAGGCTAAAACGCAGATTTGCCACCCTCAAATGGGCTTAGTAAAACATGATTTTGCCACTCTCAAGTGGGCTTAAAACTCACATTTCGATAAATTGTTCCAATTCAGGCAATCAAGCCTTCATCCACAGGCACTCATGCAGTTAAACACATAAGCACATAGCCTCATGGCAAGCATGCTATCATGGTAGTCACTTACACACATGCAAGGATGCTAAAGCGTAAACACTCACAGTGTACTCAAAGCCAAAACAGAAGCTAGTTAGAAATCATGCATGATCCTAGCTATGTTAAGATGCCTAATGCAACACATGCAAAAATGCAACTAAAATAGGCTCGGTTATCTAGAATGGCATATGAATGCAACACTTGATAACATGCTCTGAAACACGTATTCAAGAAAGTGTATTGAAATACAATGCAGTTTGAATGATGCGCCAAGCCTGGTGCATGCAAGACGAATGAATGATACATGCATGCAAAGCATAAGGTATGCTAATTGAAATATGCCCTAAAACTAACCATCGAAAACAGTTAAGTAAAAGGGAGAAAGACATGGAGTTGGAAGACATTCACACACACACACACACACACAAACACACACACACTTATTACAACATTTGCCCTTCCGACGGAGGGTCTGGATAATAAGCTAACTAGCTACGCTAATAAAACTAATTATTACAAACCAAAACTAATTAACTATTCCTAGTTAACTAATTATTACAAAA
This sequence comes from Camellia japonica, assembly GCA_030407325.1. Lineage (NCBI taxonomy): Eukaryota > Viridiplantae > Streptophyta > Magnoliopsida > Ericales > Theaceae > Camellia > Camellia japonica. The sequence continues at coordinate 129,672,541 of JAPPVO010000031.1, forward strand.
CAAATCGATTAATTAAGCACATTAACTAATTAAGTACAAAATCGACGAATTAGCTAACTAAGTAAAGCAGCTAAAGCAGTTTAAAAGAGGTCCTCGGGGCGAGGGGTGCATGCATGCTCGATCGCCTCGCTCGGAAATCCATTGCTATGCCTAGAATTGCCTCTGTTTGCATTTGATTTGATCTCTGAAAAGTGCACAAACCTCTAGATTGCTTCTGCTCCAACATGGGGACCTCCTGGTGGGCTGCCGACCAAAAAAGGTGGCTGTAGACCAGAAAAACTGGTTGTAGACTAGAAAAAGTGGTCGGTCGACCACCCCTACTGGTCGGCCGACCAGAAAATTTTCCAAACTCCAGTTTTGCTGCAACAAAGAACAACAAGGGGCATAGCAGTGTATTTGCAAGATATGTGTGCACAACCACCCTCCCTATCATTTCTCAAGCTCAAGGGAGTGCGGTACTCGACTCTCTAGCCACTAACCGAGCATCGCAATGCATGATGGCCGACAGCCTCCACCTCTATCATACATGATCAAGAGGGTTGGTGACCAAGAAATGCTACACGTTTCATCACTTCGAATATGAAACGTGCCGCATTCCTTATGTTTGGATTAATGTTCAATCCAAACACAATGCAACACATACAACATGCCTATCTATTAGTGCTAATGTGGCATGCACAAGGTTCTATCATGTGAACAATGCATGCATGGCATGTTTAGAAGCTAAGGCATCAAAGCTAGTAAAGAGCGTCTCACAAGAGGCATGCAATACCAAGTTTAAATGGCTAAACCAACTATGGATAGACCTAAACCATGCCAAAATAATGGCCTAAATGCGCTGAGATGATAGCATGAAAGACAAGAAAATGATGTTCATGCATTAACCCATGAACAAAGCATAGAAGCACAACTCTCAAACATAATGAAGAAGTGACAAATGTGAGAGTGTAGCTACACTATATGCACTGAAATTATGTGTGAAATGATGCCAAATCATCTGAACAACACAAGCATAGCATCCTAAGGACCTTGAATCATTAGGCTAGTCAAAGCTATTGCATTACAACCATGCATAACAAATCCCATATGACCCAAACTACTCAAAACAGAGTTGAGACATGCTAAATCAAGGCCGAAAGCATGCTAAAACATAGGCTCAAAAGGGAAGGAAAGCATGTTCATTCATTGGCTCACAAACAAGGCATAATGCATAACCCTCAAGGGCAATGAAAGAGTGATAAACATGGGAGTACAGCAAAGACATGAGCTCTAAAATTACATTCCAAATGATGCCATATCATGCATATATCACAAATAAAGCATGCTAGGAGGCTCAAAGCTCAAGACTAACTAAGGTACTTGCACCATAGCCATATCAAGCAAGCCTCAAAGGGCCAAGATGACTCAAAACAGTCCCAAGGCAGGTCAAAACAATGCCAAAACATGCATGGAGTAAACCTAACACATGTTAGAATGGGAGGCATAAAGCATGACGCATGCAAGGCCAATGAGCATGATTACACTACAAGTGTAAGAAGCAAATGAGGGATGCTCTGACCAACCAAAAATAGAGTTGTATCATGGCAAAATAACACCAAAAACACGCTGAGATGGTAGCCCAAAAAGCTTAGGCAAGCATGCATGCCAATTGGCTCATGATTGAGGCATAAAACACAACTCTCCAAAAGCACTGAAAGAGTGATACACACGAGGGTATGGCAGTGGAACATGCTCTGAAATCATATATCAAATGGTGCTATATCATGCAAATAGCCCAAGCAAAGTATACTAGTAGACTCAAAACACAAAGCTAGTGGAGGGGCTTTACAATATGGCTATACAAAGCAAAACATACATGATCAAGACCACCCAAATCAGACCTAGAGCATGTGAAATCATGGCAAAAAGCATGCTGAAATAGAGCCAAAACAAGCTAGCACCATAGACCAAAGTAGCGAACATGCTAGGCTAGTGAGTGGAATTGCACTACAAGTGCAACAAGCATGCAAGAGGTAACCAAACCAACCCCAAACAGAGCTATATCATGGAAAAACAAGCCCTGAAACATGCTAAGATAGGGCCCCAAGAAGGTAGAAAAACATGCTAACTTGATAAGCCAATAACACATGCAGACAAGGTACAAAAGGGGCTACCCCCACCTATTTTGGGTCCCAAAACGCACTTTCCACCACTGAAATTCCTCTGGAATTCAGTGGTGAAAAGACCAAAAAAAGGTGACCTCAAAGGCCTAAAAGAATAGCTCAAAACAAGGCAAAATAAGGCACAAAAGGGAGTAGACCACCCCCAACACCAAAGAGGCCTCAAACAAACACTTTAAGCACTTAAAAACAAAAGTTTTTGTAGTTGCAAGTTAGTCCTAAAACATCATGCTAATAGGGCCAAATAAGCAATGAAAACTAAGCTTTAAAGAGGTTATTACTCACCCTTGAAGCACAACTTCAAAACAGCAACTTCAGAGGCAAAAACCAAGCCAAAACCACTCAAATAAGACTTCCAAATGCCTCAGCAAGAAGATGAAGCTATTTGAGTAGGTATTTGTGTGCAAAAGTGTGAAGAAATAGAACTTTTGAGCACAAAATAACACACATATAGAGAGAGAGAGGGAGAAAACAAGAGAGAGAGAGATATATATGTATAGCCCTAATCCAAATTTTCTGAACCTTGAACAAGAGGAAGGAAGCTCCCTTATATAGAATTTCATGCCTCAAGCTTGTTAGACAAGCTAGAGGCTTAAAGCAATCCCTCCATACACGTGTATAGAGGATGCATTCTCTGCCCAACAGCTGGCAAGGAAAATATCTGCAGAAAATGCAAGAAGGCCGCCGACCAGTTGAAGTGGTCGACCGACCAGTCCCCCTAGTCGACCGACCACAAAAAGTGGTCTACAAGGAATAAAACTGGTCGGTAAGGGAGGAAGAGGGTCTACAAAGAGAGTAGAAGGTGATGGCAGGCTACCGACCACCTTAGGTGGTCCACAGACCACCCACTCTAGCTGACCGACCACCAAAAGTGGCTGGCAGGGAAGAAAAGTGGTCTACAGGGGAGGAAACTGGTCTACACCCCTGTTCCCCCCTCCAGGCAAAGGGTAACAAGGTTTGGTTCAAAAACAAACAAAAAAAGAAGAAAGACAAGAGTTCGCTAGGCAAGGCACTCAGCCGGAATCCCCGAAAACTAGTCTACGAGCCACTACAAGTGGCCTACGAGAGGGAAAGGTACTCTATGACTACAAAAAGTGGCCACAGACCTCTGTTTCCATCTAGGCAAAGGCAACAGGGCATGGTCCAAAAACCAGGCTAAGAGGAGAAAGTTAAGAGGTCCTGAGACAAGGCGCTCAGCCGAAGGCCCCGGAAACTCAAAACGAGCACAAACATGCACAATCACCGAGTGCACAAGCGATGACGTCTGAGTCTTAAGGTCGGTCAAAAATGGGGTCTCTACAACAACATACTACATTTCCTAAAGTCAATGTCATGATATTAACTTCAAAGCTAAAACACGACTCCATACCACACTAGTACTATGATGTCCCACGAGGTAAAACCTAAATTCAATACCTTTTGTAACACAAACTTACTCAATGACAAATATTCACAATGTTAACAAATAAACTAATCTCATATTACAATAAAATCTCTCCAAACGAAATTCAATGACATGCCTCACTAAAATAATACTACGCCTCTATTACAAAATTCTAACAAAATCATATTTTCAATGTTCAATCCAATCACTACTAAAGATGCTCTGCCCTTGAAAAATAATTTAACTCGGAAAGTCATTCACTACAGCTTACCAGAATGAAAACAAAATCTAATTCTCACAATTGCTCAAGTCACAAAACAACGACACCAACTACCATATCAAACCCGCCACAAAAGCCTACGCAACTCAAGACAAAAGATTACACTAACAAATATTCATAGTTGTAGTTATTTTGAAATTTCCTCTGAAATCTCTAGTAAGTTCACTCCTACTCAAACTCTAAAGATACAACCACAAGCTATAATACAACTCATTCACTCTAAGAAATTTTCTCTGTCAACAACAGTCATTCCAAAAAAATCTCCATGACTAACCAAATAACAAAAGTACTTCATACTAATTTATTTCCTGACGAGGGGTTAGCTGAATAACTTCTTCTAAAATAATTTCACCACAAAACACGATGGAATAAAATTAAAATAAGAAATCAACATCTATCAAGTAAAACTAAACACCTCGTAATTTCACTTAAGCTCAAGTACACCTAACTTAAACTCATTGACAATACTAGACTAACGCACCAACAACAAAATTCTCACCACCCTCGTAGGGAAACGAAATGAAGGACTAATACAAGGAACTCACAAATTTCACATCAAGAATACAAGACAACTTATGGCTAAAGGATAAGGGATCTCCATTTTAGTTCTTTGAACCACACCATCACAACACACACCAAACTTAACCCAACACAATCATGTGCACCTCCGATTTACATAATTTCTGACATATAGCTAAGGGTAACTATAAAAATTAACATTAATTTCTCACAGTGGATCAGGTATGATTTCTATAAAAATACTCAAATCACAATCTTGTCAACTATCTCAAGGCACCTAATAATAATCTCTATAAAATCACAACATTTTTCACAAGATCATTTCAAAAAACTTTTCTAAAGACGTTTGTTTGCTAACACAATTCCTAAGGCATTATTCACATCATATCCGTAAACATTCATATATTGCACTTGAGTACATCAGCAACCAACTTTGAGAGAATTTACTTCACCAAACTCGAAAACATTCAAAACTTAGCTACACATCCCAAAATGTCTACTCACAAGTCACCATTTTCACTACTAGAAATGTTGTACAAATCGTATATTTAAATAAAATAAATAGATTCACATTTAACTAAATTGAAAATTACAGAACAAGCAATCATGCTGGAAATTACAAGTAGATGAACAAAAATACATAACAAGATAAAACAAGAAAAGAATGCAAACTGAAGCCTGTGTGATACCACAGTCTCTTTAAAATAGATTCTGTGCCTAACTGTGGGTGATGGAGGTATGTTGGCGTTTGTCTCCCAGGATATGATAGTTAGAACTCACTAACGTAGAAGCACCTTCTATTTAGCTCCAGCAAACTGACAATGGCAGCATTCTCACATAGAAGAAGAACAATATTATAGAAGCAGACTGACTATAATATGAGAGCAAAGAATTTTTGTGTTGACACATAAAGAAGTTGGTCTCCTTTTATACACAAAGCGGGAGAGAGGAGGAGCTTTCTTGTAACAAATGCATAATTCAATTATGCAAAATTGAAATACTAATGCAAGGAAAACTAATGATGTAAATCACCATCTTAGGTGTAGGGTTATGCACAATATAGACATGTGTGTATATCTGCAGCCACTATATAGACTTGGTTAAAAAAAGATTAGGTTGATGGGCCACCAATCCGGCCCAGCCCAAACCTAACCCATTCCTCAAGCCTCAAGCCTCAAGCCTCAAGCCGAAGCCCAAGTCCCAAGATCCAAGATCCACGACCCACGAACCAAGGACCCGGCCTGACCCATCCCGGACGGACGGGCGGGCAGGCGGGTGGCGCGCTCTTGTGGCAATTTTTGCATAACCAACTTAGATCATAGTTTTGGCCTAAGCCCATCCTCGAAGCATCCATAACTCTCTTCCTTCGAAAAATTTTGATACCCCAAAGGGCTCATGTCCTTATCCAAAACTTGGGATTTAAATACTCATCAGTGCTTTCCTCTACAATCAATGAGGGATAGGTGGTTATACACTATTCCCAATACCTCATTCATGAGGCTAACATTTTGAGACAATTTCTCATTCAATTCTTAATGTTTTTTGGTCATTCTTTTTTGGTATAAAGATCTTGTTGCAAAGAATCTAAACCCATTTGATCCTACCTCAACTGGTGGTTAGGACCTACTTTAATTTCACATTAAAGTCACCATAAAATTTTTTTTTCTAACAATCCCCCACATGAATAAAAATTGACCGAATAAAGAAAAACGGACAACATTTAACAACAAAGACTCGGAGGGAGAGCACACATACTAATTCTGTATCAGAAAAGGTATCTGTTGGCCTTGAACCTTTCATAGTGAAAAGCTATCGGATTTACTGACTAACCAGTGAACATGATGTCTTGAACTGTTCTGCCATTTTTGTAAACCGAGACAATAGACCTCACACAGGAGTTAGTCTAACCGTTGTTCTTGTTCTCACTAGTGTGTCCGGTTTGGTCCTAGAACACTTGCCTGGTTTAGTGAGAGTTTTTTAAGAATTCAGCCTTACCAATTGTTAAAGAAGCGGCCCCACTTCGCATTCACATAGGTGACCTATATAAGGTATTTCATTATACCACAGTTGATTATTCACATCACTTAGGTCATTAAAAGCATTAGCTTAACCTTCCACTCTCACAGGGTATCATTGTATGAAGGAATGAGTAAAAAGATTTACCTCTTTAGTGACTCACCTGTTACATGCAGTTAGGTTGTCCCTTTGAATCTTGATCTTGGGATCGCCAGTCAACTAGGTTAGGTTTTCTATTTGGTAACATTAACTAAAGGCCCTAACCCCATTTTTCTTGACAACGTTTCTACTAACTCTTGAGTTAACCCTTTGGTTAGCGGATCCGCAATGTTGTCCTTAGACTTTACATAGTCTAGAGAGACAACTTCATTAGAGAGTAGTTTTCGTATGGAATTATGTCTACGACGGATATGTCTAGACCTTCCATTATATATATTACTTTGTGCCCGTCTAATCGCCAATTGACTATCACAATGAATACAGATAGCAGGCACAGGTTTCGACCAACGTGGAATATCTTCAACGAATTGGCGTAGCCATTTAGCTTCTTCAGTTGCTTTATCCAAATCAATAAACTCAAATTCTATTGTTGATCTTTATATACACGTTTGCTTGGAAGATTTTGAAGACACGACTGCCCCTCCGAGGGTAAACACATAACCACTAGTAAATTTGGAGTCCTTTATATCAGATATCCCATTAGCTTCACTATACCCTTCTAATACTGCTGAGTATCTGGTATAATGCAACCCATAATTCCGGGTGTAGCGGAGATAACCCAACACCCACATAATTCTATTCCAATGAGTAGCATTAAGATTACTTGTGTATCTTCTAAGCCTGCTAACAGAGTTGGTTATATTTGGCCTTGTACAACTTATCAAATACATCAAACTCTCAATGATCTGAGAATATTCTAGCTGAGAGACACTCTCACTATTATTCTTGGTCAAGTGTAGACTCAAGTCCACCGGTGTCCTAGACACACTCGTATCTGATTTACCAAATTTCTCAAGTATCTTCTCAACATAATAGGATTGAGAAAGTATAATACCACCAAATGTTTTGGTAATCTTAATACCCAGAATCACATCTGCAAGGCCCATATCTTTCATGTCAAACTTAGAGTTTAACAATCTCTTGGTAGTTCTAACCATCTCATCATTACTACCAACAATGAGTATGTCATCAACGTATAGACACAAAATGACATAACCTCTGTCAGTGTCTTTAACATATATGCACTTGTCACACTTATTGATTCTAAACCCATTCGACAACATAGCATTGTCAAACTTCTCATGCCATTGCTTAGGAGTTTGCTTCAAACCATACAACGATTTGATAAGCTTACAGACTTTCTTATTTTTTCCTGGAGCTGAAAACCCCTCGGGTTGCTCCATATAGATTTCTTCATCTAAATTTCCATTTAAGAAAGTTGTCTTTATATCCATTTGATGTATCTCCAGACCACGTAAAATTGCTATCGCAACCACTATGCGAATGGATGTTAGCCTTGTCATAGGTGAATACGTACCAAAATAATCCAGGCCTTCTCGCTGTCTATATCCTTTGATAACTAGCCTAGCTTTATACTTATTAATTGACCCATTAACCTTCATCTTTCTCCGAAAGATTCACTTGCTCCCTAAGGCCTTATTGCTTGGGGGTAGATCAACCAACTACCAAGTGTGGTTTTGTAAGATGGAGTCAATTTCACTTTTAAGCACTTCTTTCCACAAAGGACTTTCAGGAGAAGTCACAACTTCATGGAAAGTTCGAGGTTCTCCATCTAACATATATGTCAAGAAGTCCGAACCAAAGGACTTGGAAGTCCAGCCCTTTTACTCATTTTCGGCTCATCTACATCCTTATCTTGATCACCATCACTAGGATCATCTTCAAGTTCCTTCTCAGAACTTTGATCCTCTCCTCGAGTTCAGCAAGGAAACACGTCCTCAAAGAATAGCACATTCCTAGACTCTATTATGGTATTCTTGTGTATATCTAAAATATTAGACTAGTGCACAAGAAACCTATATGCACTACTATTCTGTGCATAACCGATGAATATACAATCCTCAATCCAATTCTAACCCGCTTAGGTGTAGGTACAGCCACTTTTGCAAACACCCCTACATTCGTAGGAAATTATGAGAAGGCTTGCGGCCTTTCCATAATTTATACAGAGTCTTGTCCACTTTCTTTTGAGGTATTCTATTTAGAATATAATTCATATAGAGAATTGCTTCCCCTACAAGTTCTGTGATAACCCAGAACTTATCAACATTGCATTCATCATTTCCTTCAATGTCCTATTTTCTCAACAACACCATTTGACTGAGGGGAATAAGGCACTGTAGTTTGGTGGATAATTCTAGATTGAGCACAAATCTCAATAAACGGCGATTTATATTCTTCACCATGATCACTTCTTAAAGCCTTGATCTTTCGGCTTGATTGATTCTCAATTTCATTCTTAAAAAGAATAAACTTATCAATCGCTTTATCTTTGCTTTTAAGCAAATACACAACAAAATTTAGTACAATCATTAACAAAAGTGATGAAATACTTGTTGCCACCATGTGATTGTACGACTTTCAAGTCACATACATCACTATGCACTAAATCTAAAGGCTCAATACTTCTTTCAACAGAATGAAATGAAGTCCTTGTCAATTTTGCTTCTATACAAGTTTCACATTTGTGATTTGGATTAATCTTGAAAGATGGTATGTAATCTAACTTGATTAATCTACGCAAAGAGTCAAAATTCACATGATCTAATCTACCATGCCACAATTCAGGAGACTCAAGCATATAAGCAGAAGAAGAAGTTTTCTCATTCATTTTTGGGAAAATAGTCATTACATTGAGCTTAAACATACCGCCCAACATATACCCCTCACCCACATAGACTTCGCTCTTGGTCAACACGACCTTATCAGACTCAAACACCATGCGGAAGTCATGCTTGCTTAAGAGAGACCCCAAGACTAGGTTCTTACGAATGTCCGGCACAAACATGACATTGTTTAGAGTAAGCTCTTTTCCTAAAGTCATCTTCAGGATCACCTTGCCTTTACCCTCAATAGTTGAGGTTTCAGAATTCCTTATGAATAACTTCTCACCGTTTGAAATCGGTTCAAAAGTTGTGAACATCTTCTTCTCAACACAGATGTGGCAAGTGGCCCCAAAGTCCACCCACCATTCCTTTGGGTTAGACTCCACCATGTTCACCTCTGAGACGACAACAAGCAGATGCATGTCGTTCACATTATGAGACAGATCCGCCATTTCAATCATGTGGGCCCGGCTTTTGTTCTATGGAGGGTTCTTCTTATAAGGCTTCTTCTTCTTGCGACAATCAACTGTCCGATATCCATCACTTCCACAGTTGAAGCACTTTTCATTGAACCGCTTAGAGACACCACCTCTTTCAAGTAGGTTTCTATGACTTGTGGACCGGCCTCTTAGAGACACCACCTCTAGCCCCCAACTTCGAGCTTTTGCTGGTTTGTGGCTTCTTCTTGACCCCTGAGGACTGGCCATGCTCAACCATGTTTGCTTTCACAACAGAGGTACTTCCTCCTTTCTTCCTAATTTCTTTCTCAGTATGAAGCTTGATAACGAGCTCTTCGATTGTTATCTCCTTTCGTTTATGCTTCAAGTAGTTCTTGAAGTCTTTCTAGCCATTAGGTGGCTTCTCAATCAAAGCAGCTACCTGAAATGATTTACTCAGCAACATTCCCTCTACATGAATCTCGTACATAATAACTTGAAAATCTTGGACTTGGCTAATGACGGTTTTTGAGTTCACCATTTTGAAGTCTAGAAACCGGCCAACGACACAATTTTTTGCCCCAGCATCCTTGGTCTTGTACTTCTTGTCCAAAACATCTCATAGCTCCTTTGCTGACTTCTTGGCATAAAACACACTGAATAGTGTGTTTGCCAAGCCGTTTAGAACATAGTTCTGGCAAAGGAAGTCCGACTGCTTCCAAGCATCTAGAGCCATCAACTTTTTCTTGTCTTGCTCATTTTCTTTCATGACTGGAGGATCCTTACTCAAAAACCTTGCAAGGCTAAGAGTAGTCAGGTAGAACAGTATCGTTTGCTGTCACCTCTTGAAATTCACTCTAGTGAACTTCTCCGGACGCTTATGATGGTTAAGCGGTTCCCTCGAACAGCAGGAGTAGCAAGAAGATTAACCACAGAAGTCATAACAACATGGTTGACCACTGGGGTTACAGTAGGGGTTGTCAAGCCAATTGATCCAGGGTTCTAAACCCCACCAACATTAGTAGTAACAACATCAGTTACAGTTGCCATTTTTGAAAAATACAACAGAATTTCACTATTCTATGTTTCTAGAAACTAAACTTAACACTAGAAAATCCCAAAGTCACAAATTTAATTCAAAACTAGTCTCACCACTTACCCTAGAATCGAATATGGTCAAGAAAGTTTTTAAAAAGACTGGAGGGGTCACATCGATCCTACTTAAGACCCAGTTAACCTTAGACAAAACTTTCAAGAGTATGTTGACTCCTAGTTGATGGAAAGCCAATTTAGAATTAAGTTTTTCAGGAGATAAATTAGGTTAAAACAAATCAAGTTCCAAAACTTACAAGCAATTTAAAAACTACTAACCAAATTACAAGCAGTCAAAATTGTTACAACAATTTACAAGCAAATACACTTGCTTCAAAAAAAATGAGGTAATTAACCACTACTAGACACAAGCAAAAAATTGCTTCAAATATAAGAAATATAAACCAATCCAATTGAGGATTCTTTTTGGTCCAAAAAATTTCTTTCCACGCTTAGGTATTTTTGTTCAGCAAAAAATGTTAGTAGTCCAATAATTTTGGTTTTCCAGTCCCAAATTCTATTCATTTGGTTTTATGTATATTTTTTTTCATTCCCTTTTGCATAGGTATTCCTGTAAAGAAAGTTAGTAGAAAACAACATCAAAATACAAAACAAATAATATAAAGAAACTGCAAATACAATAGATCATTTTAAACCTTCTAGCAATCTATTTAATAGCAAAATTAAGTAAAGAATTAAAACCTTTACAAGTTACCCAAAAAAAAAAAAAACACGTATAACTCCAAAAAATAAATTAAAAAATTTAATGGACAAGAGTTACATATAATTACTACAAAGCAACAAATATGTAAATAATTTTAGCAATTAACATGTAAATAATTATAGAAATAAAATCATGCAAATAATTCTAGGAATTAGAATGCAACAAGCATGCAAACAATTCTAGAAACTAAAGAACAAGCAAATAATCCTAATCTAGGATATAATAAACTTGCGAATCTAACTAGAATCTAAGAAATAATGAACATGTATATTATATTAGAAAAGTAGAAAATAATTAGCATGTCAATTCTAACTAAAATTTTGAACATTCATAAGCATGCAAATTATATTATGTAACTATAAAATAAAGAAGCATGTAAATCATAGTAAGAAATTAAAAATCATGCTCAAAAAATTATTCAACTATGATTAGAACCAAACACCATAAGACATATATTTATTCAAATAAATGCAAATTCCTAATCATGTACAACATGTAAATAAAACCAATATTTTTCCGATACAAATAAACATGCAGAAAACATACTATAAGCAAACATCATGAGGAAGATATTTATTTACTTAAATAAATTTGAATTCTGGTCATGATGTTGAAATAGCATGCAATTTATATAAATACATTGAATTTCTAATCAAGAATAGCACGTAGTGTGATTGAAATAGTGGGCTAATCATAGGCTAACGTTTTTCCTATGGGTTGAGTTGAAAAACTGTAGCAACAGAAGCCACAAATTAGAATTAGAAAATGCGTTGGACCCCAGTGGGGGTACTGGGGATCCTCTCTGATTGGAGGAAAAAAATTGTTTTTTTTTTTTTTTTTTTTCAGCCAATGGGGAGCCGACACCTCACTGGGGGTTGTCAGTGGGGGTCGGCTCACTAGGTGTCGGTAGCACTACTCATTAGAATTTGTGATCATGAATAGTGACTGTACACATGCACCATTTCTAGTAGTACCGAATATATTTAATCTATTGCAAATTGCATATGAATTTGTGTGTTTAATTTCATGGGAAATATAGAATCTGTTTTAAGGTTGTTGTACATATTGTATATTTAAATAAAATAAATAGATTCATATTTAAGTAAATCGAAAAATACAGAACAAGCAATCATGTTGGAAATTACAAGTAGATGAACAGAAATACATAACAAGATAAAACAAGAAAAGAATGCAAACTGAAACATGTGTGATATCACAATCTCCTTAAAACAAATTCGCCGCTTCATCGTGGGTACTAGAGGTATGTCGGCGTTTGTTTCCCAGGATACGACGGTTAGAACCCGCTAACGCAGAAGCACCTTCTGTTTAGCTCTGGCAAACTGGCAATGACATCACTCTTTCACACAGGAAGAATAATATTATAGGAGCAGACTGACTATAATATGAGAGTAAAGAATTTCTATGTTGATATCCAAAGAAGTTGGTCTCCTTTCATACACAAAGGGGGAGAGAGGAGGAGCCTTCCTGCAACAAATGCAGAACTCAATTCTGCAAAATTGAAACACTAATGCAAGGAAAATTGATGGTGTAAATCACTATCTTAAGTGTAGAGGTTACACACACTATAGACATGTGTGTATATCTGCGACCACTACATAGACTTGGTCCAAAATGATTAGGTTGATGGGCCACCAATCTGGCCTAGCCCAAACCTAACCCATTCCAGCAGGCCTTAAGCCTCAAGCCTAAGCCCCAAGATCCACAATCCACGACCCACGGACCCGGCCTGGGTGAGTGGCGTGTGCGCGTTTGGCAATTTTTGCATAATTAATTTGGACCATAGTTTTGGCCAAATCCCATCATTGAAGCATCTACTACTCCCTTCGGAAAATTTGAATGCCCCAAAAGGCTCATACCCTTATCCAAAACTTGGGATTTAAATTCCCATCAATGCTTTCCTCTACAATCAATGTGGGATATGTGATTATACACTATTCCCAATACCTCATTCATGAGGCCAACTTTATGACACAATTTCTCATTCAATTCTTAATGGTTTTTGGTAATTCTTTTTGTGGTGTAAAGACTGGTGGTTGAGACTTACTTTAATTTCATATTAAAGTTACCATCAAACCATTTTTCCCGATAAGAAATTCCCTCAAATAGCGCAATCCCAATCAAATTTAATCTCATCCCAATCTATTCCAAAATTCTTTACCAAGTTCGTTCACTTATAATTTACAACAAAATTCTGAATAAAACAAACTCTCTAAGAAGCACATCCCTTACTACATTGTACAATATCTAACATACCAAGACCACGTTTATTCCCCAAATACGTACCAAAATAATTGCCCAATGGCCCAACACTAACCTCACAAGTGGTCAATCAAGCAAGTAAATCAACCTAACTTAACTTTGGCTATTCCAAGAAAATTTACACTTCAAAATATTTCCTCTTACAACACTCTGATCACCATTTAGGTCTCAACCAAACCATATTACTACAAGTTTAATTTCTAACCGACTCTATTTCCCAGGTTCTTCATCTAGCTCACTTCCACAATTTGATATAAGACTTTAAAAATAGTTACTTCTCATACTGACAAACCATTTACTATGCATCATAGTCTTTACCAATTGAAGGTCACACTTACACCCATAATTCTACAAAATCATTTAGCTTATGATTCATCACCAATTCTAAGACATCTTGACCCATCTGTCCAGCCCCATTAGTATATCCTACCACTTTTCCTAGGGAGGGACATTTTCAAGGTAAAGACAAAATTAGCTCACAGTTTAATGCTCCGCACAAGTTCCCACACGTCGCACATGAGTTAAACATAAACCTATATAGATATCTACACCATATAAGGCAAACTACACAAGTACATAGTCACATAGAGCACATATGAGTTACTATCCTAAGATACCAACTAGTCCCATGGCGCTCAAGGACCTCCTAGTGAAAAAAACATTGATCAGGTGCCTTTCCAAAAGGATTTCGATGAATGCAATGGATGCTACTTATATCCAAGAAGCTTAACCCCATACACACATAGCCATATAAACACATAAAGCATGCAAAGCATGTAAGCGCCCCATCCTAGCCTAGTAAACCTACTGTGACAAAACGTAACTTCCCACGAGTCCAAGGTATTCAAACTTGATTAGTTTTGATACCAAGTTGTAACGCCCCCAAATTAATTAAATTAAAACATTACGTATAACATGATTAATCTGAAATCTTACCATGCCAAACAATAACATTAATCCCAAAAGCCCTCTTTTCCATTGAACTATATATCAAATATTATAAATTTCCAGATTCTTGTCTTAGTTACAACAACATTAACATAGTTCAAGAAGGTAAATGATAAAAATAATAATGCCTTAATGGTGTACAAATATCAAGGCAAGACCTTATTACAACAAAATTGACACGTGGTCCCAAAACACATGCCCAGAGCTTCCGCATAACACATCCATGAGCCTTTGTGCCCCAACAAAACAAAAGAGTCCCCCACCTTGTAGCGGTGGTTGCACATCACCGAGTCCTGAAATTATTAGATAAGAGTGAGCTAGATGCCAGTAAAAGTACTTTTAACAAAGTATCTAGTTTTTCAAAAATCCATGTGGCATTATCACAACCAAACATATTTAATTCAACTCATAGTATTAATTTAAGAAAGAATACATGAATTCATAGCTTCCACAATTTCACAATTCAACACCGAGGGGTAAATATACCATGAAGTCCCTAAAGAGAGTCCCAATATATATATATACACATACATAGGTTTATATCCAAAACATCCCTACATTTTCAGCTATTAATACGGCAGGAAATGAGCACCCAAAATCATCCGTTTTTTCACTTTTATCGACTACAATATAGCAGGACTAGTGGACACCCAAAAACACTTTCACACATTCGTTCGGCGATAAGCTCAAGACAAGGCAATTGGGCACCTAAGCTTTTCCCCGTATAGGTACCAACAACACACAACTCTTTCCAAAAACCGACTCCCCACCCAGACTCACATGCTATTTACCACCCCCTTAAACAATCTTTTCAAGATTTTCAAGTATTCATACATTCTTTAGGTAAAAGGTAATGTACGCCACTCAAGTAATTTAATGGAATAATGAGGACCAATAATCATAATTCAAGAAAAATCTGAAGAGGTTCCAATTTCACAAGTCTCAGTCAATACATATTCAAAATATCATAATCCATTCATCTTTTACAGAATTAAAAATTAATTTCATCTTTTTCCCAAATTTTACAACTAGTGTTTTCATAAATGTGGGCATTTTACCCCTATATCATGTTAAATGTTATTTCCCAACTAAAATCTCCATAATCCATAGCCATTAATTGAAATCTTAAGAAAATGTAGAGAAAATTTTATTTTTGAAACAAAACCCAATTTTGTAAACTCAAATATTAAATTATAGCATCAATGTCATAATAGCATCACATAAACACCCTCAAAATAAAGATATACAAGATTAAAAGTAATCCTACCTCAAAGATAAAAGTAGTGATGCTAGATCAAGAAGATTCTTTTGAAAAATTCAAAATCCAATCGGTAAAAATGTTGATCTTCATTTGTTCTTCATCTTTAATGGTGGATTTTTGGTGAAAAATAGATGAAATCAATGTTTGGAGCTCTAGGGTTTTGGGTATGGAGGAAAGGAAGAGAAGAGATGAAGAAAGAATGAAAAGATTGGGCCAAAAAGTGACTTTAAAGTGTTTGACTTCGAACATATTGCTCGAGTGGTCAAAAGTTCGCTCGAGCAGACTTGCTTCCAACACAAGTACTCAAATTTCAAACGAGTATAACTCCCTTGTCCGGACTTCGTTTTATGTCGTTTTTGTATCCAAATCAAAGCCTCGGAAACAAGCTTTCCAATGGTTCTAGCCTCATAACCAAATTAAAAGTGTGGAAAGAGAAAAAGAAAAAGAGTGAAGACTGCTCATAGGACAATTATTCGAATCAATGTTTTTGGTTCAATCCTACTTTACCATTATGATATCACCCAAATCAATACTCTAAAATTAATCAAAAATGCTTCAACTACAATAATAAGAGAGTCAAAAGAAATCCTACTTGTCCAAAGAGTACGAAGTGTTACAACACTCGCCACTACCACTATCACCATGAACCACTGCAAACTTCAGCCACCATCACGAGCCTTCCATCTCACCTTCGTTGGTACTACCATCTCCAGTGGCCCTTCTTAACCCTCTCACACCCTTTCCCACCATTCCTTTCACACCTCCGCCCCTACCTAGTCCTTTTCGATACCTTTCCCTCTACCCTTGCTGCTTACAACTCCCTTGCTTGTAACACACCAACCCTTCCCATACTCCGACGGCCATGATATAGAGACATTCACAGAAAAAGAGATCGCACGACTAGGGTTTTGAAATAAAGACAGATTGTCAGCGACTAGGGTTTTAAAGAGAGAAATCGTGGTGGCTAGGGTTTTGTAGAGAGAAAGAGAGGCTATGATTATGATTTTGACAGAATCAAGCGTGGTGGTTGCGAGGTTGCCAAAGAGGGGTTGCGGACTGAGTTTGCAATAGTGGGAAGCTCGTGGCAATGGGGATTTCACAGCAGCAAAGTTGCAACAATGGTGGTTCGTGGTGTTGGTGGCTAAGGTTAGGTTTAGGAAATTAAGATTTTGGTGGAGAAGATAAGGACATTTTGATAATTTTATTTTAGGACAGAATTGTAATAAAATAAAATATCATTAATTGTTTGAAGAAAGAGGAAATGATATGTGGAAATAGAAGCTCCCATGTTGTGCCGTTTCTCCTAAAGGATTCTCCTCCCTTTTTGGATCTGGTTAAGCACAACCACTAGTAAACACTTGCCAGTTTGGTAACTATTTCGTTTCTAGTTTTCAGTTTATATTTCAAAAAATTAAAAAAACTGTCATAAAAACTTATTTGATAATTTTTTTTTTGATTTATAAATGGTTGTCTCAATTTATAAATTTGAGAAAAAAACGTAAACTCAAAAAATGAGTTTAAGTTGGTTTTTAAACCGAATTTTTTTTTTGACTAACAATTTTTTTTTTTTGACTAACAAATTTTTTTTCAATTAATTTTTTTTTCAAATAAATTTTTTTCAATTAATTTTGTTTTCAATTAATTTTTTTTCAATTATTTCTTTTCAATTAATTTTTTTTCAATTAATTTTTTAAAATAATTATTTTTCAATTTTTTTTTCAAATAATTTTTTTCAATTAATTTTTTTTAAATAATTTTTTTCAATTAATTATTTTTTCAATTACTTTTTTCCAATTAATTTTTTAATTAATTTTTTTTTCAATTATAATGTGTATGATCCCATTGTCATAAATAATAAAAAATAAATATAAATATTTTAGGCCTAAACAAACATATTTTTTAGTTTATGTTTTTAAAAATTTTCAAACATTTTGTTCAAACCAAACGCTTTTGTAGTTTATGTTTTTCTAAAATTAAATAAAAACCAGTTTATAAAATTTTTATAAACATAAACAAAAAATGTAAACGTTACCAAACGCTAACTTTTGACATGTTTGATCAAAGATAAGATTTGATCAACTTTAATTTCGAAAAATTGACAATATTTTTGAACCCTTTCTTTTGGATTGGATTATTATTATTATTTTTTTAAATTCTTGGAATGTACCTAGAAAATTTACGCACAAAAAACACCTATAAAAAAATTGTGTGATTAAGATTTAATTCAAGTATAATTCTCATTATATAAAAATTAAATCTCGACCACATGTCACTTTTCTTTTTTTTAACAAAATTTAAGACCCTAGGAGGCAGCCTTGCCGGCCTATATCTGGGGCGGGCACCGAAAAGATTGCCACAACATGAAGCCAAACAATCTGGACAATTATGTTATCATCACACACACTAATAAAAAATACTTAATGTACAAGTGGGTGTTTTTATAACAGTAATAATACAAATATATATAAAAAAAAGTTTGAGTTTTCTTAAGTTGGCAATTTAATTTAAGAGAGGGTTTGGGTATGATGAGTCTATTTTGGAGTTGACATCACCTTGTTTGTTTTGAATTTCAAAAACTATTTTTTGAATTTCTTTTGAAAGAATAGAAACTAATTTGACAAAAATAAATATTAAAAATATATTTTTGAATTTGCAAGATTACTTCCGCTCTTTAAGAAGGTAAACTATATAAAAATGGTAATTTTTTTGCAAAACAAATTTTAAATTTTTTAGAAAAAAAAATTTAAAATAAGTTTCTAAAGAGGAAACCAAATATGGCCTCTATATTTGAATCACATTTGTTTTACAATAATAAACGATAAATATAATTTTAAAACTAATCATAATTTCTTAAAATATAAATATAATTCAAACATATAATTATTGGATACAAGATTAAAGTGTGTTAACAAAATATCAATTGCCAAAAGTTGGAGAGGTTTTTTGGTAGTTTCTTTTATTTGGCATCAGCCAACACAAAAGTCTTAAATGTTACTATTTCAATCAATCAAAAAACATCAACACAAACATTGACAGTGAAAGGGAGACATAGGCAGAGACTGAGTGAGTGAGAGTGATACAAAGGATTTATACCTGAAATTGTTTTTAGGGAGAGTTGAAGATGCTTCGAAAAATCGCGATGGTGAGGGCCCTAGTGGGTGAGACATTGTAGAACAAGACAAGTATGAGAAATCAAAGAAAAAAAGTAAGACACAGAGATATAAATAGAGAGAGACTATTATAAGTTGAAAAAAAATACCTAGATGAATTAGAAATGGCGAAGGCGAAGACGGATGGAGGCACAGACGGTGGAGAGGCGAGGATGGCGGACAACAAGGTTGATGGTAAGGTGAGGTGATTGGCGACTGAGCTGTGATTGAATTCAACTGAGGTGTGAAAGAGGCGCGTCTTTATTTTTATATGTGTTTGAATTAGTAAAGTCATCCCCTACAAACATGTTGGTCGGCTAATGTCTGAATGTGCATTTAGATACCAAAACGACGTCATTTTAGTATTTGTGACCAAATTATATTAGTCGCTAAAAGATGATACTGCTCCCGCCCAGATTTCATTCTCCTGCCTATATTTTTGGCGACAAAAATTTTAATTTGGTTGCAAAAAATTACTTATTTGCAACAAAATATTTTTATTCTGTAATAATATCAATTTTTAGCTACGAAATTTTATTTTGGTCGGCAAATGTCATTTTTTTGCAGCCAACATTTTTTTAGTCAGCAAAAGTGGTCAGCAAATGTGTAAATTCTTGTAGTGAATAAAAAATGTTGGAAATTTTAAATAAATTATCAGCCACTCTTTCAGTATGAGTGAATGTAGTGATTTTTCTAAATTAGTTCAAGGTGCTTACACAGCTCAATATCAAGGTTTTCCGAAAAAATTCTACTAGAAAGATAGTATTAATGAATTATCAAGAGGTCAAAAATGAATTATTTAATATTTTTAAATTTTGAATGAAAAAATTTATTTAACATCTGCTATGTGGTAGTCAAAGCAATGATTAAAGTATCAATGCATTATTGCACATTATATACATAATGATTGGAAATTGAAAAAACGAATAATTTCATTTAAATTAGTTGAACTTCCATAAAATGTTCATTCACTTGGGATAAGAATAAAAAAAGAATTATCTGAGTGAGTTTTATAAAATAAAAATATTTACAATTAGTTTAGATAATGCAATACACTATAATCAAACTATATCTTATCTTAAATTAACTTTACCATTACCTCTTAGTAGTACATATAATATGTTAAATGTAACTTTAAAACAAAAAAGAGCTGTAGATTTATTTTTTCAATTGATGACAATTAGAGGAATTACCTAAACAAGATGATTGGGCCCAGGAAGCCTTATATAAAGATTTTTTAAAATTTTTTGATCAATCAACAAAAATATTTTCATATATGTATATATATACACCTACTTTTATATTTGTTTTACATTAATTAATAAAAAATATTGATGGTTTTCACAAATTAGTTTTCAAATGAAATATATTATCACATTACTGTTTCAATAAAAGAAAAATTTAATAAATATTTTGATCCATTACCACACATTTTTGGTTTAGCTATTGTAATGGATCCTAGGTGTAAAGATATTGGTTTACAATTTTTTTTACAATTTATTTTCGGTAACGAAGATCAATTTGCCTCTATTATTGAAACACTCAAACACTTACTGTTTGAGGAATATAAGAATGTTGTAGTTGTAATTAGACCACTTGCACACACTACAACAAGCTCATCTTGTGGTGGAGGATTTGATATTTGATCACAGATAAAAAATATAAGAATATCTCAAAATACAAACACTTACAGTTCTGAGTGACGATATTATTTGGATCAACCTTGTGTTGATAAAAGTGAAGAATAAGATTTTGATATTTTAGATTGATGGAAACAACTTTAACATGTATGGCATGTGTTTGCGGAGATGACCTGTGATATACTAACCATTTCTTTTTCTACGGTGGCTTCTAAAATAGTTTTTAGTGCAGGTGAACGACTGTTGAGCGATTATCGTTGTAGACTCACATTTGAAATGGCTGATACATTGATGATAACAAGAAATTATTTGTATGCAACCGGAAGAAAACAAAATGTTAATGAGAAAATAAGGATTCAAGCTGAATTGGATGCCATCACAATGTGCAATCCGGATAAATTGTCCAACTTCGATAATTGATGAATAATTTTTCTTTTTAGTAGGTAATCTCATAATAGTTGTATTTTTTGAGGTAGAGTATAATGCAAATGATTGGTAAACTTGTAAGTGCCAATCTAATTGGGATGTACTTGACCTATAATGATATAATTTCTCTACCGTCTATCAAAAATTTGCAATATTTCATTTCATTTTTCAAAATTATTATTTACATTCTATCAATTTTTGTTCCCATTGTGTACTTAAGTTGGTAAAAAAACATAAAAATAAATCAAACTTGGGTCTGGGCCCGGCCTAAAGCCTGAGGACCCCTAGACCAGCCCGGCCTAAATTTGGTTGAAGCCTAACCGGGTCTGCACTAGGCCAATTTTACATTCCTGGTGCTAATAAATAGCTATTGTCAAAAGTTAGAGTGATTATTTTGATGATTTTGAAATAATTTTTCATACCATTTATTTTGTGTCATTTGTCCCTTTATTTCTTAAAAACCCACACAAATATAATTTTCACAAAAGTTGGCCACTTCACTTCGTTAATCAATAACAATAACAACACGCAAAGGACTATACTGCCCTGCAAGCAATTGCCGTCCACTCAATTCCTTGAAGTCTAGAATCCACAAAGACAAATGTATTATTGACTACTTTTGTGGACAAAGAAAAATAATAAGATAAAAAAGAAAGAAATTGGGTGCTTGGCCCTACTATTAGATTATTAATTAATAATTATTTTCAAATTATACATAATTGTCTCAAGTTTTGTTTTAAAAAAATAAAATTAAGTAATTGTCCTTCTATAACTAGTGTGAATTATAATCACTAGCTTGCAAAGAAGAGAAAGGATGAATATATCAATTATTTGATCACATTATTTGAAAATATATTATTTGAAATTTTAATATCGATTCTATTATAAACGTTTTTAACATACTTTAGATTGTCTTACATTTATTGTTTTTTATAACTCAATCAATGTGGATAAATAAAATAAAATAAAAACACTTATATATATATATTTATTTTTATTTTTTTTCATATTATTTTCAATTTCTATGCCCAGATAATTGATATTTCAGTTAATCCATTTTTTCCTTATAAATTTTTGTTAGTATTAATGTTCACCCCTCAACTTTGAAATCCTAACTCCATTGAATCCGAATCATGTATTATTTTTATTTTGGGTAAATTACATTTACCTCCCCTGTGGTTTGAATAGTTATAGTAACCTCTCATGCTTTACCTGACAATATCAAGATTCCCCCCTGCTGTCAAAAATCACGAAACGGTGTTACTTTTTCCAAAAGAAATTACCTTATTGCCCTTTCTTTTAAAATATTAAAAAAATATTTTTGGATTGGAGGACAGGTTTGGAAGAAACAAACAGTGTTTGGAACAGTATTTTTGGATTTATTTTTTTTAAATATAAAAAAATGTTTTAAAAAAATTTTTTTTATTTTAAATATATAATTTTTATTTAAATATTTTATTTTATTTTGTAAATATTTTAAATTTTAAATTTTAATATTTTAAACTCAAAACACAATTTCACACTCAAACCGTAACTAAACACATAACTCAAAACTCAATTCAAAAATTGTTTTCAAACCTCATAACCAAACACATAACTCGACACTCCATACTACTTTCAAACTCTACACTCAAATCGTAACAAAACGCATAAAAAAAATTAAAATATTTAAAAATATATTTATAAAATTAAATAAAATATTTAAAATAAAAACTATATATTTAAAATAAAAAAATAAAATTTTTAAATTTTTTTAATATTTTAAAAATATATTTAACATAAGTTTGTATTTTTTTAAGTTTGTGTTGGTTATAAGTTTTGAAAATAATTTTTGAATTGAGTTTTGAGTTGTGTATTTGGTTAAGACTATGAGTTTTGAAAAGATTTTTGAAAATTTCTAATTTGAATTGTGATTCTAACGGAGAACCAAACATAATTCTAAAAAAAAATCTTTTTTCGGAACATATTTTTACTCAAAACTCAATTCAAAAATTATTTCAAGACTCATAATCAAACACAAAGTTAAAACTCAATTCAAAACTCTTTTCAAAACTCAAAACCAAAACTTTTTTAAAAACTCTATTTGAAAAGAAAAAAGAAATTCAAAAAAAAAATTATTTTTTTTTTAAAATTATTTTTAGAATCATGATTTGAGCGTGGAGTCGTATTTTGAGTTATGAGTTTTGAAAAGAAAAAATTTGTTTGGTTATAAATTTTGAAATTTTTTGAATTTATTTTTTTAGGGTAAATATTTTATATTTTAAATATTTATTTATTTATTTTAATGTGCATTATATTTCATACATCTATGTGTTATATTTTTTTAATATTTTAATATATTTTTTAAATATTAAAAAAATTTAAAATTATAATTTTTATTTTAAATATATAGTTTTTATTTTAAATATTTTATTTTATTTTATCAATATATTTTTAAATATTTTAATTTTTTTTTTTTTTTTAGTTACGATTTGAGTGTAGAGTTTTGAAAGTAGTGTGGAGTGTCGAGTTATGTGTTTGGTTATGAGATTTGAAAATAATTTTTAAATTGAGTTTTGAGTTATGTGTTTGGTTACGATTTGAGTGTGAAATTGTGTTTTGAGTTTAAAATATTAAAATTAAAATATTAAAATATTTACAAAATAAAATAAAATATTTAAATAAAAATTATATATTTAAAATAAAAAAATAAATCCAAAAATACTATTCCAAACACTGTTTGTTTCTTCCAAACCTGTCCTCTAATCCAAAAATATTTTTTAATATTTTAAAAGGAAGGGCAATAAGATAATTTATTATGGAAAAAGTAACACCGTTTGGTGATTTTTGACCGCAGAGGGAATCTTGATATTGTCAGGTAAAACAAGGGAGGTTATTGTAATTATTCAAACTACAGGGGAAGTCCCTGTATTTGTCAGAAACCTCAGGAGAGGTAAATGTAATTTACCCTTTTATTTTTGTAATTTTATTTATAAATATTTTTATTTTTGTCACTACGTAGAATTGATGTGAATAGGCCAACTACTACTCCAATAGTTGAAAGGTAACGTAGTTGGTCTTCCTTCAACTTGTCAAATACATTATTCTATCAGCAATTCTTTAAATAAAACCTACAATATTGTAACCAAACTCTGAATGCATATATGATCATAGCAAGCTAATCATATGTGTTACATGTATTGAGTGAAGCCAGAAAAAGAAAAAGAAAAAAAGAAAAAAATAGTAAAATATATGGCAGAAGTTGCAGTATGCTCAACTATCAACAATTTGGAGGCATTGTTAGTGCATGATGAACCAAAATTGTTGAGGAAGGTCCGCAGAGAAGTTTCCACTATCAAAGCTGAATTGGAGAGCATAAAATCAATACTCAAAGATGCAGATTGGAGGGCTGAAACAGGAAACGAAAATGCAAAAACTTGGGTGAAACAAGTTCGAGAGTTGGCTCAACAGATTGAGGATGTCTTCGACCAATACACGATTCACTTGTCAGAACGTCGTCAGCGTCGCGGCTTCATCAATTTTCTCAACAAAGTCACTCGCTCGATCGTTAAACTAAAGCCACAACATGACATAGCCTCTAAGATTCAAGAAATTAAACAAACCATTGTTGTGATCAAGAAAAAGGCTAGTGGGTATGAATCATCAAACAGTGAAACTGATCAAGATGATCCTCGTGTCGCTTCGCTTTTCGTGGAGGAAGATGAAGTTGTGGGTATTGAATACACCAGAGAAGAATTGGTTGACATGTTGGTAAGTGGAGAGACAAATCGGATGGTGATCTCGCTAGTAGGTATGGGCGGGATTGGAAAGACCACCCTTGCTAAGAAAGTTCACGACAATCAAAAAGTGCTTGCGCACTTTGATTGTCGTGCTTGGATCACTGTTTCTCAATCATACAAGATAGAGGAGATCCTCAGAACGATGATAAAGGAGCTATACCAATCAAGAAATGAGTCTCCACCTCCGGGAATCGATGCTATGGACCAAAACTCGCTCATTGACAACGTCAGAGGATATTTACTTCAAAAGAGGTATGAAATTATTTTTGATGATGTTTGGAGAACAGATTTTTGGAGATTCATAAAACATGCTTTACCTAAAACTAGCAAAGGAAGTAGGGTAATTATAACCACACGCAACAAAGAAGTTGCTAGTTTTTGCAAAGAATCTTCACTTGATTATGTCTATGAGATTCAGTCCCTACCTGAAAACGAGGCTTGGACACTCTTTTGTATGAAAGCCTTCCAATGGGACTTTGGGGGTGTTTGTCCCTCTGAATTGGAGAAAGTATCTCGCGAAATTGTTAGAAAATGTGAAGGATTACCCCTTGCAATTGTGACAATAGGCGGTCTGTTGTCCACTAAAAATAGGGTTGTATCCGAATGGCAAAAATTCTATGATAGCCTTGGCTCTGAGTTAGAAAGGAATCCTAATCTTACAAGCATCAAAAAAATTGTGTTGCTTAGTTACCACAATTTGCCTTACTTCCTCAAACCATGTTTCTTGTACTTCGGTATAATACCCGAGGATTATTCCATCAGTTGTGGAAGACTAGTTCGACTTTGGATGGCTGAGGGTTTCATTGAAGAACAAAAGGCAAAACATTAGAGAAGTTGCAGAAGAATACTTGACTGAGCTCATCCTTAGAAACTTGGTTCAAGTGTCAAGTACAAAAATTAATGGAAGAGTTAAGAAGTGTCGGGTTCATGATGTAGTGCGCGAGATCATCCTCTCAAAGTCCGAGGAGTTGAGCTTCTGCCATGTTTTAGCAGACGAGGATTCAAGTCTCAATAATCAAAGTCAACGACTATCAATGCATATGAAGAACAGAATGGATAAGGTTCTGGAAAGCACACATATTTCCCGAATTCGTTCTTTTTTTCTTTTTGCAGTGGGAGAGCTGCCAAACAAGTCCTTGTTGGGTGAACTAGCTGCAAATTTCAAGCTTTTAAAAGTACTAGATCTTCAAGATGCTCCTCTAGATCAACTACATGAAGAAGTGGGGAATCTACTTCATTTGCGATACCTAAGTGTGAAGAATACAAGTGTGAAGACAATTCCAAAGTCTATTGGTAAGCTACAAAACCTGCAAACTTTGAATTTGAAATACTCTCTCGTGTTTGAGCTACCAATCGAGATCAATAGGCTCCATAAATTGCGACATCTTCTAAGCTTTTCTTTTAACTATGATATTGATATAAGTTTGGATAGTATAAGAGGAGTGAAGATAAAAGGAGGGATCGGGCGTTTAGAACAGTTGCAAAAGTTGTGGGTTGTGGAGGCACTTGAAGAAGAAGAAGAATGGGGCAACCTTGTTTTCAAAGAGCTAGAAAATTTGAGGCAGTTGAGGAAGTTGGGCGTTCTCAAAGTGAGAAGAGAAAATGGGAGGGTTCTTTGTGCTGCCATTGAGAAGATGAAACACCTTAGGGTTTTGGGGATACGGGCTAAAAGTGAAGATGAGATTATGGATTTACATTCTATTTCTTCACCACCTGAATATCTTCAACGTCTCTACTTGGGGGGATATTTATTGACTTTGCCAGATTGGATCCCAAAACTACAACACCTACTTGCAATACGTCTACACTGGACAGGTTTGACCGCTAATGCAATAAAATCCCTTCAAGTGTTGCCTAATTTACTAAAGCTTGATATCTATCAGGGTTATGATGGACAGAGATTGCATTTTGAGGTTGGAGGGTTTCAAAAACTTAAGGTGTTATATCTACAAGGCTTGAAGCGATTGAGTTCCATGGTAATAGAGGATGGAGCGTTGCCTCTTCTTGAAGAACTATGGATTGGGCCTAGCCCGCAACTGAAGGAGGTACCCTCTGGCTTCCACCACCTCAAAAGACTCGCAGCTCTTTCCTTTTATGATATGCCAATGGAGTTCTTAGATAGAATGCAACCGGATGAAGGAGAAGACTATTGGATTATTCAGCATATACCCGATATCAAGTTCTCGTTCAAGTCTAGAGGATTATACTACAAAACCTATAGTCTTCGAGATTTCCAAGTCACACGTGAAAGACAAAGGTTTGCTCCCTAAATTTTCATGCTATACAATTAATTTCTCAGTTCATGAATAATTTTTCTCGACGTGTTTTGATATTATAGATGAACTTGATTTAGCCACAAAATCCAATTTAGGGAACATAATTTATTCTTGGATTTGAAACTTGGATGAACTCCAATTCAGATTCCACGATGCTAAATACAACAAATTTCTTTTGTCAAGGGTTTCTCTCTAAAACATTTAAAAGTATTTTCTTTAAAAACTCTAAAATCTGAAACAATTTTTTTAGTATTTTTAATATGATATGTTTTTTATTTTTATTTTAGTTCTTTCCATTGTTAATGTTTGTTGCATTTTTTGTCATAGGAAATATTGATGTGCATCGAAGTTGACAGATTCTGGTCTTACTGCCAACACATAAGGTTGAAGGAAATTCAATTGCAGGGGATTGGAAAATACAAAATTGAAATTGTCTGATGAATACCTCTCTGGTTACTGTTGGTTTTTATTTTCATTTGGTTGGTTTTTTACAGTGTGAAAAGAGAAAAAAATGGCACCTCCTTCCCTCCCTCCAAAATCAACATGGTTCTTTCTTATGTTTTATTATTATTGTTGTTGTTGACCAAGACAACATGTGTGGATTTCTCTTAGTATGCCTTGTTATTTTTAATAACTATGTGATGTTTGATTTAGACAAATATAATAAGATCATCCAGTCCTTTGTTGTAACATCATTGCACTGTGTTCTATCTCTTCTTCTTATCTTTTATTCTGCAATCATTCTAAGTATTTTTTTTGTTTAACATTATCTGTAGTTCACACAAATAATTCATCTAGTTTCAATCGACTTTAGGAGATGCATTGATCGATTGTGAATTTTTATTATAACCAAATTGGTTCTACCTTACTTCTCCTTTTTCTAATTATTCACACAACAGGATTCTAGCTAGTGTCATGACATAAAGAGTATACTGTTATCATTCTAGCTAGGTGTCATGGCTTAAGAGTGCAATCTCAGAATTTATTAGGAGGAAAAAAGACTTTTAGCAATATTAAGGTCTCATTTGAGAACATGCTATTTTAGTAACTTTTTGGCTAAAATATGAGGTAAAAAAAACTAGTATGTTTGGAATCATTTTTTGATTTTTTACGAAAAGATGTGCAAAAAGTAGAGAGAAAGGGAATCTTTGACTTTTTGGTATAGGTTATAGGCTTTTTAATTTTTTTAGTAAATTTTTTGGCTTTTAGACTAAAACACTCGCATGCCAAACGAGGCCTAAGAGGGCAAGATAGGTTTTGGAAAGTTAAAATCTGAAGCTTGAAAATGCAGATTGCAGAAGACAAATAAAAAGTGCTGTAGTTTGAAGAAGTGAAAAATATGCATCTTGGAAATTTATTTGTAGAAGAGAAATTTGTGTACCATACGTCATTGTAAAACTTTTTTTAATAACACCTAAAGGGAGTAAAGTGAAGTTTTGGAAACACAAGTGGTGTTGAGAAGGGGTCTTAATAGAGCCTTTCTTGCTATTTTCTTCTTCTTGTTGACAACTAAGAGTCATAGATGCGGCACGTGACACAATAGCTTTTAAAATATACAAGACATGACATCTAGGGAGACGCAAAATGCATAGTTTAGATAGGTATATATGTCCTTTATATGAATATCATATTCACTGATAAATACAAAACAACAAAACTCTCAACTCTCGAGATCAAAAGGTGGGATTAATTTG
The DNA here is from genome assembly GCA_030407325.1 of Camellia japonica. NCBI lineage: Eukaryota > Viridiplantae > Streptophyta > Magnoliopsida > Ericales > Theaceae > Camellia > Camellia japonica. The sequence continues at coordinate 129,701,451 of JAPPVO010000031.1, forward strand.
TATAAATCTACTTTGTTTTTCATTTATCATTGTGTGACTGGGTACTTATCTTACAAAAATAAATCATTATTTGTAGGTGATTAGTACGCTTGTCCAACTGTTCAAAGTGTGTCCAAATCTTAAAAAATAAACAAATAATACAATACATGTTGGGTAGCAACTGACTGAGTGTCGACACTCCACCTTAGGAGTGTTTGTCCTTCTTAGGTTTGATAAAGAAGCCTTGATGGTAGCTTATTTTAGGGGTGTGGGTAGAGATGTCTTTTGAGATGTTGGGCTGAGGAGGAATTTGCAAAAAAAATGGGGCTTGGGTCTTTCATAGAGATGTGAAGGTATTTTGTGTAGTTGGTGGGGATTGGGGAGGCAGGGTGGGTAAGCAAAGCATAATTCGTGGTGTTTAGCTCCATTATGCTTGATGTGGCTTATTTAGGAGCATTTTACAAGGGGACCTTCACAATAGTAGAATGAACCTACGAAGTATAGATATGGACTTATGGACATGTGAGATACGAAATGCAAACGACATGTGCCAAATATATAATTTTACAAATTTATTATATGTTATATATTTGAATATTATATATTTATTCTCATTAAATTATTAACTTTGCGTATGTTACTCTAATGATTTAAATAATTATAATAAATAAATAGGACACTGTGTGTCCCAGCGTCACTTCCTCCCATGTCCAACGCTCGTATGTAACCTCCAAGAGGTGTTCGTACTTCATAGATGCCTCTATATAGACTTAAGGTAGTATTATTATTATTGTTTTGGTTATTTAGCCAAGTTTGTATAGTTGGTTGTCAAGGAAGGTTATGCCTAAGATAATATTTTGCGAATTCTTTTTAAATATAAAAATTTTAGGACTTTTTTTTTTGTTTATTTTGTGAGAAATTATCTAATGTTCTCAGAGTAATGCTCCATATTAGGGGTATGCACGGTGTGGTTTGATGCGATTTGACGATAAAATTATAATCAAATCGTAGATAACAGATTGATAACTTTGCCATCAAACTGCGGGTTGAGCAGTTTCAACCTATTAATTGATTAGTGTAATATATATGAAAAATATTATGTAAAATAATGTGTTAAATTTAATAAATTCAGCACCTGAATTTCTGTCATCCCCACCCCCAAACACCTTCTTCCTTTCCTCAAGCAGGATCTGCAACAACCAAATCAACCAAACACATGCCAAATAATATATGTATATGTATACATATGTATGTATCTATTAGAAAAAGAAAGGGAGATGGAGAGAGAGAGAGAGAGTGACAAGAGTTTAATATTGAGCTAGAGCAAAATCTTACCATTGCAAAATCTTAATATTGAGCTAGAATGACTATGTGGTAGTCATATTCATCTTTATTTGTCATTCATATATAGCAAATCACAAATCAATAGCAAGATCCAATAAAAATATGACAAATCAACTGAACTTGAAACTTACATGCCTTGAAATCAATAGAGGGGCGTGTGAGAGAGGTGAAAGCAGCTGGCAGTGAACTTACACTTGGTTTGGACTGAGTAATTTGGTGAACAATAATGAAAAACAGAAGTTAGGCTTCCATGTAGCTCTTAATAGATGAATTTATTGTTCAATAAGTTTTATAATAATTAATGATATTTTTCATCAAACATTATTAAAAAAAAAAGTCACTAATTGTTAATTTTTAGCGATAGTTAGAAAATTTTGTCACAAAAAATATTATTAATTATAAGTTTTAGTGACAGTTTAAAAAAAATGTCACAAAAAAGCATCTCTAATTTTTAACTTTCAGCGATAGTTTAAAAAAATTGTCACAGAAAAGTATCACTAATTGTGAGTTTTAGCGACAATTTATAAAAACTGTGACAAAAAAAGTACTAATTATCAATTTTTAGTGATAATTTTATTAGGATTTTTTTTAAGTACCAAAAGTGGTAAGATTTAGTTTAAAACATGTCCATTAGTTATAAAATATTTATAATATTGAGATTATCTCTTAAAATATAAACGTTTATATTACTTTCCTACTTATCTAAACATGATAATGAGAAAATGTAACTACTTTTTTTTTTTTTTGAAGAAATTTCATTTTGCCTCCTAAACTATATCCCTCTAATCAATTTCATACCTGAACTTTTGATATTGTCAATTTACCCCTCCCCTATTTAAATCGTGATTAATTTGTGCCCCGTCGTCATATTTAAATGCAAGAAGTTAAAAAAAAAATTACAGTTTGGTCCCTAATTTAAAATTATAGATCCAAACTCACAATTTCTATTCTCCTCTCTCACCCAAACTACCTGCTCTCCTCTCTCAACCAAACAACCATCACCACCACACCATTGCCATCATTAGTTGCCACCGCCACCGCCACCACACACTTTAGATTCATCATCCTCTTACCCACATATCATCACCAAATTTCATCACCAACAATTCAAGATCTAAAATCTTCAAACCTAGATTAAAAAAATAGTTTTGTTAAAGCATAATATGCAACTTTTCACTAATCCACCTCCACCAAATCCACACATGTTACATGGCTTAAGCAATTAATCAAATTTTACGAAACAATTTCAACATCAGAATGTGTCACTTTTAGAAAATGGCTCTACTTAGTCAAATATTTTAGTTGAATTGGGTTTCTGTTCTTTGTTAGAAATAAATAATGAAAATTTGCTATATATATATATATCTAGAAGAAAGAAAACAAAACAAATTGTGCACGCTTGTATATATATCTATCAATTAAATAGATTTGAAAATTAATCGAATTGAATTAGTTTATTTGAATTTATTGAAATTAGTGGGTTTCATCATTATATATGATTGTTTGTGAATCGAAAGATATTTTCTCTTGATGAATTTTCTTAGTTTTTAGGATTGTTGGTGGTGGCGGGGGTGGTACATCGACGTGGCAATGGTAGCAGTGGTGGTGATGGTTGTTTGGTTGATAGAGGAGAAATGGTGGTTTGGGTGAGAGAGGAAAAGAGAATGAGTGAATTTGGATCTATAATTTGAAATTTGAGGCCAATATATAAATTTTTTTAACTTGTTCCATTTAAATGTGATGGTAAAGGACAAATTGATCACAATTTAAATAGACAAGGGATAAATTGACAATATCAAAAGTATGGTTGTAAAATTGATTAAACGGATATAGTTTAGAAGGAAAAAAATATATATTTTTTCCACTTAATTGAGATCATAGTCATTTCTTTTGTTTTCATACCCTACACTCCAAACGTAGTGTTAGTGAGTGTTCGCTGACGTGGAGTGAGGAATGGATATTGGGAGTCACTAAAATAAGCCCCCCCTCCCCCAAAAAAAAAAAAAAAAAATTTATGGGGACTTACGTATAGGTCCTAATAAGTGAACTTATTGTCCAATAGGTCCTATGATAATTAATAACATTTTTCATTAAACACTATTAAAAAACATCACTAATTGTTAATTTTTAGCGACAATATGAAAATTTTGTCACAAAAAATGTCACTAATTATAAGTTTTAGCAACAGTTTAAAAAAACCATCACAAAATAGTCACTAATTCACAACTTTCAGCGATAATTTGAAAAATTCGTCACAAAAAAGGAAACTAGCTGTAAGTTTTAGCGACAATTTATAAAAACCATGACAAAAAAAGTCACTAATTGTCAATTTTTAATGACATGTAAAAAATCGTTACAAAAAAAATATTTTTAGCAACGATTTTATCAAGACTTATTTTTAATAGGATTTGATGAGAATTAAGTTCAACTATTAAGACCTATTGGTAGTTTACCCAAAATTTATTTCATATCATAATTCTTTGAACATTCTATTATCAAATTTAAAATTTTCTTTAAGCATCCACTCGCCCACCGATTGGGTATTATCTCAGCCACTGCCTGTCACCCTTCTCAGCCATCCTCTCTCGTTCTTATCACCCCATATCATTCTATCCTTCTCTTCCATTTGCTTCCTCTCAAACCCTAACCCTCTCCCACCCTTTCCTATTATTCTTTTTCCTTATCCAACATGCGAGTAGAGAGAAAAAAGGAAATATGTGAGCAGTGGGAATGTGAGAGAGAGAGAGAGAGATATATGCGATGAGGGAAAGACAGAAAGAGACTCATAACTAGAATGAAGAGGTTGTGGAGGGACTAGTGAGTGGCTGGAGGAGCTGAAAAGCGGCCAAGAGTGGCGGCCGACGTTGGGGAGTGATTGGGGTAGTGGTTAGAGGTGGTGGCAGCAACTGGAATAAGAGTTGACGGTGCCAAATAATGGTGTAGAATTTTAAGGTTGTCTTTTTCTTAATTTGGCATATGGTTGTGTTTTGTCGATTGTAGCAAGCTGCCTTATAAATTATTTAATTGGACTTCATGTATCTTCAATCCATTTAAATGAGGGGTATTATTGACACCATAATTTAATTTTTCTATGGATTGTGGCCGGTTGTGTGATACCCCTGTTCTGTAATTAGCTAATTGGTCCTTAATCTGAATATGACTATGTGTTTAGCATGATTTTGTGTGCCATTGTGTGATAATATGTGATTTTGAATTTCTATCTGTTCACCGTAGGAATATCTGTTTGAATAATCTGCTTTGGAAATTAAATTGGAGGCCTTATCGGCCACGGAACCCTGAATTGATTACGCCATTGTGATTGGCATAATTTTTAGAGCCTACGGTGAAATTTAATTGAAAATTGATTCGAGTAAGATTAAATGGATTAAATTAATATTTTGGTGCCCAATTATTTTATATTAAAAGAATGTATTTGAGGGAGCTTTTAAAAAAGGGCCATGTACACACTCAACTCCTCTTTTTGTCCATTTTGGCTGATTTAACTCTCTAGAGAGAGAGAGACCCGAAATTAGAGAGAGAAAAGGGAGATCATCTAAGTTTTGCTCTTGAATCTTGGAAGTCTTGAAGATTACTCAAGAATTTGCTATAGATTGTGAGAATTAAAGCTCCTAGGTGAGTATTTCATGGATTCTAGTTTGTCATTTTGTAAATTTAAAGTTGATTAATGATCAAGAGCAAGAATTGTGCCATAAATGAAGGAATTGTGTAGTATTTGGTGAATTTGAAGCCAATAGATGCATGCATGTAGGAAATTGTTATAAATTTCCATATTTGAACACAATGTGTATAATCTATGTTGAATCTTGTTTGAAATCCATGTATTTGATCATCTCTTCACCAATTAAGTTGATATGAATGAATATTTCTCACATGCAAGAGTAGATCATGGAGGTATGAGCTTTGCATGTTTGAATTTGATGTATTGGTGATGAGTTTGGGTTAATTTGAGGCATGCATGTAAGTAATTCAAGAAATGGAGCTTCATTGTGTTATGATTTGGTGTTGGTATCATGGGGAAATATGTATGTGTGAAATTGGAGCCATAATATGCAAGAAATGTGGTTGAAATGTCAAAATTGAACTCCAAGAACAGTTCTGGAATTTCCAGAAAGTTTGATGTCCGCTCGAGCGGGGTAATGGCCGCTCGAGCGGGAAAAACGTGCTCCCAGTACTTTTTGCAGACTTGGTGTCCGCTCGAGCGAGTGAGTTCATGCTCAAGCGGGGGAGCTACTTAGACAGGCATTCCGCTCGAGCGCTCTATTCCACGCTCGAGCTTATTTTTCACGCAACCAGTACTTTTGCAGGCTTAAGGGTCCGCTCGAGCGGGGAAGTCCACGCTCGAGCGGGGACCCTGTTTTCTAAAATTCTGAAAATGCATTCTGTGTTATATTTTTTCTGTTCTCTTTCACTTGTAAGCACTCTTAGGCATATGTTAAGCATTGTAAATGAGTTAATGAGATAAGAATAAAGCCTAAAGAGGAATATGTGAATTAAAGAACGGATTGAACTGTTAGTGACCCTTTTGTGTTCATGAAATATGTAGGGTCAAGTTCCAGGGCAAATCCACAAGCCGATCACTGTGAGTAATATCAATATTTGAATGCTTGTGAATGTCCAATTGTTATTCCCTTATAAGCTTTATGAGTTACTAATTGGGATTGTGGACAAAAGTCCGACACGGATAAACGTAAATGGACCAAAGGTCGTTTTGATAAACAAGAATGGACCACAGGTCGTTTTGATAAACATGAATGGACCACAGGTCGTTTTGATAAACATGAATGGACCAAAGGTCGTTTTGATAAACATGAATGGACCAAAGGTCGTTTTGCTAAACATAAATGGACCAAAGGTTGTTTTGATAAACATGAATGGACCACAGGTCGTTTTGACATATATGAATGGACCTAAGGTCGTTTTGACATGAATGAGTGGGCCGAAGGCCGTTTTGATGCAAATGTATGGGCCGAAGGCTGTTTTGACATAAACGAATGGGTCGAAGGCCATTCTGATAGAAATGAATGGGCCGAAGGCCGTTTTGACACAAATGTATGGGCCGAAGGCCATTTTGACACAAATGTATGGGCCAAAGGCCGTTTTGACGTAAATGAATGGGCCGAAGGCTGTTTTGACATAAATGAATGGGCCGAAGGCCGTTTTGACATGAATGGAAATCTGAATGGGCCAAAGGCCAGTATGTTTAGAACCACAGTCACTTGACTTACATTGTATATATATATGTTAATTAGAAATATGAATTGGGCCCAAGGTCGTTCGGAATATGTTGTTCTACATATTGTTGTATCTTCTTATTTGATATTATTCACTGGGCTTTCGCTCACGCTCATTCGTGTGTTTGTAGGTGAGCTATGAGAGGTCCAGACCCAGCCCCTGTGAAGCCAGTGTGGAACAACCAAGTCTTTGAGAGTCAGCCCTTGTGTCTCACGTACGAGACCCGTCTTTGCCATTTTGTTATGTATTATATTTTGTCATGTGGGCGAACACTTTGTGTATATCTGTATATAGTTTTGTTTGGCTGACTTAGATTTGAATGATCCTGTCTGTACAAAATTTTATGTCATTGTACTTTCTGCCGTGAGTTATTAACATATGTATGTAATGATGTGCATATAAGCACGGCTCTACGGACAAAGTTTCAAATTGCTTCCGTTTGGCCCCCATGAACTCTGTTAAAATACGTTTGGTTTGGTTTGAGGCCGTAGGTAATCTCACGACTACTGGCCGATTACGTCCTTAACCCACGGGGGCGGGTTCGGGTCGTGACAGAGTGGTATCAGAGCACGAGTTAATAACTCACACACTTGTCCAAAAGGGCAATAAGCGTCTAGAAAAGATCTAGGATGCATTCATGTGATAAATGTTAACTTAGAAGCATGAAGAATATGCTTAATTGTTTCGATATGAACAGTTATGTGTTATAAATTCGTGAATTGCTTGCATTGTAAACCATTGGAATATGTATGCTCTCTAGTATATGCATACTTGTGAACTTTTTGTATAAAGTATAATGCAAGTTTAATCAAATGGTGAACTTTAACTATCTTCTGATGATATGAAATGACAAGTTCCCTAAAATGCTATGTTTTGCATGAGTGAATAACTGTCTAAGTTTTCTTCAAATGTAATTGTGGTATCCTTAGCAAAGGCCCTCGCCCAGGGGACATAATACTGTGGCTTATGGTCATGAGGCCCTAGCCCGGGGGAAATAATACCGTGGCGCAGGCCCTCGCCCGGGGGAAACAATACCGTGGCCTATGTATGAGATATGTTACCCGGTACCAGAGGTTCCGTTATGGAACTTGATGTGCTTGACCAACATGATATGTTACGCTAAAGGAAGTACCACACGTGATTTGAATATGAGATATGAATTGCTGCACTAATGTGTACAATAAGTTTGTTTTGTTATAATGCACGTACATGAATATATGAACCATGAAAAGTTGTTTATGTGCATTCAATTCTGCCTACGGATGTCTATGTGAAGTATGAACATGATTTGAGTATACAATTACTTAGTAAATGTTCAGCATGCGATATCTGATAAGTATGCAATTATCTGTTACGTATGTGATTAATTGCGTACGATATGTGAAATGAGAATATAACAATGTGCCTATGTGCGAATGTACCCATGTGTATTTGTGTTTAATTTCGTATTGGGCATCCCAGTATTTGGTAAAGTTCGATAAGAATTTGTGTAGAGTATGGGCAAATTAAGGGCATACGGGTTGGAAGGTTCTTCCACAGCCCGACTTGATAGTCCGAAAAGAGTGGTACAAGAATTGGCAGAGATCTTGAGACAATAGCATCAGTTGCCGCTACGGCAAGAACCTTTGCCACCACCAGTGTAAGAAACACCGAGGAGTTTGTTATCAGATTTCTGGGGCTCGTTATAGATGTGGTAAAATGGACCATACGGTAAGGAACTGTCCCCAGATTGAACGAAATGTGAATGAATCCTCTGCCTCGGCTAAATCCGTACCAGTGGTAGGAATTGCTACTCAGGATGGAGTAATTGCACTCATCCCAGGAAGCACTCAGAATACTGTGATTGTTATCCCAGGTATCTATATTATTTATAAACGAATGCCTATGTGTTGATTGATTCTGAATTAGTACATTTGTACATTTTCGCTTGGAATATTATTTGATTCGGATCGGCATATTTTTCCATATCTGCTGCATGTGTATCTAGATTGGTTAGACCCACATGATCGAGACTGTATTCATTGGAGGTATATGCCCCGTTTGGGAAATTTGTGAAATACGTTTTGGGATATTGATTGACTCTGCACATGCACATGTATATCTACACCTATGCTTAGGGTGATTTATTATGTTACCGTCTTCAATGACTAAACTACTGGAATTATGACTCTGTGATTGTGTGACCAAGTTGAGCACCCCAAATGATGAATTCTATGACTGTGAGGCCATGTATTTTGATTGGTAGAAAGTTGACTGGATTATGTGACTAATTTGGGACTTTTGCGTAACAATCCTATACTATGTGTACCTGAAGAATTCTGTTTAATGTGTTATTGTGCACCATGTGCTTGTATATAAGACTTGTTTGGGAATTGCTGTATTGATTATGGTACATATCTCCTGATCTGAATAACTGCACGTTTATGCAACTACCCCCGAATTTATGTAGTCGATGCCATATTGTACATGACCTGAAATGCTTTGATATGAACAGTTGTGATGAATAATTCTGATATGACTTTGAGAACTGATGAACTTAGGGCAGTTGAGAAACTATCAACCATGTACCTAAACAAACGAGGTATGCCTCACAGAACCGAATGTGCCCTATTTGAGAAATTTTTTTATCTGATTCGATCCGATAGAACCTTTGCCTGATATTGTTCCGATGGAACCCTCGTTTGATGTAATTTGATGGAACCTTTGTTCGATCTAATCTGACAAGACCTTTGCTCGGATCGACCGATAAGACCCTCTATCTAATTTGATTTTGTAAAAAGGGAATTAAGAATTGCTTGTGAATAAATAGCCAGATTATTCTTGGCAAAAAAACTGATAGACCCAAAACTTGAATTCGTTTGGAATACTCGACTTATTGGAAAGACCTTTTGTGGACTATCAACAGATTGACCTAACCAAATGCACCATTGAGAACCAATCCCCAACTATTGAGGACATATGTGTTAAAAATGAACCGAATTGTACAAACCCCGTGATTAGGTGTCGTAAGGAGTGTTGTTCCATTTTGTTTTGTTTGACGCTATGGGAACCGATGACAACAGACTGATTTGATTGTAAGCAGTACCGAACATTTGTCTTTGACTGATCAGAATATGTTTTGTAAGGGAGAGTAGTTGCTTCAATGTTATCAGATTTTGGGGAATCAAGTTGTAGTGAGTGGTATTATGTTTGCTTTGATGACATTCTTGGGGCGTCTTTCGTGCTAGGGGATGTTAAGCCTATGTAGCACCTTTCTTGGGATATCTTTTCGCCACCGACGATCTTGTACGGGTGGGTTTGGCTAATCGATCTCGAGTCGGCCACCGACGGTCGTGAACGGGTGTGCTTCGATTCCGAGACGATTATTCTTTTGTTTTGTTCGGAATGTCATCCTTTTGTAATTTGTAGATGTTTAAACATCCAAGAAACTTTGAAAAAAAAAAACCCTGATTGTCCGTAAGTGCGTGAATTCAGTACGTTTTGTGAATAACTGCTCCGTGTCGTCATATTCTGTGATTGGGGCTTTGAGGATGCGTAAATTGTGTTTAACACGTGATTGATTGTTTTAGTATTACCTTTGACGCCATGGGAATTAGTATATGAATTGCCTTATGCTTTTGACGACTATCAGATAATGTGGGGAGACTCGATGGAACAGAGAATTGAATACTGAACTGAATTGGAAACTGTAAACTGTAAACTGTTGAATGAATTGAGAACACGTGTATTATGTTAGAAATGGACTGCGTCAGTGTTATTGCACTTTACAATCAGTGCTATGGGGATATGTGAACTATGTACATTGTATGGTCGATTGTTTCGTTGTTATCTTGTTGACTCGGGAATCAGTGTCTGGATCCACTTTAAATTCCTGAAGACGTTTGATTGACCTTGGATGACTGTGATGAGTCACTGGACTAAATACCGAATCGGGTTGAATTGTGGAATTATTGAAGAACGAATTGGACTTTTGTGACAAGGAAATAGACCAAACTTCTGTGATAAAGTTAACTGACGTTTGAAATAAATATGTTGGCAACCTATTGTGAAGAGGGAAATTGTTGAATTGTGTCTAAATGTTTTCGGTGGCAACAAGTCAAAGTTTAATAACGGATATTGGCAGAACTACTGCAATCTCTCTCTATTTCGGAATGGGAATAGGGATATGTGACTACGAATTTCATTGTGGGGCTACCTTGAGCACTCAAGGTGTAAATCCCGTTTGGGTTGTATGTGGAATTACTGAATTTGCTCGTTCCTCCCTGTGATATCTTCGCATGATGCTAGTAGACTAACCACTGTTTACATCAATAAGGTTGCTTGTTTGTATGGGGTCCCAGTGTCTATTGTTTAGACAGAAATTCTGAAATGTGTTTGAATTTTGACAAGCCTTCAAGAGGCAATGGGGACTGAATTATGATTCGGCGCTGTTTTCCATCCGCGAATTGATGAACAATCAGAAAGAACTTTTTAGATTCTGGGAGAAATGCTCCAAATGTGTGCGTTAGATTTTCGGGAGTTGGAATGATCTATCCATCATTGACGAACTTTGTTTACAACAATAGCTCACACTCTAGTTTCGGTATGGCACCATACAAGCTTTGTATGGCGGAAAAGGTGAGTCTCTGACTGATTGAAAATAGAGCGTTGCTTGATTGAGACTAGGTGAATGACTATCAGAAAGGATTGGAACCGTTAAATGAAAAGTGTTCCGAATTGTTTTCGACTGAAGGTAACTTAAGTTTGGAGGACCAAACTTCCTAAAGGGGGGAAGACTGTGATACCCCTGTTCCGTAATTAGCTAATTGGTCCTTAGTCTGAATATGACTATGTGTTTAGCATGATTTTGTGTGCCATTGTGTGATAATATGTGATTTTGAATTTCTATCTGTTCAACGTAGGAATATCTGTTTGAATAATCTGCTTTGGAAATTAAATTGGAGGCCTTATCGGCCACGGAACCCGGAATTGATTACGCCATTGTGATTGGCATAATTTTTAGAGCCTACGGTGAAATTTAATTAAAAATTGATTCGGGTCAGATTAAATGGATTAAATTAATGTTTTGGTGCCCAATTATTTTATATTAAAAGAATGTATTTGAGGGAGCTTTTAAAAAAGGGCCATGTGCACACTCAACTCCTCTTTTTGTCCATTTTGGCTGATTTAACTCTCTAGAGAGAGAAAGACCCGAAATTAGAGAGAGAAAAGGGAGATCATCTAAGTTTTGCTCTTGAATCTTGGAAGTCTTGAAGATTACTCAAGAATTTGCTATAGATTGTGAGAATTAAAGCTCCTAGGTAAGTATTTCATGGATTCTAGTTTGTCATTTTGTAAATTTAAAGTTGATTAATGATCAAGAGCAAGAATTGTGCCATAAATAAAGGAATTGTGTAGTATTTAGTGAATTTGAAGCCAATAGATGCATGCATGTAGGAAATTGTTATAAATTTCCATATTTGAACACAATGTGTATAATCTATGTTGAATCTTGTTTGAAATCCATGTATTTGATCATCTCTTCACCAATTAAGTTGATATGAATGAATATTTCTCACATGCAAGAGTAAATCATGGAGGTATGAGCTTTGCATGTTTGAATTTGATGTATTGGTGATGAGTTTGGGTTAATTTGAGGCATGCATGTAAGTAATTCAAGAAATGGAGCTTCATTGTGTTATGATTTGGTGTTGGTATCATGGGGAATATGTATGTGTGAAATTGGAGCCATAATATGCAAGAAATGTGGTTGAAATGTCGAAATTGAACTCCAAGAACAGTTCTGGAATTTCTAGAAAGTTTGATGTCCGCTCGAGCGGGAAAAACGTGCTCCCAGTACTTTTTGCAGACTTGGTGTCCGCTCGAGCGGGTGAGTTCACGCTCGAGCGGGGGAGCTACTTAGACAGGCATTCCGCTCGAGCGCCCTATTCCACGCTCGAGCTTATTTTTCACGCAACCAGTACTTTTGCAGGCTTAAGGGTCCGCTCGAGCGGGGAAGTCCACGCTCGAGCAGGGACCCTATTTTCTGAAATTCTGAAAATGCATTCTGTGTTATATTTTTCCGTTCTCTTTCACTTGTAAGCACTCTTAGGCATATGTTAAGCATTGTAAATGAGTTAATGAGATAAGAATAAAGCCTAAAGAGGAATATGTGAATTAAAGAACGGATTGAACTGTTAGTGACCCTTTTGTGTTCATGAAATATGTAGGGTCAAGTTCCAGGGCAAATCCACAAGCCGATCACTGTGAGTAATATCGATATTTGAATGCTTGTGAATGTCCAATTGTTATTCCCTTATAAGCTTTATGAGTTGCTAATTGGGATTGTGGACAAAAGTCCGACACGGATAAACGTAAATGGACCAAAGGTCGTTTTGATAAACATGAATGGACCACAGGTCGTTTTGATAAACATGAATGGACCAAAGGTCGTTTTGATAAACATGAATGGACCAAAGGTCGTTTTGATAAACATAAATGGGCCAAAGGTCGTTTTGATAAACATGAATGGACCACAGGTCGTTTTGACATATATGAATGGACCTAAGGTCGTTTTGACATGAATGAGTGGGCCGAAGGCCGTTTTGATGCAAATGTATGGGCCGAAGGCTGTTTTGACATAAACGAATGGGCCGAAGGCCATTCTGACAGAAATGAATGGGCCGAAGGCCGTTTTGACACAAATGTATGGGCCGAAGGCCATTTTGACACAAATGTATGGGCCAAAGGCCGTTTTGACGTAAATGAATGGGCCGAAGGCCGTTTTGACATAAATGAATGGGCCGAAGGCCGTTTTGACATGAATGGAAATCTGAATGGGCCAAAGGCCAGTATGTTTAGAACCACAGTCACTTGACTTACATTGTATATATATATGTTAATTAGAAATATGAATTGGGCCCAAGGCCGTTCGGAATATGTTGTTCTACATATTGTTGTATCTTCTTATTTGATATTATTCACTGGGCTTTCGCTCACGCTCATTCGTGTGTTTGTAGGTGAACTATGAGAGGTCCAGACCCAGCCCCTGTGAAGCCAGTGTGGAACAACCAAGTCTTTGAGAGTCAGCCCTTGTGTCTCACGTACGAGACCCGTCTTTGCCATTTTGTTATGTATTATATTTTGTCATGTGGGCGAAGACTTTGTGTATATCTGTATATAGTTTTGTTTGGCTGACTTAGATTTGAATGATCCTGTCTATACAGAATTTTATGTCATTGTACTTTCTGCCGTGAGTTATTAACATATGTATGTAATGATGTGCATATAAGCACGGCTCTATGGACAAAGTTTCAAATTGCTTCCGTTTGGCCCCCATGAACTCTGTTAAAATACGTTTGGTTTGGTTTGAGGTCGTAGGTAATCTCACGACTACTGGCCGGTTACGTCCTTAACCCACGGGGGCGGGTTCGGGTCGTGACAAGTTGATTGGGGACAAATATAAGTTAATTGATTGTGACTTATTAATTATGGTTTGTTGCATTTTTGAATAATGAACTTGGCCACATTTATTATTATTAGTATAATTTTGATCATTATTATTAGGGCAAATTTCACTTTACCTCCTGTGGTTTGAGTCATGTGCGGTTTACCCGCTAACATTTGAAAATAAACACATAACCCCATGTGATTTGTGGACTAAAACGCACAATTAACTTATCCGTTCAAGATAACACATTGTGAGAGTCACGAGGTTGTAGAGAGAGTAACATTATTTTTAAGACGAAAATGTCCTTGGCACAAATTTATAAACAATGCCATTCAATTATTTCTCTCTACTCTTTTCATCCCGGCCATTAGCGCCTCATCTTCTTTTCCTTTTTTTATCTTCTCCTTTTCTCTTCTTCTTTTCTTTTTTCTAGCTTCCCCCATAAACTAACCACTCCCACTGCATAATCACTTCACCAACCCATATACACTGCACCTTTGTTGAGAAGTTGGTAGAATGCAGGAGGGGTTACCCATGAACGGAAAAATATATATATATATATATGAAAACCACTAAATTCTAATTCATAAATTTGAGCCCTAGTCCTCACACTTTAATTGAATTACACTTTAGCCCCAATTCAAGTACTCATGTATATATATGTAAAGTTGTACCTTTTTCTCATCAAATCTTTTTGTACACAAAATCTACACACACACACACACACACACACACACACACACACACACATATATATATGAATTTGTACATAAAATAAAAAGAAAAATCCCCTCAAAACCTCATGCACATGACTGGCCACCCTAGGAGGAATTCCTTGTTGTATATTTTTTGGAACATGGACGCTTGATTTCATGAAGGAATTTTGACTAAATCCCTAAATCATGGAGAAGTGTTTGTACTAGTTTTCAATCTAGTTCTATTTTGACCAAACTAAGACTAAATTATATGTTAAACCATAATTAACCTCCTTAATCAACCTCCATTTCATTCCATTCCAATCAAATACAAATTCTTTCCATCCAATTCCAACCAAGGGCATTTTAGACTTTTCACCATAATTTTTCTATAAATAGAACCTCTCCCCTAGAATTTTTGCACATCACACACACACACACACACACACACACACACTCATATAATTCGGCTAGGGAGAGGGAGAAAAGAGAAAGAGTGAGCTTTTGGGGGGAGAAGGAAGAAAAAGAGAGAAAGCTTGCACAACACTAATCCTAGGCAAACAAGTAAGCCGCATAACAACCTATTCTTTTATTTACTCTTCCAAATACATGGTATTAGATGTTTAGAATATTATGTTCAGATGTGTATGCATGGTGTTCTTCTGTTTGAATAAAACAACTGGGGCCTTGTTTCCTTCCATGCTTGTATTTTCTCTTTATTGGAGCAAAGTCATCTTTTTCTACCTATATCTTACATTAATTTTGAAGGAACACCTTCAAACTAAATATATGAGTTGTTAGTATATTAATTATCATGTTTTCATCATAAGATAAGTGGAAAATTACCTATGGCTGCCCCTTTTTTTTTACAACTCTTTCTATTTTGAGTTTGTGCACCAATGACCGGTATTTTCAGCCCACTTTCAAAAATTATAGAGAAATGCAAAAAAATCCTCTTGATCTCAGTTTTAACCAAAACCTTTCTTTAAGTGTTAAATATAAAGAAAGATTGGTTTTATTGAAAATGAATGGGTGGTTTGGGATAAAAACCAATTTTGTAATCGCTGACGAATCTGGACAGAGCTGGAGGGAGTATTTCACTGTAACTAAAAATCTAGGAAAGCTATCCCACTTCCATAAATTGATTTTGAAACTACACAAAATTCTCTACAAACCCTAGAAAGTTCGAGTTCAGGAAAAATCTAAAAATTCCAATACACTGAATCTGGAAATTTGTTCTTGTTATTAGTTTCATGTTCTTAGTTGACTTAATATGCTTCTTATTGGTTGCTCAAGCTTTAGTATGACATCTACATGTGTTTGTGGTTATATTACTTTAAATTTATGCCATGAAATGTTCATACTTGTGTAGAAAATGTTATTTCAATTACTTGTTCCAACCTTGATTAATGTACCTAAATTAACGGGAAACTTAACATGGGTGGTATTGGGTTTCGGATCACTTCAATAATTTTATGAGATAATGATGTGTTAACTTCAAGTTTGGATTGATGGGATGCGTTCCCTAATTAAAGATTAAGTCTTGTGCACGTGGTTGCTTCAGAACCCTTGGATGGACCGGTTGTATTCGAATCCTAGGTGGTTAATGGTGGATAAGGTTGGAGGAGGTTATGGGTGTTGATCCTTATTTTACAATCTCTTTTGAGGTCTTCGGTTGGCGCTACGCGGTATGTAACTATTTTAGGTATCTGGGGTAAGGTTTGCAAAGCAGCAAAAGATGGGGCATACCGAATAATCCAAGTTCAATTCTTGCGGTTGGGAGGTTGAAATCTCTTTGGGGGATTTCTATATTATTAGCATCTAACTTTATAACCCTTTGCTTGTTTACTTGAATGTCATGCTTCATTACTTGTTATAATTGTAACTGTGTATTGGATAGGGAAAAAGGGACGGGGTGTGTATGCATTACTGGGCATTCCATGCTTATGGCATTTCATGCCAGGTATTGAAGATTATTAGCTAGCTGAAGCACCTGAAGACGTATGGCTACCCTAAAAGAATTAGAAACTATTTTCGTTGAGTCCTTTTTTGTAACCATGTTTTGGGATTGTAAATGTTAAAATTCTTGTTGTAATTAAGACACGATCTTGTAATTATTATACTACTTATGTATCTATATATATCTTTTGTAACCTATCCCTATTTTCTGTCAACTTATGTAGACCTTATGTTAATACCTTGTTAAGATCTGTCAAAAGGGTGGCTTTGCTATCTAACGAGATTGGACTTAAAAGGGAGACTATTTTGACTCCTCCAATCTTTTCCAGGATCTTACTTGGGTATTGACCAAATGACTCATTAGTGACATTTCGTAGACTTTCACCTGAGAGTAGATTTTGGGGCGTCACATGGATTTCAACAAAATTTTTCTTTCTTCTTTTGCATTTCTATTTTTCTTCTTCTCTAGTTCAACAAACGTTTAATCAATTACATACTCTTAAAAGGGCCAATACCCAGATTTGGTCTTCTACTCCTCAATGACACATCAATCACTCAACCTCTTTTTCTATCTATTTTTCTTTGATTTTAGTTGTCTAAATCTAATACTTCTTTGTTTCCAAACTATATATATATGTGTGTGTATTTAATAGATAGAAAACAATTCTTTCAAAACACACAGTGGAGATAATTTGTTTGGGTAAGTAAAGAGATTTGGTAAAGAGATTAGTGCCAAAGCAACATAAATAAATGAGAATTGGTAAAGAGATTTGCTGGTGTGCTGGTGCTGCTTGGGTGTTTACTGAAGTTGGGATGGAATTTGCTGTAGTTGGCAACAATGGGAGGAAGAAGAAAGAATTTATATATATAGGTTTCATTCAGAAGAGAGAGAAAGAAGATGGGGGTAAAAAGGTCAATTTACCCGTTTGGTTAACAAAAGTTAGTAACTTTAGTCTCATATGTAAATATGAAGTTATAATTTCTTTGGCTCATTAAAGTTCGTGAACAAGGTCGAGCTCGAGTGAAGCCTAAACCAATTCAACTTGAGCTTGGTTCGTCAAATTTTTATTGAGCTTGAGCTCTAACTCACTAAAATCTTAACAAACAAGCCAAAACATACTAACGCTTGAATCAGCTCGGCCCGTTTGCAACCCTACACGTAGCCATGTTGGTGTACTTTTCATGCGCCTCCTCATTTGTCAAAGCTTTTAAATCATTTTTTTATTTTTATTTTTATTTTTAATGTTTATTTTTTTCATTCTTAATTTTTATGTTTTTTTTAGACTAGGCGTTTAACAAGTCTCAGGGATATTGTTTAATATTGGGATTATGTAAAGATGCTTTGGAAATGGAGAACTTTTTTAAAAATAATTTAAAATAAGTAAAAAAATATTATATGAAATTAATAAGAAGTGTATTGGCTTTGAAATTTGTTTGTCTTTTTTTATTGTGCTCTGGAACATTTGTTTGAAAAATCCAAATTTTAAATATAATATTTTTACTAAAGAAGTAAAATATACTTTTATTATAAAAAAGTTTTTGAATATGGCTTTTACTTGTAATGAGTGATTTTTTTTTATTTTTTTATTTTTTGGGGGGAAATTACAGTAAAATGGAAATAAGACAAAAATATTGCAATTTAGAGGGAGTATTAAAAGAAATTTGCAACACATATAGAAATTAAAAAATAAATTGCAAATACATAGAAAAAATCATAAATTTATCAGTATAAATTCATTTTTCCCCTTTTTTTTTCTTTTTTTTTTTCCTCCCTTCTTTCTCCCATATAACCCAAACCCTATCATCTTGGTCATCGACAGTCACTTATTTACCTCCCCCCCCATCATTGTAGCCTCTTTCCCAATCTCTGAAACTATCATCTTTCGTCGTATCCCTTTCATCGTGACAGTGTCGGCAACAGCCACCGCCATCGCTGATCACTACAACTATTGACTTTTTTTTTTTGTCTCCGAATCGGCCACCGCCAATAACCACATCTCCTCTTCTCATGGCCCTAATCCCGCTCTACCGCCTTTCTCTTGCTCTACCGCTATTTACGACAACAATATTGTTGCACCACACACCACCTTCTTTGGTTCGATTTGGTTCATCTAACCAAACCAAAAAAAAAAAAACAAAAGGGCCATCCAAATTTGGTTCGATAATCTCTCTCTTTCTCACTTGCTCTCTTCTTTTAAGGTTTTGATTTATTTTGTTTTTCCTTTTTGAGATCTGAGAGGATTGTCTCTCTTCTTTTAAGATTTTGATTTTGGATTTTTTTTCTATTTTTCTATTTTTTTTTTAAAGATTTGATCTAGATCTAAGGGGATACAGGTGTTGGAGGTCTAGGTAGGGTGGTGACAAGTAAGAGAAGGGTCACCTATGGTTAGTTAGGGTGGAGAAGTGGCAGCGTGGTGGTGTTATCAAATAGATTATTGTAATACTATACAAATATATTATTTATTTATTTATTTATTATACAACATGATGTGTAGTTTTTGTGATTATTTTATTTCAAATTAAAATATTTACAAAAAAATGATAGAAATTTTAAATGAATTACTAAATATTTTACACAAACTCTGCCAGGGTTGTTTAACAACTCCGCTTGTCCCAAGCCTGGGTAAAGGAAAAGGGTTGTGTGTTAGGTAGCCGACAACCAACACATAAAAAAGCCATTCGGATTCCTTATGAAAATGAATCTTACTTTGACTAGTCAAATGGCCTTTGACAGAGTCGAGTGGAGAAGAAGGGATTCATATAGTCGATCCCATTTGATGGGACTTAGGGGTTGGTTTGATTGATTGGTTGCTTGGTTGGTACTAAATATTTTACATAATACGTACATAAGTGTGGGACTCACATTCCACACCTATTGTGTATAGGTCTCACACCGATATGTGTATTGTATAAAATATTTAGTAATTCATTTGAGATTCCTAACATTACTAAATTATTATTATTGCCACTTATAAATTAAACAATGTCATTTTCATACTATTTTACATGGTTACTTAGTATAAAAAGTTTATTGGAGAAATTTCAAATCAATTTAAAACTTGAAAATTAATTATAATTTAAACTTTATCAATACTAATAATTATAATTATAAATTTTCTTTATATATATGTAATAACTTTTTCAAATTACCTATGATCCATTTTTTAGATGTGTTGCACACGCATCGTAGTAAAGAGTGGAGTGTGCTTACAAGACTGGGGAAATTATAAGTAATCTTTTCAAAAAAAAAAAAAAAAAATTTCAAATCAATGATAAATTTTATAAATATTAATAGTTAAATTTAAAATTTTTTCCACTTATATGTAAATATTATTGTAAAAGTTTGACTGTTTCCTTACAAGATTCAACTAAATAATAAGCACGTCCACTTATCATCTAGCAACCCTTTATAAATAGGAGTCCACCAAATCCCTCACCAAAACTGTAGTCCTAGAGGGAGAGAGACAGTAAACAGAGAACTAGAGAGAGAGAGAGAGAGAGAGATGGAGGGGGATGGAGTGGAGACTAGAGAGAGAGCCAAAGTGTGCATGTGAGAAAGAGAAAGAGAAAGAGAAAGAGAGTCTCCGGACTCTTAAAACCATTTTCTTGCTCAGAAAGGGGAAAGAGAGAGAGAGAGAGAGAGAGAGAGAGAGAGAGAGAGAGAGAGCTATGCGAAGGGTGTGTTCTGTTTTGCCTTATTTCTTTCTTTGCCATTGAAGCTTAGGCTTTCTTTGCTGTCTCTTTAAATTCCAAATAGGTTAGTTTGGTTCCACTTGAACTTTTTCAATTTCTTCTGTCTTAATTTTTTACCATTTTTAGAATCTCTACTCCAAAAAGGTTGTTTTTTTAATTACTATTTCTTGACCTATTAACCCTAATTTTCTATTGGTTTATGAGCATTAAAGATGTTTTTGCATGTGATGATTAGTTCAGACTAGTCAATTGTGGGGACCGAATTTGGAATGAGCTGTATATAAGTCGGTTCAAACTAGGCTTTACCCACAAGACAAAATTGCTGAGAAGACGGGTGAAGATGAGTCGGCTTGTGACCAGATCCATTTGAATAGAGCCGTGGCCGACTAGAACCTCGCTTGCGGGCTGAACAGGCCACGTATCTTATGGAACGTCTAGGGGCCCAGCTATGAGGGTGGAATGTCCATAATAAGAGAGTGGGCCCTTGGAGAGCAATAAAAAAGGAGGAGTATCAGCCAAAGAAGGGGTACGTGAGAAAAAGGTGATAACTTGTTATAAAAGTAAACTTAAGAGAATACTAACTTGCTCGTCGGAGTGCTGATTTTAGCATCCCCGATTGGAGTGTTCGTTCCTATTTCAGATATCATCTCGAGGATTAGGAAAGTCTACTTGGGTCATAGAGTATTTCCAAACCCCTTCACCACAATTGACGCCGTCTGTGGGAATACTCAAGCTCATCCATGGCAGACATAGTAGTAGATGATCCTTCGCTCATCGCGGATAATGTTACACCAAGAGCTACATTTGGCCTAGAAAATACCACCGCATGAAGAGCTTTGAACTTTGATTCAATAGCTCTATCCTTGCTTTAACCTCGGTACAAGAAACCATGCAGATGATAATGGACGAAGCAAAGAGAATTGAGCAACGTCTGGAAGATATGGCGGTTGACAATGAACGTCTACGTAAAGAGTTAGCTGTGGAGTTGGCAAAGTACCAGCAGACCGTATAGCATTGTGATCGGGGTCAGTCGCCAGAAAAGAAGAAGGATAATCGACGGCGCCGGCGTCAAAAACATGATAGTAGCAATGCCTCTGACTCATCATCTCAGGAACCTAGTAAAAAGGGGTGAGTTGACATGTCCAGCTCATTCGAGGGCAGTCTGTATGTACGACACAGGCGAGGGAAAGGAGATAATGGTTCGGATGAAGAGGATAAACACGATCCTTTTGTACAACGCATTGCAAGGGATGTACTGCCTAAAAAGTTTAACGCACTGACATTTACCCTGTATGACAGCAAGACAGATCCTACGGATCACATTCGTCATTATAAGTAAGTGATGACATTGCATACTGATGATGAAGCACTCATGTGCCGAATGTTTCTGAGCAGCCTAGGACCATTGCCCGTCAGATGGTATTATAAACTGGAGCCGACCTCAGTGAAAAGTTTCTATCAGCTCCAAAAATCCTTTAGGGCAAGATTCATCACCAATGAGATCCAGCCAAAGCAAGCCGACTCTTTCTAGGCAATGCAAATCAAACCAGAAGAGACCCTCCGTGAATATTCGGCGCGCTACTAAGAATGTTTCAACTTGGTGGACGATGCCTGCAATGATTCCATGGCCATCACCGCCTTTAAAATTGGGTTACACCCCGATAGTCCTCTTAGAAGCTCGTTGACTAGACGGCCTCCCAAAATAAGAAAGTTGAGGAGTATTGCAAGGTGAAGGATGATGCCTTTCGCGTCAAAGCTGGACATAAAGTCATAGAAGCGGCACCTCCTAGTCTGGTACAACCAATAAGTGCCGTACCACCAGGACGCCCTGAGTAGCGGTGTAGCTTGCTTTTCATGCTCATTTCAGATACGATTAGCGCTACAGTTCGGACTCCCGTGGTTCTGAATCTGATTTCACAAGTGCAATGTGAAATAGATAAACACAAATGAGTCCAAATCCGGCAAATATTTTGGAAAATCGATTTTGAATAAAAAATGCCAAAAATGGATTGCTTTGCCAGATTACAAAGTCGCTACCTAAATATTTTTGGGAAATTGAGGAAACCCGAGACTCGTGCCAAAGGCCACTTATCCGTCATCACCAAAGTGTCTCGGCTCGGGAACTTAGGTATGAGAGGGGAAGGTCATGAATTGAGCACCCCACTCACCCGATCAAAGATCAGCCTCTACTAATCATGATGTGATTCTTATTTACATTATATGCTCTTGTTCCGATTATTACGCTAACTTTACTATGTGTTGCACACAAGTATAGACTAATTTGCAAAAATTGGAACACTTTGACTTCATGCTTGTTTTTGAAAAATGGTTTGAATACATTCCACTTGAAAAAGTATACTCGTATATGCATTTAATCAAATCAGTCCAATTTAAGAAATTAGCCTTCATCCATAGGTATTCAAGAGTTATATCACTTATGCACTTAGCCTCATGGTAATCATGCTTGACATGGCAACAATCACACTCATGCAATATACTAAAGCAACAAAATGCTCACCTAGTACTCCAAGGCGAGCCAAACAAAGCAAAAGAATTAGAAAGCATGCATGCCCCTAACTAATGCAATATGACTAATGCAACACATATAATATGCAATCTAAATAGGCTCGGCTACTTAACATGGCATGTGAATCAATTTGACAGCATATGGTTTTAAGCACGTATTCAAAGAAGTATTGAATAACAATGTTTTGTTAGAATAATGAACCGAGCCTCTATGCATGCAAGACAAATGGATGCAAGGCATAGGAGATGCTAAAAAAAATGATGCTCTAAGCTATCCATCGTAAGCAAAGAAATAAAAGGAAGAAAGAAATAGGGTTGGAAGACATACACATTTTTACAATTTGCCCTCGCGTGGGAGGGTCCGAATGAATGTCCTAGCTAAGCTAATTACTATGAATTAACTAACTATTACAAGCCAAATGAAATAAATTAACTACACTAACTAACTATTAAAAATTAAGATTAACTAATTAATTAATTACAACACACGATCAATTAACTAAGCTATTACAAATTCTAGAAGTAACACGCTAATTTGCTAATGAATTAACTATGCAAACTAATTAAATTTGAGCGGAGGTCAAAGTGCTATGCATGCCAATGCAATCATCCTTCCATAAACGCCTCTGTTTTGCTGCCAGGGCTGTTCTGTCTGTAGAAAATGCCTCTGTTTTGCCACTGCATTTGCTCTGTAATGCAGGAAAATGAACACTATCTGGCTGAAAAAGATGGTCGGTCAGCCAGTAAAAGTGGTCGGTCGTACAGAAAAAGTGGCCGGCCGGCCACTATTGTTGGTTTTGCTCTGCTGTAGTAGAAAAGGGGCGGAGCAGAAACAGAGTGTTTCCAGGAGATGTCTGTCCACCCTGTGTCTACTTATCATTTAACAGATCAAATGAGGGGTAGGCTTGATTCGCAAGCTATCAATCGACACAAACTCGTTGCGTAATAACTTACGAGCCAAGGGATACAATCTCAATAAATGATAATATAGACTCACAAAAACCTCTCCCTATCATGGAATTGATCAAGAGAAATGGTTGACCTTGGAAATTTGAACCATTTTCATCACTAACAAGTATGAAATGACTCAAGATTCTGTGGGTTCAATTAACATCCGATTGAACCCAAGTTGATTTTATTATCTTATTTCATTTTAGCCCCAATTTTATTACTTCATTTAATTACCCTTCCATTCATTAATCGATTGAGTCCAAGAATGAAGATTAAGTCCACTAATGGAGAGGAGTGTCAAACTAAGAGTTGTTTTGGGCATGAGAGAAAGATCATACCGTTGGTAATGAACCTCCGAAGAGATTAAACCATTAAGCACAAGGTCACCTCTCAAGCTTAAACAACACTCATTTTGATGCAATTCTCAAAACAAAAAGAAAAAGCCAAGAAAAGAGGGAGGGTGCATAGGTGATTAGAGTTGAACACAAGTATGGAAAGCTTGAAACAAATGCTATCAACTCAAATAGGTTGGCGTATAAGGCCTAGAACACCAAACCTATGAGGAATATTATACTACAAGCATGCTATACAAAGCAGAAATGAAATGAACAACCTAAAATAGTCAAAAACAGGACTGAAATTAAGGCACAATAGCTAAGAGAGTAAGCTAAAATATTAGAGAATTTAAGCTAGCAAACAAGCACAAGGAGGGGAGGCTATCCCCTCCATTTTTGGGACTTCAAAACACCATTTTTAGCCTCTGAAAACCTCTAAAATTCACTGGTAAAAAGCTCAAAAAAAAGTTGATGAAAAGACGGGAAACACAAGGGTATTGCCTAGGAAACAAGGTTCAAAAAAGGGTGGTATGCCTCTCTACCTCTAATGGCCTTAAACCACAAGTTTCAGCCCATCAAGGCAGTTGAAAAATAGCCCAAAAACAATAGAAAAAGATAGGAAAGAAGTTGTGCAAAAGATTAGGAGTTATACCTCTTGAAGAGGGATGACCTTTTGAGTTATAAACCACCAAATTCATACCCTCAAGATCTAAGATGCAAGCTCAAGAACCTCATCAAAGAGACCTCAAAAATTTGTTTAAGAAGCCTAGGTAAGGTGTGTATAGGTTGTAAGGTAGAGAGAGAGAGAGAGAGAGAGAGAGAGAGAAATATTTTCTAAGAATTTTCCTTCTCCAAATTTTTCTAACCTAATTTTATGAGTGGGGGTCATCTATATATAGAAATATATGAGACTACCTCAGAAATATCCATATAGACATAGCTGGTACAATGCATGCATCTGTGGAGACAGCTGGCATAGTTGGCAAAAAGATCTGGTTTTTTAACATAAGTGGGCAGCCAGCCACTAAAGGGGACGGCCGTACACTAATAAGTGGTTGGCCGGCCACTAGTGGGTCTGCAGGCCACTTAATGGTCAGGCTGGAAAAACTGCTGTTTTGGTCCAAAAATGGTGCAATTTTGTGGGTTTCTGAGGCTCAAATCCAAGGCTTTATGTTGAGGAAATCGAGCTTTTGACAAGTGTGAACCTTCATCATCATGTGATCAATTGGTGGCGCCCAAGTCTTAAGGGCGGTCAAAAATGGGGTGTCTACAAGCGGGGCCGAACAAAGCGAGACAATCGGCGGGATTCGCGCCAGTCAAGTGAACAGTGTTCGCGCCGTTCAAACGAGCAATATCAAGTGGATAGCAGGCGCCCCAGACATTCAGACAAGAAGTATACGGAGTTGGCCGAGCCGATCAGCAAGATCTTGCCCAAAGTCCAGTATCTACCGTTCTTTAAGTGGCCGTCCAAGAGGTTGGACCCCCTGACACTAGACGAAGGGATAGGCGGTGTGAATATCATAAGGACCATGGCCATGAGACTGACAACTGTTATGCACTGAAGCACCATCTTGAGGAGTTGGTGTAAGACGGCCGACTGGCACAACATGTCCGTAAGGGCAATCCACCAAACATGGTAGCTCTACGCCCGGACTGACCTCCAGTTGGGGTGATTCACATGATATATAGTCTACCGCCACCAACTCAGGTACATACGATTCAGCTACAACCCAGCCCATCCAAGCCATTCACACCAGCCAAACGGCCCCATGAGACCGGCAAAATTAGCTTCGACGACGCCGATCTTGAAGGAGTAACTCTCCCCTACGATAATGCCCTTGCCATCGAGTTGCGCGTAAACAGATTCGTCGTCAAACGCGTTTTGATTGATCAGGGAAGAACCTCGGAGATAATGTATCACAAGACATTTATTAAACTTGGCTTCACCGATTCGGACTTGCTACCGGCTAAATATCCCTTGTTTGGCTTCAACGCCAACCCCGAATACCCTCTGGGCAAGATCATATTATTAGTACATGTAGGTACCAAATCAATCGACGTGGAGTTTCTAGTTGTCAGACTTCCATCATCATACAATCTCATCATGGGGAGAACCTGGTTACACGCAATGCAGGCCATACCAAGTACCTACCATCAGCTACTCCACTTTCCAACACAACATGGCATTGAGCAAATTCGAGGTTCTCAAAAATTGGTGGGTCGTGGATCATGGATCTTGGATCTTGGGACTTGGGACAGGGCTTGGGCTTGCTGGAATGGATTGAGTATGGAGGTTGGGCTTGGCATACCCATCTTAATCTTTTTGGGCCAAGCCAGATCCGTGTGCTGTTGATATTTATATACACAAAACTAGTGTTTATAGCTAGTAACTCCTCTATTGATGATGGACTTAAACCCATCAGTTTTTCAGGTTAATACAAAATTAATTCCTGTATTTGTTGTAAGGGAGCCTCTTCCTCTCTTCCTCCATGTATATAAAAGGAGGCCCTCTCTTTCAGCTTTCTACACCAGAAATTGTTGCTCTTCTTCTCTTCATAAGTTTTCGAGTTTTATATTATTTTCTTCCTGTGAGAGAGTGCTGCAAAGTTCTATTCGCCAAAACAACTCAGTCGGTTTATTTTATTTAATGGAAAAAATGGTTTTTTGGTGACTTTAATGTGAAATTAAAGTAGGTCCCAACGATTGGTTGATATGGGATTAAATGGGTTTAGATTCTTTGTAACAAGATCTTTACACCACAAAAAGAATGACCAAAAATCATTAAAATTTGAATGAGAAATTGACTCATTAAATTGGCCTCATAAAAGAGATGTTGGGAAAGGTGGTGGCAAGATTATACACAATATACATGTGTATAAAACCTGGTAACTCCTTTGTATTCATGATGGATTAAAGCCATCAATTTTGCAATTTATGTCTTGGGAGTTTTGCAAAATTAAAACACGTATTTGTTGCAGGAACCTTTTCCTCTCTCCATCCATGTGTATAAAAGGAGATCCTCTCCTTCATTCTTCGTGAACAAAAAGTTTGCTCTCCCTTTGTGTTCAAAGTTTTCCTCTAGAATTTTTATTCTTCCTGTGTGAGAGAGTGCTGCCTTTGTTGGTTCGCCAAAACTAACAGAAGGTGCTTCTGCATTAGCCGGTCTAAACCGTCGTATCCTGGGAGACAGAAGTCGACGTACCTCCAACACCCACGGTGAGGCGGCTAATCTGTTTTAAGGACATCGTGGTATCACACAGGCTTCGATTTGCTTCTCTTTGCTATGTTATTTTATTATATATTATAATTTTCAGCAAGGTTTGTTTGTTTCTGAAATTTCAATTGTTAATTATGAATCTATTTGTTTTATGTTATCACACAATTTGTACAACAATCTTTAAACAAATTACTGATCACATGTCAAGACATGATGGTTCCAGGTAGTGGAGAGGCTACAGATCATATGTCAAGACATGATGATTCCGAGTAATGAAAGAGTCTATTGATCCTATGTTAGGACGTTATGATTCCTAGTAGTAAAGTGACTACTAATCACAGGTTAAGACATTGTGATTCCTAGTAGTAGAAAGTCTACTGACCACATGTTGAGAAATTAATGATTCCTATTGATAAGACTACTGGCCGTGTTATGAAGTTTCGAATAGTAGACAATTGAACACTGGATTTGTGTTTCCTAATAGTAAGACTATTGGCTTTAGAGTGATAGGTTAGACTAAATATTTTTGGGTGCCTAATTTGGTTGATGACATTCTGGGAATGTATTTACTGTGATATGATTTTGAGAGTTTCATAATCATTGTGACACAAGGAATTGTTTAAAGACCTTGTATGAATTTTTTGGTAAAGGCTAAAAGCCTTTATATAAATTCTACAAATGTGGGGGTGTCATGCAAAAGATGGTAATACCTAAACCCAAGAGGGTTAGGATAAGCCTAAAGGACCGTTGACTTTGCATTCAACGGTTATGCACAATATAACAGTGCATATCAATTTCTTGTGTTTAAGTCTCCTATTCTAGATATACACAAGAATACTATCATGGAATCTAGAAATGCATCTTTCTTTGAAAATGTATTTCCTTGTCATATCCAAGAAGGGGTTCTGAGTTCCATGAAAGAGGTTGAAGGTGACAATGATCAAGTAAATGATCAAGCTGAGGAAGTAGATGAGCCAAGAAGGGGTAAGAGGGCTAGGACTACAAAGTCCTTTAGTCTGTACTTCTTGACTTATATGTTAGAAGGAGAACCTCGAACTTTCCATGAAGCTGTGACTTCACCTAGAAGTCCTTTGTGGAAAGAAGTAATTAAGAGTGAAATTGACTCCATCTTACAGAACCATACTTGGGAGTTGGTTGATCTACCCCTAGACAGTAAGGCCTTAGGCAGTAAGTGGATCTTTAGAAGAAAGATGAAAGTTGATGCGTCAATTGATAAGTATAAAGCTAGACTAGTTATCAAAGGATACAGGTAGCAAGAAGGCCTGGATTACTTTGATACGTATTCACCTGTGACAAGGATTCCATCTATTCGCATGGTGATTGTGATAGTAGCTTTACGTGGTCTGGAGATACATCAGATGGATGTAAAGACAGCTTTCTTAAATAGAGATTTAGATGAAGAAATCTACATGGAGCAACCCGACGGGGTCTCAGCTCCAGGACAAAATAAGAAAGTCTGTAAGCTTGTCAAATCATTGTATGGCTTGAAGCAAGCTCCCAAGCAATGGCATGAGAAGTTTGACAACGCTATGTTGTCAAATGGGTTCAAAATCAATGAGTGTGACAAATGCGTTTATGTCAAAGACACTGACAAAGGTTATGTTTGACATGAAAGATATGGGCCTTGCAGATGTCATTCTATGTATTAAGATTACCAGAACATTTAGTGGTATTGTACTTTCTCAGTCTCACTATGTTCAGAAGATACTTGAGAAATTTGGTAAATCAGATACAAGTGTGTCTAGGACATCGGTAGATGTGAGTCTACATTTGACCAAGAATAATGGTGAGAGTGTCTTTCAGCTAGAATATTCTCGAGTCATTGGAAGTTTGATATATTTGATGAGTTGTACAAGGCCAGATATAGCCTACTCTGTTAGCAGGCATAGTAGATACACGAGTAATCCGAATGCCACTCATTGGAGAGGCATTATGCGAGTGTTGGATTATCTATGTTACACCTGGGATTATGGGCTGCATTATACTAAACACCCAACTGTGGAGATGTGGTTTTGGAGATACTCTTCCGATCTTGAGGGACGCTCTTGATCCTCTTCTAGTCACCTGAAAAAGAATGAACACTTCGGTCAGGGGTGCCGGAATTAGCACTCCGACAGGAAAGTCAGTCTCGCACTCAAGATTGCTTGTATCCTAAGTTAAGCACAATAATTTTTCACCCCACCCTCAGTCTGCTATTCCTTTATTTATACTCGTTCCCTGGGCCTCGGGGCCAGGCCCATCTTTCACTCACTACCCTCTTATTTACTCGGCTCCGTAGTTCAATAACTCTTCGGCCTATCTATCTATTTTATTCGGCATCCTGATCGTGCCGGACAGAGCCGAATAATATTTGTCTTGTAGAGTACGCTTCTCATTCTTTCAATTATCTGGCACCTACAATTGCCCCCCAAACACCCCACTAGTATCATCTAGTTGACGTGTTTGGCTTCTAGTCTGAGAAAACTAAAATTCGGCGATTAACCCTCTTCCCGATGTGTGTCAGGACGTGTACATGCTTTTTGGTCATTGTAACGCTTTCTCGCCTCATTTGTGCTTCTCTCGTATTTATTATGATTTGAAGCTTAAGTCCGTTCGAATACACGCTTTTTTCGAATATTTCGAACCTTCTGGACTGCCAGTCGGTATTTCTTCTCCGACGCGCTTTCTGCAACTCCTCTCCGTCTTCTCCTTGTTTCCTTTGCCTTTCGTAAGTCTTCTTCTCTTTTCTTTACAATCCTACTTTCCGTATTTATTTTTGATTTAGAATATCCTTGAGTCCTCACTAAAATGGCTAAACATTTGAAAGACCTCCTCTCCGAGGGTTGAATGTCTGGGTTCCGAAGACATTTCTCTATTCCTGATGATGTCCATCTATCTCTAGTAATGGACAATTCCCTTGATATGGAGAGGGACGACCGAAATACAATCGTCTTTCCTCTCCTATCCATTGCGGAGGGCGGAGTTCGCTTTTCCCTACATCCATTTCTTAGGGCCGTCCTCCGCCATTGGGGTCTGATTCCCTCGCAACCCAATGTGAATTTCTTTCAAATCGTAATGGGAATTATAGAGTTGAACCGGCGCCTCAGGATCAACCTTGGCATTCCGGCGATTCGGCACTGCTGCGCTTTAGCCAAATCCTCCGGTCGGCTAGGGCGTTACTTTCTCAGGGCCAAGGACACCGACCATCACCTGGTAATGATGCTTGCCAGCTCTGGCAAACGAGTTGACGATGTAATGGTCAATGTCCGAGGCAACTGGGAATTCGGTGAAGGCGAAGATCGCCTAGACCCTATTCCCAGACGGAGGGGTGAACCAGGTTGCCGTGTAACTCCTTGTTTGTTGACCTTTCTTTTATTCAGCTTCTTTTCCAAATCTAATCCTCTGTATTTGTAGACAATAAGCTGAAGAAGGTTCTGACCTCGGCTGACGACGCAGTCCTTGCGGAAATTAAGACTGCACTAAAGTACTTTGGCCGTCAAACGTACAGAAACAAGGCAGAGCCGCCCACATTCTTCTGCGGTATTGTAGACACCCCATTTTTGACCGACCTTAAGACTCAGACGTTACCGTTTGAGCACTTGGTGATATTGTATATCGTGCTCGTTCAGAGGTTTCAGAGTCTCGGCTGCGAGCCTTGCCTCCGAACTTTTGGGCTTTTCTGTGCCTTGCCTCGGTTTGTGAACCAGGCTTCGTTTTCTCCGTTTTCTCTTCCCAAAGGGAGGGAGAGGTCTCGTATATCATCTCTCAGTGGCCGTAGGCTACGTTTCGTGGTCGTAGGCCATTTTTTTCCCGTTTGCAGCCCGGTTCCCGGTTTTCGGAGCCGTCGGCCGTGTGCCTCGGTTCGGGACCGCTTAACCACCTCCGTTTGCTTCGGTTTTTGGCACACATCTTATTTCCTCCCTTTTGAGGGACACTGTGGCTCGAGAGACCAACTTCGTGGTCGAACGCCACCTCCGGTGCTTAACAGTCAGTTTTCGGGGCCCCAAGCTGCGCGTTTTGGCCCCCGAACCTTCGTTTTGCATCGGTTTGGGTCCATTTTTGGCAAAGACCTTATTTTCATTGGTATGAAGCTTGTAGAAGGGTGGGAGGCCAGCAATTGTTCTGAGGACCAGCTTTATTCCTTCAACGCTCTCCGTCGCCCGTTTTTCTCGCTAGAAAGCTGGTGTTGACCACCCCCCGGGCCATTTTTTTGGGCCATCAACCACATATTTGTGTTGTACACACCTGGGAGGCCACCAATATGGCATGGCCGGCCATTAACCCTTCCTGACCCTTTTGAACCCCTCTGAAAAGTTGGGTTTTCTCTCTCCTGGTTCACTTTTTCTGGGTTTTGACCACATGGTTGTGTTGTGCACACATGGGAGGCCACCAATATGGGTGGCCGGCCAGTTTTCCTTGATTGAACCTTTTGAACCTGGCCGGCCGGCCACCTGGACTCTCTGAACCTGGCCGGCCATGCTCCCCACACCTTGTTCCTTCCAACTATGCCCTCATTTCCCCCCCAGATTCTGTATCCGAGAGGGAAACTTTTGGGAGGGAAATTTGAATTCAATTTTCCCCCTTTTTCTCCACTCTTGTGCCTATATAACCAGACCCTGCAGCTCCATTTTGGAGGGTTACAAAAATTGCTTTGAGCCTCTTGCATTAACCCTCCCTCTCTCTCTACTCCAAGCCTCAAAACCCCAAAGTTCTTGCACCAATCCATAGCACCACACCTCCTCACTCCATTCCAGTAACTTGGAGTCCATTTCCAGAGGCTAGGAGCACCATTTCTTGGACCAAAAATTGTTGAAGACATAGGCTACAAGGGTGAGTCCCATTTTCCCTCTTTTGTGCACTATTTTGGTCTATATCTTAGCTCCTTGTGCTTATATTTTTGGGCTCCGACCCAAACTGGAAATAGTCTTATTTTGAGCTCCTTGTCATGTTTGATTAAGGGCCTTTCCCTGTTTGAGGCTTCCTTCTCACCCTTTGTGTTTAAACTCTCCTTTAGGCCTTTTTCTTGCATAGTATTTTAGGCTTATTTGTGAGCTGTTTTGGACTTGGTCATAAACTGTAAAATATCTTATTTTGAGCCCCTCTTCAACATTGTTGAAGGGATATCCTCTGTTTGAGGCCAGAAGCTATCACTTGCTTCTTTATCCCTCTTTTAGGCCTTTTTCTTGCATGAGAGTTTAGCCTCACTTGTGTTTATTTTCGTGGCTTAATGTAAACTTTGAAGTGCCATGTTTTGAGCCCCTCTTCAACTTTGTTGAAGGGATCTTTGCCATTTGGGGCCGGCAGCTATCACTTGCTTCTTTCTCCCTTTTAGGGCCTTCTCTTGCATGTTGTTTTAGCCTTATTTGTGTTCATTTTTGAGACTTGTTGTGAACTGAAAAAAGGATTTTTTTGACATCATCTTCATGTTTTATTAAGGTTCCATTTTTGTTTGAGGTCATATGCTATCTTGTATGCTTGGTTGCCTCCCATTTTGAGCCTTACATCCTAGCCCTTGTTGCATGCTTTGTTTGGCCTTCTAGCCACTGAAATCCAGTGGATTTTCAGTGGCTTGGCTGCTGTTTTGAGCCTCCAAATTAGGGGGGGGGGGGGGGGTGACCCCCCTCTCACCTTGACTTGTTTGGTGGTCATTTCGGCCTTCCAAAGAGGCCCTATGTTGCATGCTTTGTTGACTGATTTTGGGGCCAATTTGGTGAGTTTTGAGACTATCATATTTGATTTTCAGAGTTGGTTTGGGGCTGCCACATGTCCATCTTGTATGTGCTTAATAACCCCTTTGTATGCCCTCCAAAGAAGCCCCTCATTTGTGCATGTGTTAGCTTCATTTCAGTCGTTATTTGGGTATATTTTGGCATGTTTAGTTCATTGATTTTTTCTGGTTTAGTGAGATTCTATGTGCTTCATATACGTGCCATGTAATCCATGTTTGATAGTCAAAATCGCATGCTATTTTAGGCCATCTTGCTAGCATCTTTTGGCCATGCTTTGAACTAGAAAAGTTCATGTTTTGGGACTGCCTTGACTCTGTCTTCATGCTTCATTTTCAAAAAATGCATGCTTTGTATAGCTATAAGTCATTCCATGTACCTAGTTTTGAGTTTCGGGGTTCACCTCATGCATCGGGTGCCATATTGCCATGCTTCAGGGCTGTTTAGCATCATGTTTTAATGCTGAAATTTGCATGTTTGCATATCATGTTCCATGTCTTGCCATGCTTTGGTAGAGTGGCATTCGTGCCTTAGGTTCGGTCCTCGGTTTGCGTGCATGTGTGCACACATCTCGAGTGTCTCATTTCCATCCTAATGGCCTCCTATGTGAGTGTGGCTAAGGTCCACTTGTGTTGGTGTAAGTCCATTATGCATTGTGTATGCCATTTCATTTCATAGCATTGTGTATGCTAGGTTATATGTTAGCGCATTGTGTATGCCATGTTACCTCGTGCATCGTGTATGCCATTTCGTAGCATTGTGCATATTAGGTTGTATCTTAGTTGCATTCATACATGTCATGCATATTGCATTGTGTTTGGGATAGGAGTTAGCCCGAGCACGGGAAACGAGGTACGTTTCGTACTCCGATTGACGGAACGTGTCTCAATTCCCCAGTCGCCGACACTCCGGATTACCCATGATGGAGTTTAGGTTTTGTTTTGTTTTCATGTGCATTCATTTCATATTGAGTCGTGCAATTCGACTCCTCGGCCATCATGCATTGAGATGCGTGATTGGTGGCACGAGGATCGAAGTGTGCATATATATGTGAAAATACTTTGCCATGCCCCTTTCTTGCTCTCTGTTGCAGCAAATGAAGAATCAGCAGCCTTCTGGAGCGTGGCGCGCTTTCCAAGTACAATTGCAAACAGAGGCTAATTGGGGCATCGCAATGGATTTCCGCGCAAGGCAACCCAAACATGCATCATTCATCATCCGGATCAGAGTTGAGGCAGTCCCTGGCTTGCATGCCAATTTATTGCTTTCCTAGTTAAATTTGTTAATTAATTATGGTTTTGTATTTATTCGAACTGTATTTATTCGGGAC
This sequence comes from Camellia japonica, assembly GCA_030407325.1. Lineage (NCBI taxonomy): Eukaryota > Viridiplantae > Streptophyta > Magnoliopsida > Ericales > Theaceae > Camellia > Camellia japonica. The sequence continues at coordinate 129,735,888 of JAPPVO010000031.1, forward strand.
TGTATATTATTCTTTCGGACCCTCCGAATGAGGGCACAATTGTAATAAGTGTGCGTACGTGTGATGTATGTCTTCCAACCCCATGTCTTTCTCCCTTTTATTTACCAGCTTATGATGGTTAGATTAGGGCATGTTTCAATTAGCATACAGTATGATAGCATGTTTGCACTCATTCATCTGTTTTGCATGCACCGGGCTTGGCGCATCATACTAACTGCATTTGTATTTCAATTCCAAGTTGAATATATGTTAGCTGTTGCATCTCATATGCCATGCTTAGAATAGCCGAGCCTGCTATAGTTGCATTTTTGCATGTGTTGCATTAGGCATTCCTGTATAGTTAAGATCATGCATGGATTTCTAATTAGCTTTTGTTTTAGCTTGGAGTACTCGGTGAGTTTTTATGCTTTAGCATCCTTGCATGCGTGTGAGTGACTGCCATGAATAGCATGCTTACCATGAGGCTATGTGCTTATGTGATATAACTGCTTGAATGCCTGTGGGTGAAGGTTGGGTTATTTGGATTGGAACAATGCATTGACTGTGAGTTTTAAGCCCACTAGATAGTGGCAAAACCATCTTTTCTAAGCCCACCTGAGGGTGGCAAAATCTGCATTTTAAGCCTACTTGCGAGTAGCAAACCATTTTCAAAAATAAACATGAAATGTTTCGTTCCAATTCAGGCGACCTGGTCTATACTTGTATGCTGTGCGCATCACATAGTAAATCTAGGCTAATAACCGGAATAAGAATGCATAAGGTTTTCAAAACTCGATATCATGGTTAGTAGAGGCCGATCTTTGATCGGGCGAGCGGGGGTGCTCACGAAGTGACCTTTCCCAATCGTACCCAAGTTCCAGAGCCGAGGCAACTTTGGTGATGACGGACACGTGGCCTTAGGCAACGAGTCAGGGTTTCCTAAATTTCCCAAAAATAAAATATTTAGGTGGCGACTCTGTATCTGGCAAAGCAGTCCATGTTTGGCACTTCTTTCAAAAATCTGTTTTCTCAAAACGATTTGCCGGATTTGGACTCTTTGGTTCAGATTAAGAACCGTGACAATTTGAGTCCGAACTGTAGTGAACCCCAAAATGAACGGAACGGGGGACTCATTCCCTCCCGGGGCGTTCGGGGACGTCTATAGGTATGAGCCTACCTATACTACGTTCTCAGCCGCAGACAACATTCCGATCCCAACCGGCGAACAACACTATACGGCTCTTATCTTCCCTAGCTTCAAGTCCCTTAGGCAAATTGGTCTCGAAACTCCCGATTCGGAGCAAGACTTAGAGCCGGTGGTCCAAGTAGTCGCCGAATCAACCAGGGAGTTCACTGCCGAGGCCAAAGAGGTCGACGAAGCTCTCAAATCAGCATTTGAGGTTGCCGGTCATAACCAGCCTAACTCACTGTCCACTTCGGGGCAAGTAGAGTTTTCCTTCGAAGATATTTTTACAGACTTGGGAGACCTACCCGGCGATTTTTCTAAAGGCATGGCTGGAGAAAATCTCACGCAAATGGCGAGAAAGAGAAATGCCGAGCGAATGGCCGCCCGAAAGAAGGCGGAGGCCGCTCGTTCTGAGCCTGCCCCAGTTGAGTCTTTACAACCCGTTACTGAAGAGGAAACGGCTCAAGTTGTTGTGGATGAGGTGGAGAAGGAGGCCGAACAGCAGATTTCGGAAGAACGACTGGTTCCAAAAGAGCGGGGCGAGAAACGTAACGCCGAGGAAGACACTGGTTCGGAGGATAGCCCTGCTGGCAAACGACCTCGTTTAAAGGAGTCCGACGTGGTTGTTCCTTTTGTTGTTCAACCAAAGATCAAAAACACGCCAATCTCCGCTGACACATCCGTTATGAAGGATCCAGCCATAGCGTTGAGCTTGGCCGCCTTAGTTTCACTACCGGCTGACAAGGCTATCTTTCAGGAAGAGCCTGATTCGGTGACTATAGGATTTGCTGCCCAGTCAGCCCTTCTGGTATGTATACGATATTCTCTTTTTTTAATCGTTTGGTTTGGTTTGTATACGATATGGCTTGGTGTGATGATCCCAACTTGTTTTGACGACGGTTGGAAGGATAGCCGAACTAGGCCGCTGGCAACATGATGCCATTGAAAGAATTGGCCGCTTAAAGTCTGAAGCTGAAGGTGAAAAGAGTAGGGCCGAGTTCGAGGCGATGAGAGCCGCAATGGAAAATGCTCGAGCCAAAACGGAAAAGGAGAGGGCTCGGACTGCTGACCAGCTCAGATCCGAAGCCGAGGATAGGGCGAACGCGAGCAAGGAATCGCTCGAGTTAGCCAAGGAGGCGCTTGCCAAGGCAGAGGCTGAGTTAAAGGAGTTGAAGGCGGCCAAGGAAAAAGCCGAATCCGAAGTTTCTACGGCGCTTGAGGCTGGAAAGAGCACCGCCTTCAAGAAATACGTATACGAAGTCCCCAAATTCGAGAATCGAGGATTCAAACATGGGTGGCTCAAAGCCCTTGCTGCCGTTGGAGTTACATTGGCAGCGCCAATTCCATACGAGCAAGTGGACGTTGAGCCGCTTGAGTCTGATCCCGAGGATTTATCTGGGAGACATTCTAGTTTTATTAAGTATATTCAATTTCAATGTACGTTTTTTGGTTTTCATATGTAAAATGTCCGCTGCCAGCGCCCAGTTTATGAATGAAAATTTTATATGCTCTCAAATTATTTCTCGTATTGTTTGCTGTATGAGTGTATAGTTAGGAGAATCAGCAGTTAGAACAAAATGTCAAGTTTGCGTGAGACGGTAGACTTAACAGCCGATTTAATCATAAACAAAGTGAGTTCATGACTACTGTTCAGATAAATCGACTCATGGAACAGCTGGGGCACTTGAGCCGTATAGATTGATGAATTTGCCCTTACCCCAGCTAGTTCATGAACGTAGAACGCCGACTATCACATAATGAATCTTGTACGAAATAATCGATTCGTGGAATGGCTGGGGCACTCGAGCCGTATAGATTGATGAATCTGCCCTTGCGCTAGCTGGTTCATGATCGTAGAACGCCGACTATCACGTAATGAATCTTGTACGGAATAATCGATTCGTGAGACGGTAGACTTAACAGCCGATTAAAATTAGGATCTGATTTAATCATAAACAAAGTGAGTTCATGACTACTGTTCAGATAAATTGATTTGTGGAACAGCTGGGGCACTCGAGCCGTATAGATTGATGAATCTGCCCTTGCTCCAGCTGGTTCATGAACGCAGAACGCCGACTATCACGTAATGAATCTTGTACGGAATAATCGATTCGTGGAACGGCTGGGGCACTCGAGCCGTATAGATTGATGAATCTGCCGAATACCAGTGGTTGAAGGGGCGATTGGGGCTTGACTCAGTCGGCGCAGGGCTATTGACGCGTCAATATTAATGAGATTCCCTCGGACATGCTACCCTTGTAGGGAATAAATGAGCGTGTACTTCATGAATGAGGGTCCTATTTATATGTTTAGTGAGCATCTCAGTCTCGCTCTTTGAGGAAGATTAAACAAGGGCGAATGTCAAATAAGCTTTTCTTCAACAGCAGGGGTGAAGCGAAGACGCTAGCTGAGCTGGGAGTTGCCATGAATCGAAGCGGTAAACCTTCACGCACGGGCGGTAGGACTTTGAGGGATCGAGAGAGACCCCAATTTCCTCGTCGTCGAAGTAGATCGCCTAGGAGGGACAATCAGCCACAGCGTAAGTCTCCTCAATCCCCGTCCTGGAAGGGAATCTGACGCGACTCCTCGTCCATTGAGTTTCGCGGTCTTCGTGGGTAATAGACCAATGATGGAGGCGGATTCGATCATTTGAGATCCAAATGTGGCAGTCGAGTTTATTCGACAGATTTTTCCACCCGAAGTTCAGTAGTCGATGGTAGGTCGGCCGGACTTCAAAGTGTTTCGTGAAGGCGTTCATGGGGCGGTGAGGGGACTATACACGGCTTATGAGATCGACATGCGTCTCCGCGCCGCTCACCGCGACATAGAACAGAGAGATGAACAGATTCGAAAGTTAGAAGCTCGCGCCGAGAAGGCCGAGCGTGAGCTAAGGAAAATGAAGCCTGCCGGGGCCCAATCAACCGACCAACCCAACCTGGTTATCGCAGAAAGGGTCACTCAAAGGCTGATTAGTGATGCGACTGTCGATCGTAATACGGCTAGCATGTTCGCGATTGAGACTGCGAGAGCCGTGGCCTATGAAACAGGCTTCCATGATGGCCGACTGGTCGGAATTCAGAAGACCAAAGAGAAACTCGCCGAGGAAGTTTGCCGATGTGAAAATCGTGGCTTTAAGCACGGTTGGATCAAGGCATCTCAAGCCATGGAAGCTCTCCGAGCGTCGGGAATTGATTCGACGCTGCCACTCTACCAACGTAATCATTTTCCCTTTTCCGCTTTGAAGTTGAGAAGAGTGAGGATAAGGGCGACGCCGTATAAAAATACTATGTAATTGTGTAATTATTGCCTGATTGAATAAATCGTCCTATTTTAAATGTTTCATTGTAATCTGCATTCGGCACACTCGTGTTTGCATACATTTTCATTGTATGAACATTGTCCGGCCCAAGTTAAGTAGGCATTTAATTCCGAACGGTTATATGTCGACTTGTCATGAGCATTCTTGATTAAATGTCGTTCGTTTCATGCACGATCAATCCGCCGATTAGGCTCTGAATTCGGAGGCTTAATCGGCCCAAAGGTGTCACGCTCCAGGGGCTCCAAATTCGGAAACTGTCAGCCCATCTATAATTGCCATAATTAGTCCATTTTAACTCGAAAAAGCCAAAAATTAGTAGATGGAGTGACTATGGCCAATATCTACCGGCGTCCGTCTTTTGGAGTTCAGTATTGATGAAATCGCCTCGGGGTCACCGCAAGGATTAGAAATAAATTGCCTTGGACTTTTCGCCCCAGTAATTTCACCTATTGAGTTCAGACTCGCTTTAAAACAACTTTGACAAATATGAATGTCAAATGGAATTTTCTTCATTAGCAGAAGAGAGGCTCGAACTTTGGCTGAGCTCGATACTGCAATGAATCGCAGCGGAGAACCCACCCGTGCGAGAGGTGGGGCGTTCAAAGAACGGGAAAAATGTCAGCCTCCAAGTCATCGGAGAAGAGCACCCCGAAAGAAGGATGAGGCCGATGTAGCGTCACGATCGTTTAATTTTACTGTTTTCGTGGGGAATTCCTTTCTTGTCTTGGATCTTGACCTTGACATTGTCTATGGTGTCAAGGCTCTCTACCTCGAGGGTGATTGTCTCGCCGATGTGAACATTGTGGATTCAAGCGCAGTCAGATCAAAGCATTTCAAGCTACGGACTCTCTCCGAGCAGCGGGCGTCGATTCGGCGCTATCGCTGTTCCAACACGACCACTTCCCCTCTTTCGCCTTCGAAGCTTAAGAAGGGTGAGGATGAAGGCGACGCTGTATGAAAATAGATATTGTAATGCTCGAACGCGGATTGCGTTTTTTGTAATTACTGTTTTAATCGAATAAAAATGTTTTATTTTAAAAATTTGTATCTCATTGTGAATTTTTTGTTAAGCATCTTATTTCGAGTGTTGGCACGTTTTGTTTTGTTCATGCGGTTATGCCGGCTCAACTTATACATCCCTGCTTTGATGTGAACCTGGAGGGCGCTCCGGTTTGGAGGCTTTATCGGCCTAACGACATCACGCACCGAGGGGGCTCCGAATTCGGAGACTGGCCAATCGGGATATCCACGAAGGGCGCTCCGAATCCGGAGGCTTAATCGGCCCGGCGACGTCACGCGCCTAGGGGGCTCCAAATCCGGAGGCTTTTTGGCCAATCGTGATATCCACGAAGGGCGCTCCGAATCCGAAGGCTTTATCGGCCCACCGACGTCACGCGCCGAGGGGGCGCCGAATCCAGAGACTTTTTGGCCAATCGTGATATCCACGAAGGGCGCTCCGAATCCAGAGGCTTAATCGGCCCGGCGACGTCATGCGCGGAGGAGGCTCCTAATCCGGAGGCTTTTTGGCCAATCGTGATATCCACGAAGGGCGCTCCGAATCCGGAGGCTTTATCGGCCCACCGACGTCACGCGCCGAGGGGGCTCCGAATCCGGAGACTTTTTGGCCAATCGTGATATCCACGAAGAGCGCTCCGAATCCGGAGGCTTTATCGGCCCAACGACGTCATGCACCGATGGGGCTCCGAATCCGGAGGCTTTTTGGCCAATCATGATATCCACGAAGGGCGCTCCGAATCCGGAGGCTTTATCGGCCCAACGACGTCATGCGCCGATGGGGCTCCGAATCCAGAGGCTTTTTGGCCAATTGTGATATCCATGAAGGGCGCTCCGAATCCAGAGGCTTTATCGGCCCAACGACATCATGCGCCGAGGGGGCTCCGAATCTGGAAACTTTTTGGCCAATCGTGATATCCACGAAGGGCGCTCCGAATTTGGAGGCTTTATCGACCCAACAACGTCATGCGCCGAGGGGGCTCCGAATCCAGAGGCTTTTTGTCGGAGCACCTTTTAGCTAGATTTCGCAGTGGGTGGGACTACAACTGTTCAACAAGAATCCTTGCATTACAAAGGTGGAATGTGTACATGGCGAATCATTTAGAGCTAAGATCATTCCCCACAAGTCGGGTTTAATGACAGAATTTTTGAGTTCCGGGGCCGCGACGTATTTCTGAGCCAATATGGAATCCTTCCGATAATGGCTGTCTCAGTTATGACCTAATTGAGGATCAACTCTCCCGGTGTGTAGCGCGGAGCTGAACGCGTTGATTATATGACTTGGCAAGTTGCTGCTGGTATCGCCTAGGGCTACTGTGGCTTTTCGCTAGGGAGTTGTCCGACATTGTCGAGGATGTTTTGATTCAGCACTTCGGAGGGGTTGGCCTACGACTTCGTAGGGGTCTTTCCAAAAAGGAGATAGCATGCTTGCGCGGACTGCCAGGAACCACGGATTTGCTCAATGCCGTGTTCGGTCGGGAAGCGCAGCAACTGATGGTAGGTGCTTGGCACGGCTTGAATAGCATGCAACCAAGTTCGCCCCATGATGAGATTATATGGCGACGGGAGCTTGATGACCAAAAATTCTACATCCATTGTTTGGGAGCCTGCTCGAACGGGTACTGTGATTTTTCCCAACGGGTACTCTGGATTTGCATTGAAACCGAACAAATGGTGAGGAGCTGGAGACAGGTCTGATTCGTTGAAGCCGAGTTTGATGAAGGTTTCGTAATACATAACCTCCGAAATGCTCCCTTGGTCTATGAGGACGCGTTCAACGATAAATCGATTCACATGTAGCTCAATGACCAATGGGTCACTATGGGGGAGTATCACGCCGATAAGATCGGAATCGTCGAAGATAATACTCGAAGCTTTATGGGGCTGCTTCAATGGTGTGCGTTGCTTCTGGGGGGCTGACTGAATTGCGTGTACGACAAGTGGCGTTGGAGAGCCGTATATCATATGAATGATGCCGAGCGGCGGAGAATCTTGCCGAAGGGCAACTGTTTTGATTGCGTTTTTTTGGACGTGTTGCTAGAGTCGACCATCTTGCACCAATTCCTCGAGGTGGTCTTTCAGAGCATAGCAGTTTTCCGTATCATGGCCGTGATCTTTGTGATATTCACACCGCTTGTCCTGCCTTCTCGTGTCGGGAGGTCCCACCATTTTGGACGACGATTTGAAGAACGGAAGATGTTGGATTTGGGACATAACCGAGCTGATTGGCTCTGACAGCTCCGTATATTTCTTGTCGGCGCGCTTTGTGCACCTATTATCAACTTGCAATTGCTCATTTGTTCGGTGTAAGCATTGATCGCTTGATCGGCGAGAATCCCGTTTCTTGTCTCATTTAGCCCGCTGTCGTGGTTCAGGGCTGTGAGGAGGTACGGAACTTATTGGCTGAGCAATTTCAGGGGGGGCCGTTTTTATGGCAATGTGTCCGGCTTTAACCAGCAAGGCGTCATCTTCCACTTTGCAGTATTCCTCTACTTTCTTCATAAACCCCCAGACTGTTTTGGGGGGTCTTCTAGTCAAGGAACTGCGGAGGGCACTATCCGGGTGTAATCCCATTTTGAAGGCGGCGATGGCCATGGAGTCATTGCAAGCATCATCAACAAGATTAAAGCACTCCTAATATCGTGCCGAATATGCTCTTAGTGTCTCTCCTGGCAGGATTTGCATTGCCCAGAGAGAGTCAGCTTATTTCGGCTGAACCTCGTTGGTGATGAATGTGGCCCTGAAGAACTTCTGTAATTAGTGGAAGGTTTTGATCGAAGCCGGTTCTAGTTTATAATACCACCTGACAGCCAATGGTCCCAAACTGCTGGGAAATATTCGGCACATGAGGGCCTCGTCGTCTGCATGCAATGTCATGGCTTGCTTGTAGTGGTGGATGTGATTAGTGGGGTCTGACTTTCCATCATAGAGAGTGAATGATGGAGCTTTAAACTTTTTGGGCAGGATTGCCCTTGCGATCCGTTGCACAAAGGGATCATGCTGGTCCTTGTCGTTTGAGCCGTTTCTTCTGCGCTTATACCTTATACATGGGCCCTCTTCAGAGGAGTTGGAAGTTGCAGGTCGTCCTTTCTTTTTGGGCTCCGGAGATAGTGATTCGGAGTCGCTATCAGTGTCTTGTTGCCGGGCTCGAGGTCATCGACCACCTGCTTTCAGAGGTCGTTCCAGATCTTGGCACACGGCTTGTTTGGATTTTGCCACCTCCAGGGCCAAATCCTGACGGAGACGCTCGTTCTCAGCGATCATGTTCTCCAACCGCTGCTCGTTTTGCTTTGCTAGTTCCATGATCGCTTGCTCCATGATCGCTTGCTCCATGATCGCTTGCATTGCCTTATGCTCTGGGGTCGAAGGTGAGGTGAAGTTCAAAGCGCGTCTTGCCGGGATATTCTCTGGTCCATGCATGTTTGTTGGAGTGAAATCGTCTAACTGCGTTGTTTCATCAGTGGCTATTGGAGGGTCCTCCGTTACGCCGGCCATGGATATGCTTGAGTATTTCCACAGACGGCGCCAGTTGTGGAGATGTGGTTTTGGAGATACTCTTCCGATCCTGCGGGACGCTCTTGATCCTCTTCTAGTCACCTGAAAAAGAATGAACACTCCGGTCGAGGGTGCCGGAATTAGCACTCCGACGGGAAAGTCAGTCTCGCACTCAAGATTGCTTGTATCCTAAGTTAAGCACAATAATTTTTCACCCCACCCTCAGTCTGCTATTCCTTTATTTATACTCGTTCCCTGGGCCTCGGGGCCAGGCCCATCTTTCACTCACTACCCTCTCATTTACTCGGCTCCGTAGTTCAATAACTCTTCGGCCTATTTATCTATTTTATTCGAGATCAACGATGGAATTTGAGTTTATTTCTTTGAATAAAGCAACTGAAGAAGTTGAATGGCTTTGCCAGTTTGTTGAGAATATTCCACGTTAGTCGAGGCCTGTGCCTACTATCTGTATTCATTGTGATAGCCAATCAATGATTGGACAGGCACAGAGTCATATGTATAATGGAAAGTCTAGACATATCCGTCGTAGACATAATTCCATGCGACAACTACTCTCTGTAGCTTGCTTTTTTTGCACCTCTCGGAGACAATTAGCCCTATAGTTCAGACTCTCGTGGTTCTACATCTGATTTCACAAGTGCAATGTAAAATAGATAAACACAAATGAGTCCAAATCCAGCATACATTTTGGAAAATCGATTTTGAATAAAAAATGCCAAAAAATGACTGCTTTGCCAGATTGCAGAGTCACCACCAAAATACTTTTGGAAAATTTAGGAAACCCATGACTCGTGCCAAAGGCCACGTGTCCGTCATCATCAAAGTGTGTCAGCTCAGGAACTTAGATACGAGAAGGGAATGTCATGAATTGAGCACCCCACTTGCTTGATCAAAGATCGACCTTTACTAATCATGATGTGATTCTTATTTACATTATATGCTCTTGTTCTAGTTATTAGGCTAGCTTACTATGTGTTGCACGCAAGTATAGACTAAGTTTGCAAAAGTTGGAACACTTTGATTTCGATGTTTGTTTTTGAAAGAGTTTGTGAACGCATTATTTGGAAAAGCGAGTTCGAATGCACATTTAATCAAATTATTCCAAGTTAAGCAATTAGCTTTCATCCACTGGCATTCAAACAAGTATATCACTTAAGCACTTAGCCTTATGGTAATCATGATTATCATGGCAACAATTGCACGCATGCAATATGCTAAAGCAATAAGCACTCACCTAGTACTCCGAGGCGAGTCAAAGCAAGAAAAGGGGTTAGAAAAATGCATGATCCTAACTATGTAAATAACTAATGCAACACATGCGGAATGCAATTTAATAGGCTCGGCTACTAACATGGCATGTGAATCAATTGGATAGCATGCGGTTTAAGCACGTTTTCAAAGAAGTAATAAATAATAATGTGAGTTAGAATGATGAGCCGAACTTTTATGCATGCAAGACACATGGATGCAAGGCATGGAAAATGTTAAACGAAATATGATGTACTACGCTATCCATCATAAGCGGGTAAATGAAAGGGAGAAAGAACGGGGGTTGAAAGACATACACACCTTATTACATGTTTATGCTCGCATAAGAGGGTCCAAATAAATGTCCTAGCTAATTACTACAAATTAACTAACTATTACAATACCCAAAATAAATGAATCAACTATTCTAGCTAATTATTTACAAGTTAGAACCAATTAATTAAGTGCAACACAAAATTAATTAACTAAGCTATTACAAGTTCAAAGGAATTACACTTAATTAATTACAAGATACTAATTAACGTGCCATGAGGAGGAATTGCTCATGCATGAAATCCGGATTTGCCACCCGAAAATGCCCCTGTTTGGCTGCTAGAATGATGCTGTTTTGCAGTCAGAAAATTGCACTGTTTTTCGCCTCAGCCTTTGCTCTGTTCTGCAGGAAAAAGGACACTGCCTGGCTGAAAAAGGTGGTCGGCGGGCCAGAAGAAGTGGTCTGCCGTACAGTAATGTGGCCGGCTGGCCACTAATGTTTGGTACTGCCTTGTTGCAACCGACATGAAACAGAGCACAAACGGAGTATTTTCAGGGGATGTTTGTTCACCCTGTCTCTCTTTATCATCAATAGGTCAAATGAGGGGTAGGCTCGATTCATAAGCCATCAATCGACGCAAACGCATTGCATGATAGTCTATGAATCAAGGGACAAAAGCTTAATAAATGAAGCTAAAAGACCAACAAAAACCTCTCCATATCATGATATTGATCAAGAGAAGTGGTTGACTTTATATTTTGAACCATTATCATCATAAGAGAGTATGAAATGGCTCAAAACTTAATGGATTCAATTAACGTCTGATTGAACCCCAAACCATTTTATTATCTTGTTACCTCTTAGTCCAATTGTACCACCTTTTTTAATTATCTTTCCATTCATTAGTCATTTTAGTCCAATAATGAAGATTAAGTCCACTAATGGAGAGGAGTGTCAAGCAAAGGGTTGTTTTGGGCATGAGAGAGAGGTCATGACTTTGGTAATGAACCTCCGAAAAGATTAAATTAATTATTAAGCACGGAGTTCTATTTCTCAAACCTAAACAACACTTATTTGAAACAACTCTCAAAGCAAAAAAAAAAAAAAAAACCAAGAAAAGAGGGAGAGTGCAGAGATGATTAGAGGTGAACACAAGTATGGAAAGCTTGAAATAAATGCTATCAACTCAAATAGGTTGATGTCTAATACCTAAAACACCAAACCTATGAGGACTATTACACTACCAATACATTATACAAAGTATAAATGAAATGGACAACCTAAAATAGTCAAAAATAGCACTGAAATTCTAAGAGAAGAGCTTGAAAAAGTTAGCTAAAATAACAAGGACATGAAGCTAGTAAACAAGCACAAGGAGGGGAGGCTAACCCCTCCATTTTTGGGACTTCAAAACCACATTTTTAGCCTCTGAAAACCTCTGAAATTCAGTGGCAAAAAGCTCAAAAAAAGTTGATGAAGAGATGGGAAACGCAAGGGCAAAAGCTTGGAATACAAGGTACAAAGAAGGGTGGTCCACCCCTCTACCTTGGATAGCTTTTAACCACAAGTTTCAGCCCATAAAAATAGTTTAAAAATAGTTCAAAAACAGCAAATAAAGATAGGAAGTAAGTAACGGAAAGAAGCTAGAAATATACCTCTTGAAGAGAAGTAACCCCTTGGAGTTATAAACCATCAATTTCTCATCCTTAAGAGCTAATATGCAAGCTCAATAACCTCAACAAAGAACCCTTAAAATTTGGTTTAGGAAGTCTAGGTGAGGTGTGTATTGTAAGAACCTGAATTTTCTGACAACTAAGTAGTTCGTTAATCATAATATTAAGTCAATTCATAGTGATTATTAAATTGTTAAATTATTATGTTAATAGCATCATGATTAATACCAATATTAAATTCCTTTAAATAAAATTATTTATCTTTCTGTGATAAAATTATTGTAGCTAAATACAGTTGTGGAAACTAAATGAGTTAAATAAATAGTAACTAAATTAATCAGAGGATAGTAGGGAGCAAAATATCTAGTAACTAAGTTATATAGATTAATTGATTTTTATTTTGTATAAAAATAAAAAAAATAAAGAAATCAGATTTGTTTTGGGCAGAGGATTTTGGCTGACTTTCTTCCCAATAGGCTGCTGTCAAAGCATGCCAGCATACTCTAAGGCCTATACATAGGTGACAATTCCAAGCCTCTGTCACGGCATGCCATGGCATGCAAGCATACTCTAAGTCTCCAAGCCTATTCTTGTAGATGATAGTTCCCAAGCCAATAGAAAAATAAATTAATTAATTAAGTAATTAAATAAAATAAAATAAAAAAATAAAGAAGGCCTCCAAGCTCCTATATATAGTGCACTATTCACCCATTTTTCATCTCTACGGCTGAGGAAAGAAAAAGAGAGGAAGAGTAGAAAAGAAAAGAAAAAGAGAGGAAGAAGAGAGGGTCCTTGGTGGTTACCAATTCAAAACAAGTTTTGAGAATTGTTTGTAAAAGTTCTTGAGGTAAGAAGACTCAACCTCTATCCTCCCTTAGATATTTTTTTATACTAAATCTATATATCAAAAATATGCAAGAGTATGCATTGTTAATACACAATAACTCAATGCATGTTGATAGAATGATGATCTTATGATATATGATTTCTATCCTTCTTGCAAGTATAGATTAGAGGGTCTAGTTATTGATTTTTCTTCTTATGTGCTCAAATATTCTCTATTGTTTGAATTAATCTTGCAGGCTTTTAAATTTGTGTTTGCTCTTCATAAATATTATTTTCAACTATTCCCTGTCACCACTAATGAAAGTAAATATGAAGGATTAGAGTTTCACATGGGAATAGTAGCAAGAAATAAATTTTATGGTCTTACGTATGATTTAGGGTGAATACAAAGTGTGTTTTTCACAAAATAATGAACTTCCAGCAAAAACAGATTTTTAATCCGTTTTGAATAAACACAAACAAACTCATGAGACCACTTTCATAAAATCTGAAACTACTAGAGTTAGTTTAACATGTTGTCATGGTGCTAGAATATCGAAAAAAAAAATTATTTGACAACATTTCGTGGCCAAAACATATTTTTAACTTCATTGTTGTTTGGAGGCAGTAGCAATGTTGACTTTACCAAGTCATCGTTTATTCTACAGAATGAACTTTCCAGTGATTCAAATTGGAGAATCTATATTTTTAAGTTACCTTTCAAATGCCGCTGGTTTCATAATTTTTTATTAAGCATTGAGAGAGAAATGTTAATTTTTCCAAAATGTACCAGAATCTGTCCAGTTTTCTTAGAAAAATTATTTGACCATCTTCCATTGGGTTTCAGTCTTCAAACTCTTCTAGAAATATGTTCTAAACTCAAATATCTAGCAAACCGTTCTGACTATTCCTCTTTTTGGCACCTTTTGAGGCCCCTTTTTATTTTTCAAACACAGATCACCTGTTGTGGAAGTTAATATAACTCACTATCCCAGAAAAACTAGTTTTCTTCCAAAATTTATTTCTCTATTTTAAAATCGTTTTTAGCCTGGTATTCTTCTCAAAATATTTTCCTAACTCGATGAACTAGCACCATTTAAAATATTGTAATGGTTGAACTTCGTTTGGTTTGGGTTTTATATATATATATATATATATTTTGTCAGACCATACAGTGCTGAAAGAAAAAGTGTGTGAATTCCTAAGAAACTTTGTGATGAGTCCTAAGACATTCTGTCATATCTATTTTAGTTGCCATACATGATTGTGTTGTGCTATATAAATATTATGACACTGTGGTTTTCAAACTAAAACTCGTACATGCATGAAAATGTGAATTAGATGAAGTAAAGAAAAATGAAATAGAACTGATGCATTAAAATTTAAAAGTGAAGGGGTGAGCCCGGTTTAGAATCTTGCGCAAGTGAGTTGCGAACCCTAACATGGCACGGAAAGGTATTTCGGCTCTTATCAGTGTAGGCGATATAAGGTTGGTGGTGTGGGTGTCACAACATAGACCGTTCCCTTGGGACAGACCGTGATGTCACGACTCAGGTACGTAACCCTAATGCGTGGGCATCATTGGTAGTTACAGCAAGTAGCATTTGAATATTTAACCAAGGGGGAGTCAGAATTGCCCGTGGCCATTGTTTAGCAGTTGAGTGGAAATAGTGCTCCGCGGGGAGTTACTTAAACTTATCTGATAAATTAAATCTATGTGAATTTAAAAGAAAAGTTGGCATTTTTCCTTATGATGAGATACTGCTTCCGCTTGCCATTGTTCTTATTATCTAGTGTTATTACTTCAAGTGATAGCATTCCTGTTATGCTTATTAAGTGCTGCTTGTTATTCTGTTACTACACAGTATTCGTTAATTGTGAGTATTATTATCGGGGTGGGTATTTTCGGGTTGTAGTATCTTATTGAGCTTGTCGCTCATTGGCATTCCCGTTGCCCTAGCATTCCCGTTGCCCTGGCATTTCATGCCAGGTACCGAAGAAACCGAAGGAAACATCAAGGTGTTGGAAGGAAACATTCATCCCTGGTTAGCTTGAAGCATGCTAAAGTTCCATGAACCCTTTTTCTAAGTTTTCTAGTTTTTCTCTAGTTTTTTTTTTATTTTTTTTATTTGTGTTTTTCTTTCATGTACTAAAACAAAGTTTTAAGTTTGATTAGAGTTGTAATTTAAGAACTTTTAGTTTCTATGTTGTAAATCAAAATGGATGGTGGTAAATTTGGTGGCAACATTGATGAGGATTCTTAATTAAGAAAATTGATTTTAAGTTTTAAACATTATTATGATGTCCTCAAATTTTGAGGCGTCACATGCATAGGTTGCAAGGAAGAGAGAGATAATTTTTTTTTAAAGAATTTTGTTTCACCAAAAATTTCTAACCTAGTTTTATGAGAGGATGTCAAGTATATATAGAAAATTATGTCACTCCCTCAGAAATATCAGTATAGAAATAACTGGTGCAGTGCATGCACTTGTGAAGACAACTGGCACAGTTGGCAGAAAATATCTGTTTTGCCGGAACAAATGGTCGGCCAGCCACTAAGGGGACAACCATACACTCATTTGTGGCCAGCCGGCCACTCAGTTGTAACGCCCCGAAAATTGGGCAGGGTGTATCTATTTATACAACCCACCTGATAAACAAACACATATATCTAGCTAACTATTCCATACATCCATTTCCATTTGATCCCAAATACCAAATACATGTTGTTCACATCTCAATGCCCCAGTTCCAATTCCAAGCATGCATTTTACAACAAGTATGAAATGAAAACCAAAAAGAAAATAAGTGCCCTACAGGCTTATAAATTTATCCAAGAACATTCTTGGTTACACAAAATGGAGTTTCAACTCAACGCAAATACAGCCCTGGGCTTACATTCAACAAATAACAATAAAACAAAAATAAAGCCTCAGCTCCGAGTCCTCCCAAGTCAATGCCTTGGTGGAGGCATAGCACCTGTACCTGAAATGGTTTCCCTTATAGGGTGAGCCACAGCCCAGTAGAGATATACTACACAACGTATGAACCATGACAAAACTAAAGAGGAGTATACTCATGCCATGCTCATGATAAAACAATTTATCTATCTTTTTATAAAGCATGCAATGCTGAAATGCAACAACAGATATAAAACCATTTCCATTTTAAACCATATCTGTTACATGAATACATGCTCTGTGAATCTCTAGGTGAGTGTCTGCAAGTAGGCCCCAATGCCCTACCACTGTCATTTTTACTAGTAAACTAGAAGGCTCGACACCTAATCGCGCGGTTCTACACCCCCTAGCCAGATTCACCAAGTATTCGTCTTTTCGCAAATAGATACATTTCCAAATACTTCTCAAAAACAGATACATTTCCAATGAAATGAATGTAATGCCATGTCCAATGCAACAAATGGGGAATGTGGTTCAATTTACCTAAGTCTCATGCATTTCTACAACAATATGGCTATCCTCCACCGATAGCCCTAAACAGATATTTAAACAATTAAATTCCAAAAAAATTTCGATAAATACAATCTATTCCACATCTCATCAAATATGAACAACTACACTAGTTTTCATATCACAATCACGTCCGGTAACCTCTCAAGGTCCATTTCTAACCGTGTCAGTTTTATTTCAACAGATACATTAAACAAAATAATACTGTTAATGCCCAAGAAAATATCACTTTCTCTACAAACTCATTCTCCAAGCATTATTCAATTATGACATCCTATTTTGATCGAAAGCCCAAAAAGTTAAACGTAATTCCTTTATTTTCTTTAAAAATGCTCTTTTGATCACAAACCGGTAAAAATTTCAAAACCAATCGAATCGAAGTCCGTTTTTGTTCAAATTTAAAACATAACTCTTTCATAACCTTACAAACATATTCCAAGTTTACACTTTTGCAATTTGAACATCAACTTTTTATTTTTCTATTCTAATTAAATTATATACAACTCTAAGCTCCCTATAATCAAGTAAAAGTGCATAAACAAGTGTAGAAAAAATCCCTACCTCAAGCTAGAAAGAGAAACAATCAAAAATCCAAATTTTCAATTTTGTTGAATTTCGATCTCCACCGGTCAAAACGTTGCTCTCACCAAGCTCTTCACTTTGATCTTAAGAACTATGGTCTAAAACCTAATAGATTTTGGTAGATCAAAGATTTTATATGATAAAAGTAACAAAAAAAAAAATCAGAGAGAGGGAGAGCCGGTAGCCGAGAGAGAGAGGGAGTGAGCTGTGCAATTGAAAACAAGAATGAAAGAAGTAAAGAAGAAGAAAGAAGGAAAAGTAAAAAAAAAAAGAAAAAAAGAACTGGGAGAGCAGCACCCACGTGGGTCTGCCTCCTTCTTTCAATTTAATAATGTTTTTTTTTTTTTCCAAATCAATATAATTATCTATCTATACATATATATATATATATATATATATATATATCAATTAAAAGTATACTTCAACATTATTAATGATAAAAAGATATAATATTTTCTCACCACAAAATATATCTTGTTTGCTTGTAAACATCACAAAATATAATATTTTGCTCACCGCGAAATACACGCCCATTTTATTTAAATATTAAATAAAATCGTATATAATAAATAATAACATATAATTTTTCACCATATGGTACATACCATAAAATCAACTATTAAATATTTATTATAATCGTATATAATAAATAATAACAACTCCCAAGATAGTTATTACCAATCACATTTTAAAAGGACCAAACAGTTAAACGTGAGTCATTAAACAAACTCAATTTAAATTAAATCTAAGTCATGGGTCTCACCCATAAGTCAAATATGGTCCAATTATATACCAAAATAGACCTTAAGAAATTTATCTCAAATCATGGTCCGAACACCCAAAACTCAATTTTAAATTCTGCTATAAATTGAAATGAACACCAATCAGTCCGTGAATTTTCATAAAATAAATACTCATCATTAAATTCTAAAATTTTTATCCAACGTGCTAGACTCATATGGGAACAACATATAAACATTTCATAATTTTCTGAGATAGGGAACTATTTTTAAAAAGTACAAAACCAAACTATTTTCGCACAGAATTTACACGACAATCAAATTCAAAAATTTGCTCAATTAAATTATGCGCTGGCTATTTAAAAACAAGAATTTTGGGTCATTACACAGTGACCTGCAAGCCTCTAGGTGGTCAGGCTTGGAAAAAAGCTGTTTTGGTCCAAAAGTGGTGCAAGGTTTGTAGGCTTTTGAGGCTCAAAATCGAGGCTTTTTGCTGAGGAATTGAGCGTTTGACAAGCGTGAAAATTCATCATTGGGTGATCAATCGGTGGCGCCCAAGTCTTAAGGGTGGTAAAAAATGGAGTGTCTACAATTGTCCTTAAACAGAGGTCTAAGTCATGCAATGACGTGAGTGAATGTCAAAGCCCAGAGACGACCCATTTTGACAAGGTCGTAAGACTTGGGCAAACAATCAAGACATAAAATTAAATTAGTTGAACTCGAAAGTTGCCTATGTATCCCTTTGCAAGGAATCAAACCAGCGTAGTTCAAGGGCAGAATAAGAAACACACTTGCTGAATTAGGCTAGTGTTCTAGAGCCATACCGGACACACAAGTGAGAACAAGAACAATGGTTGGACTAACTCCTGTGTGAGGTCTATTGTCTCGGTTTACACAAATGGCAGAACAGTTCAAGACATTACGTTCACTGGTCAGCCAGTAAATCTAATAGGCTTTCACTACGAAAGGTTCAAGTCCAACAGTTACCTTTTATGATGCAAGGTTAGTCTATGTGCTCTCTCTCCGAGTCTTTGTTGTAAACGTTATCCGTTTTCTTTATTCGGTCAATTTTTATTCATGTGGGGGATTGTTGGAAAAAATGATTTTTTGGTGACTTTAATGTGAAATTAAAGTAGGTCCCAACCATTGGTTGAGGTAGGATTAAATGGGTTTAGATTCTTTGTAACAAGATCTTTACACCACAAAAAGAATGAGCAAAAATATTAAGATTTGAATGAGAAATTGACTTATTAAGTTGGCCTCATGAAAGAGGTGTTGGGAAAGGTGGCTGTAGGATTATACACAATATACATGTGTATAAAACCTGGTTAGTCCTTTGTATTCATGATGGATTAAAGCCATCAATTTTTCAATTTATGTCTTGGGAGTTTTTCAAAATTAAAACCTAAATTTGTTGCAGGAACCTTTTCCTGTCTCCCTCTATGTGTATAAAAAGAGGCCATCTCCTTCATTCTTTGAGAACAGAAAGTTTGCTCTCCCTTTGTGTACAAAGTTTTTCTCTAGAATTTTTATTCTTCCTGTGTGAGAAAGTGCTACTATTGTCGGTTCGCCAAAGCTAACAAAAGGTGCTTTTGCGTTAGCCGGTCTAAATCGTCGTATCCTAGGAGACAGAAGTCGACGCACCTTCAGCACCCACGGTGAGGCGGCTAATCTACTTTAAGGACATTGTGGTATCACACAAGCTTCAGTTTGCTTCCCTTTGCTATATTATTTTATTATGTATTGTAATTTTCAGCATGGTTTGTTTGTTCTGAAATTTCAATTGTCAATTATGAATCTATTTATTTTATGTTATCACACAATTTGTACAACAATATTATCTTGAATGTATCTCTATTTTTGTCCTATTGATTTTAGATTTTTTTCTTAATTGAGAATTATGTGAGAACTTCATTTTCTTTCTCAACAAGATTTCCTAGGAAACTTTTTTTTGTCAAACCAAACAGATCAACCTTCCCCTTTTTGTCATTTAATAGGTTGTTATTGTTGATGTTATTGACTTTGTTTATTTTTTGAGGTTCTAAAGAAGTGAAAATGATGAAGTCAGAGGAAGAAACCAAAAATTTAGGGCTCAAAGGGACCTCATCTTCTTGATCTTGCAGTTTCTCAATGAGGAGAAGAACAATGAATCTCTTCACAAGTATAATCCTAACCTTTTTCTTTCCAATTTCACCTAAATTTTCAGGTTAATCATAGTTTGTTCGATTTTCTTGGATAGGCTTGAACGTAAATCATGTTGCTTCTTTAACATGAACTATTTTGAGGAACTGATACTTAATGGTAATAAAAAGATACCTTTCTGGTTTCACCAAGTTGGAGATAATGAAAATTCTAGGAAGATCTTTTTCGAATTGAGAAAATAGAAGTACCTCGAGGCCTTGGATATGGATATTGTTCAATTTTCTAGAGTTTTTTCTCTCTCTTGTGCCCATTAGGTAGTGGTTTTAATATCGCATCAACTCAAATTTGTTGGAATCTTTTAGGTGTGATCATGTTGCAGACGCTGCAATCTTTGTGAATGAACTCAAACTTTTTTCAGCATTTAATGAAGATGTGTTCAATGATTTGACCAAGCTATTGACATTAGATGATTTTAGGTATGAAATCTAAACAAAATCTATTCTCACGTAATGTTTGATGAAATTTATGTATTTGAATTGGAATGCCAAAATTTTGTGGATTTGCAGAGAAAATAAACTACTCGCTAGTTATACTAATGCAACAATGCAAGATCGAATATGGCGGTTGGGTTCAAAGACCTTATCAAGGCAAATGCTGTTTCCCCAACTTGGTAGATTCTAGGTCACAAAACCTCATTAACCAAAGGTAATAAGCTTTATTCTAAGAAGTGCGAACAAAATGTGTCTTGACAAAACGTTGACAAATTCAAGCGTGTCGTGTTCGACACGACACTCTTTGGACACTCCTAAAGGCTTGTTCGACTCTTCTTCAATGTGTCTTGATTAAAAAATCAAATTCATAACATTGGACACTTTTGTGTCCCAAGCGTGTCGTGTCCTACATTTTTTTGAAAATTGGTATGTTAGCATTTTGGAGTCGTGTCCATGTCGTGTCACGTGTCTGTGCTTGTGTTACTTAGGCTTTATTAGAAAAAAAATATATTTTTTCTAATGTTGATTTGGGTGTGGTATGGCAGCTTAACTTAAATTAGCAGCATATGCTTTGCAGAAAATCCTAGTTCCAATCCTAAAATGGAAACCCTTTTTGTGGATCACAAATGTAGCCAAACCCAGTTCTTCAAATGTGAGATCAACTACCAGCAACCAAACAAATAAATCCACATCATAGCTTGGAGGTTTCTTCCTAGTGCCTTCAAATATGGTTTGTGACCAAGTTAATTGAATTTATTTTGATCCTTTGGGTTTTTTTTTTCTCCCCCTGGCAGAGAATTTCTATTTGATGTACATTTTTATTTTCAGCCATTCCAACCCATAGTACCTGATCAAGGCCCTTAGAACATATGGATGCATAGTCAATCAACTGTAAATCATCCAGCTATTTTTGGGGGAACTATGGCTCCCCTAATGAACCCAGGTAACCATTATATTACTCCACTACTTGTCCCCGTTAATCTCTAAGTTAATGTCATCTTTTTAAAATGATTTTATTACTCCACTACTTGTCCTCGTTAAGCTCTAAGTTAACGTCATCTTTTAAAATGATTTTATTAATAAATTTGTGTGGTGTTTTTGAATTTCAACTTACCACATAATCTTGCATAGTTCCAGCTCAATGGAGCCTCAGGGGTCATGATGGTATCACTAAAACAATACCCTCTAGAAGTTCAGATAAGGTAAGTCAGATTAGACCTAACTGCTAAAGGCACATCTTATATATATATATATATATATATATATGTTTTCTAACTTTTCTTTTCACAATTTTACATCTGTAAATATATCTTGTAGACAAAATAGATAGTCTGTCATCTTGATGGATGTGTTAGTCCAGTGCTCAACATAACTGATGAATTGTCCATGATTGTCATTAGGGCATTGACTCAAGGGTCATGTGTACTAACCATGGATTGTCATCCTATTCTACCAATGGTACTTCTAGGTCAGTGTTTCGATGTTTGTTTTTTGTATTTTTGTACTTCAAGCCAGGGCAGGATGTTGACTTTGTGTTTCTCCTTGTGATTTCTTCGTCTGTTGGAACTAATGTGGGAGACTTCAGATTGTGGAAAGTTGGCTTGAGGGAGAAGCTTGTTTCATTAAGTTTCCAGATTTGGAACGATGTTTCAATTTCAACATTATTAAAAGTACGTCAATTCCATACCTATGTTGTAATATGAAACTATATTTTGAGGATGACATGAAATCTAATTTAATCGTTCTAAAATCAGTCAAATTTAGTCAAAGATTCATGCGCTGCAGTTAACTATATAAAATGGAGCCCAACTGGTTCTTTATTTGGTGAGTTAAAACATCCTTCATATATATATATATATGGAAGAGTCCATTTATTCTTATAGGGTCTGAAAAGACTGAAATGGCTCATGATTTGAATTATTGTAATTGATTAGCATACCTGTTTTTTGTTCTAAAGAAACGAGAGCTGTGCATTCTAAACACATGTTGCACTTGTACTCTTACGATGGTGAAAATAAGGTTCTGCCCCATTTAGTGGTAGGTTCTGGTACATTTTGATTTATAGAGCTGCATATCAATGTTATTTTATTTTTGATGAAAAATCCTTTGATTCCCATATCGAGGATCATATTGGCAGTGTAAATGATCTTGCTTTTGCTAGTACCAGCGAGCAACTTTCAATCGTTACCGGTGGTGAGGACAAACTTTTAAGGTGATTGAGGAGCCTTAATTAGTCGTATTGTTTCCCATCTTAAGCAATGTAAATTTATAAAAATAAGTGTTGTCTTACATTTTTTTTTTATTATGTTTGAATGATATATTCATAAATATAACAATTGGCATGTCATGTCATATTTGTGTTGTGTCCGTACTTCTTAGATTAACTATATCTGTAATTGTAGGTGTGGGATGTGGCTACTGGTGCCAATTTGTTTACTTTTGAAGGGCATGAGGCTCTTGTATTTTGTGTTTGCCCTCATATCAAGGAAAATTTTCATGTAAGGGAAAATTTTCATGCAAGGATCACAAATCTCTCTTTTCTAATTGTTCCATATGTACTTATGTTGAATATTATGTTTGTGCTTTCTATTTCCTAGTTTATTTTTTCAACCTCGACCAATGGAAAGATAAAAGCATGGTTATATGATATGTCCAAACCGTTGGTTCATTATGATGCACCAAGTGGAGTAGCGTGCACAATAATACTTTATAGTATCGATGGTAAAAGGTAGATCTTCCCAACCTATTTTACTACATGATTTTATATCTGTTCATATATATAGAAGACAAATCGAAACACCAAAACTGTCATTGAAGATGTTGTAGGTTTTTTCATGTGGTGCAAACCAAAATGGGGAGACTTGTCTTGTTGAATGGATAGAAAATAGAGGTATTGAGTAGATAAACTACAAAGGATTGCAAAAACATTCTTTGGGTATCGTACAGTTTGATACAACCAAACATCGCTTCTTGGTTGCCAGTGATGATTATGTTATCAAATTTGGGAAATGGATAGCAAGCATCTCTTGGCAACTTCTGATGCCAGGGGAGATTTAATTGTAAGTGTTTTCGTAATTGTGCTAAAATTAAATCTTATTCTTTACTAATGGCATTTGCGTTTCTATATCATATTACATATTCTACAGGTAAAAATTGTAGTCCAATTCAATTTTATTTATTTATTTGTTTATTTTTTAAATTTCTCAAATCATAAGGAAACTCCGTGTATCTGCTTCAATAAGGAGGGCACATTACTGGCTGCATCTGTGAGGAACAACATAATTAAAATCTTAGGAACCTTCAATGGAATTCAGTCGTTGCAAAATTATGAAATGCATGTATCCATTAATGCATGTATCCATTATTGCAACTAAGGCCAGTTCATTAAATCATTTCATGGGGCTCTAAACAAAATTTCCTATCAAAATTGGAAACATAGATATATAAATATATATTTATATTTTGTATGTAATGTTTCTTCATTTGGTATATTCTATATTAAATGTGTTCTTTTTTCTCACAATCTGTCCTATTTCATTCATTTTATGTGTATTCCATGTCTTTAGTAAATCATTGTGGAAATTGGCTAAAACATGGTTTTGAAACATGATTTATAATTTCTGGGACGAAATTCCTTAAGGGGGAGATTATGGCGATTTCAGTTTTCGACCTGACCTTTGTTCTATTTCGGACTCGAGTCTCGTGGTTTAATATTGTTATTTATATCTTTTTTCCCATTCACTCTTTGAGTTTGAGTTTTGGAATGCATTGGGCATGTTTAGAACAGGTTGGTTGCTAGTTGATCTAGATTGTTGTTGCCCAGATTTTAACTTCTTCGCTTGAGCGAAGCTTCTTGCACTCGAGCGAGCTTCGTGATCTTCCAGTATTTTTTTTGGCTTGCAGAGATTCTGGAAGGGTGTTGTTGTTTGCTCGAGCAAGAACTCTTGTGCTCAAGCGATGGTCTTCTGTCTACAAAACTTCTGGGAATTTGTATTCTGCGCTCTAGCGACACTTCTTGCACTCGAGCGATGACACTTATTGCGTCTGGTCGCTCGAGCGATAACTCCTTCGCTCAAGCGAGCCTCGCGTATATCAGTTCGCATCAGCTTATTTTTACATTACTTTTTGGTATCTTTTCACTCAAAAACCCTAGATCAGCTCTCTCTCTCTCTAAAATCTGACTTCTCTCTATAAATACACCTAGATTTAGGGATCTCTCTACCCTACTCTCTTTGATAGAAAGATAGAGCATCTCATGGGCTCCCACTTGATCCGAACCAAGTCGAGTTTGGATACCTTCGAAGTTTCTCCTCTTCTCCTTTGGGCTTCTACGCTTGAGGTAGGGATATTCTACACCTTAATATGATTTTTAACCTAGTTATTTGTTGTTATGTATAAATGGTAGAATATTGGGGATATAGTGTGGATGAACCTAGGGTTTGGGTATGGAATGAAAGAGGGGTTTTAAAATGTAATTGGTAAAATGGTTTGGGTGTAGGTGTAAAGGTTTGTTGTTGAAAAAGGGTTGATTTGGACACTTGAGTTAATATTTGGATAAATGAGAGTTGTGCCTTAGATGGGTCAATTTGTGTTTTGTATAAATAAACGAAATTGATTATGGTAAAATGGAATTGGATAGTTGTTGAAAATGGTGGAGCCAGATACGCATTATCTCGCTCCTATGGGAATTTGAATAAATTATCTGTCTTGAGATCGAATATCTTTTTAGAAATATCTGTATTGGGCTATCGATGGAGGATATCTATGATTGTTGAAGAAATGCATGAGGATTAGGTGAATTGAAACTAATCATTTAATTGTGTCTCTAAATATGACGGTATGTTAAGGCATTGAATATGTATAATTCATAATCATTGAATATGACGGTACTTTTAAATATATTGTATATGTATAATGTTTTGGGAGGAGAAAGGGGATGTACTCCATGTTTTGGGAGGAGATAGGGGATGGACTCCATTGAAATTAAGTTAGCTGGAGTGTCCAGGGTGAAAGTCCCAAAATTATTTGCATACATGGGTGCCGATCTAGCAGATGAAATTTTCGTAAGATGGCAAGATTGGAGTTATTGTAAGATGATTGCATTGATTTGAGAACCATTAAGTTGTAGTCTCAATTGGGTTATTCGGAGAATTATAAACTTAGTCCATGAACCGTGATGAAATGAATTAACTTGAAATGAATAGATGGGAATGGATTGAGATGTGAATATCAGTATCGTATGTTTATGTGGAGAATGTGTGTTTTGTCATGAATATTGAATATACACTTGACACTTATATCTTCGTTAAACCTCATATCTTGTGATGGATTGTTTCTACTGGGCTTTGGCTCACCCTACTTGGGAAACCATTTTCAGGTACAGGTGACATGCCTCCTCCAAGGACGTAGCTTGGGAGGACCTAGGAGCTGGAGGCTCTATTTTGTGTTTTGTGTTTAAATGTTCATTCAAGCCAAGGGCTTTATATATGTACAGAGCTTATGACTCTCTTTTATTGTAACCAAGCAATGTCTTGGAAAGATCCGTAGGGCATTTATTTTGTTGTTATTAACTAGTATTACATGCTATAGATTCAGGATGAGCTTTTATGAATGTATATTGCATGTGTTATCTTTTGTAATATGAACTCTGATGAATGAAAGTATACCAATTCTATTATGCATACTTCTCTTATGAGTTGGATCATTTGTATTATTTTGGGGGTGTTACAATAACCATGACCACCTCTCTTGGACGGTCTATTAGATGTGCTCTCATGATGGGATGAACTAAGGTGGCGCTTCTTCTGTTGTTCTACTAACTTCATTTCTATGACATCTTTCTCAGCTGTTAAGGCTTTATCAACCAAGGTTGGATAGTTAGTTATTCCCAATACTCGGATACGAGATTTGATGTCCAAATCCAATCCATCTGTAAAACGACGACATTTGACCTCCTCATCATCTACAAACGAAGGGGCAAAACGAGATAAAGAAATGAACTTAGCTTCATACTGGGCTATAGTGAAATCCCCTTGCTCTAGCCGAAGGAACTCTCTCTCTTTTTCATACCGATAGGCAACTGGAAAGTACTTGTCATTGAAAACCTTAGTGAATTGGTTCCAGGTCAATCCTTCGGTGCCACCTGCTGTAAGTAGGCATTGCGTTACCTCCCACCAATATTCAGCCTCCTTCACCAGTATAAAACTAGCAAGTGCAACTCCCTGCTCGTCTGATACTTCCATCACAGAAAATATTTTCTCTACCTCTCTGTAACCAAGCCTCTGCCTCCATAGGATTTGGCAATCCAGAAAATGATGGAGCCCCTAACTTCTTGAACCTCTCAATTGCGGTGAGACGATTCTCTATAGGTTGCACCATTGGCCTAGCCTGTGTTACATTATGTTGTTCAAGGATGCAAGTTTGCCTCTCTACTAGGCTAGCCGCTGACTCTAAAATACGCTGCACACTAGGGTCTAAAAATGCTGGAGCTGCGTTAACCCTTGGTGGTACAACTCCATCTGAATGCCCCACTTCTAGATTGGCACTTGACTCTTGAGTTTGCTCATTATGTGATTCATGTTCAATCTCTTCTTCCTGAACCCGAGGTGGAACTTCATTTCCAGCACTAAGATGTGGTTCTTGCTCAGCCTCAAGTACTTCTATAAGGGGGCGACTTTTATGAACTTTTTGCCTTGCTATACGTGCTTGTATAACAAGACAATTAAATCTTAGAGTACTAGATCACTATTAAACATCATCAATAATCGAATTACTAACTACAATATCTTATCAATTTTAATTCTAAAGTAACTAGTCTACATATTCATAACCTAATGCTCTGATACCAAAAATGTCGCGACCCAATCTCGGCAAGGCAACCCTCGCCAAGAGGGCGCACTCCAAATGCTGTAACACTTGTACACAATAATCACCTGTATAATTCTTATATCACATCACCAATAGCGCATAAGACCCTTTGATTGGCCAACATATATGAGATGATCCATTCAAAGACAAAAATATCATCATGCTACTAAGATAGTTCCCATGCACCACTACCCAAAAAATAAAGCATACTATTCATGAATCCATCAATACATCCAACTTCACAAAGCAAATATTTACAATCAACCTCCTACATAAAACAAAGGATAAAACTACATCCTATAGTGGCCCTAAGCAAAACCTCAACTACCAGATGCTCACATTTGATCCTCTAGAAACTCTAATCTTCCAAGTTGAGGTGAGCCACACAAAAGTCTAGGAATCTGAAAAAAAAATTAATTCAAAAGAAATAAGCTAGAGCCCAATGAGTATACCAATCCCATGGAGTTATAAAGCTTGCTCCTTCCAATTGGGTTCAAAATAAGACAATAAACACAAGAGCTTAATTGGACTGAAATTTATACAAATTGAGAAAATTTTGCATAAACCGTTATCAAGATTTTTCCAGAGAATCTCATAATGCAGGAAAAATACATTTGAACAAGGAAAGTAAACAAAAATATAACTTTTCAATACATTAAGATTTCATGTCCATCATACAAACCCCTACATAGCCTTAGGGTCGCGTTTCCTCGCGACTTAGGTAGTGACGGTATCGTTACCCAAAACATAACCATAGGAACATAACTCATGTCATCGTAGCACTTCAATTCTCATTTCAATGTTTCGGTCCCCAGGACCCCTTATGTACAACGACTCTTATGGTCCTTAAAACATTTTGGTACCCAGGACCCCAAAGCATTTCGGCCCTTGTGGCCCCAAAGGCTATATTCGGTTATGTGATTACTAAAAAAAAATACTCTCGCATAACGTTTCATTGTCATTTAATCATCATCATCATAAAATTTGAAGGACTAAAGTTAAATAAATTCTCATAAAAATTAATATTTCATTATACAAATGAAATCATATATTTATTTAAAACTTAACCTTTGACCTCAATAAATTTATAGATTTTCTTTTTATACATATTATCATGATGAAATGTGTTACTTCCTTTAATTCAAAAATATTTCAAGCTTTGTATTAAAGATAGAGATAAGGTGAATTCCATGGTAAGTATAATTACCTCCAAAATAGCAAAAGTGTAGATTTGAAACCCTATGAGTTAATTCCCAAGAGGTGTAGAGACGCCTTCCTCCAATCCTAATTATTAGTAAATAAGATCTAAAATTAGGGGAAAGCTTTCAATGAAAATTACAACGTCTACAAAATTGATCCTAAATAAGACATGCTATGGAATAAGAGCTAAAACCAAGCTAAAGAACTCCTCCAACTTCAAGTCACCCAAACAAACAACTTATCCAAACTCCACAACACCCAAACTTTGTACATTTTTGAGTTATTAACTTTTTTTAAAATATCTAACAAATTTATATGCACAATACCACCATCAATTAAACCACAAAAGTCAAAAATTAACATTTTCATAAACTCAACAACTTAGGTAAAACCACTTCAATCAATAATAAAATTCCTCCAAAATCGTTTATAGAACATAGAGATACTCAATCCACCATTTATCAAATCAATTTCAACATAAAAATTTCCTAATACCAAAATCCCCAATTTTTACATCACATTCAAACCTAGATTAACCCAAATCTCAATCTCCAAAACAACCATCAAATTGATCATTTTTCTACAAGTAAAACATTCATAGAAACTAATTGAGAGTATAAAAGTCAACAATCAAACCCCAAATCATAATAGATCTAAAATAGAAAAAAAAAGCATCAACTCTAAATCAAAATATGTAAAACCTTAAATTAAATTTTTTAGAGAAATATTCTTACCAATTAAAAGCCTCTAATCCATCAAGAAAATAAACCCCAAGCTTTGATTCTTCAAAAGATTAAGAAAAATCTAGAGTTGGTACTTCAATTGTGCTATTTTCGGATAGAGTGGTGGAGTGGCCGACTGGACCCTTTTTCTGGCAAGATAAGATGGCCGGCGGTGGTGGAGATGATGGGTTAAGGTGGTGGTGTAAGGGTGGAGCAAAGGTGGGGTGTTTGGCCACCAAGAAAGTAAAGGCAAATGAGAGAGAATGTAGAGAGAAGTTAGAGAGAGAAGAATGAAGACAATGTTTTTTTTTTTTTAGTTGAAATGGGGTGTTTGGTCACACCTACTATCAAGTTTGGAGTTGGGTTTTGATATCCTAAATGGAGTTTAACTTAGGAGTGTGTTTGGCTCTAGATGAATGTTGGGAATATTATAGGGTATTACACCTTTAGTTGTAATTTAATTTTACTAAAAAATTAATATCCTACAATATTGAAAAAAAGAAGAAGATTTGGTTATGATAATTTAACCCAAAATTGGGTATTCCAATGTTCAAATCAATCCTATTAGAGAGGAGAAATTACTAATCAATGGGAGGTGGGGGAAAAAATAACAAAAATGTGAGAATCTTTTGATGGTGTAACTTGTTGTGTTTTCTTTACACTCAAAAAAGTTGCACTTCCATTATTTTGCAAATATTTTAAGTTAAATAGGCTGAATTTAATTTTTCTTAAATCAAAGCATGTTTTAATCTATGAAGGTATAGGTGTGTTTAATAAAGCTTTTCTTCTATCTAAGAAAGAGTGTCTAGAAGCTTCCAAAGATATTTTTAAAAATATTTCTTTTCAATGTAAATAAATTATTATTTTTATTATATTCATCATTTTTTTTTTTAATGTAATGTGACACATGTTGGATTAACTAGTGTGTCTAGAAGCTTCTAAGGATATTTTTAAAAATATTTCTTTTCAATGTAAATAAATTATTATTTTTATTATATTTATCATTTTTTTTAATGTCATGTGATATGACACATGTTAGATTAACCAATGTGATTATATTATGTAAACCGACGTGAGCTCTACGTCCAAATGAGTTAAATTTTAGCTCTGTTTAGAAAGTTATTTAATTTTCATTTAAAAATTTTGCTAAATGTGATACATTCCTAAAATACTAAAAATATTATAAAAAAAGAAAAGAAAAAAAAAGAAAGAAAGAGTATAGATGAATTTTTTTTTTTTTTCGATTCAAAGCATAGATGAATTTGTTAACAAACATTGTAAGGTGAGTAAACAAAAGGATTAATTAGTACAAAGTTCATTTTTATTGGGTCATATGTTATTTAGTTTAAGATTTAATTTTTTTTTAAGTGATAAGGATACATATCGAAAATTCACTGGCATCGGAAAAATCATCAAAAAATTTTCTAGAAAAGTCGTCTGAAAGTCACCAATGGCTGATGGTAGTGGCGGTAGTGGCGGTTGGCCGCGACTGGTGATAATAAGGTGGATAGATTGATGATATTAAACAAATATATAAATAGATAAGTGACACGTATACAGATTGTTAACATTTAAACAAATAATTAAATTAATATGTGATATATATACAGAGAAAAATGCTTTAGAGCTCTAATTCTTAAGCTCTAAAGCCAGCTCTAATGAGCTAGATGTGAATCTCATCCCCTGGATGTGATGTTTTGGTCTTAATTTTTTTTTTCCTTACCATGTCATTGTGCTTCATTAGAATACTAAAATTAGTGCTCTAAATCATTACTGATATACAAATATATGACATTTGAATAGGCAAATAGATGGGTAGATTTTGAAAAGATAGACATCTCTTTTGGACAAATAATATATTTTTAACCAAAAATATCTAAGATTAAGCCAATAGAAGTTCTAGCTGAGTGTCCTAAACAAAATACAATTTATAATTAATTAAATTCTTAATTAAAACCAATCAGTCGCGTAATCCGGCTTGATTGACGACGTCTTCGTCTTGCTGAAACGTCGCAACGGTTTTTCAATTACACACATCAAACCGTTTCAAGAATAATCCCGTTTTCATTTCGTGCCACGTGGTCAAATGAAAATTAACTTCTTTCACTACCCATTTTCCATATAAAGCATAAACTTTTCCTTCACTCTCTCATGGAGTTCTTTCCAGAAACGGGCCAATTTCCATTATTGGGGCATTTTGAATATTTTAGTCCCACTTTAGGGTGTGTTTTTAACTTTATTCCCATTATAGGGTAAAACGGTTTTCCTAATGCCGTTTTTAAGAAAACGGTTTTTCAAAAACCGTATTTTTCGATTAAAATAATAATAAATTTTGGACCCAAAAAACGGCTTTACAAAAGCCGGTTTTACTTAATTTTGAATTAATTAAAAACGGTTTTGGTAAAACCGTTTTTACATTAAATTTTTTTTTAATTTATATTTTCAACATAAATATTTTTTACCAAAAAAAATATGTTTAATAAAAAAACGGTTTTAGAAAAGCCGGTTTTTGAAAAAAAAAAAATTTAATTAAAAACGGTTTTATAAAAGCCGTTTTTTGACCAAATATTTTTTTAATTAAAAACGCTTTTCATTACAAACAAAACGGCCCCCTTCTCCCTTTCAACTTTACGAAAGCTGTATTTGATATCGCACCCATCTTCTTCTCCCTCACTCAGCCGATCTTCTTCTCCCTCACTCAGCCGACGACGAAGAGGAACACCACCGGCAAAACGAGGAACACCACTCTCCCTCACTCAGGTTTGTATCGCATACATGAGGGTTTTCATTTTAGATTTGGGATTTTAAATTTCGAAATTAGGGATTCAGATTTCGGATTTTAAATTTCGAAATGAGGGTTGTAAACTTTTCATTCAAAATTAGGGATTCAGGAACACCACTCTCCCTTTCTCTCGTCAGTTCCCTAAAAAACCCTAGCCCAACAAAACCTCTCTCTCTCTCTCTCTTTCTATGTTGTGATAAAAACAAAAACACAGAGATGGAGGAGTTTTTGTATACTGATATCGAATCTTTATGTGCAAAACTCAGGTATCAAGAAAAGCAGCTCAAACTCAAAAGAAGGTCATTGCTTTTTTTAATTTTTTTTCCTCCAATTTTTATTTCTTCAAATTATATGATTACATGCTCTCAAAACCCAACTATATGTATGTATGTATGTTTGTGCTTGTATCTATTTCTTTTAGTCAATTTAACTGCTTCTTGCCACCAATTTATAGAATTATGCAGGAAATTCTGCTTTAATCTTGAGACATATGTAGTGGAAATTCTGCTTTAAAAATTTATAGAATTATGTAGTGGAATTTTGAAATATTGAAATCTTGAGACATAATATTGTGTTTGGAAATGTATTGGGAATATAGGGCAAAATTGTAGAACAAAAGTAGGAATAGCAATGAAGTAGAGTGGGATTGGATTTGTGGTGTTCTATTCCTACACCATTCCTAGTTGGGGCAATACTACTGGCCTTGGCTCATTATTAGGATCCTTGCTTGAGGCATCTCCAATGGAGATGCTGAGCACACTACACACAGATTTTTACAAGTATACACAACACACGTTTGGCCATAAGCTAATACACCTAAAAAATCAAAATTTTATATATACTAGGGTAATACACCTAAAAATCAAAATTTTATAAAAATCAAAATTTTATATATACACCTAAAAGATCAAAATCCTAAAAATCAAATTTTTGTAAATGCATAGCGATATGTCTTGTGAGCATAAAATTGAAAATTAGATAAGGTGGTTCATGTCTCATAAAATGAACCCATATATATATATATATATACTAGGCAGGGAGGCAATGGCCTTCCATGGTTTGTGTGCATGTGGTACCCACCCTGATGGACTTTCAGGATGGTATAGAGTTTGAGTTGGAAGTAGAGAGAGTTTGAATTGAAAATAGCAAGTTCACAAGAAGTAAAGTTTGAATTGGAAGTACGAAGAGTTTACCATTGCTTTGTTAGTTTGGCCAAATGATGCCTTTGGCCTTCAAATCTTCAATTAATAGTCTACATATATATACAAATATCAACAATACAATGGTGTGGAAACTATCTAATTCTTCCATTTTATAACCAAATGATTGCCTATTATATATTTTAATTAATAGTCTACATATGTATAAATTTCAATGATCTAGTAGTATGAAAGCTATCTACATCCTTCCACCACCTTATGATGAATAAATTCTACAATTATCTACCTAATTATAGGGATTTCTACAAAATTTTACATAAATCTAAAATCGAATTCGTAACTCAAATATTTGATGAAATTCCCAAGTTGTGACATTATTCCCCGCCTAGTACGACCACATCCTTAACGCAAATTCCTCGTGAAAGCTTTTGATCTTCTCTTCGAATTGATGCAAGAGTTTTGCTAACTCGCTAACTCTCAACTTTTCAATTTCAAGTAGTGCATCTATTTTACTTGGTATTTTTAACACATCATTGGAGTTCCTAGTGATTCCAAACCTTTAAAATATCCAAATTCAACCTTTTAAATCTCCAAATTGTTATTGATGTTACATAATTTTATGGTAAAACCATATTTTTGTGATAGAGTCCAACCTTTAGGGCCAGATATATACATACTAAGGTAAAATGCACATGCCTTGCACGGGGTTACAGGTACTATTGTGATAAATTTAAATTTAAGAAATACACACATTCTAATAGAGTTTAGAAATTTAAAAAAAAAAAAAAAAAGAGCTTTTATTTTTGTCTTCATCTATTTTTGATTGTTTTTTTAGATTTTAATTAAAAATCTATTTATTTTGATGCGCCTAATATAAATATACTTAAAATTTTAATATTTATGAGAAGTCTGAAAAAAATTTCACTAAAAAATAAAAAATATGAAAAAATGCTTATTTTTTCTTCTTTTTATTTTTATTTTTATTTTTAGTAAGCTTTTTTTTTCTTTTTTTCTTTGTTTGTTGTTAATTTTGGCTAGTACTTTGTTCGATGGTACTGTATGGGTGTGCATATGTGATGTCAAACTTGGGTTATAAATTGATGTTAAAGAAATAAAATGCTGTTATTAAAATGTGATAATTTTCCCGTCTTCTCTAATAGGATCAAAAATTCGTTTCCGTACGTTCTTTCGGTTAGGTTGGAAATGAAAATAGAATTGGAAACTTTTCAAACTTTTTGAAAACATGAGAAATAACAAAAGGATTTGTAAGTGCATGAAAATATTTAGGAAAAAAAACAAAAATTTTTATTGATGTTAATAAATTCTCAATAGTTCATTACTTGAACATGTTGAGTGTTATGAATGCTTAGTTGGATAAAGGGGTTTCCCATTTTAAGAAAAATATATTAAAAGAAATTGCGAAATTCTTGTAACAGTAGGCATGGAAAAATAAACAATCGGTGCATTGCTCCTTAATGGATTCTAGACTACGAGCACAATTGGTAGCTAATTTTGTGATGACCTAAGTTTAAAAATAATAATAATAATAATAATAATAATAATAATAATAATAATAATAATAATAACTCGTTGGTGTAATAATTATTATTATTATTATTATACAATAGGATCAAGGTGTGGGGCAATGGAATATATTACTTTTTGGGTGAAAGAGAAAGCAAAGAGGGAGTGGAATATGATAGTGTTTTCGGTGGTGAGTGATACAGGGTGTAAAGAATATTTTGAGAGAGAGAGTTAAAGATGAAAAACAGATAGGCAAAGATGGAATATAGATTATGATAATGTGTGTGGGAGACAGCAATGATAAAAGAAAAGAGGAGGTGCTGGAATGGGTCAATAGGATATAGAATATTACCTAAAGAGAGAGCTCACACAAGCTGGGTCGTATTGGATAAACGGCTGAGAAAATAGGACAATTTTGAGTCTCAAATCGTTGTTCAGGAGGCGATCTTCGTGGAGAAGGATCTTATTTGCTTCGACCAAAGTCAGAAGCATCGTTTTGCTCAATCTCATCACTGTTGTTTGTGCTAGTAACATTCCGGTAGTAAAAGAGGTCGAAGCAATCATGGATCCAGTAGCCTTCACCATTGTGCGATTTGCAATGTCAGCGATTCCATTTATCCCTTTTGTTTTACATGCACGGGGTGATGCTCAGACCCGTAATGCTGGGATAGAGTTGGGATTCTAGATCAGTTTAGGCTATCTTATGCAGGCACTTGGACTGCTAATGTCAGA
Organism: Camellia japonica; assembly: GCA_030407325.1. Classification (NCBI taxonomy): domain Eukaryota; kingdom Viridiplantae; phylum Streptophyta; class Magnoliopsida; order Ericales; family Theaceae; genus Camellia; species Camellia japonica. The sequence goes on from JAPPVO010000031.1 coordinate 129,771,334, forward strand.
TGCTGGGCGTGCATATTTTATTTCCATGTTCACTGTAATTGTGGTTCCCTTGCTTGATGGAATGTTAGAAGCCGTAGTTCCTGCCCGTACCTGGTTTGGGGCTGTAATGTCTATTTTCGGAGTCGCAATGATGGAATCCAGTGGGTCACCTCCTAGTGTTGGTGATTTGTTGAACTTTTTGAGTGCTGTATTTTTGGGATCCATATGCTAAGAACAGAACATATTTCAAGAAGTACTGATAAAGAGAACTTCTTAGCACTCCTTGGATATGAGGGTTATGCTTATGGGTAGAGATGGATGCTATGCGTGATGTATCAGCCACCGAAACTGCTATTATTTATGCCTTGGAGCCAGTATGGGGTGCTGGTTTTGCATGGTTTCTTCTTGGCTTGAGGTAGGGATATCCTACTCCTCTTTATGAGCTTTGTCTTTAAATTTTAGCATTTTGATATGTTGGGTATTGTTGGGTAATTCTGAGAAAGTTTGGGCCTTTGTGTAATTTTACAAAAATTGAGGTTTTAAATATATTAAACCTATATGCATGTTTGGCATGGAGAAATGGAATTAATCTTGAAACATTGATGAAAATGGAACCTTAGGGTTGAAATGTGAATTATGGAAAATGCCCTAATTACATTGATTAATTAATTTGTATAATTAATTGTGAGAAATGAGGAATTGAAATGGGAATGTTGAGATTGGGAATGTATGGGATTAAAGGGTGTAATTGAATTATTTATCGCTCACCTAATTGAAATGTTGATATATTATCTATTTTGTGCATTTATTTCCTGTTTAGAAATAACTGCTTTGGGCTATCGGTGGAGGATAGTCTTGATTGTTGTAGACAATGCATGATGATTAGGCAAACGAAAACTAATCAATGGAATGTGTCATAGAGTATGATGGTTGATAGAATACATTAACTTTATGTATTGATTGATTGTGTATAGAACCTATGTGTTTATATGCAATGTGTTGTGTTGGAGGAGATAGGGGATGTACTCCACGGTTTAGGGGAAGATAGGGGATGGACCTCTAAACCGGATGTTATGTTGGAGGAGATAGGGGATGTACTCCACAGTTTAGGGGAAGATAGGGGATGGACCTCTAAACCGGATATTGTTTGGGAGGAAATAGGGGATGGACTCCGTAGATACAGCTCATATGCTTATCTTTGAGAAGTGTAGATACAGGTCATATGCTTATCTTTGAGAAGTGTAGATACAGCTCATATGCTTATCTTTGGTGGTGTGATATAGTTCTTATACTTATCTGTTGATGTGTTGATATAGCTTGTATGCTTATCCGTTGATGTGTTGATATAGCTAGTATGCTTATCTATTGTGAAATGGGAAAATGTTTAATATGAGTTACTATCTCATATAGATTGTTTGGTCAGGTTCTGAGCCATAGTTATGAATTGAGAATTGAAAGAAAATGGAAAATGAAATATAGCATGGACTTGAATGTCATGAAACTGTAAAGTGTTATGAAAGAATGTAAAAGTGTTGACCATCTATCAACTGCTAATCTTTTAGTCATTGTTCATAGTTGGTTTAGTGTATTTCTATTGGGCTGTGGCTCACCCTATATGGGAGCATCATTTTCAGGTACAGGTAGCATGCCACCTCCAAGGACATAGCTTGGGAGGCTAGAGGCGGACAGACTGTTGTGTCTATTTTCTTTTGATGTATTACATGTAGATTCAAGCCAAGGGCTTAATGTGTAATAGAGTTAGCACTCTCTTTTTGTAACCAAGTGTTAACTTGGAAAGCTGTAAGCCCGTAGGGCATTTGTTTTTATTGTTAACATGTAATATTTTTGTAATGGAATACTTTGATGAATAGAATGATATTTATTCCTTGTATCAATTCATGCCTAAATTGATGGGTTTTAATGTTATTATTTTGAGGGCGTTACAACTTTGTTATCACAATAAAGTCTCGAAAAATCTTTTTTGGTTGGTCTTAATTCTTGTGGTGATTTTTAGTCAAAAGAAGTTCAAAGGGTCTATGTGTCATTGATTTGCACTTGATCTGACATTTGTTTGACTGGCATTTACTTTACGAAGTTGCAAAGATAACCTCTTTATCAATGTAATTAGCCCAATCAAACGGAGTTAAGAAAACAAATGTTTATTCAACAATCCTCAGAGCTTCTTCTAAACTGAGGTGTTGTAACTCCATGCATGAATTGATTAGCTGTAGCTACATGAATCTATTAGATTAGCAATTGACCCAAAAGCTTAACGTGTTTATGTTTTTAGAAGGCAAGATACTTTTTATTCTTCATGGAAAGTTGGAATTTCAATATTTTATATTATTGTTTCAAACTGAACAATTGTGGGCATGGTAGTTTAGAGTTTGAACTTGTGAACAATTTAGGATTTTGCTATTGGAAGTTCTTAGGTTGTTATAGTATGAAAAATTAGGGCTTGTAGTATGAAGAATTAGTTTAGTAGAGTTTTTTTGTATCAAAGGCCTATTGGTTATAATGTCTTACATGGATGGTTCAATACATGAAGATGAAATGAGAAATTATGGCGCGCACAGTGAGGTTGTGGGAAGAGTTCTTACAGTATGTGTATGCTATTTCATAGAATGTGAAATTAAAAAAATCAAGGTATGAAAGCAACTACACGCGAAACACATGATGAAAACGGGTTCGATAAACCTGAAGAAAATGTCAATTAAAGATATGGAAAATGTTCTTTCAAAGCATTTGAAAACAGCCACCCATGAAAGCCCCAAAAAAAGAGTTTTAATTGAAAAAATTATTTTAAAAAAATAATAATACCAAAGGGAAACCATAACAACATAAAACAAAGAGTAAAGGAAAACATAAGCTCGTAAGAAGGGATGAAGAAATCATGACAAATCACAACAAAAGAATTCAAATGTTAATTCATGATAATTGGAGAAATGATCCCACACATGATTTTTTGTTTAAATGTACAAATAGATAATCCTTCTAAATAATACAAGAAATATAAGTCATGTAGGATGCTATTATATATGGAGCAAATAACTTTCATTTCCATGTTCATGTCGATATGCCACTTAAATATTTTGTAATACCAAAAGACCCATGCCTAAAGGCACTCCTATGTAATATATGTGGTGTTGGCTCTCAAATGTTCTTACTTTATTATTTAGAAATAATTGAGTTACTTTGAATGCAAAGTGTAGGTATGGAAGTTGTGAGCATTATGTTCTAAGGCCTGTAGCATCGGATGTTGTGCCGCATATGGTGTCAGCCTGGCTAGTGTATTTGATGTAACTTTACCTTCTTTCAAAGGCAAGTTGAAAATTAAGAGGTTGTTTGGGATGATCTAAATAAGTGTATTTTTTGTCTTTTTACAATATGTTTCTACAATATATTTTTCTACCCATTGTTCAAACCACTTTTTGTACAATATTTTTTACTTTTATGTATTTATTAATTTTGAAATATTTTACGATCAATTTTTTTTTACTTTTTAGGAGCCCGGCCAATTTTATTAATTTATTGTTATTTTGTTCTGACACCTCCTCAAAATTTTTATGAATTGCATAATTCACATGGACACAGTAGGTATGGTACGATAATAAATTGTAGCTCGGCGCAGTGATACGTCCAACATTTCTCAGTGATGCTCGCCAGTGACTTGAACAGGCGTAATACTTTGTGCAGCGATGCAGTGATGCATGTGACTTTGTGCAGTAATACAGTGATGCATGTGACTTTGTGCAGTGATGCATAGATGCATGTCACTTGATGCATATGATTTTAGCTGACAACCACGTCCGTGACTACATCACAGGTACACTTCGTCACGGGTACTCAGGATTGCATGAAATGAATAACATAAAATAATATCACGGGTATCACTTCTTCCATAGTGCCCCAGCATGCATTATCGTCACTAGATCATCTCTAGTTAACCCCCACTATGATGTCTATAAATACCGATACCCCCAGTATGATGTTTGTTCAAGTCATAACAATAGTAATATATCTACAATTACTATTATTATTTGTTTGTTCATTTTATGAACAATGTCTTCAAGAGGTGCAGGAAGTTCACGCCGGCAAAGAAATCCGAAAGTGTGGCTGCTACCTCCATTTACTTATGACTACAAGAGCGAAAAGTACTCGAGTCCGAAGGATTATTATGCTGGTATCCGAGCAGAATGGGCGTTCAGGGTAACAAAGCAAGAAGGATTGTTTAATGATCTACGTAACTTTGGGGCACCGGTACCCCATCGTCGTTCATTGACCATGGCTAGACGAAATGTGAGTGACTATGAAAAAGCAGTTAGTAGAATTAAGAAGGAGAACAACAGAATGTTGATGCGGAGATGTCGACATTTCATGCTTCAGCTAGCCACCGAAATGGCAGAAGCAAGCAACAGAGATTTGACAGTGATTGAGCGAAATAATGTCTTAAACAATGAAAAATATCTCTCTGACTACTACATGTCAGATGAGGAATGAGAAATCAAACACTTTTATCTTTCATATATGTTTGTATGTTGTCTCGTATCTTCGTTACTGGAGTGTAAGACAATGTTGTTGTTCATCTAACGTATGGATGTATTTCAAGTACTTGTTTTATGAACCTGAAGTTTATGAAATAACTACATTTCTAACTGCACATTTATTAGTTCATGACTTTCTTTATTAAATTGCAATGAGTTAATGAATGTTCTGGATTAATGAATGGATTAATGTATGTTGAATTATGTGAATACTTAAAACACATAAAACAGAACAGGTAGCTCGGTGAAAAGCTTCCCGTAACTGGGGCCCGTGAAATAGGGATCCTCTACGTAAAGAATTTCAATCTCCATCAGGAAAGAAGAAAGAGTCGTCTTCCAAATCTTGGAAGTCCAGTCAAAATGATGACTCTAGTAAGGAATGGGGGGTTGACAGAAAACTAAACTTGGGGGGCTGGACAAACAAGCTCAAAGCCAGGTGGTTGGTCCAGTTGGGGGACTAATAAAGTTCAGACAAACGAACTATCGCCTTCAACAACACATAAAACAGAACAGGTAGCTCGGTGAAAAGCTTCTCTCAACTAGGGCTCGTGAAATAGGGATCATCTACGTAAAGAATTTCAATCTCCATCAGGAAAGAAGAAAGAGTCGCCTTCCAATTCCTGGAAGTCCAGTCAAGTACTCCTACGTAACCCATGTTTCACTCACAAGATCCACCATTATTTTAAAGTTTATTTCAAAAGTTGAGATTGTAAATGTTTCGCAAAATATTACAAATTCAATATTCAAAAGTTGATTTTAAAATAATTCCAAATGACCACCAATATTCAAATAGGCATACTTTTCAATGAAATACAAATAGTTGGTCATAACAACGAATGATGCATAGCTAAGTGAAAAACAACATTGCCTACATAAGCTTCCTTTTCTATTACAGTGACAATTCAGAAAGTCACATGGCAACAGTGAATTCACTGATTTACCTTACAGTGAGCATGCCCTTATTTTGTCTGTATATGCAGATGGATTGTCAAGTCATGTGACTTGGTGCACAGGCTTTGGTTTTCTCGATTTTTTGCTCGATTTTTTTTTTATTACAGTGGCAACTCATCTTTTATTGATATATGTGAGATTCTCAATTCAGAAAGTTACATGGCAACAGTGAATTCACTGATTTACCTTACAGTGAGCATGCTCTTATTTTGTCCGTATATACAGATGGATTGTCAAGTCATGTGACTTGGTGCACAGGCTTTGGTTTTCTCGATTTTTTGCTCGATTTTTTTTATTACAGTGGCAACTCATCTTTTATTGATATATGTGGGATTCTCAATTCAGAAAGTCACATGGCAACAGTGAATTCACTGATTTACCTTACAGTGAGCATGCCCTTATTTTGTCCGTATATGCAGATGGATTGTCAAGTCATGTGACTTGGTGCACAGGCTTTGGTTTTCTCGATTTTTTGCTCGATTTTTTTTTATTACAGTGGCAACTCATCTTTTATTAATATATGTGGGATTCTCAATTCAGAAAGTCACATGGCAACAGTGAATTCACTGATTTACCTTACAGTGAGCATGCCCTTATTTTGTTCATATATGCAGATGGATTGTGAAGTCATGTGAGTTGGTGCACAGGCTTTGGGTTGCTCGATTTTTTGCTCAATTTTTTGCTCGATTTTTTGATTACAGTGACAACTCATCTCTTATTGATATATGTGAGATTCTAAATTCAGAAAGTCACATGGCAACAGTGAATTCACTGATTTACCTTACAGTGAGCGTGCCCTTATTTTGTCCGTATATGCAGATGGATTGTCAAGTCACGTGACTTGGTGCACAGGTTTTGGTTTTCTCAATTTTTTGCTCGATTTTTTTATTACAGTGACAACTCATCTCTTATTGATATATGTGGGATTTTCAATTCAGAAAGTTACATGGCAACAGTGAATTCACTGATTTACCTTACAGTGAGCATGGCCTTACTTTGTCGGTATATGCAGATGCATTGTCAAGTCACATGACTTGGCACACAGTATTTGCTTTACTCTGTTTTTCCATTCTGGTGACAACTCATACCTTGTTCGTATATGTGGGACTGCCATGCAGAGGCATCTTCCTAAAGCCGTTCATAACCAACTATATAAACGACTAAAGGTGAAGACACAACCTTGCAACTTATTTCGCCCTACGAAATTATCATTCATTTGTTTTAAAAAATTAGCATGGCTACATGGTTCATGGGAGGGAGTGGGAATCACAGAGGTGGTAGGAACTTGCAAAGGGGTGACAGTTCACGACGAGGAGGGGGAAGGGGAAGTGGCGATGCTGAAGATGAAACACCATTTGCTTCGTTAGATGCCTCTTGTGCTTATCATGATAGGTTTGGGAAGCGACATTTGTCATGCCCAAGTATATCGAGATCCATGTGGTTTGGTGGAGGAGCCATCAGATAATCAAACAGGATATGGTTTAGCAAATGCTAGACTTCTGAAGTGGCCCGCACTATTTATAGAGCGAGTGCAAATGGAAAGATTATGTCGGGAAAATCGACTGAAGGTGCCAAAAGCACGTTCTGTTGAGATCCAAAAGGAAGATCCTGATAATGTTGATCGACTATGTGAAAGACTACAACGTGAGATTTCTCAAATGGGCCGTAGGTTAGCCCGCGATATGCAGCTACACATAGTTAAGAAGGATGCCCAGAAGAATAGAACAGAACCAAATGTTGCGGCTATCAAGGGTATCATGGAGGATCCTGAACTTGTCTCTGACGCTGAGCTTTCAGATTGTTCAGACGCTGAGCCACCTGCCGATTTAAGCGCGAATTAGGTGTTAATGTCTACACTTCGGCAATATAACAACTTACATTAATATGTAATGTCTGTGTTAGACTAAGTGTTTCCGTAATGAGTTTGTCAGATTGTCTACCTAATATTTGTCTGTCTAACTATTATGTTTATGTATTGTGTGTTCAGTTCAGGGTGCCTAGGATGTATGTATTGTGTATTCAGTTCATGGTGTCCATGATGTATTTTTGTGGGAGACTTATGTCTGTACTACCTATGTAACTGAAAACTGTTACATTTGCAACTTCAGTTATGTTGTTTTCATGCCGGTATGAGTATTTAGTAAATTAGTGACTTCTTATATTATGTATTAAGTTTTATTACAAAAATGTTGACAAAATTTATTTGTGGAGAAATACACATTCTCTTAACTTGTTCATCTTCTCAATCGTGAGAACCCAATAATGTAACCATTATTCATTGAATATAACAAATAACGTTCTCATTCTTACAAAAAACTACACTACCAATAGCGCTTTCTTAATTTAGAAAAAATTATGTTAAAAGCGTGGTTTGCAACCACGCTTTCTTAATTAAAAGCGTGATTTCTACTAGCGCTTTCAATGTTCATCAAATTTTCGGCTCCAAACAGTGAAAGCGTGTTTTGTAATAGCGCTTTAGCTTAGTTTGGGAATTCCGTCCAAATTAGGCCTAGTTTGGGAATTAAGATGATAATTTGGCTTAATATGGGAAAAGCCCCGAAATATAGTGCACATTAAAAAAATAAATAAATATTTAAAACATAAAATATTTATTCCCACTCCAGGGTGGGTTTTGTAAACACTTTGAAATTTTGGAAATTTTTGAAAAGTGATTTTGGAATTTTTTTTTTCAAAAAATTTGAACTACAACAAATTTTTAAAAAATTTCTCAAAAATTATATCTTCAGATACAAACCAAACAAGCCCTAAGTTTCAGTTTTCTGAATTAAGTTTTTTGAAAACTGAGTTTTTTGTTTTTAGTGAATATTTTTAAAATTTTAAGCATTTTTTTTTTTAATTTTTTAGATGCATTTTACTTAGATGTGTTTAAAAAGTAAAATATTTGTAAAAAAATATTTTCAAAAATTAATAAATACACAAAAATATGAAAAATGTAATGAATTTTCATTTTTTTTTTTGTTTGTATTTTTGGTATTTAGTGTATTTATGCTAGGTATGTTTAAAAACTTAAAATATTAAAAAATTCAACAAAACAAAAAAAAATACGAAAAATAAGAAAATAGAATTTTCTAAAAAATGTTTTAGAAAACTCAAAGCAAGCATTACGTTTTAATTTTTATTTTTATTTGTGCCGTAATTTTCTAAAGAAACCCATCTTTGAATGCATTGAAATTGCTGCTCCCTTACTCATCTTTTCATTCCCAAGTCCAACCTTCCCACATGAGAAAAAATAATTAAAAAAAAAATTCTAAAACCATTTTTTATTAAAAATATTTGTGGTCAAAAAATATTTATGTTGAAAATATAAATTAAAAAAAATTAATGTAAAAACGACTTTTTTAAAACTGCTTTTTATTAAAACTATTTTTTGGTAAAAAATATTTAAGTTGAAAATATAAATTAAAAAAAATTAAAAATTAATGCAAAACCGGCTTTTTTAAAACCGTTTTTTATTAAAAATATTTTTGGTTAAAAAACAACTTTTGTAAAACCGTTTTTAAGAAAAAAAAAATTTGTCAAAAAATGGCTTTTCTAAAACCGTTTTTAATTAAAAAATATTTTTGGTCAAAAAATATTTATGTTAAAAATATAAATTAAAAAAAATTAATGAGAAAACGGTTTTACGAAAACCGTTTTTAATAAATTTAGAATTAATTAAGTTTTTAATTAAAAAAGACTTTAGAAAAACCGATTTCCATTTTTAAATTTTATTATTATTTTAATCAAAAAATATGATTTTTGAAAAATAATTTTTTAAAAAACGGCATTAGGAAAACCGTTTCACCCTGTAATGGAAATAAACCCTAAACTGGGATTAAAATATTCAAAACGCCACAAAGAGGGAAATTGGCCCCAGAAACGCTTATAAATTTTCCACCAAGAAACCCTAAATTTTCGATCCCAACTCTCTGCAGAAGTCCACCGACGAATCACCATTAAGTCCTTCGAAGAATCTCTTGGTCTTCTCAAAATCAGGTTGATTTAAACCTCATTTTTTTTACACTTATAACTGTAATTTGTTTTAATTTTAATCTTCGTTTGAATCACTTGACATTTTTCGTTTTCTTGCACGTTTCTACATAATTAGTTGATTTTTAGTGCTAATTTCAGCTTTTTCTTACTTTCTCATCCATTTCTCTTTTCGTTAGTATTTTCTTGTCTGCCAAACAGTTAATTTCTTGTGTTTATTCTTGATTGGAGGTCTATCTGATGGGTTATGAGTCATTTTTAGTTAGGTTGGAACTGGATATTGTTAAATTTCAATCACTTTACATTTCTCGTTTTCTTTCGCGTTTCTACTTGGTTTACCTGATTTTTAGTGTTAGTTTAAGCTTTCTTTACTTTCTCAGCTTCCAATCAGTTAATTTCTCATGTTTATTGTTGATTGGTGGTCTATTTGATGGGTTATGAGTCATTTCAAGTTCGGTTGGAACTGCATATTGTTAAATTTGCGTCTTCGCTTACTTAGGATGCGTTAATACTGGGCATGAATTGTCTCGGTTCTCTTTGCCACTGTTGTTTTCACGTAAATCACTTGTTTCTCAGCACCATTTTCCTTTTTTTATTTTTTTTTTTAAAAATATAATTTTTATATATAAATTTCCTTTTTCATTTAAAAAAATAATAATTTATGCACGTTTTTTAGCCACCAAAACGTAGGCCATAATATGAATCAAGCTACTCTAAACTCGACTCATATTCGGTTTGTCAAATGCCATTTCAGATTGACTCCTTACGGAAGCAAGTCTATCTGGAATATATTTTAAAACTCATTAAGTTTTTAAGTCGAGCTTGAATAACTTACTAACCGTCTTGGCTTAGGCTTTGTTTGGCAAATGCTATTTTTTGCTTTTTGGGCTAAAATTCACAAAAAAGATAAAATAGGCTAAAATAACCAATAAGACAAGATGGTACATCAAACCTATAACCATTTCACTTTTTGTCTTATAAACATCACATCCAACTAAAAAAAATCTAACCATCTTTCCAAACACAAATATTTTAGACTACTAAAATAGCCAAAAACTAAAATAGCCAATTTCCCAAACGATGGCTTAGTTATATACTACAAAAACCAAGCTATTCATACTTAGCTTATTACCAGCTCAATTAAAAGCTCGAAGGTAAACAAGTCAAGTTAGACAATTTTTGAAAATTTTTAAGTTCAAGTCAAACTTGAACAACTTATTGTTTGGCTCCACTCGACTCATTTACACCCCTACCCAAACAATCAATTTTCCGTCTTTAATTGTTGGGAATGTTGTCAATGTCAAATGGTGCTCTAGCTGACAGTATTTTAGTCTCCTTAGAAAGCATTTCAACTGTATCTTAGAATGGGTAGGCATCTTTTTATTGTTTGGTAAATTCCAAACGTAATTTATTTTGTTGCATTTGAACCCTAATTGGTTTTATTTCACATTTGGGAAAAATAGGGGTGCACAAAAGAACCAAATAAACTGTGAACTGAACCAGTCCTGCCTTCAAGGGTTGGTTTGGTTTAGTTCTACAGTTCTAGCATTGGTTTCTGTTCAGTTATATGCTAGAAAATTTCAAATTCAGCCAATTCAGTTTGGCTCTGTGTGGGGTTGGTGACTGGTAACCCGAACTAACCCGTGAACCGATCCTTGAAAATCTTTTACAAAATTTTATAAGTTTTATAGTTTAATTAGGCACACTGCATGCACTTGAAACTGTCAATATGGAGATTATGGGTGGATAAGAGTGAAGAGAAAGTCTGTGTTTGTGTAGTGGGTAGCAATTGATTTTACTTTTTAGTCGATACAATAACCGCTAGGCAAAAGTAAATATTTGGAACGAAATATAGGGTTGTTGTAGTTTTTTGGTAATCAAAATTGTATGACAAAAGTTCACACCAAATGAGTTGTATGCTCTATATAATAGAATGTTATTGGTTATCACTAAGGCCTCGTTTGGGAACCCTCCTTTTTAGCCAAAAAGTCAAAAAGTTACTAAATTAGTCAAAAAGCCAACAACCCATACCAAAAAGTCAAAGATTCTCTTTTCTCTCTACTTTTTGCACATCTTTTCGTAAAAAGTCAAAAAGTCATCCCAAACATACTAGTTTTTTTTAGCTCATATTTTAGTCAAATAGCCAAAAAGTTACTAAATTAGCCTGTTACCAAACGAGGCCTAACGTGAATTTGTGGATACTAGATAGGTCTCTATTGTTTTGCATTATAGTAATAAAATAAAACAATGAATAGGTCAAGCTTTATACAACACAATTAGACGTGCGAGGCAAATCCGATCCAATTGGAATTTGCTCGGGTTGGGTTGGTTCGGTTTAGGGTCTAAAACTGAGAACCAACCAAGATCAGTTCTGTTCTGGGTTTGGCTGGCTCTAAGGAAAATATGCTTCCAACCACTCAAGTGTGAACTGAAGAAGAATGCAACAATGGATTAAGGAGACAAGAAAAAATACATAACCGCATAGAACACCAAACATTATGTGGAAAACCTTCAATGAAAGAGAGGAAAACCACAAGGCAAATTTGAAATTTCCACTATTACCAAAAATAATGGGTATGCAAGAATTCTCTCCATTCAAGTACTGTCACGGACACAAATCAGTTTGTGTTGATTGGTGTCCTTTCTAATCAGTTTTTGTTCTCTTTACCAGAACTGCAACTTCTAACATATTAGGTGTTCTAAATTTATCGTTGGTTACATTTCAACTCTAATTTGTTTAGTTTCACAGCTTCTCGTACCTTTAATGTATAGATACATCTCATAAATTTTGTCTGTTTGCTCTTTCCCGTTCATATCTGTCCATATTCATCAGCTTGTCTGCACTGATTTCCATTTGTCGTATTTTTTTTCGTCACATATTCTTCTATTTGCTGCATTTTTTCTTGATGACAACAAAAAGCCAGTTTACTTGCTAGTTATTGAGGAGGATGGGTTCCTTATCAAATGGTGATTTATTTGATGGGAGTTCTAACAAGAGGTCATTGTACAATGGTTATTGCACCTCTTCTGGTGTTTCGCTTAAGTATAAGACGCGAAAGGTTTATGTTGTTCACCATTTTCCACATGGGTGTGGACAGAATGCTTCATTTATTGCAATAACCATTGTACAATGACCTCTTTTTAGAACTCCCATTAAATAAATCACCATTTGATAAGGAACCCATCCTCCTCAATAACTAGCAAGCAAACTGGCTTTTTGTTGTCGTCAAGAAAAAATGCAGCAAGGACTGACATTGAAGAATTGGACAGGGATGTTCGAGATACAAATGCCAAACAGAGGGATATGAAGAAGAAATTGCTTCCTTCTGGAAAGGCTTCATATGAAAATAAAGGTGCACAGGTTGTCAAGGATAAGGGAGATTTTTCCATATGTGAGCAAGATGAAGATTCTCCTGCAGGTCAGAGACCACATGATTTTCAGGTGATTCTGCCTCCTTTTGGTTCTGATAGCTCGAGTCATGGTAATGCGCGTAACAAAGTGAGGGAAACACAACGTCTATTCCAAGCTATTTGTAGAAAGCTCTTGCAAGGAGAAGAAGCAAATTTGAAAAAACAAGGATACCTGAGCAGGCCTAATCTGAAAGCAGCACAGATTATCAGAGCTAAAGGAAAAGAAGTTAACACAGGCAAACAGATAATAGGATCAGTGCCGGGAGTCGATGTAGATGATGAGTTTCAATACAGGGTGGAGCTTGCTCTTGTTGGCATTCATCGTCTCTATTAGGCTGGTATTGATTACATGAAACATGGCGGGACGATCATTGCAACAAGCATTGTTGCCTCAGGTGGTTATGCAGATGATTTGGGCAACCCTGATGTTTTAATATACTCTAGTCATGGACGAAATATAACTGGTCGGGAAAAACAACAACTTGAAGGCCAGAAACTTGAAAGAGGAAACTTGGCTCTGAAAAATAGTATATCAGCAAAGAATCCTGTTCGGGTAATCCGTGGTTCTAAAGAGACAAAATTATCTACCTTGGATGCAAGAGCCAAGATTGTTCTGACATATACTTATGATGGCTTGTATACAGTGGAGAGATACATGCATGATGTAGGGCCACATGGTAAGCTGGTTTTTAAGTTCGAGTTGAAGAGAATTCCAGGCCAACCAGAGCTTGCTTGGAAAGAAGTGAAGAAATCAAAAAGATTTAAAATTCGGGAGGGTCTTTGTGTTGGTGATATATCAGGAGGGAAAGAGTTATTTCCCATTTGTGCTGTGAACACCATAGACAATACGAGACCACCCAAATTTAATTATATAACTGAGATGAAATATCCTGATTGGTACTACCCTACTGCTCCCAAGGGTTGTGATTGTATCGGTGGATGCTTGGACTCTAAAAAATGCTCATGTATGTTCAATAATGGAGGAAAGATTCCATACAACTGCAATGGCGCTATCATTGAAGCAAAGCCTCTGGTATATGAGTGTGGTCCTTCTTGCAAATGCCCTCCTTCTTGCTATAATAAAGTCAGTCAGCATGGCATGAAAATACAGCTTGAAATCTTCAAAACGAAGTCAAGGGGCTGGGGTGTTAGATCCCTAACTTCTATTCCTTCAGGAAGTTTTATATGCGAGTATATTGGGGAGCTTCTTGAAGACAAGGAAGCTGAAAAAAGACAAAATGATGAATACTTGTTTGATATTGGACACAATTTCAGTGACTGTTCTCTCATTGGTGGACTTTTGACTCTCAAGCCTGTTGTACAGTTAAGTTCTAGTGAAGTTGTGGAGGATGAGCATTTCACAATCGATGCAGCAGAGTGTGGGAATGTGGGGAGGTTCATCAACCATAGTTGTTCCCCTAACCTTTATGCTCAGAATGTCCTCTATGATCACGAGGACAAGAGTAAACCCCACATAATGCTCTTTGCTGCAGAAAACATTCCTCCATTGAAGGAGCTGACTTACCACTATAATTACTTCGTCAATCAGGTTCGAGATTTTAATGGAAACGTTAAGATGAAGAGCTGCTATTGTGGTGTTGCAGAGTGCACTGGCAGGATGTATTGATGCAGGGAACAAAGTTTGGGGCTTTCCAGAAGTAGAGATTCCTTGTGTCTTAATGTAAGTTCTCGTTGACTACTTTGTTGTGGAACTTGATTTATTATCTACTCTCTGTGCTAGGCTGTATATTGAATTAGTTTCAGCATGTACTTGGGATGCCTCAACAGAAACAAGAAGATATGGATGCACACATACAAACAATTATCATTTTCATGAACTGAAACACACCCCAACACTACTAAACTTTTCAAGATGACATAAAGTTACATAAACAAAGATTGCAGGACCTTAACAGATTACAATATACAATGTTTTACAATATCTCCTTGTGCTTGGTATGTATGTGAGCTGTGATTGAGTTACATGTAACTCATACTTTGCACCTCCAAATTGTCATTTGGGTTGGAGGCAACCTTGGCTGAGAGGTTGCTGTGGGTGTTTGTCACTGGCTACAGGCTACTGTACTCCTGCAGCACTGTAACTTTGCCATGGGGATTGGCTGTGTGCATCATCTTCCTCTTCCTTGTTTCTGAAATTATTAGTTATTTCAATCAAACTAAAAGATATTATGTCTTGATTTTTGCATGTTGTAACTTTGAGGGTCTTTCTTCCAGCATTTTTTTGTCTCTCATCTGTGATCATGTTTTCTTGATGTAGACACCTTGAACAGTTATCGAATTATGTCATTATCATTATGATAGTTTCCAAAATCATGTTGTCACTGGTTTTTATTTATGATCATACTTTATAGATATAAAATGATATTACTTCTGGCCAATTCACAAAGTGGCGTAATCCTCTGCGGAGGACACGGTACAAAAATAACTTCAGCTCTATTTGCTTGAACTGGCTGCCCTCACAAATCATAAAATTTTCTTCATGCTTAAAGTAATATAGAATCTAATTCATGAATGCAAAAACTTTACATCTCATCCCTTAATTTTCAGGGATTTGCTTATGGTTCTTGTTTAGATGGGCAAGACTTGCTTTTGATGGAAGCAGACAAGAGGAGAATTGAAAGAAGGGTTAAAATAGTTGGTTCGTCCGTATCATATTCTGAGGTAGTGGCAGCTCAAACGTTAGTCTGTACATCAGTTTTTTGACAGTGGTTTCTCAAGTAGTCAAGTTGTTTTCTTATAACACGTGCTGCATTAGTGATTTTGGGGAGAAAATTCTAAAGCGCTAACCTGGTAACCTTCTATAGTTTGGAATGATGGCACTTTTTTCATGTTTTGCTGATTTTGCATGATTTGGAATTTGTACATGTGAATTTGTGGAAGAGTTATGATGTAAGTGACTTTTTTTTTTGTAGTGTTTCTGCGTTGCAACTTTATGTTTCTCATATTTGTTTAACGTGATGATTATTTAGGAGTGACAAATTGCTTGCAATATCAATACCCTTTACTCTTACATAAGATCGGCGTTTTGTTTAGTTTCTTTTGCAAATTAGCTTGATTGTGAGCTGGCCTTTGAAACTTTTTATTTAAAAGGTTGTTAACTCTTATTTTTTAAGCATAAAATCGTAGTGTTCAGACTATCACCAAGAGTTTGGATAGGGTTGAGAGTTAGTTGGGTCCACACTCTTTTAGCTACATTATTTGCATGTGAAATAAATATAGTACACAATCCGATTCTTTATTGAGAAAGGTGAAGAGCACTAGCTCTAACACCGTAGACAAACATAACTTTAATCACTTAATCAAAACTACTAGGAAATAATTAATAAGCAGCTCCTACTCTGTATATACTAAGATATATTTGTTTTCATTGGGATTAGGAGTTTAATAGGGCTTAAGTAAGCTGAATGGTTGTGTCATAAACAGCCCCAGCTTTCCATTCACTAGGAATCACACTACTCAGCTGCACCCACTTCAACCCTGCACTGCCACTTACTTGGACCCTGAAGTTAAGTGCCCCTGCTGGTGGGTTAGCCATGTCCCATACTGCACCGTAGGCCTTTCGCATACCCCTCCATTGCTGGCAATCCGCCTGCATCAAGAAAATATATGACTATTAGACTTTCCAGACCCTGCTTTAGCAAGAGCCTCGTCACTAGGTTGCCCTTAAAATGATATGTACACAAGACAATTTGCTTACAATACCCAGTTTGCCAAATTTGTTTAGAAGACTGTACCTGCCACACTTCTGCTGCGGTGATGTTTTTTGGCCAGCTTGGTACAACATGACTAAGGCTAGGTACTCAGGGAACCTGCTGTGCTCATGAACCTTGACCATGAGGTTGTAACCTGGATACTGGCAAGGAATTCTCCGGTATTCTATGTCAACCACGCCATAGGCAAACAAATCCAAGGCTGCGTTGGGACGAGCCAATCTGGAGTAGGCATTGTTAAAATCAATGTATAAAGAAAGAAATACAGAGAATAAATTGTATGTATTATTGATGTTATTTTACAATGTTCAGATGACTCTCTTTTATAGAAGAGAGAGTGTTACAAAGGGGCCAAAGGTGGCCGAAAGAAGAAATAGGAAAACATGCACTAAGGAGACAACATTATTAAAGCTAGTTGGTATTTTACAGCTAATATATATATGCACTAACATATTATATTCTAACAGCCCCCCTCAAACTCAAGGGGGATAGGAACCAACCAACTTGAGTTTGGAGAGAGTAACAAAACAGGAAAATAAAATAAAATAAAATAGGATAGGAGACACTGTATGGTCATGTCAGACCGTTGGTGAAGACACTATATGGTTGTGTCGAACCGTTGTAGCAGCTAACCGAAATCAATGTTGGGACAGTTTACGGAGTCTTGCCGGACCCTTGTAGAAACTAACCGGAATCAATGTCGGGACAGTTTACGGAGTCTTGCCGGACCCATGTAGAAGTTAACCGGAATCAATGTCGAGACAGTTTACCGAGTCTTGTCGGACCTATGTAGAAGCTAACCGGAATCAATGTCGGGACAGTTTACAGAGTCTTCCCGGACCCATGTAGAAGCTAACCGGAATCAATGTCGGGACAGTTTACAGAGTCTTGTCGGACCCATGTAGAAGCTAACCGGAATCAATGTCGGGACAGTTTACAGAGTCTTGTCGGACCCTCAAAAGTCGCACCCTTAAAAGGTGTGCCCAATCTTTCAAAAAGGCGTGCCATCAAAAGGCGTGCCCGACACGCGGCGATGCACGTGCCCGCCTTGGCTTGTGCGCCCGGTTTGTCGTCTGGCGTCGAGAGGCACGCGATGCGCGTGTCTGCCTTGGCTATTTAAACCAAGACGGAGGCTGAGGCTGAGGCATAACAAACCAGCTGAAACCTCTTCGTTCTCTAACACTCTACAGCCAACCCTTCTTCTGCAGCCGACCCTTTTTGACATTACCAGTCTGAAAGCTCTGATTCTCTGAAACACATAGCAACCCAGAATATGGCCTCTTCTTCCCGTTCAGCTACCCAGAACATAGCCTCTTCTTCCCGTGGTCTGCTCACTCTCTTTCCCGACCTCAACGAGTCCACAAGAGAGATAACCGGGATAGTTGCCCTTGAACCTCAACCAAACGCCCCTGGACCAAGCGCCTCTGGTTTTGCGCCGTTGAACTTTCCGATGTTGTCAGTGGAGCAGATAATGGCTGCTCAATCTGATATTGAGGCCAATTATTATACATTGAAGTCGTGTGTTGAGACCATGACTGCGGTCACAAACCTGTCGCATCGGCTTCAGAGGAGGACAAATGAGGTGCATCATTTAAACGCCCAACTGGCTCTGCTCCAGGGCATGTATAAGGATGCGCGAGCAGAGATATGCGTGCTCAAGGCGGAAAACAAGGAGCTGAAGCGGAAGGCCACCGTTATGCTCAGATTTGGAGGTCCGCCATATGTGGCATTTGAGGAGCAACGGGAAGTGAACGTGCTCGGCGGCGTGGAAAACACAGAGGCAGTGCCGTCAAGGGACGCCCAAGACCGATGCAAGAAGAAGAGAACAGCTGAAGAGGCGAAGAAGTGAAACAAAAAATGTATGGCGGTTGGATTGTTTTGTGTCTTTTTTATTTATTTATTTTTTATTTATTTTTATTTATTTTATTTTTATTTTATGGTGTAAAATTGTGATCGGGGTTGAACTCCAACATGAATAAAATGAGTTTATTGTGCAAATCCGGATGACATGAAGGTACAAGACTGAACCGAAAAATTAGTTGGAATGAATGGAAGCCTCGTTGTTGTTGTTGTTGTTGTGTTTTTTTTTTTTTATTTTTAATACAAGATAAAAAATGGGTAAAAGGTTAAAGGAAAGTTTAAAATAAGAGAGAATGGGACAAGCCCATGTGAGTGCATCAGTGGTTTTAAAGAAAAGTTTAGTGAGAATAGTGTGGGAATAGTGTTTGGGAAGAGTGTGCTTTAAAGATTTAGTTGTTTACAGTGGCTTTAAAGAAAAGTTTAGTGAGAATAGTGTGGGAATAGTGTGTTTGGGGAAGAGTGTGCTTTAAAGATGTAGTTGTTTATCTTTTTCCTTATCTTTTATCTTTTTCCTCAAATTTTTTTTTTTTTTGGGTGGATAATAGTAAAACAAAAGAAAGGAAAAGAGAGGGACAAAAAGTGGGGATGGGCGGTGGTGGTGTATCACAAAATGTAAAAAATAATAATAATAATAATAATAATAAAAAAAGGTTGGGTGGAGACTTCGATGGGTTGGTCCCCCCCTCAGTCATTGCCCCTAACTAGGTCCCTTCATCGGAGAGAGACAGAGAGTAAGTTGACAGCCCAAAAGAGAGGGCCACCCGAATCAATGTGAGAGAGAGATTGTGTGTGTTGCAGAGATCCAGGGTCGTCGGACGCGCCTGCGTCGGGATTGACAACGGGGATCTAGCGACGGCGACTGAGCACGGGATCGCCGTGGAGGAGGACATGTTCCACGACGGCAATGCCGGTGAGGCAGTCTTGTGCGAGGCCGGAGCATGGTTGGACAGGTGGTATAGTGCAGTAGCTGATCTTGCCACGGCAGAAGAGGCTCCAGAGGTAAAGAGAGAGGCAGCCGAGGCTACAGATGCTGCACCAGTCCGTGGGAGAGAGAAGACAATGTGAGTTTCAAAGAGGGCGAGATCTGAAGAAGCCATTTCTTCATACGGTTAGTTGGTACAGAATAGGTTCGAGACAGTCGAGTATGATGAGTTCGATATTTGAATCTCTCCGCATGTAGGAGAGATGCACAAGACAGTCGAGTATGGTGGGGCAATAGCTAGCGGCGAGATTCCTCTCTTCCCACCTTGGTTAACCAGGCCAAGTTTACTACACAGCTTCTCTGGTTCATCTCGGATTTCGGATTGAAATGTCAGAGCCCCGTGTAACCATCACCCTGGGCGCTCTGGTCAGAAGGTGGTAAAGATGCAGCAAACAGGTTCTGGTGGCTCACGGACTGACTACCAGTCATTAGCAGGAGGCAAACGATATGTCAGCCAGAGATTCGGGAGTAATACTGGTGGTTCTTTGTTGGCCTCGAACAAACGGATGCGAGGGTATGTTGGTGCATGCAGTCCAGATTATAATAGAGAGAATGAAATTGATGCGTAAAGAACGATTGAAGCGAACTCAGAGAAGAGCTCAGCTATGGAAGAGGTATGTGTCGAAAAACAAGCGGAATAGGTTGAGGTCCGGCGGGCGGCCAAGGCGAGGTTGCCGCCCGCCGGTGAAGCGAAAATATTAGGTTTTAAACCCGCTCTGATACCATGTTAAAATCAATGTATAAAGAAAGAAATACAGAGAATAAATTGTATGTATTATTGATGTTATTTTACAATGTTCAGATGACTCTCTTTTATAGAGGAGAGAGTGTTACAAAGGGGCCAAAG
The DNA here is from genome assembly GCA_030407325.1 of Camellia japonica. Classification (NCBI taxonomy): domain Eukaryota; kingdom Viridiplantae; phylum Streptophyta; class Magnoliopsida; order Ericales; family Theaceae; genus Camellia; species Camellia japonica. Next base: position 129,791,629 of record JAPPVO010000031.1, read on the forward strand.
GTGGCCGAAAGAAGAAATAGCAAAGCATGCACTAAGGAGACAACATTATTAAAGCTAGTTGGTATTTTACAGCTAATATATATATGCACTAACATATTATATTCTAACAGGCATGAGTGGTTAGGATGAAGTCAGTCTTGTCCCCTTCACCATAGTCTGTCACCACTACCCTTACTCCATCTTCAGTGCAAATACTTTGCACCTAACCTGTAGTTGTCAATAAACAAATAACTTCCATTGTAGACACAAAAATAAGGGAGCTACTTTTTTTATTTGTTCTGAAGCAACTTCAATTGGCTGCCTATTTCTTGCCTTCAAGAAAGGCATATAGTTTGAAGTCGTTGCACTTTAACATAGTCACAAGCCTCACAATTAAACATTTATTTGTTTTATTTGAAATTTTACTTAGGAACCTAACAGTATTTATGCATATCCTTCCAAATGTACTTTTAGAAGTGTCCAACACTTTATTCTTTGTTACTTTCAAGCTCAAATAAACTCAAAAAGATTAAGTTGTTTTTTCATTGAATTACCTGATAGCATGCACCACAGCCAGTTCCATTCCTGTACTGCCTGGAAACCCCGCTCATGCCTCCATCATAGACGGTTCTTCCATATTCACCAAACCCACAGGCTCCAGCTAATTTAACATCATTAAACACATTTTAATCATCGTAGATAAATCATCAATGTAGAAATGTACATACATACATTTATATATATATATATATATATATTTGCTAATACACATATACATCAGTACCATGTGTGTATATATAGGAGAGAATACATACTTGGAGTCCCTAAGCAATCAGGGCTACCATAATAGGTTGCTCTAGAGCACGCATAAGCATCCTGGGAGTAACAAACTAGAGGCAAAAGCACCATGACACAGAGAAGAGAGCAATAGTTCTTAACTGCAAAACCCATTTCTTATTCTTAATAAAATCTATTATCTCAGAAGAAGATGAATAAGGGAAAGATTTTGGGGATGGGAAGCTCACATATGAAATCACATATTTATAGTTGAAGTCAGGAGGGCTGGATGAGAGAGTCGCCACCTTTTTTCTTTTCCACAAGAGATGTGTACAAACAGACACCTGTATTGACCCCTTAAGACCATTTCATATTTCTGCATTTACTTATATTGTAACTCTTGACAGAGTGAAATGGTAGAAAAAGATTAATCTAGTTAATCTCATCTGATTGGGACACAGTTTTGTTTGATTTACTTATATTGTATTTTATCAATAGCAGTGAGACAAGTGAGTCTTGCCTAACTTTTCTGTCACCTTTTTTTGCTACTTTTAGCTAGCTAGTTTATAGGACGACATTCTCAAGTAGTACTGAATATATTTTTTTGGAAAATACTTGGGACTTTCATTTTGGGAGACCCCATGGCCCCCAAATGATTGTGATTGGTCATGTGTGTTTTAATTTTTTTTAATTTTTTTTTCTTTTCCTATCTCTCTGATACGTGTGCGTGGGGGTTGTTGGGGTGAGGTGTTTGTGGGGGTCTATATGATTTCTGATATTTTTTTCCTTTGATTTGTTGTACTTTTGGTATTAGTTTTTGGTTCTCTATTCCATGATGCTGCTGAGTAGGAAGTGCTACTATTGGTAGGGGGCAATTGCTTCCCACTCAGAAATGTTGTACCCTTTTTTAACAGTATCTTTTTGATATAAAATTGAGCATATATTTTATTTTAAGCATGGTGATCTTAAGATTGTGTTTGGATTTTACATTTGGGTAGAGATTTGTGAAATAAAAAACAGGTAACTAAAATATGAATGATATATGAATTCAATTTTTTTCTTTATAACTCATTTTTTCCTCTCTTTGCAAATTTCTATCTAAATCATAAATCTAAAACGCAACCTAAAATAAATTGGGGATAAATTACACTTTGCACCTTTGCACTTTACACAAAATCTCACTTTAGTCCCTACACATCAAATTGTGACACTTAACCCCTTGCACTTTTAGTCAAGTGTCACATTGGCCCTTCTGTTAATAGTGAGGCTAACAGAAGTTATCCTTTAGGGAGCTAAGTGCCACAATTCTGATGTGTAGGGACTAAAGTGGGATTTTGCATAAAGTGCAGCGGTGCAAAGTGTAATTTATCCTCACATGTTTTTCATGTGACTAACCTCTGTTAACAATAAGGCTAATAGAAGAGTCAAAGTGACACTTGACCAAAAGTATAAGGGGTTAAGTGTCATAATTTGATGTGTAGGGACCAAAGTGAGATTTGATGTGAAGTACAGGGTGTAAAGTGTAATTTACCCAATAAATTGGTGTGGCATCAGATTAATGGCTAGCAAACCCATTAACAATTGACATTGTCAGATGGCACAAAAGATGCTTGAATCATTGTGTATCCGAATTCTCTGTATTTCCAAGAGCTGGATTCCCTTATTTCTGTACTATACAATGAGTGTCATATCTATGTGTAGGACTTGTAATATTTTTTTAAAAAAAGATTAGGCATGCCACATAAAAAGCCACGTAGGATGTGAATAATTCCAATAAAATATTTCATTGATATATATATCAACCTCCCCTCTCTCTCTCTCTCTAATATATGTATATGATATGATTTTATCTGCCAACTTTCTATGGACGTCTCACTTGGAGTTTGCATAATACGTTGTGGGAATGGTATTGAAAGGCGATTGCTTCTCTTCTTCCTCTTCTTCTTTTTCTTCTTTTATTTATTTATTTATTATTTTTTTAACTGGAATGGCCCACTTTGCAAATTTTATCTTTGCCTCTCCTTTTGGACTGAAGTCTTGTTAATTGTTATGCAGGTTCTATGTAAAATTGTTAAACAATAGTATTAACTTTTCATCTTTTCATATATAATTAACTAGGTTGATTTTAAGCCCTCCATTTGAGTATATAAACACACACGCACACACACACATATAACACTACAAGAAAATGTACTTTTGGCGACTAAAGTTTTAGTCGCCAAAAGTAAGGTTTTTATTCGCCGAAGCCTTTTCCAGACTAAATATTTTGGTCGCTAGATTTGTCGCGGAAAAACGGTCGGGGAAGGTTTTGGCGACTAAAAAAAATTTAGTCGCCAAAAGTCCTATAAATGGCTACTAACGTTTTAGTAGGAAAAAGTACGAGGTATTGGCGACTAAATAATTTTTTAGTAGCCAAAAGTCATAAATTGGCGACTAAATATTTAGTCGCCAAAAGTTTTCAAATAAAATTAATTTTCATTTTCAGTGACTAAAACTTTTAGTCTCCCAAAGTGTCATTTATTATTAGCTACTAAATATTTAGTCACCAAAAAAAATTAATTTTCATATATTTTTTTTAGCTACTAAACTATTTAGTCGCCTAAAGTCTCATATATTTTTGTTACTACTAAATTTTTAGTCGCCAAAAATCTTTGGTTTGTTTTTGACTACTAAATTTTTAGTAGCCAACAAGTTTTATTTTTGTTTTTTTGGCTACTAAACATTTAGTCACCAAAAAATTTATTTAGTGTTATTTTATTATTATTATTATTATTATAATTTTTGACAACCTGTATTTATTTCGTGCAACCTGCACCCTGTATATAAACAAAACAATACATATGTCTATTTCTATTTCACTTTCAACCATCCAAAATTTGGTCTTGTAACATCAAATTCTATACAAACCAAATATAAATCCAACCCAAAATAATAATTCTATACAAACAGATAATCATACAAAAATGATATCCTCCATATACAAAAAGAAATATCCACTAGTAATCTATACCACCAGAAAATAACTCCATCTCTGTTGGATCAACAACTATTGCAGTAATTGGTAGTGGAAAAGCTTGAGTTTGTAAAAGTCTTCCAATAACAAGGTCCCATACCTACAATACGAAAATAAGTCATTTCGAGAAACAAAAATACTCATACTAGGAAGATATTATTATGAAACATTTAACATAATTAACCTTGCATGTGCCATCGAGGGAGCTTGATAAAAAAATTGAACTTGAGCTTGATAAAACATTTAACAAAAATACTTATGCTAGGAAGATATTATAAAGAGCTTTTTCTTTGTCAATACTTGGACTGGACTTTTTCATTAACATAATCATCACATTTAGCTAACCAGTTGTTTTAGACCATCGCATCATGTTTTCGATGAGAAGAAAGAAGAAAATCAACCAAGACACGAGGGGGAAAAAACAGCAAGAATATGAAACACTTGTTATCGATTTCAACACATTTTTCATAGTTGTCCCCATAATTTTTATAAATATCAATAACACATCATTTTGAATATATTTTCTATTTAAACTGTCTGTTTTTAAAATACCCAAAAAGTATGGGATACTTGTAAACAGGGAATCATCTCAATTCACTCCCAATTAATCCAGACAGACACTAGAATTAGATATTCGACATGCACTGAGAAAATTTGTAAGCATTAACACAAGATTCACATAATGAGAAGATGAAGTGACATATTTTCTATCATTTATCACTAACATTTATATGATCCTAGCATTCCTTCTTTTGTATTGGCATTTTTAACCATGCAATATTACAAGTTGCATTTTCTCAACCTACGGGTCCGAATAACATTCCGTCAGTTGTCACAAGTCATATTTGGCATGGGGAAGCTGTTCGTGTCGGCCACAATGTGGATCAAGGACTGTTTTGAAACCGTTTTTCGACTAAGTTTTGGGCATATTCGTCTCTAAATCCCAACCTACGGGTCCGAATAACATTCCGTCATTTGTCACAAGTCCTGTTTGGCATGGGGAAGGTGTTCGTGTCGGCCACACGGCGGTTCGGGGGCTGTTTTCAATTTTCGCCCCCGAAACGCCCTTTTTCAACTAAGTTTTGGGCGTATTCGGCTCTAAATCCCAACATATGGGTCTAAATAACATTCCGTCAGTTGTAACAAGTCATATTTGGCATGGGGAAGCTGTTCGTGTCGGCCACACGGCGGATCAAGGGCTGTTTTGAATTTTCACTCCTGAAACGCCGTTTTTCGACTAAGTTTTGGGCGTATTCGGCTCTAAATCCCAACATATGGGTCCAAATAACATTCCGTCAGTTGTCACAAGTCATATTTGGCATGGGGAAGCTGTTCGTGTTGGCCACACGGCGGATCAAGGGCTGTTTTGAATTTTCACCCCCGAAACGTCGTTTTCGACTAAGTTTTGGGCGTATTCGTCTCTAAATCCCAACCTACGGGTCCGAATAACATTCCGTCATTTGTTAGAAGTCCTATTTGGCATGGAGAAGGTGTTCGTGTCGGCCACACGGCGGTTCAATGGCTGTTTTCAATTTTCGCCCCCGAAACGCCGTTTTTCGACTAAGTTTTGGCGTATTCGTCTCTAAATCCCAACCTACAGGTCCGAATAACATTCCGTCATTTGTCACAAGTCCTATTTGGCATGGGGAAGCTATTCGTGTCGGCCACACGGCGGATCAAGGGCTGTTTTGAATTTTCACCCCCGAAACGCCGTTTTTCGACTAAGTTTTGGGCATATTCGGCTCTAAATCCCAACATATGGGTCCAAATAACATTTCGTCAGTTGTAACAAGTCATATTTGGCATGGGGAAGCTGCTCGTGTCGGCCACAAGGCGGATCAAGGGCTGTTTTGAATTTTCACTCCCGAAACGTCGTTTTTCGACTAAGTTTTGGGCGTATTTGGCTCTAAATCCCAACATATGGGTCCAAATAACATTCCATCAGTTGTAACAAGTGATATTTGGCATGGGGAAGCCGTTCGTGTTGGCCACACGGCGAATCAAGGGCTGTTTTGAATTTTCACCCCCTGAAATGCCATTTTTCGACTAAGTTTTGGGCGTATTCGTCTCTAAATCCCAACCTACGGGTCCGAATAACATTCCGTCATTTGTCACAAGTCTTATTTGGCATGGGGAAGGTGTTTGTGTCGGCCACACGGCGGTTCGGGGGCTGTTTTCAATTTTCGCCCCCGAAATGCCATTTTTTGACTAAGTTTTGGCGTATTCATCTCTAAATCCCAACCTATGGGTCCGACTAACATTCCGTCATTTGTCGCAAGTCCTATTTGGCATGGGGAAGGTGTTCGTGTTGGCCACACAGCGATTCGGGGCTGTTTTCAATTTTCGCCCCCGAAACGCCTTTTTCGACTAAGTTTAGGGCGTATTCGGCTCTAACTCCCAATCTACGGTCCGAAATTACGTTCCGTCAATTCTCACAAGTCCTATTCGTCATGGGGGAACTGTTCGTCTAAGCCACACGGTGGTTCGGGGGCTGTTTTGATTTTTCGCCCCCAAAACGCCCTTTTTCGACTACGTTTAGGGCGTATTCGATATTGTGTGAGACAAACAATTACCCGCCAATACATTTTCATATCCTAGTTAAAATACATGCAAATTCAATTCATATGACAAGCTAATTAAGTAAATTCGTGTCAAACTAGGGAGAAAAAAAGACCCAGGGACATGTAAGGAAATATGACTATGACTCAGAAATCTTTCATTAAATCGTGTCGAAGACGAGTTACTTCTCCAGTCCCAGTAGCAAGCATTACTTCTTCATTGCTCCATCTATTCTTTAGTGGCCTTTGGACAAAATTTGAAAAGCAATACCACATATACAAAAATTAATTAATAAATAGAGCACATATCAAATATTGACTAGTCAACTTATGTATGATATAGCAACAGTAGGGAAACAAGAAGGAAATAAATCAGAACATTCTTTTGTTCATGCCATTTAGCAAGGAAATACATTGCTCGGTTTGTTTGTTTGTTTTTTTTTTCAATGAAGAACCTGATTTTCATTTTCTTCATCAATTTTGCTGATTCCAATGAAGAATGTATTGAAATGTTTAAATCGACTCAAAAATTCAATGCAAACTGAAAGAGCGAACCATTTCACTTCCATGTGACATCCTAAAACACATTTCAGAATAAACAAGATCAAGGAAATTTGCAAGGAACTTTGACTTGTCAAAAGTAAAAATAGTGTAGTAGTGGCATTAGTAAGAATTTAATTCAAAATATTCTTTACTTGTCAAAAGTAAAAATATTTTTTATTTAAATAATTTTATTTTTTTTATTAATCATTGAAAATTTTTTTTTTTTTTTTTTTACTTTCATTTTTTGTCACACAAATGTCAGAAAATATGAAAAATATTTACTAGAAAATGTTTCAAGCAGAAAGGAACAGAGCATAAGTACAAAATCCAATAAAATTCTTGAACCTACCTGTATCTAATAGACCCACAATTATGTTGCTCTCCATTTTTAATTTTCTTCTTGCTGTGTTAGGCAACCCAATAAATTCCCAGAACTTTGTTGTGTGCAGCTTGTGATACCGGTTTTGGAAAACCGAAAGCACCCCCTCCATACCTAAGCATTCACAAAAAAAATAAAAATAAACTCATTAAATTCAAATACAATTTGTCAACAGACATAACGTTCATAGTATAATCAAACATTAATTAAACATACTGGATAATTTATTGGCTTCATGTTCATGTAACTTTGCAGCAAATGCATTGAAGTTTCTACTGTAGCTGTGTACAAGGGACTCCTCAGCATCAAGCTCACTGTTCCGTTATGAAAACATTACTGTTTTTGGAAAGTGTAATTGAGAAAAGATAAAATAGAACAAACATAAAAGAATACAAAGATTCATACAAGTCTACGTTTTATTATGAATGTAGAGATTACAAAAAGTCGGCTCTCTCTCATAGAAGCTCTTAAGATCACAAACACTAAAATCCTGAATTAACTCTTTAAGTATAAAGATCCGAAAAGTAACAAATCAGATCAACATAGACTCAAACACAAATGTCGGGTTGGGACTGCCTTGCCATTTCCCCACTGATCGGGATGTGAAAGTTGCCATTTGGTAATAAATATTATTTGGGTTGAATTCAAGATACTAGCACAACATTGTCCTTAGTCCACTTATGCTAAAGAGCGAGAAGCATAGGAACACAGAAACTTTTCCAAAACACAATCAGTTCTTCCGATAATACAGAAACTGATCACAGAACCAGAGTACTGTATTCATCCAAATCGACACACAGTGAACCAAGATGAATGCAGTGTGGCTTTCATACATGTGTTTGCAAACATAAACACATACATAGAAGTGATACTATAGATGGAAAGAAAGAGGCATAGATTCAACTAACCTTCCCTTCAAATTTGAGAGGACATTGATATGTGTCTGATGTACAGATTCTACATCATCAACTGCTTGATCTCTCAAGAACACAATGTAAAATTCCTGTAAATCCTACGATCAAAATCAAATTTTCAATATATATACCAGATAGTACAACAAACAGTAAGTGACTCTAACTGCTGAAACCTTTTGTGTGTCACCATTTACAGCTACAAGACTGGTGAAGATACAAATGAGAAGATGAGAAAGTGTTAGAAGGGAATGGATATATCACTCTCTTGACATGTTTGTAGAGTGAAAAAATCTTGAGGGTATGTTTGAATTGAGCTATCTTTGTGAAGATGGGAGTCTCTATAAATAGCTAGCAAGAAAGCCAAAACTAGTTTAATTAGAAGAAACAAACAACAACAACGTCTTAAGCACAAAAACAGGCTTGACTTCCTAGTTCTAATTGCTAAGGTTTAGGTTGGCAAACCTTAGAAGAAAGATAACAAACAAATTTGGTTGTTTTGTACTCTTTGTCAAAGATAAATATGGCAAAGGTTAGGCTGGTTTTAACAGGAAACCAATGACCAAATCGATACCCATTATTCTATAAAATTTGAAACTAATTTTTATATGCAAAATTTATTCAGAATGATGTAATAGTGTGTTTGAGGATACATGATGGTGTATTGCGCCTAAGAAACATAGGTGCTGTCACGCACATCTTTGATCATTGGATCAATGAACTTACTTTTCTAAAGAACAAACATTTGTGGTTCTATTTCTTGTTAAAGTTCTCTTCCACATTTGTTGTATGAAAATTTTACCAACATAAATTTTACACAAAATTTATTCTGAATGATGTAATATATAGCATGTCTCCATCATGTATGTCTCAAATCATTTGATCAACGAACTTATTTTTCCAAAAATAAAGCACTTTCTATATTTTATTAACCAAAGTGAGTCACATATCATTATGGGCACGTTGTTTGTTAATAACAAATCACCAATTACTATTACTATATCAGATGAACTAAATTTGAGTATTCATCCACCGATCAGACAGTTGGGATTCTAATCAAGAACTTAGTATGTACTAATACATATATGTAAACATATCATATACATATCTTTATCAAGTTAAAGTGGCTTATAAACAAAGAGCAAATTACATCAAGAGCCAACAACTATAGGAAGAAAGAGACCCCATAGCCTTGAATCATCTAATTTGCAGTCTTTTCTTGTGGTTCAATGATGTGCTGTGTGTATAATGCATTTCCCTGCAAAGATATATATATAGCCTCTGTTAACATCATGTCACTGTTGCTTTACTTGATTCATTGTGTTTCTTTAGAAATTTCATGGCATGTTTCTCTTTGATTAGGTATGAAGTAGTTGACATGCTGCCATCCATTGAAATAAAGAAAACAGAGTATGGTGGGAGAGCTTAAAAAGATAAACTTGGGAGAGGTATGGTTCATTCTTTGCATCTTATGTGTTGTACATAGCAATTATTATATGTTGTACATATTAATATTTAATTCAAAGATAATAATTTTTAAAATCTAAAGAGGAAGAATAGATATAAATTTATGTAATTTTTCTTCTATCATTGAATTTTAGTTATTTTATTCAAACTTGTAATGTATTTCATGTATAAGTAACAAGTTCCCCAAGTGTATGAAGTGTATCAAGTATAATTTCTCTTTCTAAAATAGTAGGACATTTTTGGACATGTCCAACTAGTGTTGTGTTGTGTCAGTGTCCGACATGTGTCAGTGATAAAAATACATCATCTTAAGCCCTTCACTGCCTGCTTTACCTACTTTGGCTACCTATCAAGAAGCATCACAATGTTTTCCTGATTATCTAGTTCAATTAAGCATGCCATGGACAAATGGTGTTACAAGATCATTCCAATGACCTGAGTTGACCCATCAAAAGCCAATTGAGTAGGTTTAATTGCACTAGACAAACCAACTAGGATTTCAGAACTAACAAAACAGGTAAAAAAAAAATGACATTGGGAAATATTAAGCACCTGAGTCATGTTGGGTGCAAAAACCATAGCAATGTTACGTGCATTCATCTTATTGTGATTTTCATGCTGCACAACATCTGCCATCAGATTGATGGCCCAGTCGAGTAGCGCAGCTTCAGTTGGAGGAAGTAACTTCAAAAGTTGAGTGCACTCATCTTCTGCATTGCAGCGCATCACCTGTTCTGGGGTCAGACAGTCAAGAACTCCCGCAGGAAGTTCTGTGAACCATGCCTGCACAACATAAAATTTCAGTTAAATAAAGTCAACCATGAATGTTTGAGAAGACTAACAGACATGAATACTAATTAACTGAATAAACATTATGTAACTTCTAAACCAAAGCCTTAATTCAGGAGCCAAGACTATAGAAATGTGGTGGCCTCAACAAAATTATTCCGCATGTGTTCAGTTTAATTCAACAGAACCATGACTTGTGTCTACTTTCTCTTACTCTTTCTGCCATTGCAAAATTTCAAGATCCAAATATTAAAACGAACTCATTAATAGTAGGAATAGATGATTCAACTAACTAGAAAAAAAAAAAAATCAAATTTATTTTTCTGAAAGTGATGGCGCTTCATTTCATTGGGCAATATTATAATTTCATAGAAATTATAATTTCGAAAATCAAACCCATTTTCGACATGAAGAATATCATAATTTCATAGAAATCAAACACTTCAACCAAACCCATTATCGAAATCAACACAAAATTAAACTAAAAAAATCATATAAACCCTAGATGAAGTGTGAGAAATGGGGAAATAGGGAAAGGGAGAAAGAGAGAGAGAGAAACAGAGAGAGAGGGAAACAGAGAGAGAGGGAATGGCTCGACACAGAGAGAGAGACCCAGCTCAACAACGAGGGAGAGGACCGAACGCGACAATGACAAACCTGTGATTTGCGGCAGTGTTAGTGGTGATTTCGGCGATGGCGGTGGCGACGTGCAACGGTGGGGATGAACGGTGGCCAGCGACAATAGTAGTGACAGTTGGTGGTGAGAGGGAGAGGCAGAGGGAGAACCGCTGAAGAAAGAGAGAAGAGGCACTGGTTTGTGGTTTGGAAACCAAAATATATATATTACACCATTGGCGACTAAAAGTTTTTAGTCGCTGAAAGTATTTCATAAATCCCTCCAAACTATTTAAAATATCTCCGTCCAATAATTTCGAGGTATTAGCGACTAAAATTATTTTTCGTCGCTGAACATAAACTTTTGGCTACTAAAATTTTGGTCGCCAAAGGTAAAAAATAATTTTTTATTTTCCAATCGGCGACTAAAGCGTTTTAGTAGCCAAATCTCTACCTACGGCGACTAAAATTATTTTTCGTCGCTGAAAATGCACTTTTGGCGACTAAAATTATTTTTTTATTTTCTAATCGGCGACTAAAGCGTTTTAGTAGCCAAATATCTACCTACAGCGACCAAATTTTTTTCTTGTCGCCAATTCTGGCATTCTTGACAACTAAATTTTTTTTAGTCGCCAATAAACAATATACCCCGACTAAAAAAATTTAGTAGCTAAATATTTTATTTTTGCCGACTAAAAGAATTTTTAGTCGTCATTTCTACAACTTTTGGTGACTAAATTTTTTTTAGTCGCCAATTTTGGTCGCCAAAGAAACATTTTGTTGTAGTGTAATGATATCCATTAAATTAAATGTTGACTGATATCAATTCCAAGAATTTGTAATTTAATATTAGGATAAATTATAAATACACTCCTTGAGATTTGATCAAAATATGAATCATCACATGTGGTTCTGGACATTACTTTCCATTCCTTGAGTTTTTTAATTTCATAATAAATGGTCCCTTTTATTAACAAATCATGAAATCAATTAACAGTTTTTAATGATATTAAAAATATATTTCAATTAATAATTTAAGTAATTTTATTATTGTATATGAGAGTAATTATGAAATTCATTTTTTTAGTTAATTCTGTTAAATAATTTTTTTAAAAAAAGGGGTATTAGTAATTTTTTAAATTACAGGGAACAATCTGTAATTTAAGTAAGGCTAAGTTTGGGATATCCCAAATAATCCAAAAAGCCAAAAAGTTACTCAAAAAATTAAAAAGTTAACACTATTCACCAAAAGTCAACAATTACGGCTGCACAACTCCCAATTCAAATTTTCCTCTAAAATCAATTTTTACAATTTTTTATTACACATTTTTTCATAAAAAGTCAAAAAGTTAACCCAAACATCCATATTTTCAACCTCACTTTTTTAGTCAAAAAAGACAAAAAGTGCACTTATTTAGTCTTCCCAAACAAGGCCTTAATCTTAGGAGGTGTATTTGTAATTTATCCTTAATTTTAACTAGCCGTCGGTAGGTGGTGCATTCAAATTAGGAAAAATATCAAGTGTATTTGGGATGTTTTAAATAAGTGTATTTTTTGACTTTTTATAAAATAATGTGTAGAAAAGTAAAGACAGTGAGTAGAAAAATAGAGAGGAGATGATGATAGATGTTAATTGATATTACCCAAAAATGTATGTGTAAAAAAAAATATACTTTTTTAGTGCATGCCAAACACCTACTTAATACAAAGCTTGTTTAATGCAGTTCATTGGGCTATTTGATGCAAGTTATGATTTTTTTTTTTTTTTTGTGCTTATATATCTTCTCATTATTGAGAAGCAAGATGAGGTGTTTTTAATTTATGTTTTTTGATTATTAGCTTCTAATTTGCTAAAAGTTGTAGCAAACATGTCAGTTTATTTGCTGTAATTACTATTTACAATTCATAAATCATACATAAGTTAAAAAAATAACTAATTGTCTAGAAATTCGGAGAGTGGTGACTTATATTTTTCAACCTAAGATAAATTACAATAGATTCACAAGATAAATTTGCTCATTAAATGGGAGTACCACCACCTGATATCAACAGGGTTATATGGTACATTCCTAATCAACATTTCAAGTTGATAGTTTTAAAATCATTAATCAAAAGCTATGGCCTATTGTTCATTAACAACACAGGGTTAACCCACCTCACAAAAAATTAAGATTTTCGAGACAAAAATTTAATGACAAAATTAATTTTTTGATATCAAATATTTTTATTACAAAAAGTGTCGTTATTATATTTTTAGCAATGAAAATTGGACATTAGTGATGAATTATTATCTTTTTGGACCAAATTTTTTGTTTAAAAAAATAATTCATTTTGAGAGTAAATTATTTTATCCCTCAAAATCTATTTATTAGTGACATTTTTAAAATTGTCGCTAAAAACCTTATTTTTGACTTTTCGAGACTATCTTTTAACGACTATTCTCGTGACGATGAAAATTGATTCTTAAATATCTTTTACAACAAAATTTTTAATTTTAAAAATCAAAATATTTGATTTCTAAAACTCTTATATGTTGTAGTGTCACAAAATTAAATTTGGTATGAACGCACTGAGGCTGTCAAAATCCTCTAACCCGCTCAAGGCAGGTCATCACAAGTCTGGATAAGGTGCACTTAAACATTAGAAGCAAAACCACTCACAATATCACTATATACGGATTTTGTATATATGTACCTTTTATATATGATTTTCAACAAATAAAGTGTATGTACCCCAAAAAAAAGAAAAAGAAAAAAGAAAAAAAAAAAAGAAAAAGATTGGTGAAGCCAATTTTGTGTCACATTTGGAGTGGTGATTTCTAATCCTGGCCATCCATTTGAGAACCTCTTATCAGATGAGATTGAAATACTAATTTAAAATTTTAAAATTTATAAGATTAAATTTAATTCCGTGGAGGATCTTAATTCCTCATCATCCCCATCATTAGCGTTAAGAGTGGTGGAGACCATTTTTAATCTAGTGACATTAATGTATTATATATATAAAAAAAAAAAAAAAGTTTCCTAATACATGACCTGTATAAGTGGTTGCCATAATAGTAACAATAAATTACAATTATACTTCCTGAGATTTGTTTAAAGTACAGATTGTTCTTTGTGGTTTGAAAAATTACAAATACCTCCTTGTTAGAATTTTTTATTTAACTGAATTAACTAAAAAAATGAAATTCATAATTGCTCTCCTATACAATAATAAAATTACCTATATTATTAATTGAAACATATTTCTAATATCATTAAAAATTATTAATTGACGTAATGATTTATTAATAGAATGAGCGATATGTTATGAAATTAGAAATCTCAGGAGGTGGAATGTAATTTCCAGAACCATAGGAGGCGATTAGAAACCTCAAGAGGTGGAATGTAATTTCCAGAATCATAGGAGGCGATTCGTATTTTAATCAAATCTCGAGATGTATTTATAATTTATCCTAATAGTAAATACCATGCTTGTGCAATGTGTGCATGAACAAGAAAGGTGAGAATAAGAAGAAAATGCGGAGCACTGAACAAGTTGTGGCAATTGTTTTTTTGTTGATAACAATCTTAAGGTATGTTTGAATCATAAATTTGAGTAGAGATTTTAAAAGGAAAAATAAAAAAAGAAAAAGATGAGTGAGATGTGAGTAAGCAATTTTTTTTAAAAAAGGTTCAGATATGGCAAATTCGCGTTAGAAGTTTTTGAGCTCTTCTTGTATTCAATTTGAAACTATCTTCATTGAAGCAAGCTGAGTGTGTAAAAAGTGTAAATTCCCCCAAAGGAGGCTGAAACAAGCAAGGAAACTGAAACCCTAGTGCACTCGCAAATGACCTTCACCTTTAGTTTGCCAATCTGATCCGCCTCTGCATGCCAAGGAGAGAGAGAGAGAGAGAGAGAGAGAGAGAGAGAATTAATGATAAGAGGAATGAAGTCAACCAAGAAATTAAAAATAAAGAGAGAGAAACAGATAGAAAAATTCAACCACAACACTCCAAATCTCACAACCTTAACAGCAATGGTAAAAACAAGCTCTCTATTTTTTTTTCCTTTTATTTTTATCCTTTTCTTTTCTTTTATTTATTTCTGTCTTTGCGTATTGGATTTTCCAAATGAAAGAAAAATGTTATTAGTTATTGTGGAGAAGCGGTTCGGAAATACTCTTCTGATCCAATGGGACGCTCGAGAGCCTCAGCTAGTCACTTGAAAAGGAATGAACACTCCGGTCGGGGGTGCCAGAATTAGCACTCCGATCGATAAGTCAGTATATACTCTCTTGGTTGCTTATATCTTAAGTGTAACTTACTTGTTCTCACCTCCCTCTCTTTGGTTGTTGTTCCTCTATTTATATACGCTCCTGGTCCTCAGGGTAGGGCCCACTCTCAATCCGTCGTGTAATTATTCACTCGGCCCTCCTTTTGTCGTATCCCAATTTTCACTCGGCTCCTCGCTCAACTAGCTTTATGGCCGATTAGGATACTCGGCACCTAGAACGTACGAGATGGCGGCGAATATAATATATATCCTGATCTTCTAAATATTTACTCGTCCTATCTGCGTCCCCTAATATTCGGCTCCCACAATTGCCCCTCAAACACCCCACTAACACCAGTTAGTCGGCGTGTTTGATTTCGAACTTGAAAAGTCAAAAATTCGGCGGTTAACCTCATTCCAACGTGTGTCAGAACGCACACGCTTTTTGGTCATCATTGTAATTTACCGCCCCTTCGTACGCTTCCAACATTTAATGTGATTTTAAAACTTTGTCTCTTCGAATGTATGTTTTGAATACTCAGTTTCTAGTTCGCCTTCTAGTACGACTCTTTCACTTCGAGACCTTTGCAACTTCTTTTTGTTTCTCATTATCTCTTATGCTCCTTGTAAGTTTTCTTCTCCCTCACTTCCAATCCCACTTCCTTGTTTACTTTTAGTTTTGCATAATCCTTAGGCTGGCTAGGATGGCAAAGCATTTGAAAGAGCTCCTTTCTGTGGAACGAATTTTCAACTTCCGACGCCATTATTCCATCCCCGACGACGTCCATCTGTCACTCGTGGCAAACAGCACCACTGATATGGAGAGAACTGATGAGAGTACAATCATCTTTCCTCTCCTATCGATTGCTGAGGGCAGAGTCCAATTTCCCCTTCACTCGTTTTTAAGGGCCGTCCTTCGACACTGGGGTCTAATTCCCTCCCAGCCTAACGTGAATTTTTTCCGCATCATAATGGGGATTATAGAGTTAAACCGACGTCTTAGGATTAACCTAGGTATACCTGCAATTCGGCATTGTTATGCCTTAGCCAAGTCTACTGGCCGGCTGGGACACTATTTTCTCAGGGCCAAGGATACTGATCATCACTTAGTGACTATGCTTGCCAGCTCTGGCAAGCGTGTTGACGACGTGATGGTCGTTGTCCGAGATAATTGGGAATTCGGCGAGGGTGAAGATCGCCTAGATCCCGTGCCAAGGCGAAAAGGCGAACCAGGTGGCCGTATAGCTCATTTTCGTTTCTTTTACTATCTTATATGTATTCGGCTCTCCTTCCATGTACTTACCATTTTGTTTATGCAGGAAACAATTTGAAGAAAGTGTTGGCTTCTGCCGACGACGTTGTACTTGCGGAAATTAAAATCGCACTACAGTTTGTTGGCCATCCAAGCCTTCAGAAACAAGGGAGAGCGGCCCACATTCTCTTGCGATACGAGCCGACTTACGCAACGTCTTCGGCGGCAGACCACATTCTAATTCCGAGAGGCAAAGAGCATCTTACAGCCCTTATCTTCCCCAACTTCAGAAACCTAAGGCAGATTGGTTTAGAAGCCTCCGATTCAAAACACGTGGAAGAGCAAGCACTCGAACCGGTCGCCAAGAACCCGAACCAGTTGGAAGCCAAGGTTGATGAAGCTCTTAACTCGGTCTTTGAGGAAGTCGGACTCAATTCGTCCGACCCTCCATCCACATCAGGCCGGGCGGACGTCTTCTTCGGAGACATTTTTACAAACTTAGGAGACCTCCCCGGCGCTTATCTTGAGAATATGGCTGGGGAATCGCTCACGCAACTTGCCTGGAGGAAAAACGCCGAAAGGATGGCCGCTGGGAGGAGAGTCGAGGCCGTCCGATCGGAAACTCCACCCACCACGGTCGCTGAGTCTTCTCTACTTGTTATTGCAGAAGAAACGGCCTAGACCGAATCGGCCGAGGTGGACCAGGTAGAACGGGCAGATGAGGCTGAGCAAAGGGGGGAAAAGCGCCCCGCCGAGCAAGAAGCCGTGCACGATAAGGACCAAAGCGACAAACGGCCGCGCATTAAGGAATCAGACTTAGTTGTTTCTTTCACTGTTCAACCAAGGATAAAGAATATGCCGATTGCCTCTGATGCGTCGACTGTGAAGGACCCGGCTGTGGCCTTGAGTATGGCCTTCTCAATATCCCTGCCAGTTGACCGAGCCACATTTCGCGCGGAGCCCGATCTAATGCTAATTGCTTTGGCCACTCAGTCGGCCTTATTAGTACATTACTTGCCTTATCTGCAGTCTTTCGTCTAAATACATGTATATATATATATATAAATATTATTCTTATTATTTGTTTGTTGTAACTCTATTTCCTTGTTTTGTAGACGGTGGGCAGGATAGTCGAGATCGGCCGCCGTCAACATGACGCCATAGAACAGATCGGTTTCTTGAAAGCCCAATTTGACAATGAAAAGAACAAGGCTATGGTAGCCTCTCAAAGGGCCGATTATAAGGCAGCACAGGCGGCAGAGGAACGAGTGAGAGCCGAGGCCGAGGCCGAGCGAGCGAGGAATTCTGACCAATTAAGGCTTGCCGCCGAGGAGAAGGCAAAGGCGAGCGAAGATGTGCTCAAGTTAGCCAAGGAGGTAATCGCTAAACTAGAAGCCGACTTGGAATAATCGAAGAAGGCAAAAGAAATAGCCAACTCCGAGATTTCCAAAGCGTTCCAAGCTGGGAAGGATGACGCCTTGGAAAACTACGTAGAAGAAGTGCCGAAGTTTGAGAATCGGGGCTTCAAACACGGCTGGGTCAAAGCCCTCACTGCTGTGAATGTGACATTGGCACAGCCGATTCCATATGAGCAGGTGGATGTTGAGCCGCTGGCGTCTGACCCTGAGGATTGATAAAGGCATATTTCGGTTTTTGGTAGGTATCTTAGATGCATAGTTTTTGTTAGTAGATTTTCATTTCTTTAAATGTAAGCTAATTTTCGTGTGTAAAATGACTGCTATTAGCGCTCAATTTATTAATGAAAATTTTCTATGCTCTCAAGTTTATTGCATATATTATCTGTCTTTAATTCATTAATGACAATTCCTTACGCTTTTCTGTTTGCTATATGAGTAAATAATATATTCAATAAGTTAACCGAATCAATTAAACATCCTCTGCCTCTTTGCTATTTAGCCGAATAACTAATAGAATCAGCAGTTAATCAATTTGGAAAGGTGTATGAAAATTCGATAGTCTAACAAATAAAACGACTTAAGGCTTCGACGTCTGGCTGCTTATATTACTTCGATAGACTAACAAGTAAAACGGCTTAAGGCTTCGACGTCTGGCCAATTATATTAACGAATCTGCCATTGCCCCAGCCGGTGCATGAACTGGGACGCCGAATGACATCAGCTCTTGGAGCGGCTGGGGCACTCAGCCCGTTCGGTGTAAGGGCTTGCCATGTGGCCGATTAGATTAATGAATCTGCCCTTGCCCCAGCTGGTGCATGAACTTGAACGCCGAATGGCATCAGCTCTTGGAGTGGCTAGGGCACTCAGCCCATTCGGCGCAAGGGCTTGCCCTGTGGCTGATTAGATTAATGAATCTACCCTTTCCCCAACTGGTACATGAACTTGAACGCCGAATGACATTAGCTCTTGGAGCGGCTGGGGCACATCAGATGATCGGCAGGTTTTGAAATTGAGCATTGATGATGTCGCCTCGGGGGTGCTGCACCTGTAAGGTATAAATGGATCGGGTGGTGGGTGTGCGGAGGGGCCATTGTTGCGTTCAGTGTTAATAAATTTAGGGAGGGAAAAAGCAGTATGGACAATTTGTGGATGGCAAGAAGAGTGTTCTTCAATAACAGAGGAGAAGGGAGGACGCTCGCGGAGTTGGACGCAGAGATGAATAGCGGTGGTGAGACAATGCGCACGGGGAGCAGGACGTTGAGGGAACGTGAAAAGCGCCAGTCCCCGCGTCGTCGAAGTAGATCACCCAGAAGGGAAAAATAGCAACGGGGCAGCTCCCCTCAACCACGCTCGAGAGGAGAAACTAGTGCGACTCCGCGTCATTGAGGGAACGTGAAAAGCGCCAGTCCCCACGTCGTCGAAGTAGATCACCCAGAAAGGAAAAACAGCAACGGGGTAGCTGCCCTTAACCACGCTCGAGAGGAGAAACCAGTGCGACTCTGCGTTCATTGAGTTTTGCAGTTTTTGTGGTGAACAAACCGATGACGGAAACAGATTCAATTGTGCACGACCCAAATGTGCTAGTTGAATTTGCACGACAGATTTTCCCTCCAGAAGTCCAGCAGTTGATGGTTGGTCGACTAGTCTTCAAAGTGTTTCGAAAGGGCATTCACGGAGCGGTGAAAGGACTGTACACTGCCTATGAGATCGGCATGCGCCTTCGTGTCGTGCGGCGGGAGATCGAATAGAAGGATGAACGCATTCGTAATTTAGAGGCTCGCGCAGAGAAGGCCGAGCGTGAGTTAAGAAAAGTCAAGACCATGGAGACTCAGTCGGCTAGACAAGCTAACCCGATTGTGGATAAAAGGGTGACCCAACAGCTTATAAGTCATGCGATTGCCGATCGTGATACGGCGAGCATGTTCGCAATAGAGGCCGCAAAGACCAGGTCTTATGAACAAGGCTTCCACGATGGCCGGAAAGTTGGGATACAGAGGACTAAGGAAAAGCTTACCGAGGAGGTCTGCCAATGTAAGAACCATGGATTTAAGCACGGATGGATCAAGGCTCTCCAAGCCATAGAGGCTCTCTGGGTAGCAGGCATTGATTCGGCCTCGCCTCTATATCAGAGTCGTCATTTTCGCTTTGCAGCTTTCGAAGTCGAGAAGAGCAATGACGAGGGGGATGCCGAATAATACTGAACATATTGTACCGCTCTAACATAGATTGGGAGCGAATGATGTATTATTCATCAATTCAATGAAACATATTATTTTAAATGTTTGCATGTTGTGTCAATTTATGTTTATAAATTTATTGTTGTGTCAATTTGTGTCATTTTAGATGTTTACCAACGACGTTTATGCTTGTTAATCATAATACGTGAAAAACGCGCCGAATTTGGAGGCTTACTCAGCCCAAAAGTGGCTCTCAATTTCATATTATAGCAGAATATAGAACAGATTTTCCTACAATAAACAGATATGAATTCAAAAACATACATAATCACATGATTAGCATCCAAGATCACATAAAGCATATAATCACAAGTATAATTACAACTTAATAGTATAATATGGAATGGGGTTTTCATAGAGCTAGTGCCCAGTAGGAATACCGTTAATAGAGTATATAAATGATTGAAATGCATATGATCATGTTATGCATATGCCATGATAAAATCTATGTTTTTCTCTTTTAAGAAAATCAATGATGTTCAATGCCATTTGAAAACTCATCATCAAAATGGGACGGTAAATACACAATGATGTCCTAAGCAAGAACCGCAAAACCATACATACATATATAGATTTGTATACTGAAAATATCGCCACACTTACCGACTCTAAAAACGGCACGGTGATAGGCACCCAAAAATCTTGTTTTTTCACATTTGCTGACTCCTGAAATGGTAGAGCCAGTGGACAGCCGAAAACATTTACCCACATTTGTTCGACGATAAGCTCAAGAAAAGGCAATTTGGCACCTTGACTCCCTACCCGGGTACCAATACAATACTCATCACATTTCTAAACCAGTCTCACTATCAAGACTCACACGCTATTTATCCCCTTTAGACAATTCCAAGTATCTAAGAGATTTTAATAATCATGGAACCAAAATCAAGAAAAATACACCATGATGCATGAGATTGTAAAATCAATTTGCCTAGGGTTCATTTAATGCTTTAATAAAGAATTAGCATAGCTAATAATCAAAAGATTTCCAATTTCCACATTCTCAACAATATCTAATTTCCTTCATTTCAATATAAAATTCCAAAGCAATTCAAAATCATTCTTGTTAGGTTTTTGTTCTTGGCAATCCCATTTGACAAAACTCCTTTCAGTTGTAATGTTATTCGATCTTTTATTTCAGTGAGGCTATGAGTATTTAGATGCGAATCCAACCCGAATTGTGCCTATACAGAGGAGTTTGTGATCTTAATCATATCATGTTTGCCACTTCGCTGACTATGTTGGGGATCGAGTTCGAGCGAAGAATATTTGGTCCCATAAATTTTCACTGACTGTAAAAATACTACGAAGTTTCATTTCTCACTCGAGCGACACTTTGGTGGCTCGAGCAAAGACACTTGGAAAAACATGCGTTTTTGTCTCCTTACTCGAGCACCCATTCCTTCGCTCAAGCGAGCATCGCGGCACTGGTCTCTATAAAGATGCGATTCAGTCTGTTTCTATGGCACGACTTCCAAATCTTCTTCTTGGATATTAGGGTTTTCATCTGGAGCTTCTTTGCTTGTTTCCTTTGATATCTGTGAGAGTTTATATCATGAATTGAGTGGATTATATATCAAAGGGTTTGTTGATTTTGTTTTATTATAAAAAAAAAAAAATAGAGTTATTCTTCGGTGGATTCCGTGGAATTTGGGTCTAAAGCTTTGGTGGATTCCGGAGTGGCTCATCGTCGTGGATTTGACATCGGCGTTATGGATTCAATATTGGGCAAGACGATTCCGAAGTGAAAACAGGGTTTGAAGAGGCACATAGGGGTAGGTTCGATTCGGGCGTGGATTTGCTAGGTCATTGAGAGTACACTTGTGTAATTCCTTTATGTCTTCTTAGTAGATTGTTTTGTGGCTTTTGCCCGTGGTTTTTTATCACAATTGGAGGTGCTCCAATTGTGGTTTTTTCACGTAAAATCGTTGTGTCGATTTGTCTTTGATTGTTTAATTGGGATTGCTATTTACTGGTTAAAATTGATACATAATCACAAATTAATATCTAAGGGATTTTTAGGTTTTTCAATTCTTCATACACATTTTTACTAAGTATCATCTCAATTTCATGATTCAGGTCCAATTGAATAAAATTTTATCTTTTAAAGAAAATTTTAAAAAAAAATTAAGGTTTGGGCAAAATCAGGGTTTTTCCTTCTTTTATGTTTCCAAAGAAAATACTCATCATCAACATCCATAATCATCAAGAGTTGTTCCAAATCCTTCAAAAATTCGAGTGAAACACCATTTAAAAGTATCAAAACTCCTTTACTACAACACAATTATCTCATACATACATATAACTAAGAAAATGCCACATACACATCTCAAACCATAGATATACTAAGTTAAGAGTACTCCTACCTAAACGATGAGAGCAAAATGTGAAGACCCAAGGAGAAACCTCGAAGAAATCGCAATCCAATTGGTATAAATGTTGATCTCCTTGTGCTCTACATTTTTAGCTCAAGATTAGGGGTGGATTCTTAGTGAAAATTAGATGAAACCAAGGTTTGGAGGTCTAGGGTTTCGGATATGGAGAAGAAAGGAAGAAATAATGAAAAGTTTTGGACCAAAAAGTGACTTTAAAGTGGCTGACTTCAAATAGACTAATCGAGCAGTCAAAGCTTGGCTCGAGCAGTGAAATTAAGCTCTCAAAATCTCAAACAGACCGCTCGAGCAGACCATATGTAGATATCCCGGGGGTATCTGAGCACGCCCGACAGTTCAAACTCTCGATCTCCTGATCCAGTCTTACTAGTGTAATGTGAAATAGAAAATGAAAGTCCAAATCTGACAACTTTTATAAAAAAATCCAGTTATTGCAAAATATGCCAGAAATGGACTACATCACTAGCTCTCAAAGTCGCACCTAATCTTTTGAGAAAACTAGGAAACCCGTGACTCGTGCCAAAGACCACTATTCGTCATAACCTTAGGTATGAGGGTGGAAGGTCATGAACTGAGCACCCTCGCTCACCCGATCAAAAGATCGGCCTTTACTAAACCATGATATAGGTTTTATAGACACTATATGCTCATGTTTTGATTATTAATAATGCTAACATTACTATGTAAGGCAAGCAATTTATAGATTGTGTCACTTATTTTGGTTATGCTTTGATTCCATGCATTTTGAAAGGATTTTGAATAAATGTATAACTCATAGAAAGATTAAGCTCACAAGCATATTAATTGACATCATTCTAATCCAAGTAACACAACCTTCATCCACTGGAATTCAAGGAGGTATATTATTTAAGCACTTAGATGCATGGTAAGATGCTAAACATCATAAAATAACATATACAACCGGGATGCTAAAACGGTAAATGCTCACCTAGCATTCATCTATGGCAAGCCAAATAATATGATATATACATATGCATGATCATATATGCAAATAGCTAATGCAATGCATACACAGAAATGCAACTATAGATTCAGCTACTAAATACATGATATGTGAATCATCTCAAGGCATGAGGTAGCGCACAAAACCACGTTAGAAAATGATAAATCCCACATATGCAAATTAGTCGAACCCATATGCATGAAAAATGGATGCAAATCATAGATATGATAAATAAAACATGATGCTATATATAGACAGAAAATATATAAATAAAAGGGATAGAAAGACGTGGGGTTGGAAGTTATTATAACAATTCAAATGAGAAAGGGGGAAAGAAATTATTACAACAATTGAATGAATAATAATGAAAAGAAAAGACGTGAGATTGGAGGAATTATTACAACAATGAATAGATTCAACCAAATTACTACCGAATCTAACAAATCATATTAGATAAAATAAAAGAATTTAAACAACAGCTCCAGAAACACCCAAGAAAACACTCCCCAAAAACTGTCATGTTCTACTCTGGAAAATTCATCTGGCCATACACAAATTTGTCCGGTCGACTGAAAAGATGTTCGGCCGAACATAACGGAAAACTCTATTTGGTACAGAAAGTCTAGAACAAAAGCAAAATACATCTTCTAAGGGGTGCTCATCTCTTCTACCTCTTCCTCTTGTAGAAAACATCCAAGGAAGAGGTAGATAAGCCTCAATCCTTATTTAACAACACAAAAAACTATATACAACATGATGTTTATGACAATTTATAAAATTAAATGAATTAAAGAAAGAATAAATTCAAGTCTAAGAAATAGATGGGAACCTACATCATCTCTTTGTGAATAAGGCCATGTTAATACCCAGATTCATGCTATTAATTAGAGAGAATAGATTAATGCACATCATTTCTTAGTGGAAGCTTTGCTTTTAAACCAAGGGATTCTTTAAAAGCTATTGAGAACTCTTCTTCTATTCATGAAAAAGGATGTTTCCACCCTTTTCCATGTTCACGAATGATTGAAAAGAGAGATTTCAACACTCTTGAAATAGAATCTCTTGTTTTGCTTCCAAAAACAATCAATGAAATAGAAAACCACAACCCTCTCAACATCAAATCCCAAGAATCTTGCAAGTAATCCTATGAAACAACCATCATTACTCACTAATATTGAGCATATGTTGAAACACATGGATTAACATGCTTAGATGATGAGATATGTAAGGAGAATATGTGTAACAAGAAAGAAATCTACTCTACATATTAAACTTATGAATGGATGGCTACTTTCTACCCCCAATCACATCCACAAGATTCCATGTATCACATATATATGCAACAACAATGAATTATAGCACTAGAAAGCCACAAAAGTGTGCAAAAGCGTAAAAGGGTGAAGAGAACAATCAACACAATGGAAGGATGGCTACATCCTAGTTCCCTCCACATCCACGAGGATGCGTCACATGATTATAACAAGCTAATAATGAGATGCAAAGCTTATAAATGAAGAAAAAGAGAGAAGATGAAAATGGTTTAAAACTTCACCTCTAGAAGAGAGAAAAAACTTCTTGATTGCCAAACTTGCATTCAAAAACCCTCAAGGTCCTCAGATATGGTTGAATCCTCAGCAAGAAGCTCCAAGTTCAAGCTTTGATGGTGTTTGGGTGGTGGGTGTATGAAGGAAGAGGTGGAGAAGTTGTAAGCTTTAGGTTCGAATATGGTTTTTGCTCCAAGGTTCTTGGAATGATTTTCCAACCCTTTGAAATGAGTTTCTAATCTCTTGAAATGAATTGGAGAGGTTGTATATATAGACTTTTGTGGCGAAACTTGTGGAGGAAGTCAAATGTAAAATATCTAGATATTTGTGCGAAGCTTACAGAGGAAGCTAAATGTGAAAATATCTTAGATATTTGTAGAAAAAGCCAAAATTCTTGAAATGCTCTGTACCTAGACCATTCAGCCAGCCGTACCATTGTTCATCTGGCCAACTACATTTTTTTATCCGAACATAAATTGTTGGACGGCTAGATAAATAATATACCATTAGATTAATAAGGTAAAGCTAGCATGATTTGAAAGGAAAAACATGTATTTCAGAGGATTCCACCCCTTTTCATTCATTCCCACTATATCCTTTGCTCAGTCGACTAAAAAAGACAACATTTGGAGTTTGAAAAGACGAGCCTTGGACATTGTAGAAATGTTTGGAATTGGACAACCAAAAAAAAAAAACAAAGGTAAAAAAAAAAAAGTTTGGCCAAAACGGGTGTAAGGTTGGGATTAAAACTTGAACCCGGTTCTCCAGCTGAGAAATTTGTAAAATACCACATTTCAACTTTCATCATCTGGTTTTTATAAGAAAGCGCCCAAGTTTTGGGGCCGGTCAAAATGGGGTGTCTACACTATGCACACAACTTAGGTACGCAAATTTTGAACGGGCATATTCTCTTGTCCGGACTCTGTTTCGGGTCGTTCTTGTATCTAAATCGAAGCCCTGGAAACAAGATTTCCATTGGTTTTAGCCTCACATCCGGATTCAAAGTGTTGAGAAAGAAAAGGGTAAAATGGTAAAGATTGCTCATGGGACAATTATCCAAATCAATGTTTTTTGTTCAATTCTACTTTACCATTATGATACCACCCCAATCAGTACTCTAAAAACAATCAAAGAGGCTCCAATTACAATAATAAGAGAGTCAAGAGCAATCCCACTAGTCTAAGGAGTATGAAGTGTTACAATCTCCCCAGTTTAAGAAATTTTGTCCCCGAAATTAGACAGTTCAAGATTTAAACTTTGGATAAACCCAAAGGAAACATATATTGGAACTAACACTTCCACCAACTAATCACAACGACCTCTATTCAATATTGAGTTTCTAGAAGAGTCTCCCAACGGAAAGGATTTTGTGTAATGAACAAGAAACAACTCCCACAAAAGAATATAAGGCAACACAATGATATATAGGGTATAATAACTCCCAATAGAATTACAATCGCCATCCTGTCCCACACTGGTATTCTGACAACACCCGAAATGATGCGAATAACAATTCCAAAGTGGTGAGTCTCTCTTCTAACTCATTTGTAAGAATTACCTCTAACAAGCCACAAGAACCCATCGATTCTCCGAAATAAAAAGTCAAGCAAAATGTCTCACTAACATACCTATAGTATTTACGTCTCAAACAGACTCAACCTCAGGGGAATAACTCTCAGTTGTCTAACGACCTAAAACCTTAGAAAAATAATCTCTCACATCACATTTACACCCCAAAAAACAACTACTGGTCGCTCAACAACCAAATTTTCAAACGATTATCTCACACCACTTCAAAAGTCCTCAACCCCCTCTCATGAGAAAGAAAATATTCTAATAACAATTTCATCTGCCAATCATGACCTTTGACGAAACACAACCCAACAAAACCAAAGCACCATAAACTATATTCTTACAACACTGCTAGTATCCCATGCCCACACATTACTCAATTGTGTTTTTGAAATACTTAAGAACCAAAAACACCCAAAAAAATATTTTCTGACTTTTGAAATTAAAAGAGATTATTATTGGTAGAAAGCTTTATAAAAATAAAAATAAAAATGTTTTAGATACGTACAAGTGTGTAACGCCCCACTACTTACTGGCCCAAGTAACTTGTGGGTTAACCAACAAGACCCAAAAGCTTAAGTCCAAGTTACTTAGTAGCAAGGTAGTGGTGCTTTATATGCCCAAGATCACCTATGCAAACTTCCGATGTGGGACAGGGTGTTATAAACTCCCCCACTTATAAATCCTCGCGTCCTCGCGAGGGTCTATAATCAATCAGAATACCACGACAAGCTCGTGGCCAGCCCAGAATAAGTGGCCCACATGGTTGTGTGCATGGGTCGACTCTGATACCATTTGTAACGCCCCACTACTTATTGGCCCAAGTAACTTGTGGGTTAACCAACAAGACCCAAAAGCTTAAGTCCAAGTTACTTAGTAGCAAGGTAGTGGTGCTTTATATGCCCAAGATCACCCATGCAAACTTCCGATGTGGGACAGGGTGTTATAAACTCCCCCACTTATAAATCCTCGCGTCCTTGCAAGGGTCTATAATCAATCAAAATACCACGACAAGCTCGTGGCCAGCCCAGAATAAATGGCCCACATGGTTGTGTGCATGGGTCAGCTCTGATACCATTTGTAAGGCCCCACTACTTCCTGGCCCAAGTAACTTGTGAGTTAACCAACAAGACCCAAAAGCTTAAGTCCAAGTTACTTAGTAGCAAGGTAGTGGTGTTTTATATGCCCAAGATCACCCATGCAAACTTCCGATGTGGGACAGGGTGTTATAAAGTGAATTGTAAAAGTGAAGGGTTTGAAAAGAAACTTTTTTTTTTTTTTTTTTGAAATAGTGAAGGGTAATACACATCATAAGACTCAATACGAACTCTTTATGACTATTTCTCCTTTACTCACTGGTGTATCCATAACGATAAATTCTCAATTTCGGCAACAACAAGGTCATACTCAATAGGAAAACTCCATTCTCAACTCTTTTCTCAAACATGTTTCAACCGGTGACTCCCAAGCATCACCCAACCAATAATCCCATTACCATGGTGATGCCACAACCCATTTACAATTATTCAAGCAACAACCACACATAACGACCACTATAAGGTTAATTAAAACAAACGAATGGGTTAAATATCACAAGCTTGGAAAGTCGCATCCCATTCACAACCACCAATGCAATCCACCAATTACTCATTATTTATTTCATGTTTGCAACAAAAAAAAAAAATTCACAATTAACCCCATTTTGGGGATCACACGCAACCAACTAGAATCAAGTATCAAAGATTTAGCATGACTTATCACTCTCGTGAGTGACATACACACAATCAAGTAATCCTCATCCTTACGTCTCCTATCCGAAGTTTAAGACGAATCCCGAGGTGGCTCATTGTCAACCTCTTCCAACGCCACAACTGTAATAGGTAGCCACGCAAGAGGAAAATCATCTACACTTACATCGCCTACCTATACTCACACAACACAAGACCCTCCTTGAAATCAACACTATACCCTTAATCCTTAAATCACATCTCAGCCTCCTAATTCCATGAATGAGTCACACCTCCTATCCACGCAAAACTCTCAACTAACTATAAGAAAATAATCTCCAAGCTAATAGCTAAATCTATAATTTAAATTCACCTCGACTGGTCAAACGTAGAGAAACTATTAATTACTTCAACCTATCAAATTTAATTATATAATTTTATCTTAATCATGCATCCACATCATCAATGACTAGCTCAACTAGAACACGAAATATTAGCATGATTTAAGTCAGGAGCTCCATCAACGAACAATCACAATCTTAATGGCATCTCAAACCTCCATTCGAAACCACCAGTCACAAGATTTCAAAAATTATAATTAAGAATCACGCACCACTTTCCCTCAAGTGTTTATTATAGCCAAAGGTTCCACAAAATGAAACTAAAAACACAAAATATTTCCTCTTACCATGGAAGATAAATACTTCAAAATCCAAAAGTCAAATGCACAAGGGTGACCTCAATAACCATGCTAGATTGACATAGTAGTGACCCAAAATCTTTCCATACCCATGGTGAAATGAAAATTCCAACTAGGATTCACTAAATGTTGTAATCACTCGTACTCATTGGCAACTATCGTAACGTAAAACGGTAAATGTCAATCAAGAACTAAATCAACCTCTACTCCCAACCATAAGACAATGACATTCCAAGTACACACAAACCGGATCACATTGTCGCAAAAAATAAAAGTACTAGTTAACCATTCGTATCATCGTACCACTATAATAAATTTAAACTTATAATCGACTCAGGCTCATAATCAAACTTAGGGTGAGTCTCACAACTAAGAAGGTCAATCTACCGTGGATCCAACTAGTAATTTAACTAAACATGATTAACCATTGAGGTATAGAAAAGTTTACTTATCTAATTTCGTATTATTTGACTATTCCACAACTCCATCTAGCACCACATCGACCTCAAAAAGTATAGACAAAGATTAACTTTACCTTCTCATTGCATAACTAATGATTTCCACTAAAACTTTTGTCTGCCAAGAGAAAATACCCTCACATTTCACGTCTTCTGAAACAAACTTCCATCAAGGCAAAAGCAAACACTCACTATGTAAATCCATTTTTCAAGGGAAGAAAACTCATCAAGATGACACCTAAAACAACACCAACACCAACACCAACACTATGGTCCAATTAAAGGGCAAAAGGTTTTGGATTTTTCTAAGTCTTTTCTTATCAGGGCTAACATTAGCTACTTATCAGCGCACATCCTCGTTTTCCTACTCAACAGTGCTTGTGGTTCAAGATCCTTACTACGCAAAATTTCTTCTCCTTAACGGTAAGACAAATTTGGGATGAGACCACTAAATAATTGACATTACCATTGACAACAACTCAACATATGTAACACCCCAAAATAATTCCAATTTGACATCAATTACAAACATGCTGCATATTCCCAAACAAATGTAAGATCAATCCCAATAATTCTCTTTCTCATTGAACTATAGATTTCAACTTACAAAATTATATATTAACTGTTCATAGTTCAATAAGTTAGAGAAAACTAAACCATTGCCCCTTGAGTTTACACATTACAACGTGGCCATTAAAACAAAAGGGCATGCATATCAAAAGAGAATAATATAAAAGTTCAATAGTTAAATTACAACTTCAAAAGTTCACAAATTTTAAAATAAAAGGGTTGGTCATCTCCTCCTTCATTGGTGTGGTTGCGGCTCACCGAGTCCTAAAATGTTGTTAGATAGGAATGAGCAATTGCCCAGTAGAGAATATATTTAACCAAGTATATACATTTGATTTATAATATGCATGATCACTACCAATACCTATGGATACAATGTTTCCAATTTTACAGAACAACACACCACTTTATATTCACTTCCACATTTCTTTGTCCTCACACGAATGGCCAATGGGCACCTCAATCCTTCCACATTTGTTGTTCTCACAAGACTGGACAAGTGGACACCTCAAAACATTTCCACATTTGTCGTCCTCACACGAATGGGCAAGTGGGCACCTCAATTTCTCCGCGCAGGTAAAGCCATAAAACATAACAAACAACATTCCAAAACTAATTTCTTTATCATAGTACAAAGAATCTCAATACCCTTCAAATCTACCCATCTATTTCTCTTCCATTGTTAGTCATGACCTCTAAACAACATCTAGGGTTTCACAATAATTTTAGGACTTCTCCTCTCATGTCTTCATTTTCCTTGATTTATGCTTTTTACACTATCCTTCATTAGTAGATACTCAATCTTTTGCCAATTTTGGGCAAAATTCACTATCATCGTAAATATTCAAATACATATATATATATATATATATATATATATATATATATATATATATATCACCCATTCCAATTCATCCAACCCATACCATAAGATTTACACACATTTAAACCAAATTATAGGTATACAAGGATAAAGATATTCCTACCTCAAGAGTTGTGAGAGAGGAGATGAAAGCCCAAAGAATGAACTTCCATGATAGCAAGATTCAATCGGTTCAAAATGTAGCCCTTGATGAGACAAACAACTTTGATGAAGGAGCAATGATGGATTGTAGCTAAAAATATATGAAATCTAGTGTTTAAAAGCTAGGTTTTTGTAAAAAGGAGTTTAGAGAGAGAAGGAGTGTGAAAAGTGTGTCCAAAAAGTGTTTGGAATGAAATTTAACACTGTTGTCTCGAAAAAAACATTTCATCACTCGAGCGTTCCACACAATACAAACAAACTACTTGAGCGAACTATTCACCGCATTAGCAATAAACGTAAGGTCTCAGAAGTTTTGTAGAGCTACAGTGAAACTACTAGAAGCTTGATATCTTCGCTCGAGCGACCACTTTACCACTCGAGCAGTCTCACCTGCAAACAAGCAAGATACTGGAAGCTCTGTCTATCTACTTAAGCAACCAATTGACCGCTCAAGCAGTCATTCAAAATAGGCTATTACAACATAATTTTAATAATATCGTAGCCTATAGAACATAGTGAGGGAGTCAGCCTCAACTTTAACCATATAACCTATATTGCCACAATTTACACACTTTCCATCCATAACTCTTTCACATATATAGATCTTACAAACTTGAACTTATAATCCGAAACAGTCATAATTAACAATTATCAATCATTCTAAATTGAAGGTCTTGGCTAAACTCAATGGTACTACTAACCCGATATATCAACAACACAAATATACTTACGCCGTCATAACATGTATCAAACCCAACCCCAAACAATTGTTTGCATTTCCTGTATCCATAACTCCTACTTCATAACAATGATGGAACATGAAAGGCATGCCTATTTATCTCAATTAGTCAAGTACAACTTCTTACGAAGATTTCCCTATCCTAACCTCATCAGTCATTTCAAAACGCCTATCAGAAGTCTCTGTAATTCGCAACTACTCCATATTTGACTTGCAGTATCAATGCTTGTAAAGACAACCCTCAAGACACTAATCACATAGCCTCTTCCTTTTGTCATTCCGTCAACCAAGTTAAACATGACTAACTTCACCTAAGAGTTTCCCCCAATTTAAGCATTCATACATACTTAATCAAACCCTAGCTTTTCAAAAATCTTCAACTATTAAGATAAGCACATAACAAAGCTAAATATGTAAATCATTAAGAAAATCCCTACCTCAAAGTAAGGAGAGAAAATAGATCATGCCCAAAAAACCAGCAGCGACGAAAACTTGAAATTCTCATATTAAAATGCTGCCCTCAACTTGCTTTACCTTTTTGCCTTAAGTACTAGGGGTAGGAAATGGCAAAAATAGATGAAACCTAAGGTTTTGTGGCTTAGGGATTCAAAAATGGCAGAACTGGTGTGAAAGAGAAGATAGGGATGAAAAAGTAGTTTTTCATGCATTGAGGTGATATCTATAATCTGGACCATCACGGGCATGAAAGACACAATCGCAGGCGTGATCACCAACATCGCAAGCACGATCATACAGTTCACAGGCCACCCTCATAGCCCTTCCTGGGCCACACAACTTTCCTATGCAAGGGACCTGAAGGTGTGTTTTGGTCGCTGCCTGGGCTATAAGTGTGTTTTGCATCTGAATTCAAAGCTCAAAACCAAGGTTCCCTGTAACAAAAGGGCTTCAAAGAAGTATAATACAATCCCAAATAAGTGTGAACTCAATAGAAAGGAATAATAAGGGTTGGGTCTTGACCCAGGCCCGCTATACACCACCTACATGTGTATATATACTAGCGGTTAGCACATGTGATGCATTTGCAATTCAAATAAGTAAAAATAAAATAAAATATTAATTATATATTGTGTGTCAATTGAGTGGTAAGAGTCTTTTTCAACAAATTCAAGGTCCAAGGTTTGAGTCCCACTTTTCCAATTTATCTATAAAAAAAAAAAAAAAAATGGTTTTGTTTTATTTAGAAAAATAAGGGACACATGATATAAGGAGAAGCAACCAATGGTTGGACACCAAGTCCTGCCTTCACTTAATAATGCTCCGTCCATCCCATTTTGTTGGTCCACTTTTTAATTTTTGAATGTCCCAAAATAAATGTCCATTTTGAAAAGTCAATGAACAAAGTTATGTGATTTTTCCATTTTGCCCTTTCTTTTTTTGGATTAAAATAACAATTTCAAAAAGTAATATTACAAACTAGTCAAATCAAAAATTGCACCCATGCAATCAAAAGTCACTAAACAAAGTTAGTATCTTGATAATTTTGAATTCTACATTGATTTCCTGCCAAATTTCAATAGATTTTTTTTTTGTTTATTTATTTATTTTTTATTATTAGCATGAGCAGAGTAATTATTGAGGGTCAAATTTGGAAATTTGGAAATATATTATCGGAATAATAATGATCCCTTAAAAACTTAGGATTCTTGACAAGGGACTATTATTTTGGGACGGATGGAGTAGCATATAGAAGATATATACATATATATATATATATATATATATATATATATATATCTATATCTATACTATATATATACAAATGTAGTGGAGTATGAGAATTTTCCAAACTCTTAATACTAAATTCTTATGGATTCTCTCTCCTACGTGTCACTTCTCAAGTCTCCCCTCCCACTTTTCCTAATTTTTAATCATTTGTCAATTATCTAAATCTCAAAAGCCAAAAAGATTATATATATTTAAATAAAATGATAAATATTTAAATATGAACAACAAAGAGGTAGAGATAAAAATATAAAATAAATAAAATAAAAAGATAACTATTCAACTTTCAACTACAAAATAATATAAAGAGTCAAATAAAAGATAAAACAAATAACTAAATAAAAAAATATTACGAGTCAATTAATTATAAAAATAAAAAGTTAACTATTTATATATGAACAATTAAAAAAAATTTAAATAAAAAAATATTACGAGTTAAATGATTTTTAAAATAAAAAGGTAATTATGTATATATGAATAACAAATCTATACTATATATTAAGCAAAAGGGGGTTTTTAACCCCAAGCCTTGTGAGAGCTCCAATCTCCCAATCTAAATTTTTTGATTTTTTGATTTAAAAAAAAAAAACCTTAGCATTTATTAACTTCTCCCAACCCCCAAGTCTTACCCTCATAATAACACTTTAATCTATTAAGAACAAGTATAAAAAAATTCTTTAAAATTCAACACATATGAATTCATTGAAAAATCCTAACACATATGATTATTATCCATCATAATAACACTTGAATGCATTAAAAACAAGCATAAAAAAAATTTCTTGAAAAGTCTAACACATATGATTATTATCAAAATATTAAACTTTAATATAATATAATAAAAAAAATAAGATATTTAATTCCTTAAAAAGTCCAACACATATGATTATTATCAAAATATTAAACTTTAATATAATATAGAAAAGGAAAAAAAAGAAGACATTTAAAATAAAAATAAAAAAGTCCAACACATATGATTATTATCAGAATATTAAACTTTAATATAATATAAAAAAGGAAAAAAGAAGACATTCAAAATAAAAATAAAAAAAAAACATTTAAAAATCGCAATTCACATATATACATAATTGTAAATATATTAAGAAAAATGGGGTTTCTAAACCCCAACCCTTGTGGGAGCTCCAATCTCTCAATCTTAATTTTCTAAATTTTTGATTTAAAAAAAAAAAAAAACCTCAGCATTTATTGATTTGGTTAAAATCTCCTGATCAGCATTTTATAACTTTTTCGAATCCACATGCCTGCATTTATTGATTTAGTCAAAATCCCTTATTAGCATTTAAAATCCCATCATACAAATAATTATAGATACAGTCCGTGCATAGTTACTGTAATAGCCTTTTTAATTTCTTCCGTACACTATGGTTAGTAATAAGATTGTTAAATTATTTTTATAAAAAATCTTAAAAAACATAATTTATATATTAAAAAAAAATTAAAACAAACATAAATATGTATATTTATCCCGTGCATAGCACGGGTGATAGGCTAGTAAATATAGATGAAAAAATATACAAAAATAAAAATATAACTATTTAATGAAAATTCAAATAAAAGATAACAAAATGTTTAAATAAAAAAAAGAATAAGACTGGGATATAAATATCCCAAAAAGATGATAATTTTTTTAACGATCTATATTTATCTTTTGTTAGTTTGTTATAGAATTTCTATATATTTCAACTTAATCTTTTTAAAGTTTATCTTTAAGTGGAACTTAATATTTTATCTTTTAAAATCATCAATTACTTATCCATACAAATTTTAAACATGATAAAATTCCATATATATCTTTTGTTTAAGCATAATACTCCTAATACTAAATTCTTATGTATTCTCTCTCCTACGTGTCACTTCTCAAGTCTCCCCTCCCACTTTTCCTAATTTTTAATCATTTGTCAATTATCTGAATCTCAGAAGCCAAAAGGATTATATATATTTAAATAAAATGATAAATATTTAAATATGAACAACAAAGAGGTAGAGATAAAAATATAAAATAAATAAAATAAAAAGATAACTATTCAAATTTCAACTACAAAATAATATAAAGAGTCAAATAAAAGATAAAAAAAATAACTAAATAAAAAAATATTACGAGTCAATTAATTATAAAAATAAAAAGTTAACTATTTATATATGAACAATTAAAAAAAATTTAAATAAAAAAATATTACGAGTTAAATGATTTTTAAAATAAAGAGGTAATTATGTATATATGAATAACAAATAAATATAGATGAAAAAATATACAAAAATAAAAATATAACTATTTAATGAGAATTCAAATAAAAGATAACAAAATGTTTAAATAAAAAAAGAATAAGATTGGGATATAACTACCCCAAAAAGATGATAATTTTTTTAACGATCTATATTTATCTTTTGTTAGTTAGTTATAGAATTTCTATATATTTCAACTTAATCTTTTTAAAGTTTATCTTTAAGTGGAACTTAATATTTTATCTCTTAAAATCATCAATTACTTATCCACACAAATTTTAAACATGATAAAATTTCATATATATCTTTTGTTTAAGCATAATACTCTTAATACTAAATTCTTATGGATTCTCTCTCCTACGTGTCACTTCTCAAGTCTCCCCTCCCACTTTTCCTAATTTTTAATCATTTGTCAATCATCTAAATCTCAAAAGCCAAAAGGATTATATATATTTAAATAAAATGATAAATATTTAAATATGAACAACAAAGAGGTAGAGATAAAAATATAAAATAAATAAACTAAAAAGATAACTATTCAAATTTCAACGACAAAATAATATAAAGAGTCAAATAAAAGATAAAAAAAATAACAAAATAAAAAAATATTAAGAGTCAATTAATTATAAAAATAAAAAGTTAACTATTTATATATGAACAATTAAAAAATATTTAAATAAAAAAATATTACGAGTTAAATGATTTTTAAAATAAAAAGGTAATTAAGTATATATGAATAACAAATAAATATAGATGAAAAAATATACAAAAATAAAAATATAACTATTTAATGAAAATTCAAATAAAAGATAACAAAATATTTAAACAAAAGAAAGAATAAGATTGGGATATAAATATCCCAAAAAGATGATAATTTTTTTAACGATCGATATTTATCTTTTGTTAGTTTGTTATAGAATTTCTATATATTTCAACTTAATCTTTTTAAAGTTTATCTTTAAGTGGAACTTAATATTTTATCTTTTACAATCATCAATTACTTATCCATACAAATTTTAAACATGATAAAATTCCATATATATCTTTTGTTTAGGCATAATACTCTTAATACTAAATTCTTATGGATTCTCTCTCCTACGTGTCACTTCTCAAGTCTCCCCTCTCACTTTTCCTAATTTTTAATAATTTGTCAATTATCTAAATCTCAAAAGCCAAAAGGATTATATATATTTAAATAAAATGATAAATATTTAAATATGAACAACAAAGAGGTAGAGATAAAAATATAAAATAAATAAAATAAAAAGATAACTATTCAAATTTCAAGTACAAAATAATATAAAGAGTCAAATAAAAGATAAAAAAAATAACTAAATAAAAAAATATTACGAGTCAATTAATTATAAAAATAAAAAGTTAACTATTTCTATAAGAACAATTAAAAAAAATTTAAATAAAAAAATATTACGATTTAAATGATTTTTAAAATAAAAAGGTAATTATGTATATATGAATAACAAATAAATATAGATGAAAAAATATACAAAAATAAAAATATAACTATTTAATGAAAATTCAAATAAAAGATAACAAAATATTTAAATAAAAAAAAGAATAAGATTGGGATATAAATATCCCAAAAAGATGATAATTTTTTTAACGATCTATATTTATCTTTTGTTAGTTTGTTATAGAATTTCTATATATTTCAACTTAATCTTTTTAAAGTTTATCTTTAAGTGGAACTTAATATTTTATCTTTTAAAATCATCAATTACTTATCCATACAAATTTTAAACATGATAAAATTCCATATATATCTTTTGTTTAAGCATAATACTCTTAATACTAAATTCTTATGGATTCTCTCTCCTATGTGTCACTTCACAACTCTCCCCTCCCACTTTTCCTAATTTTTAATCATTTGTCAATTATCTGAATCTCAGAAGCCAAAAGGATTATATATATTTAAATAAAACGATAAATATTTAAATATGAACAACAAAGAGGTAGAGATAAAAATATAAAATAAATAAAATAAAAAGATAACTATTCAAATTTCAACTACAAAATAATATAAAGAGTCAAATAAAAGATAAAAAAAATAACTAAATAAAAACATATTACGAGTCAATTAATTATAAAAATAAAAAGTTAACTATTTATATATGAACAATTAAAAAAATTAAATAAAAAAATATTACGAGTTAAATGATTTTTAAACTAAAAAGGTAATTATGTATATATGAATAA
This sequence comes from Camellia japonica, assembly GCA_030407325.1. Lineage (NCBI taxonomy): Eukaryota > Viridiplantae > Streptophyta > Magnoliopsida > Ericales > Theaceae > Camellia > Camellia japonica. The sequence continues at coordinate 129,829,713 of JAPPVO010000031.1, forward strand.
CAAATAAATATAGATGAAAAAATATACAAAAATAAAAATATATCTATTTAATGAAAATTCAAATAAAAGATAACAAAATGTTTAAATAAAAAAAAGAATAAGATTGGGATATAAATATCTCAAAAAGAAGATAATTTTTTTAACGATCTATATTTATCTTTTGTTAGTTAGTTATAGAATTTCTATATATTTCAACTTAATCTTTTTAATGTTTATCTTTAAGTAGAACTTAATATTTTATCTTTTAAAATCATCAATTACATATCCACACAAATTTTAAACATGATAAAATTTCATATATATCTTTTGTTTAAGCATAATACTCTTAATACTAAATTCTTATGGATTCTCTCTCCTACGTGTCACTTCTCAAGTCTCCCCTCCCACTTTTCCTAATTCTTAATCATTTGTCAATCATCTAAATCTCAAAAGCCAAAAGGATTATATATATTTAAATAAAATGATAAATATTTAAATATGAACAACAAAAAGGTAGAGATAAAAATATAAAATAAATAAAATAAAAAGATAACTATTCAAATTTCAACGACAAAATAATATAAAGACTCAAATAAAAGATAAAAAAAATAACTAAATAAAAAAATATTACGAGTCAATTAATTATAAAAATAAAAAGTTAACTATTTATATATGAACAATTAAAAAATATTTAAATAAAAAAATATTACGAGTTAAATGATTTTTAAAATAAAAAGGTAATTTGTATATATGAATAACAAATAAATATAGATGAAAAAATATACAAAAATAAAAATATAACTATTTAATGAAAATTCAAATAAAAGATAACAAAATATTTAAATAAAAGAAAGAATAAGATTGGGATATAAATATCCCAAAAAGATGATAATTTTTTTAACGATCTATGTTTATCTTTTGTTAGTTTGTTATAGAATTTCTATATATTTCAACTAAATCTTTTTAAAGTTTATCTTTAAGTGGAACTTAATATTTTATCTTTTAAAATCAACAATTACTTATCCATACAAATTTTAAACATGATAAAATTCCATATATATCTTTTGTTTAGGCATAATACTCTTAATACTAAATTCTTATGGATTCTCTCTCCTACGTGTCACTTCTCAAGTCTCCCCTCCCACTTTTCCTAATTTTTAATCATTTGTCAATTATCTCAATCTGAAAAGCCAAAAGGATTATATATATTTAAATAAAATGATAAATATTTAAATATGAACAACAAAGAGGTAGGGATAAAAATAAAAAATAAATAAAATAAAGAGATAACTATTCAAATTTCAAGTACAAAATAATATAAAGAGTCAAATAAAACAAAAAAAAATGACTAAATAAAAAAATATTACAATTCAATTAATTATAAAAATAAAAAGTTAACTATTTATATATGAACAATTAAAAAAAATTAAATAAAAAAATATTACGATTTAAATGATTTTTAAAATAAAAAGGTAATTATGTATATATGAATAACAAATAAATATAGATGAAAAAATATACAAAAATAAAAATATAACTATTTAATGAAAATTCAAATAAAAGATAACAAAATATTTAAATAAAAAAAAGAATAAGATTGGGATATAAATATCCCAAAAAGATGATAATTTTTTTAACGATCTATATTTATCTTTTGTTAGTTTGTTATAGAATTTCTATATATTTCAACTTAATCTTTTTGAAGTTTATCTTTAAGTGAAACATAATATTTTATATTTTAAAATCATCAATTATTTATCCATACAAATTTTAAACATGATAAAATTCCATATATATCTTTTGTTTAAGCATAATACTCTTAATACTAAATTCTTATGGATTCTCTCTCCTACGTGTCACTTCTCAAGTCTACCCTCCCACTTTTCCTAATTTTTAATCATTTGTCAATTATCTAAATCTCAAAAGCCAAAAAGATTATATATATTTAAATAAAATGATAAATATTTAAATATGAACAACAAAGAGGTAGAGATAAAAATAGAAAATAAATAAAATAAAAAGATAACTATTCAAATTTCAACTAGAAAATAATATAAAGAGTCAAATAAAAGATAAAAAAATAACTAAATAAAAAAATATGACAAGTATATTAATTATAAAAATAAAACGTTAACTATTTATATATGAACAATTAAAAAAAATTTAAATAAAAAAATATTACGAGTTAAATGATTTTTAAAATAAAAAGGTAATTATGTATATATGAATAACAAATAAATATAGATGAAAAAATATACAAAAATAAAAATATAACTATTTAATGAAAATTCAAATAAAAGATAACAAAATGTTTAAATAAAAAAAGAATAAGATTGGGATATAAATATCCCGAAAAGATGATAATTTTTTTAACGATCTATATTTATCTTTTGTTAGTTTGTTATAGAATTTCTATATATTTCAACTAAATCTTTTTAAAGTTTATCTTTAAGTGGAACTTAATATTTTATCTTTTAAAATCAACAATTACTTGTCCATACAAATTTTAAACATGATAAAATTCCATATATATCTTTTGTTTAACCATAATACTCTTAATACTAAATTCTTATGGATTCTCTCTCCTACATGTCACTTCTCAAGTCTCCCCTCCCACTTTTTGTCACGCCCTCAAAATAAACCCATACATAATAAGATGCATTAACCATAATTCATTCATTCATCAGAGTATCTGTAAATTAACGCATTCCATATAACATCAAGTTAAATGCCCTACGGGCTTACATCTTGCCAAGCCAACACTTGGACACATACATATGAGTTCTAACTCAATTACAAATAAAGCCCTAGGCTTGAATGTTTACATGTACTATCAAAACATAAATAACGAAATATAGTCTTCAAGATCCAAATCTTTCCAAGCTAAGTCCTTGGAGGTAGCTTATCACCTGGACCTGAAAATGATGTTCCCTTATAGGGTGAGCCACAGCCCAGTAGAAATATACTAAACCAAATATAAGCATTGAATAAAGTCAGAGCATTCAATAGATGGTTAACCAAGATATTTAATTATATCATTATACAGTTCATGACACTAATGTCTATGACACGTTTCATTTTCCATTATTATCAATATGGCTCAGAACCTGGCCAAACTTACAACAGTGAACTATATATCATATTCACATTACTTCCATTATCAACATAACAAATGAGACTAAGGCTCAAATCAAAACACTTCCATACTTCCAATTTGATACACATTTTAGTGCTGTATCAATAACATGTCAAAGCACTTCAATATCAATAAGCACACATAATAGTGATGCTAATGGAGTCCATCCCCTATCTCCTCCCAAATAAAATCTGGTTTAGAGGTCCATCCCCTATCTTCCCCAAACCGTGGAGTACATCCCCTATCTCCTCCCAAACAATATGCATATGCAATGCTCAATCAATACACGTGTTTTCTGTATTAATTCAATAGTCAAAATTGATGACTTAACCAATGTGATTAGTTCCAGTTGTCCCTAATCCACATGCAATATCTACAACAATCACGACTATCCTCTACTGATAGCCCAACATAGTTATTTATATACTGACAATAACTATAACAACAATTATACCAACAATTCAATAGGCGAATGATTTAAATAAACCAACTACACCATTTAATCAATATGATCCTTAATTCCATGAATTTAACTAAATTCCCCAATTTTCCTCAAATTAATTATACAAATTAATTTATTAAAACACTAGGGTTTCCCAAAATTACCAAAATACCCCCAACATATCAAAATACCAAAACTTAGAACAAAACTTATAAGATGGAGTAGGAAATCCCTACCTCGAAGAAAATAACCAAACGGAGAAGATGGAGATGATGACCCAAACTCCAAAGTGCTCCAAACCCAAAGATTTTCAGATTAAAAGATAGCCCTCGACGATCAATAACTTGTTTGTAAAGGCCAAAGGTGAGGAAATAACTCTAACTAGATCAATACCTAGAGAGAAGGTAGAGTTCTAGAGTGAGAAGCTCAACAATGGTGTTTTTGGAAAGGTAAGAGAGAGAAAAGAATGTGAAAAGTGATTTTAGAATGCCAAAACACGGAGCCTTAAACTAGTCTCCCCGCTCGAGCGGCACTCACAGACTCCCGCTCGAGCGGCCAATTCCCCGCTCGAGCGTCGGATGCACACTCCCAGTACTTTTGCAGACAGGTCCTCCGCTCGAGCGCCCAACTCCCCGCTCGAGCGGACAAGAAACAAAAGGTCCCCGCTCGAGCGTCAAAAGCCCCGCTCGAGCGAACAAGCCAAAATCTGGGCAACTAGACTTGGTTCCTAAGCTCAACCAACCTGCTCCAAATCTTCCAAATACAACCCAAGACTCAATATAAGAAGTAAAGGATGCAAACGTCATATACTCAACAACCATCTCCACGGAACCTAAGTCCGGATATAATAATCAAAAGGAAAAGACCGGGGTCGCTATACTTTTCCTAACTTTTAATCATTTGTCAATTATCTGAATCTCAGAAGCCAAAAGGATTATATATATTTAAATAAAATGATAAATATTTAAATATGCACAACAAAGAGGTAGAGATAAAAATATAAAATAAATAAAATAAAAAGATAACTATTCAAATTTCAACTACAAAATAATATAAAGAGTCAAATAAAAGATAAAAAAAATAACTAAATAAAAAAATATTACGAGTCAATTAATTATAAAAATAAAAAGTTAACTATGTATATATGAACAATTAAAAAAAATTTAAATAAAAAAATATTACGAGTTAAATGATTTTTAAAATAAAAAGGTAATTATGTATATATGAATAACAAATAAATATAGATGAAAAAATATACAAAAATAAAAATATAACTATTTAATGAAAATTCAAATAAAAGATAACAAAATGTTTAAATAAAAGAAAGAATAAGATTGGGATATAAATATCCCAAAAAGATGATAATTTTTTTAACGATCTATATTTATCTTTTGTTAGTTTGTTATAGAATTTCTATATATTTCAACTTAATCTTTTTAAAGTTTATTTTTAAGTGGAACTTAATATTTTATCTTTCAAAATCATCAATTACTTATCCACACAAATTTTAAACATGATAAAATTCCATATATATCTTTTGTTTAAGCATAACACCCTTAATACTAAATTCTTATGGATTCTCTCTCCTACGTTTCACTTCTCAAGCCTCCCCTCCCACTTTTCCTAATTTTTAATCATTTGTCAATCATCTAAATCTCAAAAGCCAAAAGGATTATATATATTTAAATAAAATGATAAATATTTAAATATGAACAACAAAGAGGTACAGATAAAAATATAAAATAAATAAAATAAAAAGATAATTATTCAAATTTCAACTACAAAATAATATAAAGAGTCAAATAAAAGATAAAAAAAATAACGAAATAAAAAAATATTACGAGTCAATTAATCATAAAAATAAAACGTTAACTATTTATATATGAACAATTAAAAAAAATTTAAATAAAAAAATATTACGACTTAAATGATTTTTAAAATAAAAAGGTAATTATGTATATATGAATAACAAATAAATATAGATGAAAAATATACAAAAATAAAAATATAACTATTTAATGAAAATTCAAATAAAAGATAACAAAATATTTAAATAAAAGAAAGAATAAGATTGGGATATAAATATCCCAAAAAGATGATAATTTTTTTAACGATCTATATTTATCTTTTGTTAGTTTGTTATAGAATTTCTATATATTTCAACTAAAACTTTTTAAAGATTATCTTTAAGTGGAACTTAATATTTTATCTTTTAAAATCAACAATTACTTATCCATACAAATTTTAAACAAGATAAAATTCCATATATATCTTCTGTTTAGGCATAATACTCTTAATACTAAATTCTTATGGATTCTCTCTCCTACGTGTCACTTCTCAAGTCTCCCCTCCCACTTTTCCTGATTTTTAATCATTTGTCAATTATCTGAATCTCAGAAGCCAAAAGGATTAGATATATTTAAATAAAATGATAAATATTTAAATATGAACAACAAAGATGTAGAGATAAAAATATAAAATAAATAAAATAAAAAGATAACTATTCAAATTTCAACTACAAAATAATATAAAGAGTCAAATAAAAGATAAAAAAAATAACTAAATAAAAAAATATTACTAGTCAATTAATTATAAAAATAAAAAGTTAACTATTTATATATGAACAATTAAAAAAAATTTAAATAAAAAAATATTACGAGTTAAATGATTTTTAAAATAAAAAGGTAATTATGTATATATGAATAACAAATAAATATAGATGAAAAAATATACAAAAATAAAAATATAACTATTTAATGAAAATTCAAATAAAAGATAACAAAATGTTTAAATAAAAGAAAGAATAAGAATGGGATATAAATATCCCAAAAAGATGATAATTTTTTTAACGATCTATATTTATCTTTTGTTAGTTTGTTATAGAATTTCTATATATTTCAACTTAATCTTTTTAAAGTTTATCTTTAAGTGGAACTTAATATTTTATCTTTTAAAATCATCAATTACTTATCCACACAAATTTTAAACATGATAAAATTCCATATATATCTTTTGTTTAAGCATAATACCCTTAATACTAAATTCTTATGGATTCCCTCTCCTACGTGTCACTTCTCAAGTCTCCCCTCCCACTTTTCCTAATTTTTAATCATTTGTCAATCATCTAAATCTCAAAAGCCAAAAGGATTATATATATTTAAATAAAATGATAAATATTTAAATATGAACAACAAAAAGGTAGAGATAAAAATATAAAATAAATAAAATAAAAAGTTAACTATTCAAATTTCAACGACAAAATAATATAAAGAGTCAAATAAAAGATAAAAAAAATAACTAAATAAAAAAATATTACGAGTCAATTAATTATAAAAATAAAAAGTTCATTATTTATATATGAACAATTAAAAAAAATTTAAATAAAAAACTATTACGAGTTAAATGATTTTTAAAATAAAAAGGTAATTATGTATATATGAATAACAAATAAATATAGATGAAAAAATATACAAAAATAAAAATATAAATATTTAATGAAAATTCAAATAAAAGATAACAAAATGTTTAAATAAAAGAAAGAATAAGATTGGGATATAAATATCCCAAAAAGATGATAATTTTTTTAACGATCTATATTTATCTTTTTTTAGTTTGTTATAGAATTTCTATATATTTCAACTTAATCTTTTTAAAGTTTATCTTTAAGTGGAACTTAATATTTTATCTTTTAAAATCATCAATTACTTATCCACACAAATTTTAAACATGATAAAATTCCATATATATTTTTGTTTAAGCATAATACCTTAATACTAAATTCTTATGGATTCCCTCTCCTACGTGTCACTTCTCAAGTCTCCCCTCCCACTTTTCCTAATTTTTAATCATTTGTCAATCATCTAAATCTCAAAAGCCAAAAGGATTATATATATTTAAATAAAATGATATATATTTAAATATGAACAACAAAAGGTGGAGATAAAAATATAAAATAAATAAAATAAAAAGATAACTATTCAAATTTCAACGATAAAATAATATAAAGAGTCAAATAAAAGATAAAAAAATAACTAAATAAAAAAATATTAGAGTAAATTAATTATAAAAATAAAAAGTTCACTATTTATAGATGAACAATTAAAAAAAATTTAAATAAAAAAATATTACGAGTTAAATGATTTTTAAAATAAAAAGGTAATTATGTATATATGAATAACAAATAAATATAGATGAAAAAATATACAAAAAAAAATATAACTATTTAATGAAATTCAAATAAAAGATAACAAAATATTTAAATAAAAGAAAGAATAAGATTGGGTTATAAATATCCCAAAAAGATGATAATTTTTTTAACGATCTATATTTATCTTTTGTTAGTTTGTTATAGAATTTCTATATATTTCAACTTATTCTTTTTAAAGTTTATCTTTAAGTGGAACTTAATATTTTATCTTTTAAAATCATCAATTACTTATCCATACAAATTTTAAACATGATAAAATTCCGTATATATCATTTGTTTAGGCATAATACTCTTAATACTAAATTCTTATGGATTCTCTCTCCTACGTGTCACTTCTCAAGTCTCCCCTCCTACTTTTCCTAATTTTTAATCATTTGTCAATCATCTAAATCTCAAAAGCCAAAAGGATTATATATATTTAAATAAAATGATAAATATTTAAATATGAACAACAAAGAGGTAGAGATAAAAATATAAAATAAATAAAATAAAAAGATAACTATTCAAATTTCAACAACAAAATAATATAAAGAGTCAAATAAAAGATAAAAAAATAACTAAATAAAAATATATTACGAGTCAATTAATTATAAAAATAAAAATTTAACTATTTATATATGAAAAATTAAAAAAATTTAAATAAAAAAATATTACGAGTTAAATGATTTTTAAAATAAAAAGGTAATTATGCATATATGAATAACAAAAAATATCGATGAAAAAATATATAAAAAAAAAAATATAACTACCTGATGAAAATTCAAATAAAAGATAACAAAATATTTAAATAAAAGAAAGAATAAGATTGGGATATAAATATCCCAAAAAGATGATAATTTTTTTAACGATCTATATTTATCTTTTGTTAGTTTGTTATAGAATTTCTATATATTTCAACTTAATCTTTTTAAAGTTTATCTTTAAGTGGAACATAATATTTTATCTTTTAAAATCATCAATTACATATCCATACAAATTTTAAACATGATAAAATTCCATATATATCTTCTGTTTAGGCATAATACTCTTAATACTAAATTCTTATGGATTTTCTCTCCTACGTGCCACTTCTCAAGTCTCCCCTCCCACTTTTCCTGATTTTTAATCATTTGTCAATTATCTAAATCTCGAAAGCCAAATGAATTATATATATTTAAATAAAATGATAAATATTTAAATATGAACAACAAAGAGGTAGAGATAAAAATATAAAATAAATAAAATAAAAGATAACTATTCAAATTTCAACTACAGAATAATATAAAGAGTCAAATAAAAGATAAAACAAATAACTAAATAAAAAAATATTACGAGTCAATTAATTATAAAAATAAAAAGTTAACTATTTATATATGAACAATTAAAAAAAATTTAAATAAAAAAATATTACGAGTTAAATGATTTTTAAAATAAAAAGGTAATTATGTATATATGAATAACAAATAAATATAGATGAAAAAATATACAAAAATAAAAAATATAACTATTTAATGAAAATTCAAATAAAAGATCACAAAATGTTTAAATAAAAAAAAGAATAAGATTGGGATATAAATATCCCAAAAAGATGATAATTTTTTTAACGATCTATATTTATCTTTTGTTAGTTTGTTATAGAATTTCTATATATTTCAACTTAATCTTTTTAAAGTTTATCTTTAAGTGGAACTTAATATTTTATCTTTTAAAATCATCAATTACTTATCCACACAAATTTTAAACATGATAAAATTCCATATATATCTTTTGTTTAAGCATAATACTCTTAATACTAAATTCTTATGGATTCCCTCTCCTACGTGTCACTTCTCAAGTCTCCCCTCCCACTTTTCCTAATTTTTAATCATTTGTCAATCATCTAAATCTCAAAAGCCAAAAGGATTATATATATTTAAATAAAATGATAAATATTTAAATATGAACAACAAAAAGGTAGAGATAAATATATAAAATAAATAAAATAAAAAGATAACTATTCAAATTTGAACGAAAAAATAATATAAAGAGTCAAATAAAAGATAAAAAAAATAACTAAATAAAAAAATATTACGAGTCAATTAATTATAAAAATAAAAAGTTAACTATTTAAATATGAACAATTAAAAAAATTTACATAAAAAAATATTACGAGTTAAATGATTTTTAAAATAAAAAGGTAATTATGTATATATGATTAACAAATAAATATAGATGAAAAAATATACAAAAATAAAAATATAACTATTTAATGAAAATTCAAATAAAAGATAACAAAATATTTAAATAAAAGAAAGAATAAGATTGGGATATAAATATCCCAAAAAGATGATAATTTTTTTAACGATCTATATTTATCTTTTGTTAGTTTGTTATAGAATTTCTATATATTTCAACTAAATCTTTTTAAAGTTTATCTTTAAGTGGAACTTAATATTTTATCTTTTAAAATCATCAATTACTTATCCATACAAATTTTAAACATGATAAAATTCCATATATATCTTTTGTTTCGGCATAATACTCTTAATACTAAATTCTTATGGATTCTCTCTCCTACGTGTCACTTCTCAAGTCTCCCCTCCCACTTTTCCTAATTTTTAATCATTTGTCAATTATCTAAATCTCAAAAGCCAAAAGGATTATATATATTTAAATAAAATGATAAATATTTAAATATGAACAACAAAGTGGTAGAGATAAAAATATAAAATAAATAAATTGAAAAGATAACTATTCAAATATTAACTACAAAATAATATAAAGAGTCAAATAAAAGATAAAAAAAATAACCAAATAAAAAAATATTACGAGTCCATTAATTATAAAAATAAAAAGTTAACTATTTATATATGAACAATTAAAAAATATTTAAATAAAAAAATATTACGAGTTAAATGATTTTTAAAATAAAAAGGTAATTATGTATATATGAATAACAAATAAATATAGACGAAAAAATATACAAAAATAAAAATATAACTATTTAATGAAAATTCAAATAAAAGATAACAAAATATTTAAATAAAAAAAAGAATAAGATTGGGATATAAATATCCCAAAAAGATGATAATTTTTTTAACGATCTATATTTTTCTTTTGTTAGTTTGTTATAGAATTTCTATATATTTCAACTTAATCTTTTTAAAGTTTATCTTTAAGTGGAACTTAATATTTTATCCTTTCAAATCATCAATTACTTATTCATACAAATTTTAAACATGATAAAATTCCATATATATCTTTTGTTTAAGCATAATACTCTTAATACTAAATTCTTATGGATTCTCTCTCCTACGTGTCACTACTCAAGTCTCCCATCCCACTTTTCCTAATTTTTAATCATTTGTCAATTATCTAAATCTCAAAAGCCAAAAGGATTATATATATTTAAATAAACAGTAGTGATTGGTAGCTCGAGAGTTGAGGCTCGAGATTTGGCTCGAGGGTCAAAACGACGTCGTTTTGACCCTTTTTTTTTTTTTTTCTTTTCTTTTTCTCGTTGAGCCCTCCTTCTCTATATTTTTTTTTTGACAGAAGAAGAAGAAGACGGGCAGAAGAAGAAGAAGACGGAGGGGGAGGGGGAGGAGGAGGAGGGGGAGGGGGCCCTAATACAGGGGAGGAGGAAAGCGGAGGCGAAGGTGGAGGCCGACGATCTGACGATCTGGAGCTGGGCGACGACGGCGGGCGGCGTGGCCACGACGGCGGTTGGCGAGACGATCGGCGACTGGGCGACGATCGGCGGCTGGGCATCGGCGTCTTCTCTCTCTCTCTCTTCCCGTCTGCTTCTCTCTCTCTGCCTCTCCCTCTCCCTCTCTTCCTCTTTTCTCCCTCTCCCTCTCCCTCTCTTCCTCTTTTCTCCTCTCTCGAGCCAAATTCGAGCTTATTTTTCGAGCTACCGCTCATTTTCCTTAAATAAAATGATAAATATTAAAATATGAACAACAAAGAGGTAGAGATAAAAATATAAAATAAATAAAATAAAAAGATAACTATTCAAATTTCAACGACAAAATAATATAAAGAGTCAAATAAAAGATAAAAAAAATAACTAAATAAAAAAATATTACGAGTCAATTAATTATAAAAATAAAAAGTTAACTATTTATATATGAACAATTAAAAAAAAATTAAATAAAAAAATATTACGAGTTAAATGATTTTTAAAATAAAAAGGTAATTATGTATGTATGAATAACAAATAAATATAGATGAAAAAATATACAAAAATAAAAATATAACTATTTAATGAAAATTCAAATAAAAGATAACAAAATATTTAAATAAAAGAAAGAATAAGATTGGGATATAAATATCCCAAAAAGATGATAATTTTTTTAACGATCTATATTTATCTTTTGTTAGTTTGTTATAGAATTTCTATATATTTCAACTTAATCTTTTTAAAGTTTATCTTTAAGTGGAACTTAATATTTTATCTTTTAAAATCATCAATTACTTATCCATACAAATTTTAAACATGATAAAATTCCATATATATCTTTTGTTTCGGCATAATACTCTTAATACTAAATTCTTATGGATTCTCTCTCCTACGTGTTACTTCTCAAGTCTCCCCTCCCACTTTTCCTATTTTTAGTAATTTGTCAATTATCTAAATCTCAAAAGCCAAATGGATTATATATATTTAAATAAAATGATAAATATTTAAATATGAACAACAAAGAGGTAGAGATAAAAATATAAAATAAATAAAATAAAAAGATAACTATTCAAATTTCAACTACAAAATAATATAAAGAGTCAAATAAAAGATAAAAAAAATAACCAAATAAAAAAATATTACGAGTCAATTAATTATAAAAATAAAAAGTTAACTATTTATATATGAACAATTAAAAAAAATTTAAATAAAAAAATATTACGAGTGAAATGATTTTTAAAATAAAAAGGTAATTATGTATATATGAATAACAAATAAATATAGATGAAAAAATATACAAAAATAAAAATATAAGTATTTAATGAAAATTCAAATAAAAGATAACAAAATATTTAAATAAAAAAAGAATAAGATTGGGATATAAATATCCCAAAAAGATGATAATTTTTTTAACGATCTATATTTATCTTTTGTTAGTTTGTTATAGAATTTCTATATATTTCAACTTAATCTTTTTAAAGTTTACTTTAAGTGGAACTTAATATTTTATCTTTTAAAATCATCAATTACTTATCCATACAAATTTTAAACATGATAAAATTCCATATATATCTTTTGTTTAAGCATAATACTCTTAATACTAAATTCTTATGGATTCTCTCTCCTACGTGTCACTGCTCAAGTCTCCCATCCCACTTTTCCTAATTTTTAATCATTTGTCAATTATCTAAATCTCAAAGGCCAAAAGGATTATATATATTTAAATAAAATGATAAATATTTAAATATGAACAACAAAGAGGTAGAGATAAAAATATAAAATAAATAAAATAAAAAGATAATTATTCAAATTTCAACTACAAAATAATATAAAGAGTCAAATAAAAGATAAAAAAAATAACTAAATAAAAAAATATTACGAGTCAATTAATTATAAAAATAAAAAGTTAACTATTTATATATGAACAATTAAAAAAAAATTAAATAAAAAAATATTACGAGTCAAATGATTTTTAAAATAAAAAGGTAATTATGTATATATGAATAACAAATAAATATAGATGAAAAAATATACAAAAATAAAAATATAACTATTTAATGAAAATTCAAATAAAAGATAACAAAATGTTTAAATAAAAAAAAGAATAAGATTGGGATATAAATATCCCAAAAAGATGATAATTTTTTTAACGATCTATATTTATCTTTTGTTAGTTTGTTATAGAATTTCTATATATTTCAACTTAATCTTTTTAAAGTTTATCTTTAAGTGGAACTTAATATTTTATCTTTTAAAATCATCAATTACTTATCCATACAAATTTTAAACATGATAAAATTCCATATATATCTTTTGTTTAAGCATAATACTCTTAATACTAAATTCTTATGGATTATCTCTCCTACGTGTCACTTCTCAAGTCTCCCCTCCCACTTTTCCTAATTTTTAATCATTTGTCAATCATCTAAATCTCAAAAGCCAAAAGGATTATATATATTTAAATAAAATGATAAATATTTAAATATGAACAACAAAGAGGTAGAGATAAAAATATAAAATAAATAAAATAAAAAGATAACTATTCAAATTTCAACTACAAAATAATATAAAGAGTCAAATAAAAGATAAAAAAAATAACTAAATAAAAAAATATTACGAGTCAATTAATTATAAAAATAAAAAGTTAACTATTTATATATGAACAATTAAAAAAAATTTAAATAAAAAAATATTACGACTTAAATGATTTTTAAAATAAAAAGGTAATTATGTATATATGAATAACAAATAAATATAGATGAAAAAATATACAAAAATAAAAATATAACTATCTAATGAAAATTCAAATAAAAGATAACAAAATATTTAAATAAAAAAAAGAATAAGATTGGGATATAAATATCCCAAAAAGATGATAATTTTTTTAACGATCTATATTTATCTTTTGTTAGTTTGTTATAGAATTTCTATATATTTCAACTTAATCTTTTTAAAGTTTATCTTTAAGTGGAACTTAATATTTTATCTTTTAAAATCATCAATTACTTATCCATACAAATTTTAAACATGATAAAATTCCATATATATCTTTTGTTTCGGCATAATATTCTTAATACTAAATTCTTATGGATTCTCTCTCATACGTGTCACTTCTCAAGTCTCCCCTCCCACTTTTCCTAATTTTTAATCATTTGTCAATTATCTAAATCTCAAAAGCCAAAAGGATTATATATATTTAAATAAAATGATAAATATTTAAATATGAACAACAAAGAAGTAGAGATAAAAATATAAAATAAATAAAATAAAAAGATAACTATTCAAATTTCAACAACAAAATAATATAAAGAGTCAAATAAAAGATAAAAAAATAACTAAATAAAAAAATATTACGAGTCAATTAATTATAAAAATAAAAAGTTAACTATTTATATATGAACAATTAAAAAAATTTAAATAAAAAAATATTACGAGTTAAATGATTTTTAAAATAAAAAGGTAATTATGTATATATGAATAACAAATAAATATAGATGAAAAAATATACAAAAATAAAAATATAACTATTTAATGAAAATTCAAATAAAAGATAACAAAATATTTAAATAAAAGAAAGAATAAGATTGGGATATAAATATCCCAAAAAGATGATAATTTTTTTAACGATCTATATTTATCTTTTGTTAGTTTGTTATAGAATTTCTATATATTTCAACTTAATCTTTTTAAAGTTTATCTTTAAGTGGAACTTAATATTTTATCTTTTAAAATCATCAATTACTTATCCATACAAATTTTAAACATGATAAAATTCCATATATATATTTTGTTTAGGCATAATACTCTTAATACTAAATTCTTATGGATTCTCTCTTCTACGTGTCACTTCTCATGTCTCCCCTCCCACTTTTCCTAATTTTTAATCATTTGTCAATTATCTAAATCTCAAAAGCCAAAAGGATTATATATATTTAAATAAAATGATAAATATTTAAATATGAACAACAAAGAGGTAGAGATAAAAATATAAAATAAATAAAATAAAAAGATAACTATTCAAATTTCAACTACAAAATAATATAAAGAGTCAAATAAAAGATAAAAAAATAACTAAATAAAAAAATATTACGAGTCAATTAATTATAAAAATAAAAAGTTAACTATTTATATATGAACAATTAAAAAAAATTTAAATAAAAAAATATTACGAGTTAAATGATTTTTAAAATAAAAAGGTAATTATATATATGAATAACAAATAAATATAGATGAAAAAATATACAAAAATAAAAATATAACTATTTAATGAAAATTCAAATAAAAGATAACAAAATATTTAAATAAAAGAAAGAATAAGATTGGGATATAAATATCCCAAAAAGATGATAATTTTTTTTACGATCTATATTTATCTTTTGTTAGTTTGTTATAGAATTTCTATATATTTCAACTTAATCTTTTTAAAGTTTATTTTTAAGTGGAACTTAATATTTTATCTTTTAAAATCATCAATTACTTATCCATACAAATTTTAAACATGATAAAATTCCATATATATTTTTTGTTTAAGCATAATCTTTTTAATATAAAAACAAGTTCCTGCAAAAGAAACCGTGAATAGAAAATTGGGGGGAAAACAATCAACATTGAGCCATTTCTGATCCCTTTTCGGTGCCTAAAAATCTTAAATATTTGCTTTACATTTGAAATGTGTACTTGCATGAGTTTTTGCATTTGTAAGAAAGTGAGTTCATATAAATGGATATTATTATTTTTATTTTTTTATTTTTTTGTTACAATCTATATTTTTCCTTATTTCTTTCTTTTTGTTAATAATGTGTCATTTAATTGAGATTTTATTCTTTTTTTATATTTATAAAAGCACTGCAATTATCAATTTGTAACTCTCCCACTTATTGATTATTTGTGTTTAATTTTTTTTTTTTGGTGTAGATGTTAGATTGAAAATGAAGAACACATCAAAATTTATTGGATATGGGTTATACTTTAAATGTGTTCATCAATTGATTTTTTATTGTTGATTATCCTATTGAAATAATTCATGATTAAATTTATTTTTAGTAACTCATTTCCTTTGAGAACTAAACCACAAATTTCCTCTTTGTTTAAATTTTTTATTTATTTATTTAGATTCAGAGTTTGAGCAAATGGAAGATATCTCATATTTAAAATGTTAATTTTTTTTTTGAATAATTTAAATATTCATATTCTTTATGTTTGTCAATTCAAGTATAATGCATTTTCAAGCATTTTTTAATTTTTTTTTATAATAATTCCAAACCTATTTGTGTTTAATGAATCAATATAACGAAAAAACAAATAGCATGTTAAAAATTTTAACTACTAACTAAATATAGTGGGAATTAAAATTAATTTTATTTTAATTTATTATATTACATGAGATGATTAATGTAATATCTACTATTGATTAAGCAAAATTAGTGTTACTTAAATTTAATATATTAGTCATTTTGATTAATTATAATATGCCTTTATTACTCTATTTTTGGTTGTGTGAAGTAATTTTTAGATAAATTAGCTATTATATATGTGATGATTTACTAATGTATGATAGTTTTTTAAAATTTTTAATAATGTGAAATATTAAATATTTTTAATGATGTGAAGTAAGATTTATATATACAAACCAAATAAAAATGTTAAGAAATATAAACAAATAGCAAATTTTTTTTTAGTAATTATTGACTTTCTAAAAACTTGTGTATCACACGGGTGACCACTAATATATATATGTATGTATGTATCTGTGTGTGAAACGAAAGAAAAAAGAAGAGTTTTAGAGAGAGAAATAAATGGCTAAGGTGAATCTTTGGCAAACCCTGTTCGGTGCACCCATTTAAAAAATTCAATAAATTTGTTTTAGTAGAAGTGCCATTTGAATGTATATTTCATTCATGCTTTCAGTATTACCAATAAGCATGTTGGCAACTCAATAAAAAGTGCATTACTTTTCTAGCAAAATATGGGAAAGGAATAAATTTACTTGAGTTTTACATCAATCCAAAAGGTAAATCTTTATCACTGTAGTAGACACTATTGGTTTAGTGTAAATGAGATGATTAATACGATTTCTTATTATGGTTTAGTGTAAATGAGATGTTAATACAATTTCTTATTATGGTTTAGTATAAATGAGATGATTTCTTATTATGGTTTAGTATACGATTCCTTGGGGCCACTAGAAGTTTGCCCGGTCGTTAATTTCAGGGCCCTCAGGATTAGTCCTGGCTTCCCTTAAAATCAGCGGGTTGGAGATACCTGAGTTATCAAAAAAAAAAAATGAGATGATTAATATGACTTTTAGAAAAGGTAAACCTTCATTACCATGGTTAACATGGTTTCTTATGCTTCATTACTGTTGTAGATATTTGGTTTAATGTAAATGGGATGTGTGATTAACTTTCAGCCAACTTAGGGTTTAAACTTGGGCTTCAAGCCGACGATTTCAAACAGGAGTTTAGCCTAGACGGTCCTTCTAAATTAGGACCAATCTAACTTTAGAAGGACCAATTTAACTGTCGGTTATGACACTAGTTTTTAATGAAGAATGGCTTATAAGGTTCATCTAGACTGGTTGACAAGTTGACTAATTTAATTGGCTGATCCAGTCTAATTTTTATACAATAATAAAAGGGGAAATTATCAGAAAGTCCTATGTCCCAAACTGTTATTCTTTATGGTCATAAATTGAATCTTTTGGTTTGGAAAGTCCTATTTTACACGTTTGGTACACAATAAAGTCCCATTTCAAAAATTGTGTGATGTGGGGAGATTGTTTTGCCCTTTTCTGTTATGGCATGTACGTCTTTTATGGGATTCACTCAATAGTTTGTGGATACGTTGCTCTGTCACGTTGGCAAATTGGATCATATGTTTGGGGAGGTGATAATTTTGTGGGTCGGGCTGAAGGGTTTTTTGTGAGTTAGTAAATTAGGGTTTCATTGTCTTCTTGCTGCTGGGGAGAGCTGTTGCAGTCGTCAATATTGGTTATCATTGCAGGTACATGTTACGTTTACATATTTTCCATAGTTAACACTCCATTGCACTGCAGATGACGTCTGCCCATGACCAAGTTTTTACGTTTACAAAGGGTCCACAATGTTGTAATGATGTTTCATTCTGATGTATCTGCCCTTCTTTTTTATTCCCCCCACACCGTTACTGTGGGGTGAGAGGATTTAGTCTTTTTTCCAGTTTATTACTGTATTCAGTTTGTGGGTAATTTTTTCCTGTTTTGTTATGTGTATAACATGTGCTTTAACCCATGGCAGTGTGTGCTCGACGGTATGGAAGGGGGATTGATGTTGTTGTGTTCTTATCATAACATTAACGCAGCCTACAATCTCCGGGATCACGGCACGTTTGCCCAATTAGTTCAATTTCTGCGTTCCAAGTTCAGCGGGCTAGGTCCCCATAGTGTGGGACTGTCGTACGACATTCCAGGTTTGAACAGTTTTACTTTACAAGATGATGTTGATTTGGAAAACCTTGGTAGTCTTGCCCGATCGTTCGGGTTGCAACACGTTTGTGTGTTGGTTGATCAGCATGGAAGGGTGGATACTGTAAGTGCTTCCACCCAACAGCATAATATGCAACCTAACCAGGTGCCCGGAATAGTCGTTACTGATCAAGGACAAATTGATGACGAGGTTGATTTCTTGCCTGATTTCTGCCCACACAAAAATAAAGTACTACTGACTGAATCATGGGCGCGGGGAGTAACCCATGTTGGTCAATGCTTTGAGGGCGGTGCACACGAATTTCGTACGGTTTTGTGCAAATACGCAGTGGAATTCGGCTTCAATTTCAGATACGTTAAGAACAACTCCGTACGGGTCACAGCAGTCTGCTCCATGTTGGAGGATAAGGGATGCACGTGGTCTGTACACGCTCGGGTGTTGAAAGCGAATCAATTTTTCTACATTCGGAAATTGAACAGTGTGCATAGTTGCGGTGTATCCGTCCGGACATCAAATCATCCTAGAGTTGGATCTGATATGGTTGCTGACATTATCGCAGCTCGTGTTCGCGACAGACCACTCACACGTCCAACTGATGTCGTCTTAGATTTGAAAGATGACTACGGGTTGGATGTCAACTACCGGGTAGCGTGGTTAGGGGTTGAGAAGGCAAGGGGGGAATTGTTCGGAGCCCATTCCGTATCATTCGACCAATTACGTTGGTATCGTGATGCCGTCATGCAATACAATCCTGGGAGTTATGTAGACATTGATTACGATGAAAACAATTACCGGTTCCGCCGTTTTTTCATTTCGTTCAAAGCATGCATTGACGGGTTTCGTCATTGTCGTCCATTACTTTTCCTCGATGGGACTTTCTTGAAAGGCAGGTTCAAAGGATTTTTGTTAGCCGCCACAGCGAAAGACGGTAATCAAGGTGCGACCCATGTAATTTTCAATACAAATTTATTTTGAACGTTTGGATATATTGTACAGGATACTTACATACTCATCATTCATAACAGGTTTGTTCCCACTTGCTTATGCCATTGTGGACTCGGAGAACAACGCCAACTGGGGTTGGTTTTTACAACATCTTGCCAATGTGGTTCCCAGTGACAGTACACTCACGTTTGTGTCTGACAGAAACGTGGGACTAATGGAAGCAATGCCTACATTTTTCCCAACATCTCACCACGCATTCTGCCTCCAACATTTACAAAGAAACCTGCGGGACAAACTACGTTACGTTAACAGCATGCATCGGATTGGGCTTGTCAGCAAATTCCGTAAGTGTGCATACGCACCCACCATAACAACATTTAATCAAAAGGCCGACGACTTTCAAAAATCTGGAAAAGCCATTGCCACCAAATTCCTTGCGGATGCACATCCACAACACTGGGCGAACGCATTTTTCAGGTACGCACCCGACCCGAACGTGCACATACCCAAACAACAAACAAGGATGTTTCATTCTTACATTTTTCCCCATTCGGCTTTGCAGAGGTAAACGGTACGGCGAAATGAGCTCCAATGCCGCTGAGTCATTCAACTCTTGGATTCGCGAAGCACGGAATTTACCCATAACCAGAATGGTTGACAGCATCAGAGGACAGATTATGCGACAAATGGCAAAGCGTAGGGTGTCGGCCCACACATGGACTGGCGCAATTTGTCCCACAATGGAATCGCGTCTGGAAGAATCTTACAACAAAAGTCGGGCATGGAAAGTGAGTCAGGCGAATAACGACGTGTACGAGGTCCACTCATTCCCATCTGTTATGGTGGACATCGCCAGCCGTACATGTTCGTGTTTCCAGTGGCAAATAAATGAGTTCCCATGTGCGCATGCTATTGTCGCAGTGCGAAAAAGCGGGAAAAACCTTGATGACATTGTCGTACCTTGGTACCATGTGTCCGAATACCGTCTGACATATGCGCCCACCATATACCCAATACCAACAGTTGAAAAACCACCGTTCAACCCCACCGACTACGTCATCTACCCACCAAACGTGAAACGTCCGCCCGGGAGGCCGAAGAAGAAGAGAATACCGTCTAAAGGTGAGAATGTGCAACAAATACGGTGTGGAAGGTGTGGTCGTATGGGAAACCACAACAGGAAGACCTGCAAAGAACCAATTTAGACGAAATCCCAATCCGTCAGACATCCCAATTTATTCTTACTGCGTTCTTAAAGTGGTTGTGTACTTCGTGCATACCATTAAATAAGCATGTGATACTCACATACAGTTTAGTTTTTTAATAACTTATTATATGAATGTTTTGTGTTCGCCTATAACTACAACTGGCTTACAGTTTTTTTAATGTTTTATTTTTGTCTGAAATATATTTTTGCATAGCGTTGCTTAATCCATATTTTAAATTTTATCAAATTTTGTGTGTTTCAACACGACATACATGTCCTCTGCCTGCAAGCTTACTTACATATAACCGTACACTCAAAGACAAATTTATTAAAACGTGGTGTTCATAACCTCACACAGCAACCCACATCATGGTAAACGCGTCATGCATATAGTCAGTCCCTTAAACTCATTTGTCACGTAACTGATGTTCAGCCCACACAATCCAGTGCAATGTGTGTCATGTTCAACTACTAAACCAATGTCAACCCGTTTTGGTTGACACATTACCCATCAACCATTAACATCCTAGTTTCAACTACTTGTATACCTTCGCGTCACACCCAAGTTTCTGCATCATACATGACAATCCATACTGCAAAAAACACACAACTATGAAACGGACGTACAAAGTACATCCCACATAAAAACAACTGCCTCCCTCATTCCAATTAACAGTTACTACAACACCCACTTACACCACACTCCCCAAAATCAACATCACCACTGAAGCAATCAACAAAGTACAATACAACACCTTATTCCGCGATTCATACGACATAGACACTATCTCAAATAATATCATCCCACATCCCCCTTTACACTGTTCACAACACCTCTGTACAGTCCTACGTACCAATGTCACATCAACCCACATCACTCCAAAACCATTTCATGCATATTTTTATCCCATTCCACTCATTCACAACTGACTAATGTTCACAAATATCTCATATAAACAAAACAAGAAACACACTTTGCATACAAGCACATCATTCATAAAAACACGCATACATAACACAGAATTGCCAGAAACACATTTCATAACATTTTCCCAAATAAAAATCGCACTAACTTCAGACAAAATGCTGTGTAATTCACGACAAACCATCCACCACACTAAACTACCTACATGAACAAACCATAATATGTGCAAAATAATATAATGTGCATAACCCAAAAAATTAAACATCTGCTCACCACAGCGTACACAATCTGCAAAACCCATAGTCTAGTTTAATATTATACCAAAAAATCATTGTATGTGCAACCCTACACACGGTCAACGCGTCACATCTGTGTAAACCTCACTCAGTCCACGTCGTTCTTCAATCCACGCACCTCATCATTCACGAAAGACTTCACCATGATTGCCCACAACACACTGCAGTTGCCCCCATGTAGCGATCTTCTTACTTCCACATGGCGCACATATTGGCGCATCATAGCACACACAAGGATAGCACAGTCAAGCCTGTCCAACAATTTCACATCACATGTTATTAATGTCAAAAAATAACAATGATAACAATTCATGGACTGTGCTTAAAATGTTTGTCATTGAGCAAATTAACAACGTGCTTACGATTCGGGACGTTGTTGTGGACAGTCCGCCACTGACTCTAACGGGTTATCACAGTCCTGGGTATCGATCGCGTCATTTCCGATGGTCTGCCTCTGCACCTCTGAGACAATGTTTTTCTACACCAACGCATACACAAGTAAGCCAATACAGTAGTCATGTGGACACACACACCTATACAGTTTAACATTTTCAAATCTCACCAGGGAAAGTGCCTTCAGGTAGTGTACATCCACAATTCCGCTCCTCGGCCTCATTGAGTTAAAATGCTTCCAACTCCCATCCTCAGTGTCATACACGACCAGCGTCCAGTGTGAGTCTTTGCAAATCGGGAAATGCACGAAACGGAAGAGCTTAGCTGCACGCAGGTTGTCCAACACATACCTATTCCTTGACCGTACGTTGTTGTTCTTCATCATGTCCTGCATCACCAGCAAACATGTTAAACATTATTACATCGCATAAATAAACATAACACTTACAGTCACAAACTTACTAGACAGATGCTACTGAAGAAATACGATTTGTCTGCAGCATCAACGCCCTCATTTATCCTCTCCTGCTCATCATTTAGCAGAACAGCATATGCATCAATCACCTGCAACATTTTCACATGTTGGATTATTGCATGGTTGGGAAAAAAAAATAAAAAACAAACACATTTCAATAAATTCCCTTTAACGTATCTTACATTCCCCCGTATCTCAGTTTGGCGCACAAGTGATTTCACATCAGTGAAATACACAGCAACACCATGGCCCTGCCCGTCCCACATCACAGCACTGCATACAACACACAACACATGTCATCACACCAAAAAAACGTAATACATTAGCAACGACATTCCAAAACAATTACTCTGTACATACCTATCACCATCCCTGTTGTACGCGTCGGTTATCTTCTTCTTCTCCGCAGCTGTCAACATTTTCCAGACCGTGTGTCTGTTGTTCATGTCAAATCCTGACTTCTTCTTCGGTTGTATGTCAATTTCATCCACATCGATTACATCTGCGCGACAAGCACTTCTGGGATTGATGACTGCAGTACTCATGAACGAATGAAGTGGCACCATGTTTGATTTACTCTTCTGACCATTTACACCCACGCAATCAAACCCCGTAAGTGTTAACCCTTTCCTTTCTTTGAGTTTCACATCCCACATAAATGAACTTCTCCCAACGTTAAACCTACCACCTTCTGCCATGGTTGGACTTATAACCACCACCTCTATCCCAGGCATTACACCACGCTGCATTTCACTAACACTGATTGTCTGTTCCCTTACCGGCGTAACATCCCAAACTGGATTTCCATCCCCAGTCACTGTGAAAACTCTGCTGGGGGTAGTAGTCACGTCTGCAAACACTCTACCGGGCGTGGCATTCACACCTTCCAGATTTACGTCTACATTACGGAAAGCTTGTGTCACATTATGAACTTCGCGCTCTGCCAGCTGATCCTCCAAAACATTCATTGCCCTTCGCAATTCAGCATTTTCAGTGTTGAGTTTCTTTACCTCATCGTCCTTCGCTTCCATCAAGCTACCAAAACCTCCAACAAGATGCAACGTTTGAACCTCATTCGCCTTCCTCAGTCTCTCTACTTCTGCACGCAACTCTGCAACCACATTGTCTTTCTCGTTGATTTGCATTTCAAGCTCCACTATTTTCTCCGTAGCGTAGCAAACGTGTAACCCAACATCCATTACCTGCTTACCATCGTTTCGTGGAACATCCCTGGTTGGTGTCTCAAAACGGGTCGAAGACGAGCCCCTTTCTACATTTCTACCACAAATTCTTCCATCCACACCCTCCACATTACCATCCACTCCCATATCAACAAAATCATCCTCATGCATACCACCACCGAATTCCTCATTCGCATTTCCAACACTCCCACCGCAGTTTACCCCATCCACCTCAAAAATCTTAACTTCATAGTCTTCCTTAATCAATCGTCCTACATTCACCTGTAAACACAACATAACAAATGTATGCACAATTATAAAACAATTTCCGTATAATGCAATCACAACTACAACTTACTATTACCTGGAAATCCACACGTCCTGACAGATTGACCCCACGCGCCGCTGAAACTATTGTGGCAACATCCCACTTCATGAACCTGGGAAATGAGACTACAGATTTCGGCGCAATGATCGTTGAATGTTCACAGAGCCAATACTGTAACCCATAGCAGACACAACAAACAATCATACCCATTTTAGCAACATGACTACACCATGTACAATATATAATAAAGGGTTAATTACACTAATAGTCCCTATAGTTTGGGATTTGTGTCACTTTAGTCCCTGACTTTTCAATTGTGACACATTTGACCCTGAATTTTGAATCTTGTTCCAAATAAGGACAATTGAAAATATCATTTGATTTTTCAAGGGTAAAATCGTCAATTTGATAAAATATAAACTAATTTGACAAAAATAAATGTCAAAAAAATATTTTTAATTTTTGTAAAATTATTTTTATCCACCAATGATAAAATTATGTAAAATTAATAAAAATTACATGATTAATTTTTTTAAATTAATTTTACATGATCATCATCCAAACACATAATAAAAATTAATTTGGTAAAATAAATAAATAAATGTCTAAAATATTTATCAATTTTACATAATTTTATTTTTAGCAGGTAGAAATAATTTTTAAAAATTCAAAAATATTTATTTAACATTTATTTTTGTCAAATTAGTTTATATTTTATCAAATTGACAATTTTACCCTTGAAAAATCTAATTTTATATTCAATTGTCCTTATTTGAAACAAAATTCAAAATTCAGGGTCAAATGTGTCACAATTGAAAAGTCAGGGACTAAAGTGACACAAGCCCCAAACTATAGGGACCATTTGTGTAATTTGCCCTATAATAAATCAGTTGCAAATAACGGCACACCCACAGGGAAAAAAAAAACAAACAAACTTACCATCAATACGACAACACATCCGGTGACTTTTTCAGGTGTTTGATAAAATTCCCTCACCGAACTCATCAACGCGCTACGTATTGCCCCCGTCCAATCGTAGGTTTTCATTGCATCCAAATTATCCACATACCGAATTAGAGCCCAGCTGATTGTTTCTCCAGAATTTGAGAAGAATAATTTCCCACAAGCATATAAACATAGCAGCTTCACAGTGTCTTCCACATCACGCACAGTGCTGCCCTCCGCAGCTTCGACTAGTAGGGTCCGTATCAGTTTCGAGGTTATTCGACTACGTTGTACGAAATCTGACGGGGCCTTCGGTCTGGGGGTCAAATCAACGCAACCTAACCCACATTGTATCCCAAATATCATCTTGATGTCTTCATCGCTTATGCCCACGCGCCGTCCACCAATGACAAACATCCCGTCCCGCGCATTGTACGTCCGTATGATATTTACTACCAGGTCGTCCCCTTTGCGGAAGTCCGCGTGGTCTAGTTTATTTACCAATATTTCTTCAAACATCAACCAGAACGGTGTCCTCTTCAGGTGAACTAGGTGTTCGTCTCGCAGATTCAGCACGTACACTAACTTCACAACGCCTGCAATGTTTGACCGGAAGTTGAGCCTCGAACGGTTAAGCTTCGGTGTCACACTGGGACGATTAACAATTTTGGTCTGTTTGAACAAGATCCGCCCCTGTTTACGTACCCTAACTTCGTTTGCCAATCTCTTGCTGGCTGCATCTTGACGTTTACACTCACATGAACGCGTCCAAGGACTGTTTGACCTCCTACCACCTGCATTTCAAACATCCAATCAAATATCTGTTTCAAAATCATAACTTTCAAAACAAAAAAAAGTTCGTAATAATCTCACAAAATTATAACACGACAACACCACACACACAGGGTTTACAACCAAAAAAAACTTCACATTAGCAGGTAATTATTTAAAAAAACAATCGAATTACCATTTCCAACTAGTAACAATAACAACATTACGATATTTTCACATAACATTTTTCATACTAATTTTTCAATGCATATTGTACGGAAATTACATATAACACAGTTAAAACGGAATGGACATACCCACGTCAACCTAACGTAACACATCGCAAATAACAAAATACCCACATTCAATAAACGACGTAACCCCACAGCATCTTTCCCTTCACATCAACACAAATTAAATGTGAGACGACAAACCCTTTCCGTTCCAACAAATGACACATTAATATCCACACAACTCCGTAAACTGATCCCCCACACACATAACAGATATTAACTACAACCACATCAACAAAAAATGAAGGCCCACTTACACACACACCGCATTATTAACACACCCCACCACTCTCAGCTTTTCACTATGAAATACAGTTGTTCTTCATGATAGCGACACTTTACACCTACCCACGTAAACAACTAAGCACTACAACCTACTGATTTCCCCAAACATAATCAGCACTTAAACATGTCAGACGTAACATATATCAACACCCACAACGACAGAATCTACTCATCGTCGATGACTGTTAAAAAGTTTTTTAAACACGAATCGGAACATAAATTCTGTAAACAAAAACATGTAATCAAGTTTACCAGTCATCGTTGACGAGTGTGAGTAAGAAATTCCTTCGTCGTAATATTCCCTTAATCGTCGCACGGTCGTCACGTCGCACCACTTCTTAGGGTTTACCCAACAACAAATCTTGCAGAAACACCAACGCGAATCCAGCCACAACGTTCTGAATCTCCAAATCTTTGTAGAGCCACACCGAATCTATGATGTGGGTAACGATTTGACTGAATTTGAATTTTGAACCACCGCTTATCAACCCTTAATTTTAGGGCAATTTTGATTTACATACCAAAATCAGTGCTGTTTCCAATTTGGGGGAGTTGAAACGTTAACAGGTCGGGCAACGTCGGGCTCCTACCCATATTACATAACACCATCAACGTGACACCAAACCACATCCATCCGTTACGTTCTTAAAACCCACGCACGTGTTTCAACTTAATGGCATTATAGTCATTCGATGTACATTAGGACCAAATGGTGCATAAGAAAACATTTGGGACTATCCACACCATAAGTTCCAAAAAGGGGATTTACCAGTCAATTCCCCATAATAAAATTATCTGAATTATTAATTGAAATAAAATTTTAGCATTATTAAAAACTGTTAATTAACTCAATGATTTATTAATAAAAGCACTTATTTGTTATGAAATTAGAAACCTTAAGGGACATATTGTAATTTCTAAAACTATAGGGGTAATTCATAATTTAAATAAACCTGAAGGAGTGTGTTTGTAATTTACTCCAAAAAAAAAAAAAATAAAGACACGGACATGACAATAAGAAAAAAAAAATCAAAACTAACACTAATTCAATATTTTTTTTAAAAATCACTTTTAAATTAACACTTATTGTTTATAATATATCTTTTTTATGAATGATCGATTTAAGTATATAAATCTAAGCAAAAGGAACAAATATCCAACCTCCATCAAAGCAGGTTTACTAATTAATGTGTTCCCAAAGTGTTCCCGTAGTGTCCCCTAAAAAATAATAATAAATAAAGAAACACGTCACATGGCGTGTCCCATAAGTGACCACGTGTCCAACACAGTTACAACACTCAACATGTCCCCGCCTTTGACGTGATTACGACACTTTTTCTGAAGTGTCGATGTTTCATAGATTGTGATAAGTCATTAAAGCATATGAAACAAAGCAAATGCAATATAGTAAAAGAGAAACTGAGGCCTATCCCTTGAAGAAGTTCCAACTTTTAACAGCCAACAATAATTGATTCATATTCAAAAGTTCTGCATTCATTCATTGAAAAAGGAAAACAAATTGAAACTTGCAACTGTTTTTTTTTTTTTTTTTGGAAAATGCAAGAGATGAAACCACCATGAAAAACTCTTTAAAATCCTACAGAATAAAATGTATCAAAAGAAAATTCAAAACCTTGTTCGATATTTTTGGTATTTGCCTCTAAAAGACACCAATTTGGAGTAAATTGTCAATAACCACAGAGCTTAAAACTAACTATCAACAGCCATAGAACCTGAAACTAACTATCAATAACCATAAAACCTTCAAGAAAGCTAATTCATTTGCTTAGTTGCACGCTGGAGTTGATCTGGAACTAGACTCGATAGCTGGAAATGCATTTGAGATGTTACATAGTGATTTCGAACCCCATTTGCCGTCTGATTCAAGCGGCTCGCACACACGAACAGTGCCATCAGTTAACCCCAATGCAAACTAGTTCAATTCATTTGGATTCACAGTAACCACTACTGGGTATACGACATGACTACATGGAAGACCAATAAGGAGTTAAAAATGAACATCAACACAAAACTTAGGCCTCGTTTGAGAACCCTCCTTTTTAGTCAAAAAGCCAAAATGTTACTAAATTAGCCAAAAAGCCAACAACCCATACCAAAAAGTCAAATATTCTCTTTTATTTCTACTTTTTGCACATCTTTTCGTAAAAAACTAAAAAGTCATCCCAAACATACTAGTTTTTTTTAGCTCATATTTTAGCCAAATAACTAAAAAGTTACTAAATTAGCCTGTTCCCAAACGGGGCCTTAGACATGAAACTCAATGTACGTTTACGAAAAATGTCTAAAATATCAATTTTTGTTAAGTTTAATGATTAAAATATTATTTTTCCATCAATTTTACTTAACAGAAATAGATGGATGGTTTAAATTGAAAATTGAAAAGTTAGTAATACCTGTTACTGGATAGACAGGATTAATTAGGCATCGTGGTCGGAGATTTGAAGCACAAAATATGCACACAGTTCCATCCAAAATGGCCATGTAAATTAACTGGCTATTGCATGAAATGTTGCATGTGAGATCGGAGCCAAAATCTCCCAAACCGTCCACTGGAAATAAAAAAACAAAAAGCATTTTATTTAAACAAAAAACAAAAATTTAAAAATAAAAAATAAAAAAAATAAAGTGCCAAATTATAGTATACACAAAACAAAGTTACCCACACAACACATTCTAGCTTGATTGTTTCAAACATAGCAAGTTTTAACTCGTGCATGACAAGGAAGTGTTTCTGATCTTGCTGAAACTGAACCTCGGTTTCTGACAGTTTCCCAATTGACCTTCTTGCTGGAAACTGCATCTTACGTATCCATTTATTGCACTACCACACAATTATCTGCCAAATAAATAAAAAAATAAAAACATTATTAGAGAATCATACCTTTGGGAAGGGCTTAGAAATTCAAGTTGTTGAAGTTGAAAAAATGCTAACCTGATCGTCCGCTGCAACAGAAACAGGTAAATTAAGCAAAGAAGGAAAGGCAAGGCTGATGATCGATTTAGAGTGACCCTCCAGCTTGGATTTTACCTTCAGCACGAAGAGGTAAAAAAATTTACTTATCGTCTGAGTTATCCATTTAGAAAAAATCATTGAATCTATACATAAACAACCTAAGAAAATCACAGGCATCATATATCATAACTGTCGAATCATCCATGCCAATGGCAATTATGTTGTTATTATGATGATAGAAGGCAATGTACATTGGCACAGGCGGTGGACCCATGAAAGTCACCATTGTCTGTGACGTTCCCATATTTAGGAAAGATAAATCTACTCCAAATAAAAGTAAGGTTTTTTTACAAGAAATGCGAGAACATCTTTCAACAAAGTCCAGGTAGAAAAATAGAATACTTCAAACCATACCAAAGCACTTGAAAATTGTACAATACCTCAAATGTTGATATGTTGAACAAGGAAACTTGACCCCCATATGTTGAAATGAGGTAAAAGTCATTTTTGGACAAAGCGAAACAGGGCTTGGCCTCTTCAGTTCAAACATTAGTTAAGTCATTTGTCATTAATGTCCCCAATATTGGATGCCATAATTGAGGGGGATTCTTCATCTTTGCCTACATCAAGACAGACTTCAATTCTCAACATAACAATCATGAACAAATATTTGAATTTAAAGAGAAACATGCATGCATACAAATGAATGGGCATTTTTTTTATTATTATCTAGGATTCATGTGGATACCTCCAAAGTAGATGGATTGCATTTGATGCTAATGCTAAAATGGTATTATTGGAACTCGTGTACATTAGCTTGAAGATCTAAATTAGTCAGCAGAGAAACATGTTAGAAGAACTAATCTTTATTTGGCAAGAGCTGAGAAGCACGGACACAAACATGACACAGATACGACACGGATACGCCACCTTCTAAGCAGTGTCCTTGTATCCAATATTCCAACATAGAATGTTGTTGAAACAAAGGTGCATGTAAGGTAACCAAAATGTAACATTTACAGCATCATTTTGTACCAAAATGAATGAACAATGATTGGCCATATCTACACTACAATAATTAGTGAATCACACCTTAGCCATTTTGAAAGAACCAAGAAACGGCAAGGACTGAAGTTGAGCAGGCCCACTAATTTCTTTGATCTTCAACATCTTTGTTGGTTTGATGACTTCAATTGTTTAGGAACATCCTTCAAGCTTCTTTGGTTCCCATTCTAGCAAGTCCAAGTTTTATGTTATTTCAAAAGTGATATCAAATATACATATAAAGACATGGAATACATATAAAATGAATGAAATAGGACAGATTGTGAGAACAAAGAACACATTTAATATAGAAATATACCAAATGGAGAAACATTACATGCAAAATATAAATATATATTTATATATCTACGTTTCCAATTTTGATAGGAAATTTTGTTTAGAGCCCCATGAAATGATTTAATGAATTGACCTTAGTTGCAATAATGGATACATGCATTTCATAAGCTTGCAATGACTAAATTCCATTGAAGGTTCCTAAGATTTTAATTCTGTTGTTCCTCACAGATGCAGCCAGTACCGTGCCCTCCTTGTTGAAGCAAGTACACAAAGTTTCCATATGCTTTGAAAGGGAAAAAAAAAAAAAAAAGTGAATTGGACTACAATTTTTACCTGTAGAATATGTAATATGATATAGAAACACAAATGCCATTTGTAAAGAATAAGATTTAATTTTAGCACAATTACGACAACACTTAAGTTAAATCTCCCCCAGCATAAGACGTTGCCAAGAGATGCTTGCTATCCATTTCCCAAATTTCTGGCAACCAAGAAGCGGTGTTTGGTTGTATCAAACTTCACAATACCCAAAGAACATTTTTGCAATCCTTTGTAGTTTATCTGCTCAATACCTCTATTTTTTATCCATTCAACAGGACGAGTCTCCCCAGGGTTGCTGGACTGATGGACTGATGCTGGTGCAGGGTACTCGTCTGCTGGACTGTTGGTCTGCTGGTTTTGCATTGGTGTGAGGTCTGGGATCTGTATGCATTGGTGTGAGGTCTGGGATCTGTGTTCTAAGCAGGCAGGGCTGCTGGACTGATGGACTGTTGGTGCATGTTTGGTGGTTGCTATGTTGGTGCATCAATTCATCATCCAATTCCTTGTTCTTCTTGGCAACAGGATTGTTTTCTACTCTGAGGCATTAGTTTTGGTTTGGGAATTCCTTGTTGGTGCATCAGTTCATTAGTTTTGGCTTGGGAGGTATTCTACGAACACAGGAATCTGTTGGAATCTGAGGGTGTTCTAAGCAGGCCAGCTGCTGGATGGTGCATGTTTGGTGGTTGCTGTGTTGGTGCATGGTTCTGGTCTGCTGGACTGATGCTGGTCTAATGCAGAGGGGAGTTTTGTTGGTGGTTGTGGGAGTGGTCTGCTGGACTGATGCAGAGGGGAGTCTGTTAGTGGACTGCTTTTCATGTTTTGGTTTTTTTGTGTATCTTGTGGTTGTTCTCTCTTCAACCTT
The DNA here is from genome assembly GCA_030407325.1 of Camellia japonica. Classification (NCBI taxonomy): domain Eukaryota; kingdom Viridiplantae; phylum Streptophyta; class Magnoliopsida; order Ericales; family Theaceae; genus Camellia; species Camellia japonica. The sequence continues at coordinate 129,862,122 of JAPPVO010000031.1, forward strand.
TTGGTGTGCTGGCAAATGATTGGGCTTTCCTCGCGGTGCCAACTTAGTTGGGATCGTGCGGTTTGCTTTGATGCCTTTTGCACTTCCTCTTTCTTTTTTGATGTAATTCCTATTTGGCAATTTTCATCAATAAAGGGTTGTTTTTGCTGTTCAAAAAAAAAAAAAATTTTGGTTTGTACCACATGAAAAATGCCTACAACGTGTTCAATGACAATGTTGGTGTTTCAATTTGTCCTCTATATATATGAACAGATATAAAATCATGTGGTAAAATAGGTTCAAAAGATCTACCTTTTACCATCGATACTATAAAGTATTATTGTGCACCCTACTCCACCTGGTATCTCATAATGAACCAACGGTCTGGACATATCATATAACCATGCTTTTCTCTTTCCATTGGTTGAGGTTGAAAAAATAAACTAGGAAATAGGAAGCATAAACATAATATTCAACGTATTGAAAATAAATAAGATAAGCCATGGAAGCAAGAAGTACACATGGAACAATTAGAAAAGAGAGATTTGTGATCCTTACATGAAAATTTTCCATGACATAAGGGCAAACACAAAATACAAGAGCCTCATGCCCTTCAAAAGCAAACAAATTGGCACCAGTAGCCACATCCCACACCTACAATTACAGATATAGTTAATCTAAGAAGTACGGACACGCCAATTGTTATATTTATGAATATATCATTCAAAAATAATAAAAAAAATGTAAGATAACACTTTTTTTTATAAATTTACATTGCTTAAGATGGGAAACAATACAACTAATTAAGGCTTCTCAATCACCTTAATAGTTTGTCCTCACCACTGGTAACGATCGAGAGTTGCTCGCTGGTACTAGCAAAAGCAAGATCATTTACACTGCTAATATGAGCCTTGATCTGGGAATCAAAGGATTTTACATCAAAAATAAAATAACATTGATATGCAGCTCTATGAATCAAAATGTACCAGAACCTACCACCAAATGGGGCTGAACCTTATTTTCACCATTGTAAGAGTACAAGTGCAGCATGTGATTAGAATGCGCAGCTCCCGTTTCGTTAGAACAAAAAACCGGTATGTTAATCAATTATAACAATTCAAATCATGAGCCATTTCAGTCTTTTCAGACCCTATAAGAATAAATGGACTCTTCCATATATATATATGAAGGATGATTTAACTCACCAAACAAAGAACCAGTCGGGCTCCATTTTATATAGTTAACTGCAGCGCATGAATCTTTGACTAAATCTGACTGAATTTTAGAACGATTAAATTAGATTTCATGTCATCTTGAAAATATAGTTTCATATTACAACTTAGGTATGGAATTGACCTAGTTTTAAAAATGTTGAAATTGAAACATCGTTCCAAATCCGGAAACTTAATGAAACAAGCTTCTCTTACAAGCCAACTTTCCACAATCTGAAGTCTCCCACATCAGTTCCAACTGACGAAGAAATCACAAGGAGAAATACAAAGTCAACATCCTGCCTTGGCTTGAAGTAAAAAAATACAAAAAATAGATGCTGACCTAGAAGTACCATTGATAGAATAGGACGAAAACCCATGGTCAGTACACATGACCCTTGAGTCAATGTCCTAATGAGAATCATGGGCAATTCATCAGTTATGTTGAGCACTAGACTAGCACGTCCATCAAGACTACAGACTATTTGTTTCGTCTACAAGATATATTTACAGATGTAAAATAGGGAAAAGAAAAGTTAGAAAACATAAATATAAATAAGACGTGCCTTTAGCAGTTAGGTCTAATCTGACTTACCTTATCTGAACTTCCAGAGGGTACTGTTTTAGTGATACCATCATGACCCCTAAGGCTCCATTGAGCTAGAACTATGCAAGATTATGTGGTAAGTTGAAATTCAAAAACACCACACAAATTTATTAATAAAATCATTTTAAAAGATAACGTTAACTTAGAGCTTAATGAGGACAAGTAGTGGAGTAATAAAATCATTTTAAAAAGATGATGTTAACTTAGAGATTAACGGGTACAAGTAGTGGAGTAATATTAAGGTTCTGAAAAGCGGTTGTAGTCACCGTAATGGTGGCGGTGGTGCGGTCGCGGTTACGGGGTGTAAAGGCCGCAGCGTAACGGTTGCGGTTACCGGAACTGTGAATTTTTTTATTTTTCGCACAATTTACAAAAAACTTACCGATACGCATATTTTTTTTTTATAGAATCATATTTATTGGGTTTTAAAATAAATTTTGATAAATTTTTCATAATTTTTAAGTATGATTCAATATATTTCATATTTTTAAATCACTAGAAAATGAATTTTTTTACATTTTATTTCAATAATTAATGACTTTATATGTCATAAATCCATATTACACTTGTGGCAAAAATTTCTTTATTAGACTTAGATGTATAAAATTATTTTTAATTATTATACTTGTGGAAGCATATGTACATTTTAACTCAAATAATTTAAAAAAAGTATACATCCTTAATGGAAGAACTTGACAAACTACATAACATCATAGCATAAATCACAAATAACAGAGAGTACATTTTACATAATGTTACTACTAAAATTACATAATGTCACCACCAAAATGAGTGACGTGGTGCATCTTGGGATTCAAATTGTTGAGTTTGATTGTTGCTGCTACCTTCACCCCACCAAAATGAGCGACGTGGTGCATCTTGGGAATCAGATTGTTGAGCTTGAATGCTACTACCTTCACCCCATCCAGTAGGAAATATATAAGTAAATGTGCTCATCATGTCATCCCTTTCTGTTTCGTGCATTGGGAGAGAAAATGAATACATTGACTGAAAAGTATCAACATATTCTTGTTGGGCTTGTTGATAATTTGGCAAACCGTATCCTAGACGACCATGTTGTTGAGGGGGCCAAGGATAATTTTGTTGAGGTGGGTAAGGATAGCTCTGGCAATCACTGCTATAGGATGGGTAAGGGTGATATGGATAACTATGACTACTATCAGATGAATCAAGCTCTTATTCTTTTTTTTTTGAGGTATTGATCTTTTTTTTTAAAAAGATATTTTTAAAATAAAATTGTGCCTTTAACAATGTTGTAATCACAAAATAAAAAATATTTATAATTAAATATTAAATGAAATGATTATTAAAAAAAAATGCAACCACTATTTATACATTTGGAGTTTACATGCTAATATAATCATATAAAAATAAAAAAATAAATTATAAAGAGTTTTTTTTGAGGTATTGATTTTTTTTTTCCTTTTGAAAAGATATTTAAAAAAAAAAATAGTGACTTCAACATTGTTGTCACAACACATTACAATAACAAAATAAAAAATATTTATAATTAAATATTAAATAAAATGATTATAAAAAAATTTGCAACCACTATTTATACATTTGGAGTTTACATGCTAATGTAATCATATAAAAATTAAAAAATAAATTATAAAGAAAAAAATTCATACATAGTTGTTTTTTGGGCTTCAATCACTTGAGTATTTGTTATCTTTTTGAATAACCTGCAAGAAAAAAAAAATTCAATAAAAACTGACATATATAAAATGTATTAATATAATTATAGGTGTTATGATTTTTAGATATTATAAAAAAAAATCAATCACTAATTATTATATATAAAATACTAAAAATAAATGCATAGCTCTATATATATATTGAAATTAAAATTACTAAATATATCACATAAATTTTGTAAGCTTTACAAAATTTAAAACCTAGAAATCATTGTTAAAAAAATAATAATAATAAAATAAAATAAAATTTGCCAGTTGGAGACCACGGTCCACACACAAAAAAAAAAAACAAATGCAATATTATATTTTTTTTTTGATCAACAAAAGAAAGCTTTATTGATGAAGAAAGCATAACATACAAAACTTACATCAACAAAGACGGAGAAACAAATAGAGGAGAGAGAGAAAGAAGCCCTAAATTGGTGAGAAACCAATAGAGGAGAAGAAGAAGCCTATACACAACAAGACACCTGATTCAGATTTGCCACAATATCATGCACTGAATAGGGGAACTCTGGCAGCCCGGACTTAGCCCACAACCCCACCCTTACTTTCACAGTCTCACCAAGAGCATCCATATTAGGCTGACTTCCTTTAAAAACACAATCGTTTCTAAGCCTCCATATTGACCATAGCATTGCAATTGGGACCAGCCGCCAAATCCTCATAACTGACTTCTTGAGTTTTTTACCCAGCCACCATGACAGCACACCATCAACTGTAGCAGGAGTGGCCCAAGATACTCCCCACCATTGCAGCATAGATGACCAAACCCTCCAAATCTCCGAGCACTGCAGAAAAATATGATCCACTGACTCTGTATCCATCTTGCAGAAGGTGCATAGATTCTCCGCAGAAGGGCAGAAGGTGCATAGCCCTAAATGCAATATTATATACCTTCCGAAGATCAACAAATGTTATGTATCTTCCCCAGGAAGCTGAACAAACAAAATAAAAAAAAAAAAAAGAAAACAGATCAAAGGCAGTACTTACTTCGTCTTCAACACAAAGAGGCAGCCGGAGAGTCACTGGTTTCAACACAGAACAGAGGCAGCCTTGAAGATTCAACACAGGTTCATCTCCTCTCTCTTTCCTCTTCTCTCTTCTCTCTCTCTATTTCTCACTCATCCGTATTTCAGACCTGAAAATTTGTGGCTGGCCGATACACCTATGGAATCTCACCTCGAAGTGATTCATGAGCTGTAAAGACAAAAGACAAAAGACAAAAGCTCAATTATAATAAAGGTATGTACCACATCTTCAGCCTTTTCTTTTGTTTTTTTTTTGAAAATAATCAACGAAAAAAGCCCTGTAACGGGTGTAACAGACCGTTACGCCACCGTTACAACCGCTACGTCGGCCGTAACGGCCGATACACTTGTGAATTTCAATCACACCGCAAAATTGGGGGTAACGCGCGGTGCCTACGGCCGAAACCGTTACGTAACACCACATTTTTAAACCTTGAGTAATATAATGGTTACTTGGGTTCATTAGGGGAGCCATAGTTCCTCCAAAAACAGCTAGATAATTTACAGTTGGTTGACTATGCATCCACATCTTCTAAGGGCTTTGATCGGGTACTATGGGTTGGAATGGCTAAAAATAAAGATGTACATCAAATAGAAATTCTCTGCCAAGGGAAAGAAAGAAACAAAAAAAAAAAAAACCCAAAGGGATCACAAAATCAATTCAATTAACTTGGTCACAAACCATATTTGAAGGCACTAGGAAGAACCTCCAAGCTATGATGTGGATTTATTTGTTTGGTTGCTAGTAGTTGATCTCACATTTGAAGAACTGGGTTTGGCTACATTTGTGATCCACAAAAAGGATTTCCATTTTAGGATTGGAACTAGGATTCAAAGCATATGCTGCCAATTTAAGCTTCCATACCACACCCAAATCAGCATTAGAAAAAATATATATATATTTTTTTCTAATAAAGCCTAAGTAGCACAAACACGGACACATGACACGACATGGACACGACTCCAAAATGCTAACACATTAATTTTCAAAAAATGTAGGACACGACACGCTTGGGACACTAAAGTGTCCGATGTTATGAATTTGATTTTTTAATCAAGACACATTGAAGAAGAGTTGGACAAGCTTTTAGAAGTGTCCAAAGAGTGTCGTGTCAAACACGACATGCTTGAATCTGTCAACGTTTTGTCAAGACCCGTTTTGTCTGTGCTTCTTAGAATCAAGCTTATTACCTTTGGTTAATGACGTTTTGTGACCTTGAATCTGCCAAGTTGGGGAAATTCAGTCTATTATGGAAAACAACATTTGCCTTGATAAGGTCCCCGAACCCAACCACCATATTCGATCTTGCATTGTTGCATTAGTATAACTAGCGAGTAGTTTATTTTCTCTGCAAACCCACAAAATTTTGGCATTCCAATTCAAATACATAAATGTCATCAAACAGTACGTGAGAATAGATTTTGTTTAGATTTCATACCTAAAATCATCTAATGTCAATAGCTTGGTCAAATCATTGAACACGTCTTCATTAAATGCCAAAAAAAGTTTGAGTTCATTCACAAAGATTGCAGTGGCTGCAACATGATCACACCTAGAAGATTCCAACAAATTCGAGTTGATGCAAGATTAAAACCACTACATAAAGGGCACAAGAGAGAGCAAAAACTTGAGAAAATTGAACAATATCCATATCCAAGGCCTCGAGGTACTTCTGTGTTCTCAATTCGAAAAAGACCTTCCAAGAATATTCATTATCTCCAACTTGGTGAAACCAGAAGGGTATCTTTCTATTACCATTAAGTATCAGTTCCTCAAAATGGTTCATGTTAAAGAAGCAACACGATTTAAATTCAAGCCTATCCAAGAAAATGGAACAAACTATGATTAACCGGAAACTTTTAAACAAGCAAGACGTGAAATTGGAAAGAAAAAGGTTAGGATTATACTTGTGAAGAGATTCATTGTTCTTCTACTCATTGGGAAACTACAAGATCAAGAAGATGAGGTCCCTTTTGAGCCCTAAGTTTTTGGTTTCTTGCTTTGAGTTCATCATGTTCACTTCTTCAGAACCTCAAAAAATAAACAAAGTCAATAACAACCTATTAAATGACAAACGGGAAGGTTGATCTGTTTGGTTTGACAAAAAAAGTTTCCTTGCAAATCTTGTTGAGAAAGAAAATGAAGTTCTCACATAATTCTCAATTAAGAACAAAATCTAATATCAATAGGACAAAAACAGAGATGCATTCAAGATAATACAAGAACATCAAAATTAAATGACATTCTAAATCAAACAAGAACATCCAAAATTTAGAATAAAATTTAAAAAGGCAAGCAAACAATTACTAGTAGGATCAAACAAGAACTACTATAATCGACTAGTCTGAACTAATCATCACATGCAAAAACATCTTTAATGCTCAGAAACCAATGGAAAATTAGGGTTAATAGGCGAAGAAAAAGTAATTAAAAAAACAACCTTTTTGGAGTGGAGATTCTAAAAATGGTAAAAAATGAAGACAGGAGAAATTTGGGAAAGTTCAAGTGGAACCAAACTAAGTTGGTAAAAATGCGGTGTTAACGGTTTTGGCCGTAGGCACCACGCGTTACCCCCGATTTTGCGGTGTGATTGAAATTCACAGGTGTACCTGCCGTTACGGCCGACGTAGCGGTCGTAACGGTGGCGTAATAGCCCGTTACACCCGTTACAGGGCTTTTTTCGCTGATTATTTTCAAAAAAAAAAAAAGAAAAGAAAAGGCTGAAGATGTGGTACATACCTTTATTATAATTGAGCTTTTGTCTTTTGTCTTTATAGCCCATGAACCACTTCGAGGTGAGATTCCATAGGTGTATCGGCCATCCACAAATTTTCAAATCTGAAATACGGATGAGTGAGAAATAGAGAGAGAGAAGAGAGAAGAGGGAAGAGGGAGGAGATGAACCTGTGTTGAATCTTCAAGGCTACCTCTGTTCTGTGTTGAAACCAGTGACTCTCTGACTGCCCCTTTGTGTTGAAGACGAAGTAAGTGCTGCCTCTGATCTGTTTTCTTTTTTTTTTTATTTTGTTTGTTCAGCTTTCTGGGGAAGATACACAACATTTGTTGACCTTGGGAAGGTATATAATATAGCATTTGTTTTTTTTTTTGTGTGGACCGTGGTCTCCAACTGGCAAATTTTATTTTATTTTATTATTATTATTTTTTTAACAATGATTTCCAGGTTTTCAATTTTGTAAAGCTTACAAAATTTATGTGATATATTTAATAATTTTAATATAAATATATATATATATAGAGCTATGCATTTATTTTTAGTATTTTATATGTAATAATTAGTAATTGATTTTTTTTATAATATTTAAAAATCATAACACCTATAATTATATTAATACATTTTATATATGTCAGTTTTTATTGAATTTTTTTTTTCTTGCAGGTTATTCAAAAAGATAACAAATACTCAAGTGATTGAAGCCCAAAAAACAACTATGTATGAATTTTTTTCTTTATAATTTATTTTTTAATTTTTATATGATTACATTAGCATGTAAACTCCAAATGTATAAATAGTGGTTGCAATTTTTTTTATAATCATTTCATTTAATATTTAATTATAAATATTTTTTATTTTGTTATTGTAATGTGTTGTGACAATAATGTTGAAGTCACTATTTTTTTTTAAATATCTTTTCAAAGGAAAAAAAAAAATCAATACCTCAAAAAAAATTCTTTATAATTTATTTTTTTATTTTTATATGATTATATTAGCATGTAAACTCCAAATGTATAAATAGGGGTTGCATTTTTTTTTTATAATCATTTCATTTAATATTTAATTATAAATATTTTTTATTTTGTTATTACAACAATTTTATTTTAAAAATATCTTTTTAAAAAAAAAATCAATACCTCAAAAAAAAAAGAGAATAAGAGCTTGATTCATCTAATAGTAGTCATAGTTATTCATATCACCTTTACCCATCCTATAGCAGTGATAGCCAGAGCTATCCTTACCCACCTCAACAAAATTATCCTTGGCCCCTCAACAACATGGTCGTCTAGGATACGGTTTGCCAAATTATCAATAAGCCCAACAAGAGTATGTTGATACTTTTCAACCAAGGTATTCATTCTCTCTCCCAATGCACGAAACAGAAAGGGATGACATGATGAGCACATTTACTTATATATTTCCTACTGGATGGGGTGAAGGTAGTAGCAGTCAAGCTCAACAATCTGATTCCCAAGATTCACCACGTCACTCATTTTGGTGGGGTGAAAGTAGTAGCAACAATCAAGCTCAACAATCTGAATCCTAAGATGCACCACGTCACTCATTTTGGTGGTGACATATGTAATTTTAGTAGTAACATTATGTAAAATGTACTCTCTGTTATTTGTGATTTATGCTATGATGTTATGTACTTTGTCAAGTTCTTCCATTAAGAATGTATACATTTTTAAAACTATTTGAGTTAAAATGTATATATGCTTCTAGAAGTATAATAATTAAAAATAATTTTATACATCTAAGTCTAATAAAAGAAATTTTTGCCACAAGTGCAATATGGATTTATGACATTTAAAGTCATTAATTATTGAAATAAAATGTAAAAAAATTCATTTTCTAGTGATTTAAAAATATGAAATATATTGGATCATACTTAAAAATTATGAAAAATTTATCAAAATTTATTTTAAAACCCAATAAATATGATTCTAAAAAAAAAATATGCGTATCAGTAAGTTTTTTGTAAATTGTGCGAAAAATAAAAAAATTCACAGTTCCGGTAACCGCAACCGTTACACTGCGGCCTTTACACCCCGCAACCGCAACTGCGCCACCGCCACCGTTACGACGACCGCAACCGCTTTTCAGAACCTTGAAACTAACCTATTTGGAAGTTAAAGAGATAGAAAAGAAAGCCTGAGCTTCAATGGCAAAGAAAGTAATAGAGCAAAATAGAACACAAGTCTCTGCTCTACAACCCTTCTCAAAGCTCTCTCTCTCTCTCCTTTTTGAGCAAGAAAATGGGTTTACAGTGTCCGGAGACTCACTCTGGTTCTCTGTTTACTGTATCTCTCTCTCTCTCTCTCTCTCTCTCTAGGACTATAGTTTTGGTAAGGGATTTGGTGGACTGATTTATAGAGGGTCGCTAGATGATACTTACACGGGCTTATCATTTTAGTTGAATCTTGTAGGGAAAACTACACAACAGTGAAACTTTTACAATAATATTCACATATTAGTGAAAAAAATTATAAATTTAATTATTAATATTTATAAAATTTATCATTGATTTGATTTTTTTTTTTTTTGAAAAGATGGTGTGTTTGGTTTGTGTTTGTAGAGTAATTTTTGAGATAAAAAGTACGAAAACTTGTTTGGTTTGCCTTTTTTCAAAAATAGTTTTGGAAAATTGTTTTGGGAAGAGAATTTTAAAAAAAAGTGATTAATTTGTTGTGTATGAGAGAGAGAGAGTGATTTTAGAAAGTAGGTAACCAAACAAAATTTTGAGATTTTTTTTAGAAAAATTTGTTTGGTTTGATTACTTTTGAAAATTTGTTTGTAGAGAATTTTTCCCAAAATTTTTTCTGAAAAACAAACCAAACAATTGTTACTTATAATTTCCCCAATCTTGTAAGCACGTTCCACTCTTTACTATGATGCATGTGCAACACATCTGAAAAATAGATCAGAGGTAATTTGAAAAAGTCATTATATATATATAGAAAATTTATAATTATAATTATTAGTATTGATAAAGTTTAATTTATAATTATTTTTCAAGTTTTAAATTGATCTGAAATTTCTCCAATAAATTTTTTACACTAAGTAACTATGTAAAATAGTATGAAAATGACATTTTCTAAATTATAAGTGGCAATAATAATAATTGAGCAATGTTAGGAATCTCATATGAATTACTTAATATTTTATACAATACACATATTGGTGTGAGATCTATACACAATAGATGTGGAACCCATCTGATGTGAGTCCCACACTTATTTACGTATTGTGTAAAATATTTAGTACCAACCAACCAACCAATCAAACTAACCCTTAAGTCTCATCAAATGAGATCGGCTATATGAATCATTCTTTTCCACTCGACTCTGTCAAAGGCCATTTGATTAGTCAAAATAGGATTCATTTTCATAAGAGATCCAAGTGGCTTTTTTGCGTGTTGACTGTCAGCTACCTAACACACAACCCTTTTCCTTTATCTGGGCTTGGGACGAGCGGAGTTGTTAAACAATCCTAGCAAAGTTTGTGCAAAATATTTAGTAATTCATTTAAAATTTCTAACATTTTTTGTAAATATTTTAATTTGAAAGAAAATAATCACAAAACTACACATCATGTTGTATAAAAAATAAATAAATAATATATTTGTATAGTATTACAATAATCCATTTGATGACACTGCCACGCCGCCACTTCTCCACTCTAACTAACCATAGGTGACCCTTCTCTTACTTGTTGCCACCCTACCTAGGCCTCTCGCACCTCTATCCCCTCAAATCTAGATCAAATCTTAAAAAAAAAAAAAAAAAAAAAAAAAAAAAAATCCAAAATCAAAATCTTAAAAGAAGAGAGACAATCCCGTCACATCTAGATCAGATCTCAAAAACAAAAAAAAAAAAATCAAAACCTTAAAAGAAGAGAGCAAGCGAGAAAGAGAGAGATTATCGAACCAAATTTGGATGGCCCTTTTTTTTTGTTTGGTCAGTGATGAACTAGATCTAGATGAACCAAATCGAACCAAAGAAGGTGGTGTGTGGTGCAACAATGTTGTTGTCGTAAATAGAAGTAGAGGAAGAGAAAGGCAGTAAAGCGGGATTGGGGCCACGAGAAGGGGAGATGTGGTTATTGGCGATGGCCCTTTTCTTGATTCGAAGACAAAAAAAATGTCAGTGGTTGTAGTGATCAGCGATGGCGATGGTTGTTGCTGACACCGTCACGATGAAAGGAATATGACGAAACAGGATAGTTTCAGAGATTGGAAGAGAGGCTACAACAATGGGAGGAAGTAAATGAGTGACTGTCGATGACCAAGATGATAGGGCTTGGGTTTGCGGCGAGTTTAGGTTATATGAAGAAAAAAAAAAGAAAAAGGAAGAATGAATTTATACCGATAAATTTATGATTTTTCTATGTATTTACAATTTATTTTTTAATTTCCATATATGTTGCAAATTTCTTTTAATACTCCCTCTAAATTGCAATATTTTTGTCTTGTTTCCATTTTACTGTAATTTCCCAAAAAATAAATAAATAAAAAATCACTGATTAAAAATATTATATTTAAAATTTGAATTTTGCAAACAAATGTCCCAGAGCACAATAAAAAAGACTTAACAAATTTCAAAGCCAATACACTTCTTATTAATTTCATATAATATTTTTTACTTGTTTTAAATTATTTTTAAAAAAGTTCACCATTTCCAAAACATCTTTACATAATCCCAATATTAAATAATATCCATGAGACTTGTTAAACGTCTAGTCTAAAAAAACATAAAAATTAAAAATTAAAAATTAAAAAAATAAACATTAAAAATAAAAAATTGATTTAAAAGCTTTGACAAATGAGGAGGCGCATGAAAAGTGTAACACCCTGCCATTTCTCACATGAATACACCACAACAAGCATAGCAATATACCAAAAATCGTCTTTCTCATTGAACTAAGATTCAAGAAATTACAATTTCAAAGTTACATTCCCAAGATACTTTAGACTCATTCCCAAGTTCAATGAACTAGATGACATTACAAAAAAGAAAGGAAAAAAAAGCCCTAAAGGTGTACAAGACAACAACAAAATAAATTTGAAAGTCTTGATGCAAAGCTCTAATGCCTTGGGTGGCAAAATATCCTCGAGCTATTAATCCTAAACTGAATAATAGCTTACTTCAAGTCATCACTGTGGTGATACATCATCATATCCTGAAAATTTAAATAGGATTGAGCTATATGTCCAGTAAGAATACGTTTAATCAAGTATTTAATTATTTGAATAAGCCTATGGCACCATTGAGACAAGACAATATAAGTAATTAATATACATCTACAAACATAGTTAATTATGTAAACGAATGCACAGTCGGATAATGACATTTCCATTTCACATCAATCATCATCATATCATATTGGAAAACCTACCATGAGTCCCCCATATATCCAAATCAAAATACAAGTCACTTTTATTTAAAAAAAGAAACCATCCCTACATTTGCCGACTATTATACGGTAGGACGTGGGCACCCAAAATCAGTCGTTTTTCCACTTTTACTGACTACAATATGGCAAGACCAGTGGACACCCAAAAATATTTTACCATATTCATCCGGCAATAAGCTCAGACAGGGCAATTGGGTATTTTAACTCCCCGCGTAAGGGGAAGGAAGAGAGAAAAGAGAAGTGAAGAGAATGATCCAGAATTGTACTTTTAAAAGTGCTGAAATCGCGCAGACCGCTCGAGCGCAACTTCCTTTGCTCGAGCGAATAGCACAATTTCTAAAGGATCGCTCGAGCTATCATTCCACCGCTCGAGCTAAAAATGAGAAGTCCTAGAAGTTTTGCAGAGCTATAGTGAAACTATTGGGAGCTCACATTCTGCGCTCAAGCGACACTTCATTCACTCGAGCGGTCTCGCCTGTAAACTCGCGAGATACTAGGAACGGCAATTTTTCGCTCGAGCAGTCACCTGGAACAAGATGTCACAAAAAGTACACCAACATGGTTGCGTGTAGGATTGCAAATGGGCCGAGTTAATTTGAGCATTAGTATGTATGGGCTTGTTTATTAAGGTTTTAGTGAGTTCGAGCTCAAGCTCAATAAAAATTTAACGAACCGAGCTCGAGTTAAATTGGTTTAGGCTTGACTCAAGCTCGACCCTGTTCACGAACCTTAATGAGCCAAAGAAATTATAAATTCATACTTGTGTATTAGACTAAAGTTACTAACTTCTGTTAACAAAATGGGTAAATTGACCTTTTTACCCTCTTCTTCTTTCTCTCTCTTCTGAATGAAACCTATATATACATATATTCTTTCTTCTTCCTCCCATTGTTGCCGACTATAACAAATTCCATCCCAACTTCAGTAAGCACCCAAGCAGCACCAAGACACCAGCAAATCTCTTTACTAATTCTCATTTATTTATGTTGTTATGGCACTAATGATGATAATAACACACTGCCTTCACTTACCCAAACAAATTATCTCCACTGTGTGTTTTGAAAGAATTGTTTTCTATCTATTAAATACACACATGTATAGTTTGGCAACAAAAAAGTATTAGATTTAGACAACTTAAATCAAAGAAAAATAGATGGAAAAAAAGGGGTAAGAGATTGATGTGTCACTGGAGGAGTAGAAGACCAAATATGGGTATTGGCCCTTTTAAGAGTTTGTAATTGATTAAACATTTGTTGAACTAAAGAAGAAGAAAAATAGAAATGCAAAGAAGAAAGAAATTTTTGTCGGAATCCATGTGACGCCCCAAAATCTACTCTAAGATGGAAGTCTACGAAACGTCACTAATGAATCATTTGGTCAATAACCAAGTAAGATTCTAGAAAAGATTAGAGGAGTCAAAACAGCTTCCCTTCTAAGTCTAATCTCCTTAGATAGCAAAGCTACATTTTTTACAGATCTTAACAAGGTATTTACACAAGGTCTACATAAGTTGACGGAAAATAATGATAGGTTACAAAAGATATATATAGATACATAAGTAGTATAATAATTACAAGATCATGTCTTAATTATAACAAGAATTTTAACCTTTACAATCCCAAAACATGGTTACAAAAAAGGACTTAACAAAAATAGTTTTTGATTCTTTTAGGATAGTCATACGTCTTCAGATGCTTCAGCCGGCTAATAGTCTTCAATACTTGGAATGAAATGTAGCTTGGAATGCCCAGTAACGCATACACACCCCATCCCTTTTTCCCTATCCAATACACAGTTACAATTATAACAAGTAATGAAGTATGACATTCAAGTAAACAAGCAAAGGGTTATAAAATTAGATGCTAGTAATCTAGAAATACCCCAAAAAGATTTCAGCCTCCCAACTGCAAGAATTGAACTTGGATTATTCGGCATGCTCCATCTTTTGCTGCTTTGCAGACCTTACCCCGAATACCTACAACGGTTACATACCGCGTAACACCAACTGAGGATCTCAAAAGAGAAAGTAAAATAAGGGTCAACACCCATAACCTCCTCCAACCTTATCCATCATTAACCACCTAGGGTCCGAATACAACCGGTCCATTCAAGGGTTCTGAAACAACCACTTGCACAAGACTTAATCTTCAATTAGGGAACGTATCCCATTAATCCAAACTTGAAGTTAACACATCATTATCTCATAAAATTATTGAAGTGATTGGAAACCCAATGCCACCCATATTAAGTTTACCGTTAATTTAGGTACATTAATCAAGCTTAGAATAAGTAATTGAAATAACAATTTCTACACAAGTATGAACATTTCATGGCATAAATTTAAGGTACTATAACCACAAACACATGTAGTTGTCATACTAAAGCTTGAGCAACCAATAAGAAGCATATTAAGTCAACTAAGAACATGAAACTAATAACAAGAACAAATTTCCAGATTCGGTGTACTTTAAAGACAACTATTAAAATGGATTTTTTAGATTTTTCCTGAACTCAAACTTTCTACGGTTTGTAGAGAATTTTTTCTAGTTTCAAAATCAATTTACGGAAGTGGGATAGCTTTCCTAAATTTTTAGTTATTAGTGAAATACTCTAGCTCTGTCCAGATTCGTTGACTATTACAAAATCAATTTTTATCCCAAACCACCCATTCATTTTCAATAAAACCAATCTTCCTTTAAATTTAACACTTAAAGAAAGGTTTTGGTGTAAAATTGAGATCAAGATGATTTTTTCTACATTTCTCTAGAATTTTTGGAAGTGTGCTGAAAATACCGGTCATTGGTGCACAAACTCAAAATAGAAAGAGTTGTAAGAAAAGGGAACAACCATATGTAATTTTCCACTTATCTTATGATGAAAACATGATAAATAATATATTAATAACTCATATTTTTAGTTTGAATGTGTTCCTTTAAAATTAATGTAAGATAGGTAGAAAAAGATGACTTTGCTCCAATAAAGAGAAAATACAAGCATGGAAGGAAACAAGGCCCCAGTTGTTTTATTCAAACAGAAGAACACCATGCATACACATCTGAACATAATATTCTAAACATCTAATACCATGTATTTGGAAGAGTAAATAAAAGAATAGGTTGTGTTGTGGCTTACTTGTTTGCCTATGATTGGTGTTGTGCAAGCTTTCTCTCTTTTTCTTCCTTCTCCCCCCAAAAGCTCACTCTTGCTCTTTTCTCCCCCTCTCTAGCCGAATTATATGAATGTGTGTGTGTGTGTGTGTGATGTGTAAAAATTCTAGGGGAGAGGTTTTATTTATAGAAAAATTATGGTGAAAAGTCTAAAATGCCCTTGGTTGGAATTGGATGGAAAGAATTTGTATTTGATTGGAATGAAATGGAGGTTGATTAAGAAGGTTAATTATGGTTTAAAATATGATTTAGTCTTAGTTTGGTCAAAATAGAACTAGATTGAAAACTAGTACACACACTTCTCCATGATTTAGGGATTTAGTCAAAATTCCTTCATGAAATCAAGCATCCATGTTCCAAAAATAACACAAGAAGGAATTCCCCCTAGGGTGGCCGGTCATGTGCATGAGGTTTTGAGGGGATTTTTCTTTTTATTTTATGTACAAATTCATATATATATATATATATATATATAGTGTAGATTTTTTGTGCAAAAAGATTTGATGATATACATAAGTACTTGAATTGGGGCTAAAGTGTAATTCAATTAAAGTGTGAGGACTAGGGCTCAAATTTATGAATTAGAATATCTAATTTAATTGTAGAATTTATTTAAATTAGGGTTAGGGAAAACAATTCAGTTTAAGTCACTGCACTTTGAATCGAAAGACAAATAATTGAATGAAACGATGAATATCAAAAATTAGGGTTTTGAGCGATCCATCTATAATTAGAGGGTTAATTAATTAGTATTAGGTGTTATAAATAATTACTAAACTACCGAGGTCGATTAGGGTATGTACGAGTTCATCCGCGAAGCGTTTTCGGTTCTAGGGTTAAATTTGCGATTAAACGCGGAATTAAGAGCTTTTATTGTAATAATTATGAAGTGAAGGCCTTAATAGGATTTACGAAAGTTAGGGGTCTCACAATTCATGGCTCTATCAGCATTTAGAGGTTTTCATATAATTTTTTTTGTTTGGTTCATGGGTAACCCCTTCGGCATTCTACCAATTTCTCGACAAGGGTACAATGTATATGGGTAGGTGAAGTGATTATGTAGTGGGAGTGCTTCGATCATGGGGGAAGATGGAAAAAAGAAAAGAAGAAGAGAAAATGAGAAGATAAAATAGGAAAAGAAGAGGAGGTGCTAATGGTCGGGATGAAAAGAGTAGAGAGCAATAATTAAATAGCATTGTTTATAAATTTGTGCCAAGGGCATTTTTGTCTTAAAAATAATGTTACTCTCTCTACAAGTGCGTGACTCTCACAATGTGTTATCTTGAACGGATAAGTTAATTGTTTGTTTTAGTCCACAAATCACATGGGATTATGTGGTCATTTCCAAATGTTATGGGTAAACCGCACATGACCCAAACCATAAGAGGTAAAATAAAATTTGCCCTAATAATAATGATCAAAATTATACTAATAATAATAGTAATAAACGTGGCCAAGTTCATTATTTAAAAATAGTTTATAGTCTGATTCAACAAACCATAATTGATAGACCACAACCAAATAAATTATATTTGGCTACAATCAATAGGTTACAATCGACAAAAAAAAAAAAAATTTAAATTATGGTGCCAATAATACCTCTCATTTAAATTGATTGGAGATACATGAAGTCTAATTGGATAATTTATAAGGTGGCTTGCTACAATCGACAAGACACTCTTGGCCCCTTTTTAGCTCCTCCAGCCACTCACTAGTCCCTCCACAACCTCTTCATTCTAGTTGTGAGTCTCTTTCCCTCGTCGCATCTCTCTCTCTCTCTCTCTCTCTCTCTCTCTCATTTCCACTGCTCACATATTTCCTTTTTTCTCTCTACTCGCGTGTTGGGTGGGTTAGGGTTTGAGAGGGAGGAAATGGCAGAGATAATACCCAATCGGTGGGTGAGTGGGATGTTTAAAGAAAATTTTAAATTTGATAATAGAATGTTCAAAGAATTAAGATATGCAATTGATACATATATGTACACACTTGCACAATTTTTTTTTTTTTTTTTTTACTTTCTTTCGTCTAGATATATATATAGCAAATTTTCATTATTTACTTCTAACAAAGAACAGAAACCCAATTCAACTAAAATATTTGATTTAGTAGAGCCATTTTCTAAAAGTGACACATTCTAATATTGAAATTGCACCGTAAAATTTGAGTAATTGCTTAAGCCATGTAACATGTGTGGATTTGGTGGAGGTAGATTAGTGAAAAGTTGCATATCACGCTTTAACAAAACTATTTTTTTAATCTGGGTTTGAAGGTTTTAGATCTTGAACACTTCATGTTGTTGGTGGTGAAATTTGGTGATGGTTTGTGGGTAAGAGGATGATGAATCTAGAGTGTGTGGTGGCGGTGGCAACTAATGATGGCAATGGTGTGGTGGTGACGGTTGTTTGGTTGAGAGGAGAGAGCGGTAGTTTGGGTGAGAGAGGAGAATAAAAATGGTGAGTTTGGATCTATAATTTGAAATTAGGGACCAAACTGTAATTTTTTTTCTAACTTTTTGCATTTAAATGTGATGACAGGGGGCAAATTAATCACGATTTAAATAGGTGAGGGGGTAAATTGACAATATTAAAAGTTCTGGTATGAAATTGATTAGAAGGATATAGTTTAGGAGGCAAAATGAAATTTCCTCAAAAAAAAAAAAAAAAAAAAAAGTAGTTATATTTTCTCATTATCATATTTAGATAAATTGGAAAGTAATATAAACGAGATTTATTTTTCTTCTTTTATATTTTAAGGGATAATCTCAATATTATAAATATTTTATAACTAATGGACATGTTTCTTATTAAATCTTATCACTTTTGGCATTAAAAAAAAAAATCTTAATAAAATTATCGCTACAAATAATTTTTTGCATGTCGCTAAAAATTGATATTTAGTGACTTTTTTTGTCACAGTTTTCATAAATTGTCGCTAAAACTTACAATTAGTAACGCTTTTCTGTGACACTTTTTTTAAACTATCGCTTAGTGATGCTTTTTTGTGACGATTTTTTAAACTGTCGCTAAAACTTAGAATTAATAATATTTTTTGTGACAAAATTTTCTAACTATCGCTAAAAATTAACAATTAGTAACATTTTTTTAATAATGTTTGATGAAAAATTTCATTAATTATCGTAAGACTTATTGAACAATAAATTCATCTATTAGGAGCTACATGGAAGCCTAACTTCTGTTTTTCATTTTTGTTCACCAAATTACTCAGTCCAAACCAAGTGTAAGTTCACTGACAGTTGCTTTCACCTCTCCCACACGCCCCTCTACTGATTTCAAGGCATGTAAGTTTCAAATTCAGTTCATTTGTCATCTTTTTATTGGATCTTGCTATTGATTTGTGATTTGTTATATATGAATGACAAATAAAGATGAATATGACTATCACAGTCATTCTACAAATAAAGATGAATATGCAAAGCAGAGTCATTGAGTACCCATTTCAATATTAAACTCTTGTCACTCTCTCTCTCTCTCTCTCTCTCTCTTTTTTATTTTTTTATTTTATAGATACATACATATGTATACATATACATATATTATTTGGCATGTGTTTGGTTGATTTGGTTGTTGCAGATCCTGCTTGAGGAAAGGAAGAAGGGGTTTGGGGGTGGGGATGACAGAAATTCAGGTACTGAATTTATTAAATTTAACATATTATTTTACGCAATATTTTTCATAGATATTACACTAATCAATTAATAGGTTGAAACCGCTCAACCCGCGGTTTGATTACGGATAGCAAAGTTATCAATCTGTTATCCATAATTTGATTATAATTTTTACGTCAAATTGCATCAAACCACACCGCGCATACCCCTAACATGGAGTATTACTCTGAGAACATTAGAAAATTTCTCACAAAATAAACAAAAAAAAAGTCCTTAAATTTTTATAAGTAAGAAGAATTCACAAAATATTATCTATGTTAGGCATAACCTTCCTTGACAACCAATAATACAAAATAGGCTAAATAATCAAAACAATAATAATACTACTACCTTAAGTCTATATAGAGGCATCTATGAAGTACGAACACCTCTCAGAGGTTACATACGAGTGTTGGACACGGGAGGAAGTGACGCTGGGGACACACAGTGTCCTATTTATTTATTATAATTATTTAAATCATTAGAGTAACATACGCAAAGAGAATAAATATATAATATTCAAATATATAACATATAATAAACTTGTAAAATTATATATTTGGCACATGTCGTTTGCATTTCGTATCTCACGTGTCCATAAGTCCATATCTATGCTTCGTAGGTTCATTCTACTATTGTGAAGGTCCTCTTGTAAAATGCTCCTAAATAAGCCACATCAAGCACAATGGAGCTAAACACCACGAATTCTGCTTTACTTACCCACCCTGCCTCCCCAATTCCCACCAACTACACAAAATACCTTCACATCTATATGAAAGACCCAATCCGTTTTTCGCAAATTCCTCCTCAGCCCAACATCTCAAAAGACATCTCTACCCACACCCTTAAAATAAGCTACCAACAAGGCTTCTTTATCAAACCGAAGAAGCACAAACACTCCCAAGGTGGAGTGTCGACACTCAGTCAGTTGCTACCCAACATGTATTGTATCATTTGTTTATTTTTTAAGATTTGGACACACTTTGAACAGTTGGACAAGCGTATTAATCACTTACAAATAATGATTTATTTTTGTAAGTTAAGTACCTAGTCACACAATGATAAATGAAAAACAAAGTAAATTTATACAAATTAATCCCTCCTTTCGACCTCGAGAGTTAAGAGTATTGTTGTTCTGTATTTATCAGTGAATAAGATATTCATATAAATGACATATAATAACTATCTAAACTATGCATTTTGTGTCTCCCTACATGTCATGGCTTGTATATTTTAAAAGCTATTGTGCCGCGTGCCCGTATCTATGACTCTTAGTTGTCAACAAGAAGAAGAAAATAGCAAGAAAGGCTCTATCAAGAGCCCCTTCTCAACACCACTTGTGTTTCCAAAACTTCACTCTATTCCCTTTTAGATGTTATTAAAAAAAGTTTTACAATGACCTATGGTACACAAATTTCTCTTCTACAAATAAATTCCAAGATGCAAATTTTTCACTTCTTCAAACTACAGCACTTTTTATTTGTCTTCTGCAATTTGCATTTTCAAGCTTCAGATTTCAACTTTCCAAAACCTATCTTGCCCTCTTAATATTGCTAGAAGTCTTTTTTCCTCCTAATAAATTCTGAGATTGCACTCTTAAGCCATGACACCTAGCTAGAATGATAACAGTATACTCTTCATGTCATGACACCTACTAGAATCCTGTTGTGTGAATAATTAGAAAAAATAAAAGTAACGTAGAACCAGTTTGGTTATAATAAAAATTCACAATTGATCAACGCATCTCCTAAAGTCGATCGAAACTAGATGAATTATTTGTGTGAACTACAGATAATGTTAAAAAAAAAAAATACTTAGAATGATTGCAGAATAAAAGATCAAAAAAAGATATAGAACACAGTGCAATGATGTTACAACAAAGGAGTGGATGATAACAAGGCATACTAAGAGAAATCCACACATGTTGTCTTGGTCAACAACAACAATAATAATAAAACATAAGAAAGAACCATGTTGATTTTGGAGGGAGGGAAGGAGATGCCATTTTTTCTCTTTTCACACTGCAAAAAACCAACCTAATGAAAATTGTGGGGTTATATTTCTGAGTATCAAACACGTGGCAAGGTGATGCCGACGTGTCAGCCGAGGTTCCACGTATCGTGGTAAGTTCCTTCTGTAGTAATCTAAGGTATGCCGAGGTTATTTCACGAGGTATCTTAATCCAGGGTAAAAGCCTCTTCTTCCTACAACCTCGGCTTAACCTGCAATGGTCGAGCTACCCGCAGAAGATTATAGCCGAGGTAACTGTCAGACCGACCATACCAGCCAATATAAAATATTATCTTGGTAGGTGGATGTCCAACTATGTGGAGAAAGCCATCATTTCACCAACTAAGTGGCCTCGAGGCCATAAGAGTCGATCATTAGGCCATTAGAGGCCATGTGAAGGAATAAAGAGCTTTTGCCTGGAAAGCTGCCGAAAGTGCATCAGTGGGCTGGCAGGACAGCTCAAAAGCTGTCGACCTCTCCATTAACTTTTCTAGTATATATGGAGAGGTAGAGAAGAAGAGGGGGATCATCGAAACCATTCTGAACAGAGCAGATACAACTACAAGCTAATTGTAACATTTACAATTACATGCTTAGAGAGTGAGAGAATTACTGAGAGTTAGTTGTAATTTTATCATTTATTCAATAGTGAATTATCTCGGCCCCCCCGTGGATGTAGGCATATATTGCCGAACCACGTTAAATCCTTTGTATCATTGTGTTATTATCTGTGCCATCTATTCTGCCTCTGTTTTTACCGCTGAATTACTAAGATAGGCAGTGTGATCAGGAAATTACCCACACAATTTGGCGCCGTCTGTGGGAACGAAAGACAAATAGATGGCCAGTAACGCACAAAACGAGAAGGTCGGGGGCAACACTCCCGCTGGGAGTGACAGGTCTATTGACCTTGATGTTGAAAGAGACAACCACAACAACAAAGCCCGCGGCCAGGGGCACGGAGGGAAAGACGCCATCCAGGAAGACAGATACTACAAGGAGGATAACCTCCAAGTATGGAGGGAACGGTGCATATGAAGGGATGAAGAAGTCAAGGACCTAGCAAACAAGTTGGCCGACCTGCAGTCGGTCGTCAACTTCATGATACAAAATAATGTCATGCAACCACCATACCCACTGCAGGATATGCCGATCCCAGCAGTTAAAAATCAGAATGAAGGAAGAAAGATAATTCCTGAAGCATCCCAACCCCAACATTCCAGTAGCAAGAGGCATTCTCAACCGCCCTCCGAGGAGGTCGGACGAGGGGAACCCAGACAAGAAAAGTCCCAGAGAACGTGCCATACAAAGGATCATGAAACCAGAGAACATCGGCATGTACAAAAGCGGGCTCTCTGCTTCGACACAACCAATGGAGGAAGATCAAAACGGGCACAAGACGAGGCCGAGAGCAGTATGCCAAAGGGACTCAAATCGACAGATAGCCGAGCTCCGGGGAGGAGCAAAGAAGATTTGCGGAATTACCTCAAGAGAAGGGAACAGAATGCTGAAGCCGAGGTCACCTCACTCGTCAAGCCGAGGACGCCATTCTCGGGAGAGCTGGACAAATTTGAAGCTCCAAAAAGGTTCAGCATGCCGAGGTTTCAAATCTATGACGGTAAGTCAGATCCTAACTTCCATGTTGGATTATTTTTAAACTCAATGGCGTTATACAGTGGAAATGAGCCTTTGCTCTGCAAAGTATTCCCATCGTCCTTTGGGGAAATTGCATCGGATTGGTTCCACAAGTTACCAAAGGGAAGCGTGAAGACTTGGGAAGGCTTGGCCGAGATGTTTGTGGCCAGGTTCGTGACAAACAAGCTACAGCCATTGAGGGTGGATGCACTAATGGCTTTGAAGATCAGCAAGGATGAAGGCCTTAGGGCATATGCAAAGAGATATTACGAGGTGTTCAACAGAATACCCGAATGCAACCAGGAAGTAGCGGTCGTGTCTTTCAAGAACGGCCTAAAAGAAGATTGTTCACTTCGGAAATCTTTGGCGAAAACATTGCCAAAGAACATGGAGGAACTCATGGCAAGGATCGAAAAGTACGCCAGAGCCGAGGAAGATACATCGGCATCACAGCAAGTCAAACAGGAGCAAGGGAACGGCTCGCCGAAGCGAAGCCGAAGTAACAACGGATTCAGCAAGGCAGAGGTAGAGCTGAGGGCCAAACAAGCCGTGACAACTGTGTTCCGAATTCCAATTCAAAAGGTCTTAGGAAAAATTCGGAGCCAGCCCTATTTCAGAACACCAGCAAGACAACCTGGGGAGTTTATGGGAAGAAACGCGGACAGACATTGTTCGTATCACAATGAAAACGGACATACAACGCAAGGTTGCAGAGCCCTCAAAGCACACTTGGAAGATCTGGTGAGGCAGGGCCACTTAAGGGACCTTGTTGATGAAACCAGAACAAGAGAAGAACAGGAAAGGCTGCCTCAGGCTGAAGAAGCCCCACCACCGCCGCAACCTCGGGCAGAAAGACCTCGGGTAGTAAATGTGATTCATTCCAAGGTGAATGAAAACGACGTTCGGGGGGAAACCCAAAGGGTAAAGCACTTGCAGTACGTGAACCAGGTCGGAATGAAAAGACCTCGGCCAGAAGATTGCCAAGGTCCGGTGATAACCTTCACCGAGACCGACCTAGAGATGGTCCAGCATCCGCATAATGATGCCTTGGTAGTATCCCTCCAGGTTGGGGAATGCCAAGTAAAACGCATCCTAATAGATCAAGGCAGCTCTTGCAACATCATGTACATTAGATGTTACAAGGAGCTGGGCCTTCACCCTGATGACCTGGAGCAGTCGGATGGCCCGATGGTCGGCTTCAACGGAACGCCGACGTGGCCCCTTGGTGCCACAACCTTGGCCGTACAAGCAGGCACAAAGACGATCAAGACCGAGTTCGTCGTGATTGATACACCTTCACCATACAACATCATCATGGGCAGGCCGTGGTTGCATGCAATGGGGGCAGTTCCCTCAACATTACACCAACTACTGCGCTTCCCAACAGAGCACGGGATTGAAGGAATCCGAGGAGATCAGCTGCAGGCAAAGAATTGCTCCATGGCAGCAATGAAGACTACCTGCAATATTCGAGAACCAGCCAAGGCAGAGATTGAAGACGAGGACGTGGAAGTCCTGGATGATGTCGGCAAGGAGCCGGCTGAGAAGAGTGAGGAATCACTAAAGAAAATTCTCGTCCAGGAGGGCGACGAAGAACGCTTTTTTCTTCTCGGCTCAGGCTTAGCCGAGGAAGAGGAAAGAGAACTGGAAGCGTTTTTGAGAGCAAACATAGAAGTGTTCGCCTGGACGCCTTATGAAATGCCTGGTATCGATCCCGAGGTCACATGTCACAGACTGAACGTCGACAGGTCGGCTAAACCTGTCATTCAGCGAGCAAGAAGACCGACGTTGATACACGTCGAAGCAGTGGAGGAAGAAGTTGACAGACTTCTAGAAGCCAAGGCCATCAGAGAAGTCAACTATCCAACATGGCTATCAAACACTGTGGTGGTAAAGAAGAAAAACGGCAAATGGAGGGTTTGCGTAGATTTCACAAGCCTAAATAAAGCCTGTCCCAAAGATAGCTTTCCTCTGCCAAAAATTGATCAGCTGGTGGATGCTACATCTGGGCATGGTAGGATGAGCTTCTTGGATGCATACAGGGGGTACCACCAGATAGCCATGTACCCCCCAGATGAGGAGAAAACGGCGTTCATTACCCCAAAAGGCCTGTACTGTTACAGGGTGATGCCTTTTGGACTAAAAAATGCAGGAGCAACCTATCAAAGGCTGGTAACCAAGATGTTCAAGCACCAGATAGGCCAAACAGTGGAGGTTTACATCGACGACATGGTTGTAAAGACCAAGGAGCCAAAAGATCATCTTGCGGACCTAGCCGAGGTATTTGACATACTCAAAACATATCGGCTCCGACTAAATGCATCAAAGTGCGCATTTGGGGTTGGATCTGGGAAATTCCTAGGGTACCTGGTAACCAGAAGGGGAATAGAAGCCAGCCCCGATCAGATCAAGGCCATCCTAGATCTACAGAGCCCCACCTCGGCAAAACAGGTTCAAATGCTCACTGGCAGGGCCGCAGCCCTAAACAGGTTCATAAGCCGGAGTTCAGACAAGTGTAAACCCTTCTTCAACCTGGTAAAGAAGACTGCAGACTTCCTGTGGACCGAGGAATGTGAGGCCGCTTTGGCCGATCTAAAGAAGTATCTGACCACGGCCCCAATTCTCTCAACGCCGAATCCCGAGGAGGAGTTGTTTTTGTACTTAGCTGTGTCCGAGCACGCTGTGAGCGCAGTACTAATCCGAGAAGAGCAAGGGGAACAAAAGGCTGTCTATTATGTAAGCAAAACCTTAGCCAGCGCCGAAACAAGGTACTTACCACTGGAGAAGTTAATGTTGGCCTTAGTTATGGCCTCCAAAAAGCTGAACCACTACTTCCAAGCACACAAGATTGTGATACTAACAGAGCACCCACTGAAATCCCTGTTACAACAAGGAGACTTAACAGGAAGAATTGCAAGGTGGGCAGTGGCCTTGGGCCAATATGACCTGGAATTCAGGCCCAGAACAGCAATTAAGGGCCAAGTTTTGGCCGATTTTGTGGCAGAATTCACGCCGGAGTCCATCGGAAGTCGGCCTCCGTTGAGCCGAGGTGAACAAAGCCCTAGCAAGCCAGAAGAATCCCAGCCGACAACAAAAGAGCAAAAGAAGGAAAAGCTCCGACCTTGCAGCATCTACATCGGCGATTCATTCAGACTCTACGTCGATGGAAGTTCAAACCGACGAGGAGCGGGGGCAGGAGTACTGCTGATATCCCCAGATGGAGAAATAATTGAACAATCCATCCGTTTAGGGTTCAGGGCCTCAAACAATGAAGCTGAATACGAAGCATTGATTGCCGGACTAAAACTTGCAGCAGCAGCAGCAGCAGAAGCAGATGAGGTAATAGTTTTTTGTGATTCACAGTTAATTGTTAATCAATCAACAGGAGAATTTGCAGCCAGGGACGAGAGGATGTCGGCATATGCAAAAGAGGTTATCAGGTTAGCCGAGTTATTTCAGAACTGCCGACTTCTTCAAGTTAGCCGAGATGATAACAGCCACGCCGACGCGTTGGCCAACCTGGCAAGTTCAATGCAGACTGGGAAGACGAGGACAATTATGATCGATTACATGTCGGGCCCGAGCATAGAACCACAGAACACAAAGCAAGAGGCAATGTGTGTGGACATGGGGCCGAGCTGGATGGATGCAATTGTTGCATTCCTGAAAGAGGGAAAACTGCCAGAAGATCGCAAGGAGGCGCACAAAGTCAGATTGAAGTCGGCAAGATTCAGCCTGACTGCGGACGGACATCTCTACAGAAGGTCCTTCACTGGACCCCTTTTAAGGTGCGTACACCCTTTACAAGTTGAAGATTTTTTATATGAAATTCATGAAGGGATTTGTGGAAGCCACACTGGGGGCAGATCGTTAGCCCATAGGGCCATTACCCAGGGGTATTGGTGGCCCTACATGCAAAAAGATGCAGAAGCATATGTGAAGAAGTGCGAACCGTGCCAACGGTTTGCACCATTGATTCATCAGCCAGCTGCCGACCTGAATCCAGTATCCAGCCCTTGGCCGTTTGCCCAATGGGGCATGGATCTGGTCGGCCAACTTCCAAAGCAACTGGGCAGAGGAAATACCTGTTGGTTGCAACAGATTACTTCACAAAATGGATAGAGGCAGAACCTCTTGCTAAAATCCGAGATGTGGACGTCAAGAATTTCATATGGAAGAACATCATCACCAGATTTGGAATTCCCAGAGCCATTGTTGCCGACAACGAACGCAGTTCGACAGCAAACTCATCAAGAACTTCTGCGCGAAATTCAAGATCAAGAATTATTTCTCAACACCGAGTTTCCCCCAAAGTAATGGACAAGCAGAAGCATCCAACAAAGTAATTTTGGATGGAATAAAAAAGAGGTTGCAGGCAGCAAAAGGGAAGTGGGTGGACGAACTACCCAACGTGCTTTGGGCATATCGGACTACGCCGAGAAGATCAACAGGGGAATCTCCCTTTGCCATGGCCTATGGCACAGAAGCAGTCATTCCACTGGAAGTCGGCATTCCAGGGATCCGAACCCAGGGAGTTGAAAATGGGACTAATGACATACTCTTAGCCCGAGATCTGGATCTTTTGGAAGAACGAAGAGAGAAGGCTGCAATTCAGCTTGCAGTGTACCAGCAACAGCTTGCCAGAGCTTACAACAAGAAGTCAACCCAAGAGATTTTCAAGTCGGCGACCTAGTCTTGAGAAAAGTGGTCGGGAACAAGAAAGATCCCAGGGAGGGCAAGCTTGGCCCAAACTGGGAAGGGCCTTACAGAATTACCTCGGTGTTAGGTAATGGAGCTTATCGTCTGGAGGACAATGAGGGCAAAGCACTGCCAAGACCCTGGAACACTTGTAATCTAAAATTTTTCTATCATTGAGAGATCTTCATTCTTGGCCGATGTCATATGATTGATAAAGATGTTGGAAGACATGAAAAATGAGAACCCAAGTGGAACTCAGGTTCACATTGGGGGCAGAGAAGATACAAAGCCTACCACTTGTTGAAATTTGTAGCAATTTACAAGATGGTCTGGCCGAATAACAAAGCCTACCACATAATAGATGGTCTGGCCGAATAACAAAGCCTACCACTTGTTGAAATTTGTAGCGATTTACAAGTTGGTCTGGCCGAATAACAAAGTCTACCACTTGTTGAAATTTGTAGCAATTTACAAGTTGGTTTGACCGAAAACAAAGCTTGCTTCACTTGTTGAAATTTGTCGCAATTTACAAGTTGAGTTAAGCCGAGAAGATTCCTTGGTTTCACTTGTTGAAATTTGTCGCAATTTACAAGTTGGAGTCAAGACGAGAAGATTCCTTAGTTTCACTTGTTGAAATTTGTTGCAATTTACAAGTTGGAGTCAAGCCGACATGTTACCATCTGTTGAAATTTGCAGCAATTTACAGGTTGAGGTAAAGGTTAAGATTATTGCTTAACACTTGATAAAACTTGAGTAAAGTTTACTGTTTATAATCCTTGTTGAAATTTGTAGCAATTTACAAGTAAGTTAGACTGAAATTGTTGTTTAAACTTAAGAAAGGTTTGCAAAAGTCAAGCTTAAACAGTATATGTTTTATACTTGTTAAGAATTATGAAAAGATTGCAGGACAGTTCCTTGCCGAAGTAAAATTTACAGGCGTTATATCCGAGGTATGTAACCCCGAGAAGATTGTACAAAGAAGGAAGAGTATGAAAATCATGCAAAATATTCTAAGTATAGAACCATTCAGAAGCAATAAGAAGAATTTAAAGACTGAAGCATACAAATAAAGCAGTTGCATAAAAGGAAGGCACGATGGCCAAGCAAAAATCAATTGTTTATAAGTTTCAGAGAAAGGCACATCGGCCACAAAAGGAAGATTACATTGTGCAGAAAAGAAACAAAGTACAAAGAAGAAGAAAAACAACAGAGTATAAAAGACATCAGGGCTGCGAGCCCTCAGCCTGAGGAGCATCTTGGACCAGAACCTCGGCATTCTTAGGGAGAACCACCTCGGCATCATTTTGCTCCACAACCTCTGCGTCTTTTTCCTCCACAACCTCAGCTTCTTTTGCTGCAACCTCGGTCGCTTTATCTGCTACGACTTCAGCATCAATCTCAGCAAGGGTTTCATCAACATTTCTCTCTACCAAAAGAAGGTCGGAAGATAGAATGCCGACGACTGCCTTTTTGGGAGCAGCTTCAAGATCTTCATCTCCAGTCAAGTCTAAGACTTGTTCACCCCTGGGAGGAGATTTGGCCTTCCTTACCAAGGCATCATTATCATCCTTGTCTTCATCCTGAGACTCAGACTCAGATTCATCTTCAGCTTGGCTTGGAGGTGGAGACAAAGGAAAGGGAAGACGAATGGTTTTGGTCTTACGCCAGGGCGAGTCGGCAGGAAGATCAAGCTGTTTGGCCAAAGCATTCCAACCTAGGGAAAATCCCCTGTTGCAAGCTTGCTTGACTTGAAGCTTATAATCTTCCGCGACGTCGGGCATACCCTGACTGTAGGCCTTTGCATCGGCAGCGTCAATTTCAGCTTTCTTGGTGGCCAAAGCTTCTCTCAGTTCTTGCTCGGCTTGATCCCTCTTAACCTCGGCCTCTTTTTTCTCGGCTTCGGCGACCTTCTTGATGTCTTCAGCAGCCTCAGCTTTTTTTAGAGCTATCTGCTGGGCCTTTGTGGCCGCCTCGGCCTGATCCTCCAGCTTTTTCATCTTCAATAGGTCCCTTTTATGGATCCTTTGAAGGGCAGAAAACTCCTTCTTCAAATCAGATAGTTCCTGCCTTGTTTCAAACGCCTTCACAGAAAAGGAGTGGGCGTGTTGAATGGCCTAAAAGTTCATAAGGCAAAGGTTATTACAGAATAAAACAAAATGATAGTAAGACAAAAATATCAAAATTCTAAAGACTTACTTGGACAGAGTGTTGCAGCATAAGGGCATAGTTCTCATACTCGCTGATCTTGGCATTTTGCTCAAGATCACCTTCAAGAAGGACTGCCGTGCTGAGTGCCACACCGACGTTAATGTCAGCGGCGCTTTCATTGGCATAAATTGGCCTGTCTTCAAGGGTTATTTTGGGTTCCCAGGGAATTTTAGGAACCCTGGATCCCGAGGTCGAAGGTTTCTGTTTCTTCGATGGAGCGGACCCTGATGGTTCGGCTTCGGCAGATCTTTTTGTGGGTGCAGCAGTGGACTTGACAGTTGAAGTCAATTGGGCAATGGGCAGGGCATCCTCGGCCTCGGCATCAGCTTCGGTCACCTTGGCCTTTGGTTGGGTCTTCTTGGCTCTTTTTGGTTTCTGAGGTGGCAGAGGTTGAGCTGGTTCAGCGTCCATGTCATCCGGAAGATTGGCCAAAAGATCAAGCACCACTTTCTTCGGTCGTTCCATCTCGGCTGTTTTAACAAGTCTTCGTCGGCGTTTCTTTTCTGTCACTGGTATTAAATTCGGAGCCGAGGTTGAAGGCTGATCGGCTGGCTCAGATGTGGAGGCAGCCTGTTCTGTAGAAGCAGTTGATAGAGAGGAGCTCTTCTTTTTCTTCCTCGGAACGTCGGCCAATTTGGATGTGTATGTCGGGATGAAGTTCAACAGCAGTGGAGCTTTGCGTTGATGAAGTGGAAGGTCCAGGAGTTTTTTTAGACCTTTCCCAGGATAGTAGGATTGGCGGAAGGACTTTGGCGGCTTGCGAACGACTGCAAAAAAGAAACACGGCATCAGAAACAGACAAAATTTTGTTTTTACAAAAAATTTGAAGAAAGCAACAGATAAGCAGTTGGCGTTGGGCTCTTACCCTTGCCCTCTTTTACTGTTTGGGGGAGAGGAAAAAGATGGACTTCTTCATTTGGTCCAAACTCCCAATTACCAGATGCGATAAGGTAATCCTCTCCAGCACCTTTGTTGGAGTCTGGAAGGTCAGCTACTATTTTAAAGGCAGTGGACCTCGGCTTAAGGTAATAGACAAAACCCTTTTCTTTGAGGTCAAGGGCACACATGGTGTAGCAGTACTGGATGTCGGCAAGGGTAATTCTAACACTCTCCCGACGAGCTAAGGCAATTATACCATTAAGGGTTCTAAGGGTATTGATGGTAAGCTGCATGGGGTTGAGGGTGTAGTAATGGAGGACTTCGCGGAAGAGGGGATCAAGAGGAAACCGAAGTCCACATTGGACGAAGGCTACTATAAGGAAAGGCATCTTATCACCATCAGGCATTATAGAGTCTTCCTCCCCAGCTAGTCTGAGAAAGACATCGTCTGGGATGGAGAACTCTTGCCTAAAGTTTTGTAGCTTGGTTGGGGTATCAACCCTATCTCTCCAAACACCCATGGTTTTTGGTATACAGGTACTTGACTACAGAAACAGAATGTTCCTAAAAGGGTTCTAAAGACCTCGGCTTAAACCTAGGTACAATTTGTTTCAATTTTTCCTAAGGACTGAAGGCTCTACAGCAAATCCCAAGCCTAAATCTACGAAGAATGAATATGAAGGGCAGAAAATCTGGAAAACAGAAAAGCAAAAAGAAGTCTCAGATTCAAGAACACGAAAGAGTGGAAGGCCAAAAACAGAGATGAAACGATACAAGTGTTCGCAGTATAATGAGATGAGATACATGATTTACAAATCAGATGCAGAACAATCAAGTAACAAGAAATTTCAGAAACAAGCAAGAACTGGGAAAAGAAGGGAACGGTGGCTTACCAGAGAAATGGAGTCTGAATGAGCTTCGCCGAGGTTAGAAAATGGATGCAACAGTGACGAAGGCTTCACCAGGAAGACGAACGGAAACAGATGCAGAGCTTCGAGCTTGGAGCAATGGCAGACTTGGAGAAGAGAAAGCTTTAGAGAGAGAGAGTGCAAAAGAAATTCGAATGCAAAAGTGAAGGAGAGAGAGAGGGGCAAACGTTTTTGCCAAAAATTGAAACGGCGGCAAAACAGCAATTATTGCGCCTTGGTTAACGCACGCGTCAGACGGCGCAAGAAGAGAACAGACGACTTACAGGCGCGTCATCAGCACGGACCAATAAGAAGAAAACGCGTCGGTAGAACGGTCGGAAAATGGTGCATGACAGCTCATGCGCGAAGGAGTGATGATCTAAATTCTTGTTCTTTTAAGAGGACATGTCGGCCAAAACCTAAAGACCTCGGCTAGAAAGTTTTAAGCCGATGTACGAGATAGAGAGTTCAATGTAAGTTCCATCACCTCAGTATGCCGAGGTAATAGAACTTAGGGGGCAGTTGTGGGGTTATATTTCTGAGTATCAAACACGTGGCAAGGTGATGCCGACGTGTCAGCCGAGGTTCCACGTATCGTGGTAAGTTCTTCTGTAGTAATCTAAGGTATGCCGAGGTTATTTCACGAGCTATCTTAATCCAGGGTAAAAGCCTCTTCTTCCTACAACCTCGGCTTAACCTGCAATGGTCGAGCTACCCGCAGAAGATTATAGCCGAGGTAACTGTCAGACCGACCATACCAGCCAATATAAAATATTATCTTGGTAGGTGGATGTCCAACTATGTGGAGAAAGCCATCATTTCACCAACTAAGTGGCCTCGAGGCCATAAGAGTCGATCATTAGGCCATTAGAGGCCATGTGAAGGAATAAAGAGCTTTTGCCTGGAAAGCTGCCGAAAGTGCATCAGTGGGCTGGCAGGACAGCTCAAAAGCTGTCGACCTCTCCATTAACTTTTCTAGTATATATGGAGAGGTAGAGAAGAAGAGGGGGGATCATCGAAACCATTCTGAACAGAGCAGATACAACTACAAGCTAATTGTAACATTTACAATTACATGCTTTGAGAGTGAGAGAATTACTGAGAGTTAGTTGTAATTTTATCATTTATTCAATAGTGAATTATCTCGGCCCCCCCGTGGATGTAGGCATTTATTGCCGAACCACGTTAAATCCTTTGTATCATTGTGTTATTATCTGTGCCATCTATTCTGCCTCTGTTTTTACCGCTGAATTACTAAGATAGGCAGTGTGATCAGGAAATTACCCACACAAAAATAAAAACCAACAGTAACCAGAGAGGTATTCATCAGAAAATTTCAATTTTGTATTTTGTAATCCCCTGCAATTGAATTTCCTTCAACCGTCTGTGTTGGCAGCAAGACCAGAATCTGTCAACTTCGATGTACATCTATATTTCCTATGACAAAAAATGCAACAAACATTAACAATGGAAAGAACTAAAATAAAAACAAAAAAAGTATCATATTAAAAATACTAAAAAAATTGTTTCAGATTTTAGAGTTTTTAGAGAAAATACTTTTAAATGTTTTAGAGAGAAACCTTGACAAAAGAAATTTGTTGTATTTAGCATCGTGGAATCTGAATTGGAGTTCATCCAAGTTTCAAATCCAAGAATGAATTATGTTCCCTAAATTGGATTTATAGTGGCTAAATCAAGTTCATCTATAATATCAAAACATGTCGAGAGAAATTATTCATGAACCGAGAAATTAATTGTATAGCATGAAAATTTAGGGAGCAAACCTTGAATTGACATTTTTGGTGTTTTGAGCTTTACTCAGACCTTTGTCTTTCACGTGTGACTTGGAAATCTCGAAGGCTATAGGTTTTGTAGTATAATCCTCTAGACTTGAACGAGAACTTGATATCAGGTATATGTTGAATAATCCAATAGTCTTCTCCTTCGTCCGGTTGCATTCTATCTAAGAACTCTATTGGCATATCATAAAAGGAAAGAGCTGCGAGTCTTTTCAGGTGGTGGAAGCCAGAGGGTACCTCCTTCAGTTGCAGGCTAGGCCCAATCCATAGTTCTTCAAGAAGAGGCAACGCTCCATCCTCTATTACCATGGAATTCAATCGCTTCAAGCCTTGTAGATATAACACCTTAAGTTTTTGAAACCCTCCAACCTCAAAATGCAATCTCTGTCCCTCATAACCCTGATAGATATCAAGCTTTAGTAAATTAGGCAACACTTGAAGGGATTTTATTGCATTAGCAGTCAAACCTGTCCAGTGTAGACGTATTGCAAGTAGATGTTGTAGTTTTGGGATCCAATCTGGCAACGTCACTAAATATCCCCCCAAGTAGAGACGTTGAAGATATTCAGGTGGTGAAGAAATAGAATGTAAATCCATAATCTCATCTTCACTTTTAGCCCGTATCCCCAAAACCCTAAGGTGTTTCATCTTCTCAATGGCAGCACAAAGAACCCTCCCATTTTCTCTTCTCACTTTTAGAACGCCCAACTTCCTCAACTGCCTCAAATTTTCCAGCTCTTTGAAAACAAGGTTGCCCCATTCTTCTTCTTCTTCAAGTGCCTCCACGACCCACAACTTTTGCAACTGTTCTAAACGCCCGATCCCTCCTTTTATCTTTACTCCTCTTATACTATCCAAACTTATATCAATATCATAGTTAAAAGAAACGCTTAGAAGATGTCGCAATTTATGGAGCCTATTGATCTCGATTGGTAGCTCAAACACGAGAGAGTATTTCAAATTCAAAGTTTGCAGGTTTTGTAGCTTATCAATAGATTTTGGAATTGTCTTCACACTTGTATTCTTCACACTTAGGTATTGCAAATGAAGTAGATTCCCCACTTCTTCATGTAGTTGATCTAGAGGAGCATCTTGAAGATCTAGTACTTTTAAAAGCTTGAAATTTGCAGCTAGTTCACCCAACAAGGACTTGTTTGGCAGCTCTCCCACTGCAAAAAGAAAAAAAGAACGAATTCGGGAAATATGTGTGCTTTCCAGAACCTTATCCATTCTGTTCTTCATATGCATTGATAGTCGTTGACTTTGATTATTGAGACTTGAATCCTCGTCTGCTAAAACATGGCAGAAACTCAACTCCTCGGACTTTGAGAGGATGATCTCACGCACTACATCATGAACCCGACACTTCTTAACTCTTCCATTAATTTTTGTACTTGACACTTGAACCAAGTTTCTAAGGATGAGCTCAATCAAGTATTCTTCTGCAACTTCTTCCAATGTTTTGCCTTTTTGTTCTTCAATGAAACCCTCAGCCATCCAAAGTCGAACTAGTCTTCCACAACTGATGGAATAATCCTCGGGTATTATACCGAAGTACAAGAAACATGGTTTGAGGAAGTAAGGCAAATTGTGGTAACTAAGCAACACAATTTTTTTGATGCTTGTAAGATTAGGATTCCTTTCTAACTCAGAGCCAAGGCTATCATAGAATTTTTGCCATTCGGATACAACCCTATTTTTAGTGGACAACAGACCGCCTATTGTCACAATTGCAAGGGGTAATCCTTCACATTTTCTAACAATTTCGCTAGATACTTTCTCCAATTCAGAGGGACAAACACCCCCAAAGTCCCATTGGAAGGCTTTCATACAAAAGAGTCTCCAAGCCTCGTTTTCAGGTAGGGACTGAATCTCATAGACATAATCAAGTGAAGATTCTTTGCAAAAACTAGCAACTTCTTTGTTGCGCGTGGTTATAATTACCCTACTTCCTTTGCTAGTTTTAGGTAAAGCATGTTTTATGAATCTCCAAAAGTCTGTTCTCCAAACATCGTCAAAAACAATTTCATACCTCTTTTGAAGTAAATATCCTCTGGCGTTGTCAATGAGCGAGTTTTGGTCCATAGCATCGATTCCCGGAGGTGGAGACTCATTTCTTGATTGGTATAGCTGCTTTATCATCATTCTGAGGATCTCCTCCATCTTGTATGATTGAGAAACAGTGATCCAAGCACGACAATCAAAGTGCGCAAGTACTTTTTGATTGTCGTGAACTTTCTTAGCAAGAGTGGTCTTTCCAACACCGCCCATACCTACTAGCGAGATCACCATCCGATTTGTCTCTCCGCTTACCAACATGTCAACCAATTCTTCTCTGGTGTACTCAATACCCACAACTTCATCTTCCTCCATGAAAAGCGAAGCGACACGAGGATCATCTTGATCTGTTTCACTGTTTGATGAATCATACCCACTAGCCTTTTTCTTGATCTCAACAATGGTTTGTTTAATTTCTTGAATCTTAGAGGCTATGCCATGTTGTGGCTTTAGTTTAATGATCGAGTGAGCGACTTTATTGAGAAAATTGATGAAGCCACGACGCTGACGACGTTCTGACAAGTGAATCGTGTATTGGTCGAAGACATCCTCAATCTGTTGAGCCAACTCTCGAACTTGTTTCACCCAAGTTTTTGCATTTTCGTTTCCTGTTTCAGCCCTCCAATCTGCATCTTTTAGTATTGATTTTATGCTCTCCAATTCAGCTTTGATAATGGAAACTTCTCTGTGGACCTTCCTCAACAATTTTGGTTCATCATGCACTAACAATGCCTCCAAATTGTTGATTGTCGAGCATACTGCAACTTCTGCCATATATTTTACTATTTTTTTTTCTTTTTTCTTTTTTTGTTTTTGGCTTCACTCAATACATGTAACACATATGATTAGCTTGCTATGATCATATATGCATTCAGAGATTGGTTACAATATTGTAGGTTTTTAGTTCAAGAATTGCTGATATAATAATGTATATTGGAGGAGTAGTTGGCCTATTCACATCAATACTTCTAGATAGTGACAAAAATAAAAATGTTTATGAATAAAATTACAAAAATAAAAATAATACGTGATTCAGATTTAATGGAGTCAGGATTTCAATGTTGAGGGGTGAACATTAATACTAATAAAAATTTACAAGGAAAAAATGGATGAACTGAAATATCAATTTTTCTGGGGAGACTTATTTATAAGTCTTTTTTCAGACACTTATGGTAGGCTAAGTCCTGTGTAATTTCTTATAGAGTCTCAAGTCCTATTTAGATAGGAATGTATTCCACAAGATCCTATATAAACGTAATGTGACGTGACACCTATATAAACGTAACGTAACGTAACGTGACATCTATATAAACGTAACGTGACACCTACATAAACGTAACGTAACGTGTCACGTTACGTTTCGCAAACTTAATGAGTTTTTATTTTTTTAAATTGAATGTGAAAATGTTGCTGATTTATGTTGGTGTCACGTTACGTTTCATATAAATATGATCTATGGCAACATTCAATTTCCTATATAGGAAATTGAATGTTGCCATAGATCATAAGTGTCACGTTGTTATGTTACGTTTATGTAGATATGATCTATGGTAACATTCAATTTCCTATATGGGAAATTGAATATTGCCATAGATCATAGGTGTCACGTTACGTTTATGTAGATATGATCTATGATAACATACAATTTCCTATAGGAAATTGCATGTTACCATAGATCATAGGTGTCACGTTACGTTTATGTAAGTGTCACGTTACGTTTATGTAGGTGTCACGTTATGTTACGTTTAAATAGATATGATCTATGGTAACATTCAATTTCCAATATATGGTTTTACTATTATTTATGATATTAACAACTAATATTGAGGGTAAATGTGTCAATAAACTTTCCACAGGACTTATGGGAACATAAGTTTTTTAGTAGGACCATATATAGCATAAGTCTCCCTAATAGGACTTATAAATAATTTTCCATTTTTCTGGGCATAGAAATTGAAAAATAATATGAAAATATATATATATATATATATATATATAAGTGTTGTTGTTTTTTTTTTAATCCACGTTGATTGATTTATAAAAGACAATAAATGTAAGACGATCTAAAATATGTTTAAAATATTTATAATAAAATCGATATTAAAATTTCAAATAATGTGATTAAATAATTGATATTATTCATTTTTTTCTTTTTGGCAAGCTAGTGATTATAATTCACTCTAGCTATGAGAAATAAATTTATTTTATTATATATATTTTTTATAATTTGACCCTCGTGTCTTCATAGATATAGAAGGACAATTACTTAATTTTATTTTTTAAACGTAGATGACACTCCACTAAATTTTATTTTTTTTAAACAAGAGACAATTATGTATAATTTAAAAATAATTAATTATTAATAATATAATAATAGGGCCAAACACCCAATTTCTTTCTTTTTTATCTTATTATTTTTCTTTGTCCACAAAAGTAGTCAATAATACTTTTGTCTTTGTGGATTCTAGACTTCAAGGAAATGAATGGGCGGCAATTGATAGCACGTGAAGTGACTTTTGTGTGTTGTTATTGTCATTGGGCGGCAATTTCTAGTCCTTTGAGTGGGCCGCAATTACTAGTCCTATTCACATAGTAAAATATAAATGTTCATATTACTAAATTGTTAACTATTTAAAAAATATTTGTAAAAGTAAAAATATTTATAAAATACTTTAAATATGAGAATTAGGATTTAGTAGATCAAATGTTCAAATAATAGGACTTATTAGAATACAAAAATATCTTATGAACTAATTGAGATACAAATACTTGAAAAATAATTTTCTAATAAATCTCCCTAATATAAATGGTATGAAAAATTATTTCAAAATCATCAAAATAATCTCTCTAACTTTTGACAATAGCTATTTATTAGCATCAGAGATGTAAAATTGGCCAGTGCAGACCCGATCAGGCTCCAGCCAAATTCAGGACGGGTTGGCCTAGGGGTCCTCGGGCTTTTGGCCGGGCCCGGGCCCAAGCTTGATTTATTTTATTTTTCTTTACCAACTTAAGTACACAGTGGAAATAAAAAATGATAAATGTAAATAATAATTTTGAAAAATGAAATGAAATATTACAAATTTATGATAGACGGTAGAGAAATTATAACATTATAGATCAAGTACATTCCAGCTAGGTTGGAACCTACAAGTTTACTAATCATTTGCATTATACTCTACCTCAAAGAATAAAAATATTACGAAATTACATACTAAAAAGAAAAATTATTCATCAATCATCGAAGTTGGACAATTTATTCGGATTGCCCATTGGGATAGCATCCAAATCAGCTTGAATCCTTATTTTCTCGTTAACATTTTGTTTTCTTTCAGTTGCATACAAATAATTTCTTGTTATCATCAGTGTATTAACCATTTCGGGTGTAAGTCTACAACGGTAATTGCTCAACATTCGTTCACTTGCACTAAAAACTATTTTAGAAGCCACTGTAAAAAAAGAAACAGTTAGTATATCACGGGTTATCTGTGCAAGCATAGTTGTTTCCATCAATCTAAAATATCAAAATCTTCTTCTTCACTTTCATCAACACAAGGTTGATCCAAATAACGTTGTCACTTAGAACTATAAGTGCTTGCATTTTGAGATATTCTTCTATTTTTTATCTGTGACCAAATATCAAATCCTCCACCACAAGATGAGCTTGTTGTAGTGTGTGCAAGTGGTCTAATTACAACTACGACATTCTTATATTTCTCAAACAATAATTGTTTGAGTGTTTCAATAATAGAGGCAAATTGATCTTCGTTACCGAAAATAAGTTGTAAAAAAATTTGTAAACTAATATCTTTACACCTAGGATCCATTACGATAGCTAAACCAAAAATGTGTGGTAATGGATCAAAATATTTATTAAATTTTTCTTTCATTGAAACAGTAATGTCATAATATATTTCATTTGAAACTAATTTGTGAAAACCATCATTATTTTTGTTAATTGATGTAAAACAAATATAAAAGTAGGTGTATATATATATATGAAGATTTTTTTGTTGATTGATCAAAAATTTTTAAAAAAATCTTTATATAAGGTTGCGTGGTCCCAATCATCTTGTTAAGATAATTCCTCTGATGGTCATCAATTGAAAAATAAATCTACAACTCTTCTTTGTTTTAAAGTTACATTTAACATATTGTATGTTAAATTTCACCTAATTTCTACGTCTAAAGGTAATTTTTTGCATTTCATTTGTTCTTGTTGACATAATTTTCTACACATCAAGCCGTTTAACAGAACTATTAATTGTAATAATCGTATTTCTTATTGCTATTACAGAATTATCATACTAACTCATAACTTTTTAACAGTCAAATTTAAAACATAGGCACGACAACAAATATGAAATAAAGTAGCACTACGAGGGAATGGTAAAGTAAATTTAAGATAAGATATAGTTTGATTATAATGTATTGTATTATCTAAATTAATTGTAAATATTTTATTTTGTAAAACTCATGCAAATAATTCATTTTTTATTGTTATCGCAAGTGAATGACCATTATATAGAAGTTCAACTAATTTAAATGAAATTATTCGTTTATTCAGTTTCCAATCATTATCTTTATAATGTGTAATAATGCATTGATATTCTAATCATTGCTTTGCCTTCCACATGTGAGATGTTAAATAATTTTTTCATTCAAAATTTTAAAAATTTTAAATAATTCAATTTTGACCTCTTGATAATTCGTAATACTATGTTTCTAGTAGAATTTTTTGTGAAAAACCTCGATATTGAGGTGTATAAGCTCCTTGAACTAATTTAGAAAAATCAATACATTCACTCATACTGAAAGGGTGGCCGATAATTTATTTAAAATTTGTAACATTTTTTTATTTCTGATTGATTGAAATAGTAACATTTAAGACTTTTGTGTTGGCTGAAAAAAAAAAAACTACCAAAAATCTCTCCAACTTTTGGCAATTGATATTTCGTTGGCACACTTTAATCCTGTACCCAATAATTATATGTTTGAATTATATTTATATTATAAAAAAAATTATGATTGTTTTTAAAATTATATTTATTGTTTATTATTGTAAAATAAATGTGATTCAAATATATAGGCCATATTTGGTTTCCTACTTAGAAACTTATTTTCAAATTTTTTTTCTAAAAAATTTAAAATTTGTTTTGCAAAAAAAATGAAAAAATTAAAAGTACTTATCATTTTTATATAGTTTTATCTTTTTAGAGAGCGAAAATAATTTAAAAAATTTAAAAATATATTTTAATATTTATTTTTGTCAAACTAATTTCTATTTTTTCAAAACAAATTCAAAAAATAGTTTCTGAAATTCAAAACAAACAAGGCGATGTTGACTCCAGAATAGACTCATCATACCCAAACCCTCTCTTAAATTAAATTGCCAACTTAAGAAAATTCAAACTTATATATATATATATATATGTTTGTATTATTACTGTTATAAAAACACCCACTTATGCATTATTTTATTTTATTTTGAGAACCCATTATTCTATTTTATAAGTGTGTGTGATGGTAACATAATTGTTCAGATTGTTTGACCTCATGTTATGTGGCAATCTTTTCAGTGCCCGCCCCAGGCCGGCATGGCTGCTTCCTAGGGTCTTAAATTTTGTTAAAATATAGGGCACCAAAAAAGTTGACCCTTGCATTATGTTTACATTTTTCTTGTTTAGTTATAAAACTAGTAACTCAAAAATAATTATTTAAAAACTAATAAAGAAAAGTGATGCGTGGTTGAGATTCAATTTTTATATAATGAGAACTACACTTGAATTAAATCTTAATCACACAATGTTTTTTATAGGTGTTTTTTGTGTGTAAATTTTCTAGTTACATTACAAGAATTTAAATAAATAAATAAATAAATAATTAAAAAAAATCCAATACAAAGGAAAGAGTTCAAAAATATTGTCAAATGTACAAACTA
Organism: Camellia japonica; assembly: GCA_030407325.1. NCBI lineage: Eukaryota > Viridiplantae > Streptophyta > Magnoliopsida > Ericales > Theaceae > Camellia > Camellia japonica. Next base: position 129,903,785 of record JAPPVO010000031.1, read on the forward strand.
TTTATAATTGCTTATGGGGACAAAAGTTATTTGAAATTAAAGTTGATCAAATCTTATATTTGATCAACCATGTCAAAAGTTAAGTGTTTATTGGTGGTTGTGCTTAACCAGATCCAAAAAGGGAGAAGAATGCTTTAGGAGAAAAGGGCACAACATGGGAGCTTCTATTTCCACATGTCATTTCCACAGACACTTAATTATGGGTGCCTCTATTTACACACCACATTTCATATCAAGGCACACCTTTAGTAATTTGATAAATACAAAATTTGCTCAATACATACCACAATCTTCCATCTTTACCCTTACTCACACACCCCACCCACGATCTTTCATCTTTCCCTCCATTATCTGTTTCATCAAAGACACTGGTGGAAACAACTCCACATTAGAGATGCAGTAGGTAAGAATTCTTATTTTGCTTAGATTTGAGGGTTTTATGTACGTTTTTTCATTGCCATGAGTATTGTATATGAATGTTTGATTTTGTGAACCGTTCGACACTGGTCTATCGAATATTAACCTTTTGTCCAGAGTGTTTCTGTCGAACAACTTCAATATGTTCGACATTTTAGTGTCGAACAAAATTCAATAGTCTGACTCTGTACTTCCGAACGGACTTATCCTTCACTGTTTTCTGTTTCATTTTTAGAAATTGATGACCATTTGCGTATTCCACCCACTGCCCTCAAACCAATAAGAAATTTGCTTCTTTCTTCTATGAGCAGAGCAAGAACATCGTTGTTGAAGAAATATTTTTGAGGTTAAACAACACTACGACGGAGAAGAAAGCATTGTATTTACAGAAAAAAAAGAAAAAGAAAAGGCACCAATCATGTCCATGTACAAATAATTCCATTCTTGTTAGCAGGGGCAAGAGGTTTTCCAATACCACTCCACGAACAACATAGAACAAAATCGGTGGTGAAATGGCGGCTACTACAACAATGGTGGCTTGGGTTAGAGTTTGGATGTTGTGTATTCAACTAAGGTGTGTATTGATATATTTTTTTTGGGGTCATTTTGGTCATTTTAGGTAAGGTCATTATTGTAATAAAAAATAACCAATTAATAGTGTGCCTTGAGACAAAATCTGGTGTGTAAATAGAGGCACCCCTTAATGATATATTATTTTATTACAATTTTGTCCTAAAATAAAATTATCAAAATGTCCCTATCTTCTCCACCAAAATCTTAACTTCCTAAACCTAACCCTAGCCACCAACACCACAAACCACCATTGCTACAACTTTGCCGCCTCAAAATCCCCATTGCCACGAGCTTCCCACCATTGCAAACTCAGTCTGCAATCCCTCTTTGGCACCCTCGCAACCACCACACTTCATTATGTCAAAATCATAGTCGTAGACCCCCTTGCTCTCTACGAAACCCTAGCCACCGCGATTTCTTTCTTTAAAACCCCTAGTCGCCGACGATCTCTCTTTATTTCAAAACCCTAGTCGTGCAATCTCTTTCTCTATGAATGTCTCTATATTGTGGTCATCGGAGTGTGGGAAGGGTTGGTGTGTTATAGGTAAGGGAGTTGCAAGCAGCAAGGGTCACGGGGAGGGTATCGAAAAGGACTAGGTAGGGGCGGAGGAGTGAAGGGAATGGTAGGAGAGGGTGTGAGAGGGTTGAGAAGGGCCACTGGAGATGGTAGTAGCAACGAAGGTGAGATGAAAGGCTCATGATGGTGGCCGAAGTTTGCAGTGGTTCATGGCGATAGTGGTAGTGGCACCACTTCGTACTCCTTGGACTAGTAGCATTTCTTTTGACTCTCTTATTATTGTACTTGAAGCCTCTTTGATTGATTTTAGAGTATTGATTGGGTCATATCATAATGGTAAAGTAGGATTGAACCAAAAATATTGATTCGAATAATTGTCCTATGAGTAGTCTTCACTTTTTTTTTTTTTTCCACATTTTTAATCTGGATATGAGGCTAGAACCAGTGGAAAGCTTGTTTTTGATGCTTCGATTTCGACAAAAAAATGACCTAAAACGGAGTCCGAACGAGGGAGTTATGCTCGTTTGAAATTTGAGTAGTTGTGTTGGAAGCAAGTCCGTTGGAGCGAACTTTTGACCGCTCGAGCGGTACGTTCGAAGTCTGGCACTTTAAAGTCACTTTTTGACCCAATCTTTTCATTCTTTCTTCCTCTCTTCTTTTCCTTTCCTCCATACCCGAAACCCTAGTCCTCCAAACCTTGATTTCATCTATTTTTCACCAAGAATCCACCATAGATCTTACATTAAAGATGAAGAACAAGTGAAGATTAACATTTTAACTGAGTAGATTTTGGATTTTTCGAAGGAATCTTCTTGATCTAGCTTCTCTACTTTTATCTTTGAGGTATGATTACTTTTAATCTTGTCTCTCTTTATTTTGAGGATGTTGATGTGGTGCTATTATGACATTGATGCTATAATTTAATATTTGAACATTAATACTAATAAAAATTTACAAGGAAAAAATAGATGAACTGAAATATCAATTTTTCTGGGCATAGATATTGAAAAATAATATGAATATATATATATATATATATATATGTGCGTGTGTGTAAGTGTTATTGTTGTTGTTGTTGTTATTTATTTATTTATTTATTATTATTATTATTATTATTATTATTATTATTATCCACATTAATTGAGTTATAAAAGACAATAAATGTAAGACAAAGTATGTTAAAAACATTTATAATAGAATTGATATTAAAATTTTAAATAATGTATATTCAAATAATGTGACCAAATAATTGATATTATTCGTCTTTTTTCTTCTTTGCAAGCTAGTGATTATAATTCACACTAGTTATGAGAAATAAATTTCTTTTTATTATATATATTTTATAATTTGACCCTCATGTTTTATATAGAAGGACAATTACTTATTTTTATTTTTAAACGTAGATGACAGTCCACATAATTTTTTTTTTTTTTTTTTAACAAAACTTGAGACAATTATGTATAATTTAAAAACAATTAACAATTAATAATATAATAGTAGGGCCAAACACCCAATTTCTTTCCTTTTTATCTTATTATTTTTCTTTGTCCACAAAAGTAGTCAATAATACTTTTGTCTTCGTGGATTCTAGACTTCAAGGAAATGAATTGGCGGCAATTGCTAGCAGGTGAAGTGGCCAACATTTCTGTGTTGTTATTGACATTGGGCGGCAATTTCTAGTCCTTTGAGTGGGCGGCAATTACTAGTCCTTTGTGTGTTGTTATTGTCATTGGTTAAACCAAGTGAAGTGACCAACTTTTGTGAAAATTATATTTGTGTGGGTTTTTAAAAAATAAAGGGACAAATGACATAATATAAAGGATACTTTTTCATAAATATGTTTTTATTTTATATTTTATTTAATTCACATTATTTTTTTATATTCCAATAAATCTTATGAATGACATAATTATCAAAATATTCCTAATAACATTCACATTTACAGTGTGAATGTTCCGTGATGTGAATGTTTACACTATCAATGTGAATGTTCACATCGTCAATGTGAATATTCACACCATCAATGTAAATGTTAACATTTCAATGTGAATGTTTACTGTAACGCCTCAAATTTCTAGCTCAAATGATAATACAACAATAATGGCTTTTTCAAGAAAAATCAAATATAAATCGCCAAATTTATGTTACATGATGCAATAGTTCTTCATGCAACAATACATTAATTCAACAACAAGAAAATAAACAAATAAATACCCCAAAGGATTTACAAGTTTCCAAGGCTTGAGTCTGGTTATAGAAAACGGTTATTCAAATCCACACACATACAGCCCTTGGCTTACACACAGAGTCACAGCAAAATGAAAGTCTTGTACTCTCAACACACATTTCCTCGCCTTTAGTTAGGCAGCATCACTACATCTTTTCATGCACAAAAATCCTGTAGGGTAAGTATAAAGCTCCATAGGAAATCCTTAACAAAGTATATACATTTTATACAGGTCTCAAGAGATGAAATGCACATGCCATGCTATGCCCTTTTGAAAGAAAATCACATCTTCATTTTTGAAAACCATCATGCTCAATGATGTCATGCAATTTCAATTCTTCAAAACTTAACAATTCATTTCAAGAGAGGTAAATACGACTCTGGTAATCCCTAGGTCGGTGTCTGTAAGTAGACTATACAAGTGCTACGGTGCCGTTTGGTAACACTTACGTTTTCAGTTTTATGTTTATATTTTCAAAATTTAAAAAACTCAAATAAAAACTTATTTGGTAAAATTTTTTATTTATAAATCAGTGGTCTCAGTTTATAAATTTGGCCAAAAAATGAAAACACAAAAAATGTGTTTCCGTTTTGAGTTTTGAGTTTTTTTTTTTTTACCACTCAACATTAGCCACCACCCGCCACCATTTTCCACCACCATCTTCCACCACCACCACCCGCCACCCACCCCCACCACCACCTGCCACCACCACTACCACTTACCTGCCACCACCACCAGCCACCTGCCACCCACTCGCCACCACCATCACCACCCACCTGCCATCCACCCGCCACCACCCACCACCTGTCACTACCATCCACCGCTCGCCACCTACTTGCCACCACCACTCACCACCTACCTGCCACCACTAGCCACCCACCACCACCAGCCACCTGCCACCCACCCGCCACCACTACCACCACCCACCACCTACCACCACCACCACCCCCCACCCACCTACTGTAACGCCCTCAAAATAAACCCACAATATACACAATATTGGCATGCATTGATATAAGCAAATAAAACATTATTCCATTCATCAGAGTATTCTTATTGAAAAAATCACATGTAACATCAAAAGTAAATGCCCTACGGGCTTACAGCTTTCCAAGCCAACACTTGGACACAAAATGTGAGTACTAACTCAACTACATATTAAGCCCTTGGCTTGAGTTTACATGTAATATCAAAATAAAACAAAATAACAACTAACTGAACACAGTCTTCAACTCCAAATCCTCCCAAGCTAAGTCCTTAGAGGTAGCATATCACCTGGACCTGAAAATGATGTTCCCGTATAGGGTGAGCCACAGCCCAGCAGAAATACACTAAACCAAATATAGGAATTGACTAAAGCAATAGCATTCAATAGATGGTTAACACAACAATATCAATTTCATCACTATACAGTTTCATGACCATTATGTCCATGATACGTTTCACTTTCCATTTATACAGACATGGCTCAGAACCTGGCCAATTTATAAAATGAGACTACATCTCACCTTAACATTACTTCTAATATCAACAATTCAAATGAGACTAAGGCTCACTAAAATACTTCCACAAATCAATAAGTACACATATTTGCTGTACTAATGGAGTCCATCCCCTTTCTCCTCCTAGACAGGTTTGAGAGTCCATCTCCTATCTTCCCTCAAACCATGGAGTACATCCCCTATCTCCTCCCAAACAATATGCATATACAATGTATTAAACACTTGTCATACACAATATTCAATTAATACACGTATTTGTTGTATTAATTCAACCGTCATATTCAATGACTTATTCAATGTGATTAGTTTCAGTTTTCCCTAATCAACATGCAATGTCTACAACAATCACGACTATCCTCCACCGATAGCCCAAAACAGTTATTTCTAAATAGGAAATAAATGTATCAACAAATATAAACTCAACATTTTCATAGGTGAGTGATTAAATTATCCAACTATACCATTTAATCTCATAATTCCCCAATTTCATGAATTAAACCAAATTCCCCATTTTCCCAAAATTAATTATACGAATTAATTTATTACAACAATTAGGCCTTTTTAAATTATAAATCAAACCCTAGCTTTTCCCAAAATTACCGAACAACACCAACGTATCAAAATGACCAAAACTTAGGACAAAACCTATAGTATGGAGTAGGGTATCCCTACCTCGAAGTGAAGAACTCAAATGGAGATGATGACCCAAAATCCAAAGTGTTCCGAATCCACAAATGTTCAGATTAAAACAAAGCCCTCAACCCACTCTATCTTTTTAATAAAGAACCTAGGGTAGAAACACCCTAAAAATAGATGAAACCTAAGAGAGAAGGTGAGTGGAGGGAGAGAAAACACGGACCTAGGGTTTTTAAAACAAAAGAGGATGAAAAAAGATGTTTAAAACCGCTACTGCGTATTTAAATAAAACAGGCTCGCTCGAGCGAAGGATTGGTCGCTCGAGCGACCAGACACAAGAAAGTCTCGCTCGAGCGAAGAAAGTCTCGCTCGAGCCAAAAACTCGAAGCTTCAGGTCTGCAACCCAGAAGCACGCTCGAGCGACAGAATTCTCGCTCGAGCGAATAACTCGAAAACATACACCTCGCTCGCTCGAGCGAAGGAAAGCTCGCTTGAGCCAAGAAACACAGCTCTCAGGTTCTATACCCAGACGCAGCCGCTCGCTCGAGCGAATAAACCATGGCTCGAGCGAAGGCTCAAGAACAAGAGCTCGCTCGAACGACAAACTTCTCGCTCGAGCGAAGGACCAAAAATCTGGGCAGCAACCCTTTGCTCCCAAACACTCCCAAACTGTAATAAACCTGCCTAATACAACCCATAACTCAAATGACAAGGAAATAAAGGACGACGACAACATATATATAACCACAAGATCCATGGAACCTAAGTCCGGATACAACAACCAAATGGGGAAAGACCGGGGTCGCTATAACCTCCCCCCCCTTAAAGAATTTCGTCCCCAAAATTAAGCATAAGTTTTTTTTTTTTTTTTTTTTTTTTTTTTTTTTTTTTAAGACATTTCATTAATCAACAACCTAACCCATTATCGGTCATTCCAACATATATTTCAACCTACATTATCACTATGCATTTTCTTCCCAATTCGACAGTTTTCAATATATAAGCTTCACAATTCCGTATCATATTCAATTTTATGATATAACTCCAATTCTACAACACATTCAACATATGCAATGTTACAATAAACTTCCATTATGAGGCAAGTTTCAAAATACTTCCATTAAACCAAAACATTTTCAATGTTTTACAACTTAAGACACACATAATGTTCTTAAAGTTCGATAATATTATAAAGTCTCAATACATGATTACACATCAACAAACATGTTCGGATATTTCTCGCGGACTTCCAACTCACGTTCCCAAGTGGCTTCCTCCACTCCGTGATGCTTCTACAAAACTTTTACCAAGGGAATGGTCTTGCCTCGCAAGACTTGATCTCGCCTATCCAAGACCTGCACTGGCCTTTCCTCATACAAGGCATCCTCATCTACCTGTAAGTCGGTCCAATCCAATACATGCGATGGATCCGGCTCGTACTTCCGAAGCATACTCACATGAAACACGTCATGAACTTCGGATAACTGCGGTGGCAAAGCTAAACGATAAACAGCCTCACCAATCCTCTCAAGGATCTCAAAAGGGCCAATAAATCGAGGGGACAACTTCCCACTCTTCCCAAATCTCATCAATCCCCGCCTAGGTGATATCTTTAGAAAGACATGATCACCCACCTCAAATACCAAAGGTCTCCTCCTACGATCGGCATACGATTTCTGACAACTCTGGGCTGTAACAAGCCTCCTACGGATAAGCTCAACCTTCTCCGTCGTTTCCCTCACCAACTCCAGACCCAAGAAAGGTGCATCACCCACCTCAGCCCAACAAACTGGAGACCTACACGGTCGGCCATACAAGGCCTCAAACGATGCCATACCGATACTAGACTGGAAACTGTTGTTGTACGCAAACTCCACTAAGGGCAAGTGTCTCTCCCACGACCCACTAAAGTCAAGAACACAACCCCGAAGCATATCCTTAAGGATCTGAACAGTACGCTCGGACTGCCCGTCAGTCTGAAAATGATAAGCCGTGCTAAAGGTCAACTTAGTGCCCAAGGCACTCTGCAAACTCTGCCACAACCTGGCAGTAAAACGAGGATCTCTATTCGAGACAATCGTCACTGGGACCCCGTGCAACCTCACTATGTCCCGAATATACAAGTCGGCAAGATGATCTACCGAATCTTTCACGCGCATAGGAATAAAGTGCGCCGACTTAGTCAACCGGTCTACAACCACCCAAATAGTATCACTACCCGCTGAGTCCTCGGAAGACCTACAACGAAGTCCATAGTGACATGCTCCCACTTCCACTCAGCAATAGGCAAGGGCTGTAACAAACCCGCTGGCCTCTGATGCTCGGCCTTCACTTGCTGACAAGTAAGGCACTTAGACACGAAAGCTGCCACATCTCTCTTCATACCCCGCCACCAAAACTGGTGACCCAAATCCCGATACATCTTAGTGCCTCCCGAATGCACCGCCAGGCGTGAATAATGAAACTCTCGGAGTACCTCCTCTCGGCAAGACTCCGGCACAAACAAACGGTCTTGGTATCTCACACTCAAGTCAGGATACACCGTCAAACCCTTCTCAACCTTCCCACTGGAGATCTTCTCTCAGAGGGATTCCACCTCAAGGTCAACTCTCTATGCCTCTAACACTCGAGTCACAAGTGTAGGCTGCGCAACAACAGAAAACAAGGCCGCAGCCTCAACGGATTCGCCCAGAAGCAAATCAAACTCCCCAAGTGCACCCAACATCTCTCATTCCCGGATGGCTATACTAGCTACGTCACCAACAAATTTCCTGCTAAGGGCATCGGCCACCACATTGGCCTTCCCCGGATGATAATGCAACTCGAAGTCATAATCCTCAATGAACTCCATCCACCTCCTCTGCCTCAAGTTCAAGTCTTTCTGTGTAAACAGATATTTCAGACTCTTATGATCCGAGAATACCTCGAACCGCTCACCATAAAGATAATGCCTCCAAATTTTCAAGGCAAAGATCACAGCTGCTAACTCTAGGTCATGTGTAGGGTAATTTTTCTCGTGTATTTTCAACTGACGTGAGCCATAGGCTACCACTTTCCCCTCTTGCATCAACACACAACCTAAACCCTCTCGTGAGGCATCACAATAAACAGCATAACCCAACCCTCTCTCCGGAATAATCAAGACCGGAGCGGTGGTCAATCTAACTTTCAGCTCTTGGAATGACTTTTCACAAGTCTCACTCCATACAAATTTGACTCCCTTCCAAGTCAGTCTAGTCAACGGCGAAGCTAACCTGGAGAAATCCTTCACAAACCGTCGGTAGTACCCAGCTAACCCCAGAAAACTGCGGAACTCAAAAACATTCTTAGGCTGTGCCCAATCTTGCACTGCCTCTATCTTGGACGTATCAACAGACACCTCTTCCCCGGAGACCACATGTCCTAAGAACTTGACTTCCCCTAGCCAAAACTCACACTTCCCAAACTTAGCATAAAGCTTATGGGCTCTAAGCAACTCAAGCACCACTCTCAAGTGTTCCTCGTGCTCCTCCTCCGAAGGTAAATAAATCAGAATGTCGTCCACGAAGACGACTACAAAACGATCTAAGAATTCCCGGAATATCCGGTTCATCAAATCCATAAACACTGCCGGTGCGTTGGTGAGCCCAAATGGCATCACCAGAAATTCATAGTGGCCATACCGCGTACGGAATGCCGTCTTCGGAATATCCTCCTTACTGACTCTCAACTGGTGGTAACCCGATCTCAAGTCTATCTTAGAGAAACAACGGGAACCCTTCAACTGATCGAACAGATCATCTATACGAGGCATAGGGTACTTATTCTTGACCGTAGCCCGATTCAATTTCCGGTAATTGATACAGAGTCTCAAAGCACCACCTTTCTTTTTAGCAAAGAGGGCCGGTGCTCCTTACGGCAAAACACTAGGACGAATATAGCCCTTATCTAGCAACTCCTGGAGTTGAATCTTCAACTCAACCAACTCGGCTGGGGCGAAACGATAGAAATCGACGCCGTGCTGGGCACTAGGTCAATAGAGAACTCAATCTCTCTGTGAGGTGGCAAACCAACAAGTTCCTCGGGAAAGACGTCCGAGTACTCACAAACCACTCTCGGCAACACAGTCTGGGTCTCATCGCACTCACTACTCAAAAGGCTAGCAAGAAGACCACTCAACTCACTTCGCCCTCGCGGATCATACACTGGTGGTAAAACACTACCAACCCGATCCCCCAGGAAATGGAAATAATCCCCACTCAAGGTACATACTGTGACCCTCTGGCGGTAACAATCAATAACTGCCCGGTATGACGATAACCAGTCCATATCCAAAATAACGTCAAATCCCGACATGGGCATAACTACAAATGGAAAGGGAAGCCGACGATCAGCGACCTCTATATCACAACCTCTACATCCGTGTTCATAATCAACTCACCTCCAACAGGCGATACTACACATATAGGAAATGCTAACTGTGCCAACTCCAATCCCAAAACAGATGCAAATGCAGCAGATATAAAAGAATGAGATGCTCCCGTATCAATCAACACATTAGCAACCAAGTTGCAAAACAAAAAGATACCTCTCACAATAGATGGAGCCGGTACAAGATCCTGTGCGGTAACAGCATACACGCGCCCAGACGGTCTCTGATCTACCTGCTCACCCCTAGGAGCATAAGACTACTGCACAGACTGGGACGATGAAGCCCCCTGATTGGCCCTCGAGGCCTGAACTGACTGAGCTGGTTGATGACTCTGAGTCTGCCTCAAACCAGATGCACCAGATGTGCCACTCAACTGCGGGCAAAACCTCTTCAGGTGCCCTGCTTGACCGCACTGATAACAAGAGAGCGGCTGGCCTCTACCCTGGCTCTGGTTCTAAGGTCGAGCCGAAGATGATACTGCTCTCTGTCCTCCTCCCTTCTGTGGGCAAACTAGAGACTTGTGGCCCAGCTGACCACATTTGAAACAAGTAATGTCTCCCTGGCTGCCTTTCCCAGAACCTGTACTCGGCACTGGAAAAGTCGATCTAGTAAAGCTACTCTGAGACTGCTGAGGGTTAAAACCTCTATGTCTCCTGCCATCACTCTGGCCATCCTGGCTCCTCTTGGAGCCTTTCTGCCCCTCCTCCTCCTCCTGCATCATGATCTCCATATGGGCTGCAGCATCAACCAGATGCCCATAATCTCGAATCATAGTCCCTCCAACTCTCAGCTTGAGGCCGCGCCTCAACTTCTTCTTAAACTCTATACAACGGCGTTCCTCAGACGCCACCAGTTCAGGTGCAAACCTGGATAAGCTAGTAAATGCGGCCTCAAACTCGGCCACTGAAGAACTCTGCTGCTTAAGCTGGCAGAACTGATCTCTCAACCTTTCCTTAACTGCTGGAGACAGGAACTTCTCCTGGAAAGCATCTACAAAGGCCTCCCAAGTCCCTCCGATACGATTCTTCGTGAACTTCCACCACTGACCCACATCCCCCTTTAGCTGGAAAGATGCCAAGGTCACTTTCAACACCCCGTCTTCGATGCCAAGCATCTCAAACGTCTTCGTTGTCTGTTCGAGCCATTCATCTGCCTTAAGTGGCTCTTTTGGATCACCTACAAATTCGTCCGAGTTGGACTGGAAGAACTCCCTCTTCAGAAAAGACGGTCCTGTATCTGCAACATGGACCTGGGCTTGATTCTCAGCCCTGAGAATGCCCACAGACTCCCTGAATGCCCTACTATCTCTCGGGCCAAGGCGCCCATAGCTTGCTGACCTACTGGCTCGGCCACATTGGCCTGACCAACTCCTTCCTACTATTCCGGAATTTCCTCCGGCATAGGCATTTCCTGCCTACCCTGCTATAACAAGTCCGCGAGGGACCTCATGGGTTACAGTTCGGACTCAATTTGTCACGGTTCTTAATCTGAACCAAAGAGTCCAAATCCGGCAAATCGTTTTGAGAAAACAGATTTTGAAAGAAGTGCCAAACATGGACTCCTTCGCCAGATACAGAGTCGCCACCTAAATATTTTTTATGGGGGAATTTAGGAAACCCTGACTCGGTGCCAAAGGCCACGTGTCCGTCATCACCAAAGTTGCCTCGGCTCGGGAACTTGGGTACGATTGGGGAAGGTCAGCTATGAGCACCCCCTCTCGCCCGATCCGAAGATCGGCGTCTACTAACCGTGATATCCTATTTTGAAAAACATGCGTTCTTATTCCGGTTATTAGCCTAGAATTACTATGTGATGCGCACAGCAAACAAGTATAGACCAGATCGCCTAATTTGGAACAAAACATTGCATATCCGTTTATTTGGAAAACGTTTTGGAGTTTGCTACTCACAAGTAGGCTAAAAATACGAATTTCAATGAGCTGTTCCAACTCAAACAATCCAACCTTCACCCACAGGCATTCAGGCAGTTAATCAAGTAAGCATCTAGCCTCATGGTAATCATGCTATCATGGCAAACATTCACACTCATGTAAGATGCTAAAGCATAAAGAGCTCACCTAGTACTCCGCGCCAAAACAAGAACATGTTAGCAATCATGCATGATCCAAGTCCATGTTTAAATGCCTAATGCAACGCATACGGAATGTCATTAGAGTAGGCTCGGCTAGTCTATAAATGACATGTGAAAATGCACAAATAGCATGTATTCAAGTTAGATTTGAAATACTTTATGCAGTTAGCATGATGCGCCGAGCCCGGTGCTTGCAATACTGATGAATGATGCACGCATGCATAGCATAAGGTATGCTAAAGTAAACATGCCCTAAACTAACCATCGAAAACAGGTGAGTAAAAGGGAGAAAGAAGTGGGGGTTTGGAAGACATGCACACACACGCACCCACACTTATTACAAATTCGCCCTCGCTCGGAGGGACCAAAAGAATAATACAAATTAATTAACCTACAAGATAATTAATTATTACAGACCACCTAATTAATTGACAAATCAATTGAATATAATTAAGCAGTAAACAGCAGCCTCGGGAAGAGGGTCCAATGCATACGCGCTCGGCTCCGCTCGGAAGTCACTGCCATGCACAAGATGCCTCTGCTTTGGCTGTTATCCTCCTCTGAAGACTGCACAAGTCCCAGGGTTGCTTCTCTGAATGCTGTAGAACACCACCGGCTGAAGGGATTGGTCACCGGCCATGTATGATGGTCACCGGCCACAAAATGATCCATCGGCCAACAATGGATGGCCGGTCGGCACTGAAGATGGCCGGCCGGCCAAATCTTCCTGCAAAAACTGGTTTGACAGCAGCAGAGGACAGAACTTGGCATGGCAATGCATTTCAAGCAATGTATGCATCAACTATACTCCTTATCATGTGTATGACTCAAAAGAGGATGAGCCTCGATTCTCGGACCACCAATCACACATTTCCATGCATGATGGCCCAAAGAATCAAGTGTGCATGTTGATATGGAATGTAATGCATATAAGCAAATAAAGGGGCTCAACCTCTGTCATAAGCAATTCAAGAGGCAAAGCATGCATGCCAATGCAATGCAATCCTAAGCATGTCGACTAGTATGCAAAATGGACAATGCAAGCAAGCAATGCATGTTAGGCGCACAACCTAAAAAATACATGTAAGGCATGAAGCAATGCAACCTACAAGTATGCAAGGTGTAATCTAAACATACAAGTATGCAAGGCATGTAACATCAATGTTAATGACACACATGCAATAACATGAAAGGCATAACACATGTAAATATGCAAAGCAACTTAACACATGAAACATGCCAAATGCGATGACACTTAAACATGCAACATGTTAATAGGCTAAGTACCTAAACATACAAACATGTATAGCATGCAACAACATGCCAAAGGGATGGTCTTAAACTAATTTGGACAGCTCTCTACTAGGTCCAAAACAGCGGCCAAAACGATGCAACAAAGGCATGAAAACACACACACACAAGCATGCATGCACAAGGGCCTAAACATGGAGCATAAGCCATCAACTCTTCAAAACATGAAAGGGATGGAAAATGCAAGTATATAAGCACATCATGAGGTCTGAAATAACATACCAAGTGATTCCAAACCACTGAAACAAAGCAAGGATGGCATGCTAGAGGGGCCAATGCTTAAGGCATACAAGGGGGATTGCATGGTAGCTATACAAAGCAAATCATGGATGACCCAAACAACCAAAAACAGTCCTCAAGCACACTAAAATATGCATAAAAGCTTCAAAAAGCTTGGCCAAAATATGTGAGCATGGTAGTCTAAATGCTATGCATGTATTGAGGCAAATCATGGCATTACAAGGCATTTATGCTAAGCAAGCATGGTGTACCAAAACCAACTAAAAACAGAGCTATATTATGACATAATAAGCATAAATATCAGTCAAGGCATGGCCAACATGAACCTAAACATGGTGCTCACTAAAGAGGCAAAAATGACCCTTTTCAAGGACAACAAGGAGAGGGGGTGGCCCTCTCCTTCCTAGAACCTCAAGGCACTATCCTCACCTCTGAAATCCCTCAAGATTTTAGTGGTGAGGAGGCCCAAACACAATGGTCCCGGAGCTCAACCAAAATGGCACAAAACAAAGGCCAAACAAGCCTTAAGAGGGGTCAAACAACCCCAAAGCTTAAAATACCCTTAACAAACTATTTAGAGTAGACAAAAACAAGACTTTTCTATGTTATATGTTAAACTCAAAAACAGTTGCAAGATAGGCAAAAAAAGCTTTGCAAAAATGGGGTAAAAAGGGACAAAAGTCTTACCCTTGTAGACCCTCTTCACAAACAATGTTCCAGCAGCACTTTTGGTTCCAAACCAGTCCAAAAGCTTCAAGGAAAGACCTCTGGTACCTCAGCAACCAAGAAAAGGTGTGATGGTGGGTGTTTGTGCACAAAAATGAAACTAAACACACACTAAACACAAGAGAGAGAGATATAGAGATAGAGGATATATGTAAACCTTAACCCTAAAGCTCAAGCTTTGAAAATGTTGTCTAAATTGTCTAACCCCAAAACAAAAGAGAAGAGGTTCTCTTTTATAGACAATTTGTCTTGTAAAGCTTCCAAAGGAAGCTAACAAGAGGGAAATCCCTCCATACATGTGTATGGAGGGGGTGAAAGTGTATGCCAGCTGCACAAAAATATCTGCAAAAGCAGACGCACAGTAGTCGGTCGGCCAAAAGTGCAATTGACCAAAGAAAGATAGCCGGCCAGCCATTTGGCCGGTGACAACAAAGCACAGCCGGTGGCCTCAAGCCATGGCCGGTGGAGTGTGGAGATGGCCCACAAGCCATTCCCTGTCCCTCCAAGGCAAAGCACAAGTGTTTGGTGCAAAACCAGACACGAAACAGTAGAGTCGAGAGATCCTGAGGAAAGGCGCATAGCCGAGACCTCCGGGAACTCAAGACGAACACAAACATAGATGATCCTCGAGTGTTCAAGCGGTGACGTCCAAGTCTTGAGGACGGTCAAAAATGGGGTGTCTACAGTTGCCTCTCTTTGACAGAACTCGAAAGTCACAAAGTGACGAGAGTGATTGTCAAAGCCCAAATACGACCCATTTTTGACAAGACCGAAGACTTAGACAAAGCATGCAAGACAGACAAGTTATGCGCCCGAAGGCAGGGGCAAAATGTAAGACAATGCACAGAGCCGGGCATAACTTATGATCATGCAAAGAAAGCTGTAACGAAGCATATACAATGCGACAGTTTTAAGCTAGCATACACCAAACTACACTACAATGCAGAAAGGATGTAAGAGAATTATGCAATTCTCGATACGTCTCACTCGGAGAATACAATACCTGCCCGGTTCGTCTAGTTGCACCAACCTCAAATGAACCGTACATACAATATCGTGCCTGCAAAGAAAGCAAACTTAACGGGTACAATATCGTTAGCAACATGTATAACATGCAAAATGAATGCAACATGCATAACATGCAAAATGATATGCAATATATGAAATATATACAAAACTACGTATAATAATGCAAATGAAAATGCAATGCAATTGAAACAATGCAAATGATATGCAATGCAATCGAATCATGATCCAATCATGAGCGGTTCAAAACCACACAAATGTCAAATAGATTAATGGAAGTAACAAGTCCGTCTACCATAGAAAAGGTGCCGCAACCCTCAAAGCGCGTACACATGCAGAACTATGAGTGATGTAAACAGACACAAGAACAAGTATTGGGTGGAATGACATAAGTGGGGAAACAACCCGCTAACGAAAAAACAATGATCCTAATGCTGGATGCAAAAATTACACTACAATGTAATATATACAATGGATATGGCATGCAGCCAAACCAAATCTTGCCTAGGAAAGGCATGGACACAAACAAGCCGCGTCTAACACAGAAAAGGTGCCGCCACCCTCAAACCAAGTTCATCAAGGAATAGGCGCGTACACATGCAGAACTGTGCTTCGACGTGAAAAGTATGAGCACATACCAAACCAAGCTCAACAAGGAAAGGTGCAAGCCATGGATGGAGGTGATGCAATGGATGCATGCAAGCTACAATGCGATATCTACAATATGCAATGGAATAGATAGATACGATGGATAAGGCACGCAGGCCAAACCAAGTCTTGCCTAGGAAAGGCATGTACACAAACGAAACGCGTCTAACGCAGAAAAGGTGCCGCCACCCTCACACCAAGTTCATCAAGGAATAGGCGCGTACACATGCAGAACTGTGCTTCGACGTGAAAAGTATGAGCACATACGAAACCAAGCTCAACAAGGAAAGGCGCAAGCCATAGGTGGAAGTGATGCACTGGATGCATGTAAGCTACAATGCGATATCTATAATATGCACTGGAATGGATAGATACGATGGATAAGGCACGCAGGCCAAACCAAATCTTGCCTAGGAAAGGCATGTACACAAACGAAACGCGTCTAACACAGAAAAGGTGCCGCCACCCTCAAACCAAGTTCATCAAGGAATATGCGCGTACACATGCAGAACTGTGCTTCAACGTGAAAAGTATGAGCACATACGAAACCAAGCTTAACAAGGAAAGGCGCAAGCCATAGGTGGAAGTGATGCAATGGATGCATGCAAGCTACAATGCGATATCTACAATATGCACTGGAATGGATATTTACAGGGGAAATGCATGACATATGCACTATATTACAATGAAATGCATGACAATGCAATATTTGAAATGGGATGCACGACATATGCAGTATTTACAATGATGCATGACATATGCATTTGTGTTTTTTTTTTGTTTTTTGAAATGCATGACATATGCAGTATTTACAATGATGCATGACATATGCATTATATACAATGATGCATGACACATGCATGTGTTGTGCACACCAATGCACCGAAGGTCTTGCACCTTCCAAGGATTTAAGGTCTCCTAGACCGTCTGATGGGGAAATGCATAATAATGCAAGTGAACTTAGAATGCATGGCAATGCGTGACTTTGAAATGCGTGGCAATGCATGTGAGTTTGAAATGCATGACAATGCAACCGAGCGGTTTTAAGGTCTCGCCAGACCAAGCGGGTTTAAGGTCTCGCTAGACCGTGTGTGTTTAAGGTCTCGCCAGACCGGGCGTATTTAAGGTCTCGCCAGACCGTGCGTACACAGGGCAGTGTGATGCGCAAAATAGCGCGATTGAATGCGTGCAAAATGCAATGAGATGCGCAAAACAGCGCGATGCGTTAGACAACGCGATTGAAATGCAATGCACACGACAATGCGATTGAGGTGCGCAAGATAACGCGATTGAATGCATGCAAACTGCAATGAGATGCGCAAAATAGCGCGATGCGTTGGACAACGCGAGTGCACAAGACAGTGCGATGCGCTAAACAGCGCGATGAAGTGCGTAGGATAGCGCGATTGAATGCATGCAAAATGCAATGAGATGCGCAAAACAACGCGATGGATTTGAAATGCACATGGGGCAACTTTCGAATCTTGGACAAAGACAAAAGGATATGGAAAGGATACACTTTGCACGTATTCGAGTGCCACGCACTGAAGACACGGCCCGAGGTTGAAACGGAGGCCGGTTGAGCTTCGAAAATGCACTGTTCTTGTACTATCTTAAGCAATGAAGGTCCCAAACCACTCATTTGACCCAAAAAAGGTTGTAAGAGGCTCACCGGCCGGAAGGTGAAGTCACTGGCCATTCACCGGCCACCAAAAAAACATTACCGGCCAAATATTTGGCCGGCCGGCCAAAAATGTAGGCGACCGACCAAAAATGCTTGATTCGGGGCAGTTCTGACTTTTCGCCTTGGGTCTTTTAAAATAGGGTTTCAAACCCTATTTTCTTCACTTCCCCTAGCCGAAAACTCATTTTCTCTCTCTCTAGAGCATTTTTCTCCTCTTATTCTCCCATTTTCTTGCGTTTTAGCCCCCGTTTCATCGTCCGATTCGCGATCTCCTTCACGTTTCAAACATTTTGAACCGAACATTTCTTTGTTTCGGTGTTTCCTTTGCTATTTCCACTTTTTGGGGTTTGTTCCCCTCGAGTTTCTCTCGATTTCCGTACATTTTCCACTCCCCGGCTTTTCCAGCCATTTTCCACCCTCTCGGGGGTTGACTTTTTGTTGACCTTTCGCATTCTAGCCCCGTTTCACTTTCCCGGCCATTTTTGCACGACTTTTGACATGCCGGACGACATCCCACAGGGCGGGACTCCCCCGGAGCATGAGATGGATCCCGGGGCCGAGCTTCTCCCCCTGAGCGTCCGTCCATTCGACCCGGCGACCTACCGGCCGGCGATCCACGTCTTGTCTCCCGACGAACTTCGCCAGTTTCGGAGCTTTGATAGGGCGATGCCTCCAGAGCTTCTCTTGCGTGAGCCTACATCTCATCTGTCCTTCGGCGCTTCCGAGGTAACATTCATTCCTCTATTTTACTTTCCGCGACATAGAACACTTAACTGCCGACTGCCATAGCCGATTATATTCTTTAACTGCTTAGCTCAGATACACTGATGCATTGTATATTGTAGCTAACTGTGAACACACTTGCAATTGATATCTGTTTGAAACTGACACGTGCACACCCACTGCACTGGCCCTGAAACACTCAAACACGCTGACACATCACACGTTGTAGTTCACTGTAAGCACACCGACACCCGATATCTGTTTGAATCTGAAAACATGCACACATGCTATATTTGCACTGAACCACTCAAACACGCTGACACATCACACGTTGTAGTTCACTGTAAGCACACCGGCACCCGGTATCTGTTTGAATCTGAAAAACTTGCACACATGCTATATTTGCACTGAACCACTCAAACACGCTGACACATCACAAGTTGTAGTTCACTGTAAGCACACCGGCACCCGATATCTATTTGAATCTGAAAACATGCACACATGCTATATTTGCACTGAACCATTCAAACACACTGACACATAACACGTTGTAGTTCACTGTAAGCACACCGGCACCCGGTATCTGTTTGAATCTAAAAAACTTGCACACATGCTATATCTATCTCAATTTTGAATGCCTTTCAAAACTGGTATATTTAGCATTGCTTCGCGATTGTTTGCTTGAAAACAGGGAGATTCCCATACCGTCCGGGGGTATGGGAACATCGCCGCTCGAGATTGGTACGCAGAGCTACCCGATGCGGTTCGCCACATCGTGGATCAGGCCGGCTTCGGCGCATTCTGCAGAGGACTATCCAGGCTTACCACGAGCAGGCCTCTCCTCGCCGCTCTAGCAGAGAGGTGGTGGGACACCACCGATTCATTCCACCTCTCTGCGACGGGAGACATGACGATGACTCCCTATAATTTCTCGATGCTCACAGGCATCGGGGTAGGGGGGATCCGATCCCCTTTGACACTGATATGGACAAATGGACGGCTGCTCAGATGCACCTGCTCGGCGAGGTGCCGCCTCTTGCGCGTCCTGGCTTCGTTCGATACTCATGGTTCGAGGTCCAGTTCAGGGTTCAGCCAGCCCTAGTAGAGGAGGCTCCGATGACTCAGGAGGCTGTGGAGCGATATGCGCGCGGTTTTCTGATGTTTCTACTGGGGACGACTATTTTCGCCGACCGGGCGAATACCGTGCCCCTCTGTCTGCTCAGCGCCTTAGTAGATGTCACACAGATCCTGCACTATAACTGGGGTGGCGCCGCTCTGGCCACACTCTACGGATACATGAGCTCGGCTTCCCGTGGCAGCGGACAGTTGCTCGGGGGCTACTGGCGTGCTTGGGAGGTACATTTCTTTTTCTACTTTACTTTCCTGCTTTCTATTATCTGTACTCTGTACACTGCACACACTGCGGTCTGCTTCACGCTGGCTGTATACTGCACACACGGCACACATATACTCTGCTTTACACCGACTGTACACTGCTCACACTGTACACTCTGCACAATACACTGCACAATACACGGCTCTGTTATTTCTGCTTTGTTCTGCATTCTGCTTTATCTGATAAGCATACTGGTATTTGCTCTGCAGTTGTGGGTCTACGCCTACTTTCCCAGACTAGCCCCAGTGCCAGACGTGGAGACCCCTCTCGTTGTCCCGTTCTCGCGCCGCTTCGACGGGAGGTGCGTACGGAGGCCCCGGGAGACGTTTAGCTTCTTCCGCCGCTATTTTGACACCATCACCCCCGCAGAGGTACGTTCAACTTTGCAGTTTATTTACGCTTTGCTTTTCACTGTATGTTTTCAATAACAGTAGATAACAAACTGTATTTCATTTTTAGATCACCTGGCAGCCTTGGGCTCCGTTGCCGGCGACGATTCGGGACCGATTTGCCGGTGCTGAGGAGACCTCGCGTTTTCGGATTCTGCTGGAGGGCCCGGTCTGTCGGGCTTGGTACCTAGGTGAGCGTTTCTTGCGCCAGACCCTAGGGTTACCAGAGCAGATAGTCCCGGTTCACCCTCCTGAGCATATGAGGGAGACCGAGAGATTCACTGCCGAGCAGATGGCCGACTACACTATCGGCTGGGAGACGATCCGCTTCCGAGGCATAGGCGACTACAGAGAGTACGTGCAGACACGTATCATGCGGCCTCTGAGTGGTGGCCGTCGAGTTGAGGGAGAGAGGCCCGTGGCGCCAGCAGCTAGGGCAGGAGCGGGGGCTGGAGCAGGAGCGTCGAGGAGAGCCCGGGTCCGCGGCAGGGGTGGACCTCAGAGAGGGCGGGGGGCTGGTTGGCCTGTTCTGCCCACCTCGCTGACATACAGAGGACAGGGTGGGGCAACCTACCAGATTCCCTTCGCCCCTCCTCCGGCTGATCACGAGTTGGTCGGTTTCCACGACTTGCCTCCGGTATGTACTACTGTATTTTGCATCTTGCATTGGTATTTCATTTCAGTTTATTTGATATTCCGCAGAATACTGATGCATCTGATACTTTTGCAGGCTTCCTCCGAGTACACCCGGCAGTCCCTGGAGTTGAATGCCTCCATGATGGGGATGCTACAGTGGACCTTCGACCTCCTGGCCCTTTACAGCATTTCGGTATGTTCTTCTTACCACAGTCTCAAACCATACATAAACTGCCCCACATAATCCGATGCACAACACAACACTTGACACACTGATCTCACGGCATTTGATACACTGTACTCATACATTGAATTTTGCACTGATAAACTGCTCACAGTATCCACACACTGTACTTATACATTGCATTCTGCACTGATAAACTGCTCACAGTATTCACACACTGTACTCATACATTGCATTCTGCACTGATGAACTGCTTACAGTATTCACACACTGTACTCATACATTGCATTCTGCACTGATAAACTGCTCACAGTATTCACACACTGTACTCATACATTGCATTCGGAACTGATAAACTGCTCATAGTATATTGATGCGTTTGCCTTTTATGCTTTTCAGCCTCCCTTCCAGATTCCCACCGTAGGAGGTGTTCCAGCCAGGCCTTCTATTCCTGCCGGAGAAGATGGAGAGGGCAGAGTATTCCCCCGCACCAAGGCGGGGCGCACTCACGTCGGGAGTAGCTCACGGGCTCCAGTCCTTGATGATGATGAGGAGGAGTCGAAGACTGAGGCGGAGGCAGAGTCGTCGTCGGAGGAGACCGGAGATGGCTCGAACTCGGGCTCTGATGACAGTGCTGATGATGCTCCTGGACCTTCGTCCAGGAAGAGGACTAGGATGGACCCTCAGGCCTGAGGCCACTCGACATTTGATACAGATTTTGCTGTTTTTCTTCTTTTTTGTACTTTTTCCTTTTTGTTGGTAGCTAGGGTACCTTGTACTGCCGCGGGCAGATTTTGTTTCCAAAACTTATGTACTTGAAAAGATGATGGAATGAAACAAACTTTTTGTCTGAAAAAGTGTTACATTTGTATATCTCATACATTGCATTGCATCACGCCATATTACACCTCAATGTAAATGAAATTGATTTGTTGTCTGAAAATTGAACACTTGCACTGTAATAATCAGATAACTAACCAGCCAACAGTAAAACAACCCAAGCAACCCACTGCCTGATTCTGAACACACAGCCCTTACTCTACTGGGGACTAATCTGCACGCAGCCCATAACACAGCACTCGGTTCATTCTGCAGACGGCAAATCCTGAACAAACAGCCCAATCTGACAAGACGGAATACGAAGGTGAAACCGGCTGGAGTTGAAACACACTCAGATGCCCCAAATTTTCCTTTTCTCCTTTTGCTTCACCTAAATGTAGAGAATGGCACAGCACTCTGAGCATAAGCGATTTTTGGAATTGAAAAAGGGTTTTTTAATCACGATATCGAGCCTAACACTGAATACAGCGAGAAAGACTCGAACAAAAGGTACATGACCTAAACACAACGAGACACGCTCGGAAAAGACCCAAAACGAAAGTTGGGCTAAACAAGACAACAGACACGACACACAGACGTGTTTACAAAAACGAAAGACCTCAAATCTCGGGGAGCCAGTTCCTCTGGGTATGTTTCCCACCCTTTCTGATTTGTGATTCTCACATCACTCGGCCCTCAGACTCGGTTTTTCTCTCACAACCTTTTCATCACTTTTCTCTCGACTTACACCTCTCTATTCTTTATTCTCTCATTTTCCATCCCTCCCCAGAGTGATTGATAGATGAATAGGAAGTCGTGGGTTCACGCCCAACATTATTAGCTCGCGGCTAGTTCTTCCGGCGACATTTAGTCGATGTTCCGGATGGGGAATGGAGTATCTTGATTCATTCCGATTTGTGCTTTGCACTTGGCCTAATACCTCGTTGCTTGGAGGGTGAGAGAGCTTTCAGCCCTTTACTGATAGCTTCAGTGGTGTCTTTTTTTGGCAAATGAAGTGTCTTTCTGGCAAGTATTGACAATCGGGGGAAAGACAGGGAGTCTGGCTCAACTGTGCCCCTAGTTCATCATTTTGATCATTTTTTGTTTTGGTTTTCTACTAAAACAGTTTTGACCAATATGAGAGTTAGATTAACATGCTTGTTCGATTTTTGATTTCAAAATCATGCGAGTTAGACTATGAGCACTGAAAATTTTCCTTTTTTGGGTCCAAACTATGGTCTAGTTTTGGAAAATGAAATAGTTTTCGAGAAAATAGTCAACCTCAGTAAAACTTTTCAAAAACTATTTTTGCGAACAGCCAATGCTAAACAAGCATGGAACCTACCCTCGAGATGCGCAACCTCGGATCGGAGACAATGGAAAATTGCCCCTTGCTTGAAAGGGGTGCATGGCAACGGAAAGTTGCCCCTGGTTTAAACGGTGACTCACAGCAACTCATGGCAACGGAAAGTTGCCCCTTGTTTGGATGATGCCGCAGCGCATTTTGAAAACCAGTCCTCATCGGTGATGCTTGCAAACGAACTCTCGGACACGGAGAAGACGAAGACAGTCAAAACCAATATATGGACACAGTCACTGTGAAAGTGTTGGTGGCTGGACTTCACGAGGAAGTTTACTGCATAGTTCCGGTTGTCACAACCGATCTATCGGATCCAGAGGGCAAGGATGATCAAAACCATTACATGGACTGAGACGCTATGAAAGCGTTGGGGGCTGGACTTCAGGACGAAGTTGCCTACGTATCCTAAACATGGGAATCAAGCCTTACGTAGTTCCGGTTAAGGTACACTCGGGTATTTTAACCTTCACTTTTTTAGGCTCTAACGTTTGCCAAGGTGCCCGATGCGGGTTTTCGACCTTACGAGCTTTTTTTTCTGTTTTTCTTTTCTTTTCTCTTTTTTGCATATATATTTTTTTGCTTTTGTATTTTTTGCATTTTTTGTTTTTGTATGTTTCTTTTTTTTTTCTTTTTTCTCTTTTTTTTCCTTTTTGTTCTTTTTCTTGCTCTAACTTTTTCCTGGGTCGCCCTTCCGGGTTTTCGGCCCAGCGAGCCTCTCAAGGGTAAAAGTGTAGCTTTGTCCATATCAAATGGTTTTGAGATCCTGAAGTCATCTGAATCCAGGAGAATGGTTGATGTTCACTGATGATGTAGGAGTCCATCCAATGGGGGCTGAACTTGCCCCTAGTGTTGTGGATAGGAACTCAGTTGTCCTTTAGCAATACCTTGTTCTTTCTTCCCTTCTGGGGTTTGGCATTCTTGCCGATCTTCATTGATTTGTGGAATGATCCATCTTCGGCTCTTCGAGCACATTTGAAATTCTTTGCCCCTAGTTCCAGGGGTGCTTCTGATCTAGCTTTGCAAGCTTCTTTCGATGACATCTGATCTTATTGATCTGACTTTCTTGCCTCTTGTTCGAGGGCTGCTTTGAATCTGGCCACACAGGCCTCACGTTGCGGTTGATTGTTGATCATTCTAAATTCAAGGTCAAGGCTTTGAGAGTGGGGGGGGGGGGGGGCGAGTCCCGGAGCTGAGAGCGATCCTAGGCTGTACAATCTCAAGAGTGATTCCACACAGGTCTTCGTAAGATCGCGCAAAACAGTTTTTGAAATCTTTTAAGAAAGTGACAAATCGCTCGCGCCGAAGACAATGTAGAACCAATCTGGATCAAGTCAGGATCCTTCTCAATACTCACATTAACAAGCATGATCTCGATCATTAAGGGCTTAGCATGCCTCTCTTTCTCTCAATTGATCAAATTTTGCAAAACCCGAGGAATTCCTTCCTCTTCGTTTTTTATCACAATGTTTCGAAAAAAGTTTTGGAAAACTTAGGTCAATGCAACGAATTCAAGGCACAGAAAAGACACAGCTTCTAGTCAAATACTGCCATCTCATTTAGAATTTCTGGTACGACTGGCACACGGCAGAAGCAAACACAAAAGCATAAAAAAACCACTACTGTTCATTCAAATCTGTTGGCATTACTGGCTCCAAGGCAGAAACAGACTCAAAAGAAAACAAAAAGACAAACACAAAACAAGCAAGTGATGTTTGAGGTAACATCCCCGAAATCACCCGACTCTTAACAAAACAGGACTGACTCGATACAACAAGACAGACCCGACTGACTCAATATGAAAAGACTGACTCAAAACAAAGAGACAGACTCCAAACAAAACAACAGAACTGACTCAATACCCAAGCCAGAACGTACAAAACCCAGCATTCACAAATGCTCAAAATAGTGCGTGCCATACACCACATCCGAAATAAACTGAACGCCGCCCGCAGGTGGTTCATCCCCCGATCACATCACATTATCCCCCATAAGTTCTCTGATCAAGTGTCGATAGACTTTGTAGGACCTGGTGCGGGGATGACCCCGTTGTCAATCAAATTTTGTATCTCGTGGTGGAGACGGACACAACTGTCGGTGTCATGACCGGTTTGTTGATGGAAAGCACAGTACTTAGCCGAGTCATGCTTTGGAGGGAGAGGATCGGATAGAGGCCGTTGTTCTAACGGTTTCAGATGTCCTTTCCTGAGTAGGCCCCCTAGAGCTTTTGACAAAGGCATATAGAGTGGGGTGAAAACCCTCTTGCCTCGGGGTAGATAATCCGAAGTTCGGGGGTTTGGATTGGATGCACCAACAAAGGGGGTGGCTGTTCTTGGTGTAGTGGTGGTGACCATGCCCACTTTGGAAGATCTTGCAACTGCATCACCACTGGTGGTCACATTCGAACTGCGAGAAAATACCCTCCTGGGCTGCTCCTTCTCCTGGTCAATGAGGCCCTGCTTCATAGCATCCTCGATCTGTACTCCCATCTCATGTAAGTCTGAAAAGGTGGGGAAGGGGAGCACAATCATCTTTTGCATAAGCTTGGGTTAGAGGTTGCGCACAACCATCCGAATCTGATCTTTGTCGGAAGGCCTTGTAGTCATCATTGAGGCCTTTGCTCTCCATCTCGTCACGAACTCTAAAAAACCCTCATTTGGCTCTTGGCGGGTGACTTCAAGATCACAAGTTGTGACCTCAATTTGTGTGTTGTAGGAGTATTGATTACTGAAGGCCTCAGTTATCTCTTCCCAATTCTGTTTCACAGAGTTCTCTAATTTCGCATACCAGACCGCGGCTATCCCAGACAAGGTTCGGCCGAATAGTGACAGCTTCTGGGTTGTGGTCAAACCCATTGGCCTCAGAATATCGGAAAACAGTTGGAGGTGCACCATTGGGTCTTCAGAGCCATCGAATCGATCGATATGTGGCATCTTGAACCGATCCGGTAATGTCACCACTGAGTCGGTATAACCATCCTCTATATCAGGAATAGAGTGGGCCCCCTGAGACTTTTTGAACAATTTCTCAAGCTTGCTTACTTTCAATGCTGTGGGGTCTGCTTTGAACTCAAAGGGGGAGTCTGGTAGGTTGATGGGTGTTTGAGATAGCTGGGGTAGAACCGGGGGCAGAGTCGGCCCTGTTGGGATGTCTGTATCCTCCTGGACATTCCAGACATTCGCCGTCTCCCCGGGTATTGGAACTCTTGGTGGGGGAGGAGCTTGGTGTGAAGCTGATGCTCCAGTTTGCTGCTCTAGCCTGGCAATTGTCTCTACCTGTTGGGCTATAACCACAGCGTGTTGCTTGGTGAATTCTGCTTGACAGACAACGTCTTGCTGCATGGCTTTCATACTATCCTGGAGTTGGCGCACCACCTCTTCCAGACTCGACATATTGTCCCGGTCTAACTGAGCAACCGGTGTATCTCCCTGAGGTAAAAAATAGATATCTCAACCCAATTGCGCGCAGGTGAGATGGATAATGACTGCTGATCCGAAAACTGTTGAGTTGATGATCTGTGCCTGACTGGCGTTTTTACCCTGCCTCTGGCAAAGGAACACTGATTGCCCTTGAACTAAATCTCTGACCCGACAAAGTCTATCAGCACAAGTTCAATGTACCTGGGGGATAGTGGAGCCTTCTGAAGCTATAGTTCCAGGACTACCTAGCAAAGGAGAAAACAAACAGTATCTCAGTTCAATTTCACTGGAACGGAGATGAGCATAGCGGAACGACTGTACTCAATACTGATCACTGTTCCCCAAATAACTGTCCCAAAACTGATACCCTCAGGTAAAACTGATTCCCCAAATATTGATGCCCGCAGGCCTGATACCCAGACTTGCAAACTGATACATGCATTCCCTGTAGAGATACACTCTAAAAGCACATAGCATGTAAAAGAGAGCCAAAACACCCCTATGTTGGGGTATGGTTTCCCTGTCCTATTTTGTCAAGAGCTAGGGTTTCACTACGCACACAGCGGTTTCAAACAACCTAACATCGGGTAAGCAACCTGTCCTAGTTTGGAATGGTCACTATGGATTTCGATATGCACTAGGTCGAATGGTCGAAAAGGGTGCCCCGGTAAAACCGGGGTTTGTGTTCCCATGCTGGCAGAGCCCGTAACCGGTCAGCCTTATGGCACGCTTCTCGAAGCGAGCCTCCGGCAAACCGCTCAGGAATAGCAGATGGCCAACACGGTGTCCTAGGCGCACCAATGCACATGCAATGCAAAGAAACACATAAGTGAAATCAAAACAGGATATCACGAGTTCGAGTCAAGCTCTCTAAACCTCCCCAGCAGAGTCGCCAGAAACTGTAACAAGTCCGCGAGGGACCTCATGGGTTACAGTTCGGACTCAATTTGTCACGGTTCTTAATCTGAACCAAAGAGTCCAAATCCGGCAAATCGTTTTGAGAAAACAGATTTTGAAAGAAGTGCCAAACATGGACTGCTTCGCCAGATACAGAGTCACCACCTAAATATTTTTTATGGGGGAATTTAGGAAACCCTGACTCGGTGCCAAAGGCCACGTGTCCGTCATCACCAAAGTTGCCTCGGCTCGGGAACTTGGGTACGATTGGGGAAAGTCAGCTATGAGCACCCCCTCTCGCCCGATCCGAAGATCGGCCTCTACTAACCGTGATATCCTATTTTGAAAAACATGCGTTCTTATTCCGGTTATTAGCCTAGAATTACTATGTGATGCGCACAGCAAACAAGTATAGACCAGATCGCCTAATTTGGAACAAAACATTGCATATCCGTTTATTTGGAAAACGTTTTGGAGTTTGCTACTCACAAGTAGGCTAAAAATACGAATTTCAATGAGCTGTTCCAACTCAAACAATCCAACCTTCACCCACAGGCATTCAGGCAGTTAATCAAGTAAGCATCTAGCCTCATGGTAATCATGCTATCATGGCAAACATTCACACTCATGTGAGATGCTAAAGCATAAAGAGCTCACCTAGTACTCCGCACCAAAACAAGAACATGTTAGCAATCATGCATGATCCAAGTCCATGTTTAAATGCCTAATGCAACGCATACGGAATGTCAGTAGAGTAGGCTCGGCTAGTCTATAAATGACATGTGAAAATGCACAAATAGCATGTATTCAAGTTAGATTTGAAATACTTTATGCAGTTAGCATGATGCGCCGAGCTCGGTGCATGCAATACTGATGAATGATGCACGCATGCATAGCATAAGGTATGCTAAAGTAAACATGCCCTAAACTAACAATCGAAAATAGGTGAGTAAAAGGGAGAAAGAAGTGGGGGTTTGGAAGACATGCACACACACGCACCCACACTTATTACAAATTCGCCCTCGCTCGGAGGGACCAAAAGAATAATACAAATTAATTAACCTACAAGCTAATTAATTATTACAGACCACCTAATTAATTGACAAATCAATTGAATATAATTAAGCAGTAAACAGCAGCCTCGGGAAGAAGGTCCAATGCACACGCGCTCGGCTCCGCTCAGAAGTCACTGCCATGCACAAGATGCCTCTGCTTTGGCTGTTATCCTCCTCTGAAGACTGCACAAGTCCCAGGGTTGCTTCTCTGAATGCTGTAGAACACCACCGGCTGAAGGGATTGGTCACCGGCCATGTATGATGGTCACCGGCCACAAAATGATCCATCGACCAACAATGGGTGGCTGGTCGGCACTGAAGATGGCCAGTCGGCCATATCTTCCTGCAAAAACTGGTTTGACAGTAGCAGAGGACAGAACTTGGCATGACAATGCATTTCAAGCAGTGTATGCATCAACCATACTCCTTATCATGTGTATGACTCAAAGGAGGATGAGCCTCGATTCTCGGACCACCAATCACGCATTTCCATGCATGATGGCCTAAAGAATCAAGTGTGCATGTTGATATGGAATGTAATGCATATAAGCAAATAAAGGGGCTCAACCTCTGTCATAAGCAATTCAAGAGGCAAAGCATGCATGCCAATGCAATGCAATCCTAAGCATGTCGACTAGTATGCAAAATGGACAATGCAAGCAAGCAATGCATGTTAGGCGCACAACCTAAAAAAAGCATGTAAGGCATGAAGCAATGCAACCTACAAGTATGCAAGGTGTAATCTAAACATACAAGTATGCAAGGCATGTAACATCAATGTTAATGACACACATGCAATAACATGAAAGGCATGACACATGTAAATATGCAAAGCAACTTAACACATGAAACATGCCAAATGCGATGACACTTAAACATGCAACATGTTAACAGGCTAAGTACCTAAACATACAAACATGTATAGCATGCAACAACATGCCAAAGGGATGGTCTTAAACTAATTTGGACAGCTCTCTACTAGGTCCAAAACAGCGGCCAAAACGATGCAACAAAGGCATGAAAACACACACACACACAAGCATGCATGCACAAGGGCCTAAACATGGAGCATAAGCCATCAACTCTTCAAAACATGAAAGGGATGGAAAATGCAAGTATATAAGCACATCATGAGGTCTGAAATAACATACCAAGTGATTCCAAACCACTGAAACAAAGCAAGGATGGCATGCTAGAGGGGCCAATGCTTAAGGCATACAAGGGGAATTGCATGGTAGCTATACAAAGAAAATCATGGATGACCCAAACAACCAAAAACAGTCCTCAAGCACACTAAAATATGCATAAAAGCTTCACAAAGCTTGGCCAAAATACGTGAGCATGGTAGTCTAAATGCTATGCATGTATTGAGGCAAATCATGGCATTACAAGGCATGTATGCTAAGCAAGCATGGTGTACCAAAACCAACTAAAAACAGAGCTATATTATGACATAATAAGCATAAATATCAGTCAAGGCATGGCCAACATGAACCTAAACATGGTGCTCACTAAAGAGGCAAAAATGGCCCTTTTCAAGGACAACAAGGAGAGGGGGTGGCCCTCTCCTTCCTAGGACCTCAAGGCACCATCCTCACCTCTGAAATCCCTCAAGATTTCAGTGGTGAGGAGGCCCAAACACAATGGTCCCGGAGCTCAACCAAAATGGCACAAAACAAAGGCCAAACAAGCCTTAAGAGGGGTCAAACAACCCCAAAGCTTAAAACACCCTTAACAAACTATTTAGAGTAGACAAAAACAAGACTTTTCTATGTTATGTGTTAAACTCAAAAATAGTTGCAAGATAGGCAAAAAAAGCTTTGCAAAAATGGGGTAAAAAGGGACAAAAGTCTTACCCTTGTAGACCCTCTTCACAAACAATGTTCCAGCAGCACTTTTGGTTCCAAACCAGTCCAAAAGCTTCAAGGAAAGACCTCTGGTACCTCAGCAACCAAGAAAAGGTGTGATGGTGGGTGTTTGTGCACAAAAATGAGACTAAACACACACTAAACACAAGAGAGAGAGATATAGAGATAGAGGATATATGTAAACCCTAACCCTAAAGCTCAAGCTCTGAAAATGTTGTCTAAATTGTCTAACCCCAAAACAAAAGAGAAGAGGTTCTCTTTTATAGGCAATTTGTCTTGTAAAGCTTCCAAAGGAAGCTAACAAGAGGGAAATCCCTCCATACACGTGTATGGAGGGGGTGAAAGTGTATGCCAGCTACACAAAAATATCTGCAAAAGCAGATGCACAGTAGTCGGCCGGCCAAAAGTGCAATTGACCAAAGAAAGATAGCCAGCCGGCCATCTACAGTGCCGGCTGGCCAAACATTTGGCCGGTGACAACAAAGCACAGCCGGTGGCCTCAAGCCATGGCCAGTGGAGTGTGGGGATGGCCCACAAGCCATTCCCTGCCCCTCCAAAGCAAAGCACAAGTGTTTGGTGCAAAACCAGACACGAAACAGTCGAGTCGAGAGATCCTGAGGCAAGGCGCGTAGCCGAGACCTCCGGGAACTCAAGACGAACACAAACATGGATGATCACCGAGTGTTCAAGCGGTGACGTCCAAGTCTTGAGGACGGTCAAAAGTGGGGTGTCTACACCTGCCTACCACGCCTACTACGTCCTCGTCCTCGTCCTGACATCCTAATAAAGGTAACATAGACGTTAGCACATTAATAAATGTGCCGAAGCTATAACACTTGCGTCCTAATGCATTGGACAACAATAATTCACTCCACGTAAGCACACAATCACATAAGCACCTACGAATTTCATTCCTGGATAATGACAGTCCCGAGGCGTTACTAAAGTTCCAGTTGGAAACAACATTGATCAAGTGCCTTTCCAACAAGACTTCCAGAAACTCAAGGGTTCAATCAACATCCTAGAAACTACATTCCATACCCATATAGTCACATAAACATGTTATCATATAAGCATATAACAGTACAACTAAGTCTCTATCAAATGAGACGAACCCATTGTGATACTAATCACTTCCCACGTACCCAAAGTATTCAAACCCGGTACGCTCTGATACCAAGTTGTAACGCCCTCAAAATAAACCCACAATATACACAATATTGACATGCATTGATATAAGCAAATAAAACATTATTCCATTCATCAGAGTATTCTTATTGAAAAACATCACATGTAACATCAAAAGTAAATGCCCTACGGGCTTACAGCTTTCCAAGCCAACACTTGGACACAAAATATGAGTACTAACTCAACTACAAATTAAGCCCTTAGCTTGAGTTTACATGTAATATCAAATTAAAACAAAATAACAACTAACTAAACAGAGTCTTCAACTCCAAATCCTCCCAAGCTAAGTCCTTGGAGGTAGCATATCACCTGGACCTGAAAATGATGTTCCCGTATAGGGTGAGCCACAGCCCAGCAGAAATATACTAAACCAAATATAGGAATTGACTAAAGCAATAGCATTCAATAGATGGTTAACACAACAATATCAATTTCATCACTATACAGTTTCATGACCATTATGTCCATGAAACGTTTCACTTTCCATTTATACAGACATGGCTCAGAACTTGGCCAATTTATAAAATGAGACTACATCTCACCTTAACATTACTTCTAATATCAACAATTCAAATGAGACTAAGGCTCACTAAAATACTTCCATAAATCAATAAGTACACATATTTGCTGTACTAATGGAGTCCATCCCCTTTCTCCTCCTAAACAAGTTTGAGAGTCCATCTCCTATCTTCCTTCAAACCATGGAGTACATCCTCTATCTCCTCCCAAACAATATGCATATACAATGTATTAAACACTTGTCATACACAATATTCAATCAATACACGTATTTGCTGTATTAATTCAACCGTCATATTCAATGACTTATTCAATGTGATTAGTTTCAGTTTTCCCTAATCAACATGCAATGTCTACAACAATCACGACTATCCTCCACCGATAGCCCAAAACAGCTATTTCTAAACAAGAAATAAATGTATCAACAAATATAAACTCAACATTTTCATAGGTGAGTGATTAAATTATCCAACTACACCATTTAATCTCATAATTCCCCAATTTCATGAATTAAACCAAATTCCCCATTTTCCCAAAATTAATTATACGAATTAATTTATTACAACAATTAGGCCTTTTTAAATTATAAATCAAACCTTAGCTTTTCCCAAAATTACCGAACAACACCAACGTATCAAAATGACCAAAACTTAGGACAAAACCTATAGTATGGAGTAGGGTATCCCTACCTCGAAGTGAAGAACTCAAATGGAGATGATGACCCAAAATCCAAAGTATTCCGAATCCACAAATGTCCAGATTAAAACAAAGCCCTCAACCCACTCTATCTTTTTAATAAAGAACCTAGGGTAGAAACACCCTAAAAATAAATGAAACCTAAGAGAGAAGGTGAGTGGAGGGAGAGAAAACACGGACCTAGGGTTTTTAAAACAAAAGAGGATGAAAAAAAATGTTTAAAACCATTGCTGCGTATTTAAATAAAACAGGCTCGCTCGAGCGAAGGATTGGTCGCTCGAGCGACCAGACACAAGAAAGCCTCGCTCAAGCGAAGAAAGTCTCGCTCGAGCCAAAAACTCGAAGCTTTAGGTCTGCAACCCAGAAGCACGCTCGAGCGACAGAATTCTCGCTCGAGCGACAGAATTCTCGCTCGAGCGAATAACTCGAAAACATACACCTCGCTCGCTCGAGCGATGGAAAGCTCACTCGAGCCAAGAAACACAGCTCTCAGGTTCTATACCCAGACGCAACAGCTCGCTCGAGCGAATAAATCATGGCTCGAGCGAAGGCTTAAGAACAAGAGCTCGCTCGAGCGACAAACTTCTCGCTCGAGTGAAGGACCAAAAATCTGGGCAGTAACCCTTTGCTCCCAAACACTCCCAAACTGTAATAAACCTGCCCAATACAACCCATAACTCAAATGACAAGGAAATAAAGGACGACAACAACATATATATAACCACAAGATCCACGGAACCTAAGTCCGGATACAAGAACCAAATGGGGAAAGACCGGGGTCGCTATACCTACCACCCGCCACCGCCACCCACCCACCCACCACCCGCCACCTACCCACCACCACCCGCCATCCGCCACCCACCTGCCACCGCCACCCACTCGTTACCACCCGCCACC
Organism: Camellia japonica; assembly: GCA_030407325.1. Taxonomy (NCBI): domain Eukaryota; kingdom Viridiplantae; phylum Streptophyta; class Magnoliopsida; order Ericales; family Theaceae; genus Camellia; species Camellia japonica. The sequence continues at coordinate 129,937,838 of JAPPVO010000031.1, forward strand.
GTCACCCACCCACCCACCTGCCACCACCACCCGCCACCACCACCCAGTCGCTACCACCCTTCACCCGCCACCGTCACCCATCTACCCACCACCACCACCCGCCACCTACCCGCCACCACCACCCACCCCCACCCCCTACCACCCGCCACCGTCACCCACCCACCCACCACCCGCCACCACCCACCACCACCCGCCATCCGCCACCCACCTGCCACCGCCACCCACTCGTTACCACCCGCCACCGTCACCCACCCACCCACCTGCTACCACCACCGCCACTACCACAATCACCACCACCACCCAATCGCTACCACCCGCCACCGTCACCCACCCACCCGCTACCTACCCTCCACCACCACCCACCCGCCACCACCCGCCACCCACCTGTTACCACCACCAGCCACTCGCTACCACCCACCACCCGCCACTGTCACCCACCCACCCACCAACCACCACCACCCACCCGTCACCACTTTCCACCACCGTCTTCCGCCACCACTTGCCACCACTTGCCATTTCTCACTTTTTTTTATATTTTTAAATTTTTTTAAACATTTTGTCAATTACCAAACGCGTTTGTAGTTTATGTTTTTCTAAAAATAAACAAAAAATAAACAAATATCAGTTTATAAAATTTTTGTAAATATAAACTGAAAACGTAAACCTTACCAAACACACCCTACCAATTTATCATTTTTACCGGTATTAACCGGAAGGCTCGACACCTATCCGCGCGGGTTTTCGGTCTTTCACTCCGGACTCTCAGGCCAACTTATTGAATATCATCTACACCACCTATCAAGACTTACCAACGTATTTACCCCAAAACCATTCCGTGAAAACTTGTTTCTTAATATTCTTTTATCAACGCAAGTTTTCAAATCAACTTTCAAAGTTTAATGTAATCAAATGAATTGATATGCCAATAACACAAGATGAATATAAATACTGTTATTCCAATTCATCATCCAAGGAACAACACAATTCTCTCTTCTCAAGTATTCTCAACAATTAGTCATTTCAAGACTATTTCAACGTTTTGAACAATAATTTTCCAAAATGAACAATAATTCTCATATTCCCTGAAATTTATCATTTATATAAATATAAATAAGAAATTTTCCAAAGATCCATTTATTTTGACACACAAAATAAATATAACAATATCATTCATGGATTTTCAGTCTCTTAAAAAAAATCCCCAAATTCTAGGTTTTCTCACCAAAACTATACAACTCAAATCTTTTGAAAAAAAACTTTTCAAAATCATCTTTTCTTCAATCAACGAAGATCAAAACCCATAAGATCATTTTAAAAGAACAAGAGACAAACCCACTTTCAAAATCGCTCAACTTCTTGAATCAATAATCAATTTTAAAGCTATCAAAAGATGATTTCGAAAATCATATAGATCTTGCAAAAACATATATATAACTCTAAGAAAATCCCGACCTCAAGTTTTGAAGAAGAAATGAGATGAAACCCCCAAAATCAATGGTGTTGAAACTCGATCTTCACCGCACACAGCGAAGCCCTCGAGATGATAACCAACTTTCGTGAAGAACTTAGGTCTAAATCCCAATGGATTTGGAGAAATTAAAAAGAGAAGATGACTTCTAGAGAGGGAAGCTCCTGATCTGGAATTCTGGAGAGTTTTAGAGAGAGAGAGGACTGAAAAAGTGATCTGAAATATTAGATTTATGAACTGATATAACATGGTCAGCTCGAGAGGGTATGAGAGCGTTGAGAAGGGCCACTGGAGATGGTAGTAGCAACGAAGGTGAGATGAAAGGCTCATGATGGTGGCCGAAGTTTCCAGTGGTTCATGGCGATAGTGGTAGTGGCACCATTTCGTACTCCTTGGACTAGTAGGATTTCTTTTGACTCTCTTATTATTGTACTTGAAGCCGCTTTGATTGATTTTAGAGTATTGATTGGGTGATATCATAATGGTAAAGTATGATTGAACCAAAAATATTGATTCAAATAATTGTCCTATGAGCAGTCTTCACTCTTTTTTTTTTTTTTCCACACTTTTAATCTGGATATGTGGCTAGAACCATTGGAAAGCTTGTTTCTGAAGCTTCGATTTGGACACAAAAATGACCTAAAACGGAGTCCAAATGAAGGAGTTATGCTCGTTTGAAATTTGAGTAGCTGTGTTGGAAGCAAGTCCGTTGGAGCGAACTTTTGACCGCTCGAGCGGTATGTTCGAAGTCTGGCACTTTAAAGTCACTTTTTGGCCCAATCTTTTCATTCTTTCTTCCTCTCTTCTTTTCCTTTCCTCCATACCCGAAACCCTAGTCCTCCAAACCTTGATTTCATCTATTTTTCACCAAGAATCCACCATAGATCTTACATTAAAGATAAAGAACAAGTGAAGATCAACATTTTGACTTATTGGATTTGGATTTTTCGAAGGAATCTTCTTGATCTAGCTTCTCTACTTTTATCTTTGAGGTATGATTACTTTTAATCTTGTCTCTCTTTATTTTGAGGATGTTGATGTGGTGCTATTATGACATTGATGCTATAATTTAATATTTGAACATTAATACTAATAAAAATTTACAAGGAAAAAATGGATGAACTGAAATATCAATTTTTCTGGGCATAGAAATTGAAAAATAATATGAAAATATATGTATGTGTGTGTGTGTTTGTGTAAGTGTTGTTGTTGTTGTTGTTGTTGTTGTTTTATTATTTATTATTATTATTTTTTATATCCACATTGATTGAGTTATAAAAGACAATAAATGTAAGACAATCTAAAGTATGTTAAAAACATTTATAATAGAATTGATATTAAAATTTTAAATAATGTATACTCAAATAATGTGATCAAATAATTGATATTATTCGTCTTTTTTCTTCTTCGCAAGCTAGTGATTATAATTCAAACTAGTTATGAGAAATAAATTTCTTTTATTATATATATTTTATAATTTGACCCTCATGTTTTCATAGATATAGAAGGACAATTACTTATTTTTATTTTTAAACGTAGATAACAGTCCACATAATTTTTTTTAAAAAACAAAACTTGAGACAATTATGTATAATTTAAAAACAATTAACAATTAATAATATAATAGTAGGGCCAAACACCCAATTTCTTTCCTTTTTATCTTATTATTTTTCTTTGTCCACAAAAGTAGTCAATAATACTTTTGTCTTTGTGGATTCTAGACTTCAAGGAAATGAATTGGCGGCAATTGCTAGCAGGTGAAGTGGCCAACATTTCTGTGTTGTTATTGACATTGGGCGGCAATTTCTAGTCCTTTGAGTGGGCGGCAATTACTAGTCCTTTGTGTGTTGTTATTGTCATTGGTTAACCAAGTGAAGTGGCCAACTTTTGTGAAAATTATATTTGTGTGGGTTTTTAAAAAATAAAGGGGCAAATGACATAATATGAAGGGATACTTTTTCATAAATTTCTTTTTATTTTATGTTTTATTTAGTTCACATTATTTTTTTATATTCCTATAAATTTTATGAATGACATAGTTACTAAAATATCCCTAATGATATTCACATTTACAGTGTGAATGTTCACATCGTCAATGTGAATATTCACACCATCAATGTAAATGTTAACATGTCAATGTGAATGTTTACACTGTCAATGTGAACATTCACACATCAATGTGAATATTCACATTGTAAAATATGAATGTTTATATCACTAAATTGCTAATCATTCAAAAAATATTTGTAAGGATAAAAATGTTCATAAAATACTTTAAATGTGAGAATTAAGATTTGGTAGATCAAATGTTCAAATAATAAGACTTATTAGAATACAAAAATATCTTATGGACTAATTGCGATACAAACACTAGAAAAATGATTTTCTAATAAATCTCCCTAATATAAATGGTATGAAAAATAATTTCAAAATCATCAATATAATCTCTCTTAACTTTTCACAATAGCTATTTATTAGCATCAGGGATGTAAAATTGGTCAGCATATATCAGATCAGGCTCCAGCCAAATTCAGGACGGGTTGGCCTAGGGGTCCTCGGGCTTTAGGCCGGGATCGGGCCTAGGCCCAAGCTTGATTTATTTTATTTTTCTTTACCAACCTAAGTACACAATGGAAATGAAAAATGATAAAATATAATAATTTTGAAAAATGAAATGAAATATTACAAATTTATGACAGACTGTGGAGAAATTATATCATTATAGATCAAGTACATCCCAACTAGGTTGGAACCTACAAGTTTACTAGTCATTTGCATTATACTCTACCTCAAAGAATAAAAATATTATGAAATTACATACTAAAAGAAAAATTATTCATCAATCATCGAAGTTGGACAATTTATTCGGATTGCCCATTGTGATAGCATCTAAATCAGCTTGAATCCTTATATTCTCGTTAACATTTTGTTTTCTTCCGGTTGCAAACAAATAATTTCTTGTTATCATTAGTGTACCAACCATTTCGGGTGTAAGGCTACAACGGTAATCGCTCAATAGTCGTTCACTTGCACTAAAAACTATTTTAGAAGCCACTGTAAAAAAAAGAAACGGTTAGTATATCACGGGTCATCTGTGCAAGCACAGTTGTTTCCATCAATCTAAAATATCAAAATCTTCTTCTTCACTTTCATCAACACAAGGTTGATCCAAATAACGTTGTCACTTAGAACTATAAGTGCTTGCATTTTGAGATATTCTTCTATTTTTTATCTGTGACCAATTATCAACTTAGAACTATAAGTGCTTGCATTTTGAGATATTCTTCTATTTTTTATCTGTGACCAATAATCAAATCCTCCACCACAAGATGAGCCTGTTGTAGTGTGTGCAGGTGGTCTAATTACAACTATGACATTCTTATATTTCTCAAACAATAATTGTTTGAGTGTTTCAATAATAGAGGCAAATTGATCTTCGTTATCGAAAATAAGTTGTAAAAAAATTTGTAAACTAATATCTTTACACCTAGGATCCATTACGATAGCTAAACCAAAAATGTGTGGTAATGGATCAAAATATTTAAAAAAAAATTCTTTCATTGAAACAGTAATGTCACAATATATTTCATTTGAAACTAATTTGTGAAAACCATCATTATTTTTGTTAATTGATGTAAAACAAATATAAAAGTAGGTGTATATATATATATGAAGATCTTTTTGTTGATTGATCAAAAAAATTTTAAAAAAATCTTTATATAAGGTTACGTGGGCCCAATCATCTTGTTCGGGTAATTCCTCTAATTGTCATCAATTAAAAAAATAAATTTACTAACTCTTCTTTGTTTTAAAGTTACATTTAACATATTGTATGTTAAATTTCACCTAATTTCTACGGCTAAAGGTAATTTTCTGCATTTCATTTGTTCTTATTGACATAATTTTCTACACATCAAGCCATTTAACAGAACTATTAATTGTAATAATCGTATTTCTTATTCCTATTACAAAATTATCATACTGACTCGTAATTTCTTTAACAATCAAATTTAAAACATAGGCACAATAACAAATATGAAATAAAGTACCACTAAGAGGTAATGGTAAAGTCAATTTAAGATAAGATATAGTTTGATTATAATGTATTGCATTATCTAAACTAATTGTAAATATTTTATTTTGTAAAGCTCATGCAAATAATTTATTTTTTATTGTTATCCCAAGGTAATGAGTATTATATGGAAGCTCAACTAATTTAACTGAAATTATTTGTTTATTCAATTTCCAATCATTATCTTTATAATGTGTAATAATGCATTGATATTCTAATCATTGCTTTGACTTTTACGTATCAGATGTTAAATAAATTTTTTCATTCAAAATTTTAAAAATATTAAATAATTCAATTTTGACCTCTTGATATTTCATTAATACTGTGTTTTTCTAGTATAATTTTTTTGAAAAACCTCGATATTGAGGTATATAGCTCCTTGAACTAATTTAGAAAAATCACTTCATTCACTCATACTCAAAGGGTGGCTGATAATTTATTTAAAATTTCTGACATTTTTTATTTTTGATTGATTGAAATAGTAACATCTAAGACTTTTGTGCTGGCTGATAAAAAAAAAAAAAAACTACCAAAAACCTCTCCAACTTTTGGCAATTGATATTTCATTAGTACACTTTAATCCTGTACCAAATAATTATATGTTTGAATAATATTTATATTATAAAAAATTATGATTATTTTTAAAATTATATTTATTGTTTATTATTGTAAAACAAATGTGATTCAAATATATAGGCCATATTTGGTTTCCTCCTTAGAAACTTATTTCCAATTTTTTTTTCTAAAAAATTAAAATTTGTTTTGCAAAAAAATGAAAAGAAATTAAAAGTACTTATCATTTTTATATAGTTTTATCTTTTTAGAGAGTGGAAATAATTTTAAAATTTTAAAAATATATTTTTTAATATTTATTTTTGTCAAACTAATTTTTATTTTTTCAAAACAAATTCAAAAATAGTTTCTGAAATTCAAAACAAACAAGGCGATGTTGACTCCAAAATAGGCTCACCATACCCAAACCCTCTCTTCAATTAAATTGCCAACTTAAGAAAATTCAAACTTTTTTTTATATATATTTATATTATTACTGTTATAAAAACACCCACTTATACATTATTCTATTTTATAAGTGTGTGTGATGGTAACATAATTGTCCAGATTGTTTGACCTCATGTTATGTGGCAATCTTTTCAGTGCCCGCCCCAGATATAAGCCGGCAAGGCTGCCTCCTAGGGTCTTAAATTTTATTAAACGACAGTGATTGGTAGCTTGAAAGTGAGGCTCGAATTGTGGCTCGAGGGGTCAAAACGACGTCGTTTTGACCCCTTTTTTTTTTTTTTCTTTTTTCCTGGTTTTTCTGGCAGAACGAAGAAGGGAGAAGAAAAGAAGGGAAAGGGAGGAGGAGGGGGAGGAGGGAGGGGGTGGAGGAGGAGGAGGGAGGGGAGGAGGCCATAAAATCGGCTGGAGAAGGGAGGAGGAGGAGGGGAGGAGGAGGCGGGGCGAGCTGCTGCGAGAGGCGGTGGCGGTGGTGCGACGATCGGCGAGGAGCAAAGCTGCTGCTTCGACGACGGCGACGGCGAGCTTCTGCTTCTTCGACGACGACGACGACAGAGCGGCGATCGGCGACGATCGACGATGGCCGACGATCGTCTTCTCTCTCTCTCTCTCTCCCCCTCTGCCTCTCCCTCTTTCCCTCTCCCTCTCCCTCTCCCTCTCTTTTCTCCTTCTCTCTCTCTTTTTCTTCTTTCGAGCCAAAATCGAGCCTGGTAGCTTCGAGCTACCAGGCATTTTCCTTTGTTAAAATATCAGGCTCCAAAAAAGTTGACCCTTGCATTATGTTTACATTTTTTTTGTTTACTTGAAAAACTAGTAACTCAAAAACATTTATTTAAAAACTAATAAAGAAAAGTGATGCGTGGTCCAATTTTTACATAATGAGAATCACACTTGAATTAAATCTTATCACACAATGTTTTTTATAGGCGTTTTTTGTATGTAAATTTTCTAGGCACATTACAAGAATTTAAATAAATAATTAATTAATTAAAAAAATCCAATCCAAAGGAAAGAGTTCAAAAATATTGTCACATGCACACACTATTTATAATTGCTTATGGGGACAAAAGTTTTTTGAAATTAAAGTTGATCAAATCTTATCTTTGATCAATCGTGTCAAAAGTTAAGTGTTTACTGGTGGTTGTGCTTAACCAGATCCAAAAAGGGAGAAGAATGCTTTAAGAGAAAGGGCACAACATGGGAGCTTCTATTTCCACATGTCATTTCCTCTTTCTTCAAACACTTAATGATATATTATTTTATTACAATTTTGTCCTAAATAAAATTATCAAAATGTCCCTATCTTCTCCACTAAAATCTTAACTTCCTAAACGTAACCCTAGCCACCAACACCACAAAGCACCATTGCCGCAACTTTGCCGCCTCAAAATCCCCATTGCCACGAGCTTTCCACCATTGCAAACTCAGTCCGCAGTCCCTCTTTGGCACCCTTGCAACCACCACGCTTCATTATGTCAAAATCATAGTCGTAGCCCCTTTTGCTCTCTACGAAAACCTAGCCACTGCGATTTCTTTCTTTAAAACCCTAGTCGCCGACGATCTCTCTTTATTTCAAAACCCTAGTCATGCAATCTCTTTCTCTATGAATGTCTTTATATTGTGGCCGTCGGAATGCAGGAAGGGTTGGTGTGTTACAAGTAAGGGAGTTGCATGCAGCAAGGGTCACGAGGAGGGTATCGAAAAGGACTAGGTAGGGGCGGAGGAGTGAAGGGAATGGTGGGAGAAGGTATGAGAGGGTTGAGAAAGGCCACTGGAGATGGTAGTAGCAACGAAGGTGAGATGAAAGGCTCATGATGGTGGCTAAAGTTTGCAGTGGTTCATGGCGATAATGGTAGTAGCAAGTGGTGTAAAACTTCATCCTCCTTGGACTAGTAGGATTTCTTTTGACTATCTTATTATTGTACTTGAAGCCTCTTTGATTGATTTTAGAGTATTGATTGGGTGATATCATAATGGTAAAGTAGGATTGAACCAAAAACATTAATTCGAATAATTGTTCTATGAGCAGTCTTCACTCTTTTTCTTTTTCTTTTTCCACACTTTTAATCTGGATATGAGGCTAGAGCCATTGGAAAGCTTGTTTTCGATGCTTTGATTTGGACACAAAAATGACCTAAAACGGAGTTCGGACAAGGGAGTTATGCTCGTTTGAAATTTGAGTAGCTGTGTTGGAAGCAAGTCCACTAGAGCGAACTTTTGACCACTCGAGTGGTATGTTTGAAGTCTGGCACTTTAAAGTCACTTTTTGGCCCAATCTTTTCTTTCTTTCTTCATCTCTTCTCTTCCTTTCCTCCATACCCAAAACCCTAGACCTTCAAACCTTGATTTCATCTATTTTTCACCAAGAATCCAGCATAGATCTCACATTAAAGATGAAGAACAAGTGAAGATCATTATTTTGACCGATTGGATTTTGGATTTTTCAAAGGAATCTTCTTGATCTAGCTTCTCTACTTTTATCTTTGAGGTAGTATTACTTTTAATCTTGTATCTCTTTATTTTGAGGATGTTTATGTGGTGCTATTATGACGTTGATGCTATAATTTAATATTTGAGTTTACAAAATTGGGCTTTGTTTCAAAAAAAGAAGAAGAAAAGATTCTCTATATTTTCTTAAAATTTCTATTAATGGCAATGGATTATGAAGATTTTAGTTGGGAAATAACATTTAACATGATTTAGGGGTAAAAGACCCAAATTTATGAAAACACTTGTAAAATTTGGGAAAAAGATGAAATTAATTTTTAATTCTTTAAAATTGATGAATGGATTATGATATTTTGAATATGTATTGATTGCAACTTGTAAAATTGGAACCTCTTAAGATTTTTCTTGAATTGTGAATATTGTTTCTCATTACTCCATTAAATTACTTGAGTGATGTACATTACCCTTTACCTAAATAATGTATGAATACTTGGAAATCTTGAAAATGTTATTTAAGGGGGTGGTAAATAGCATGTAAGTATGGGTAGGGAGTCGATTTTTGGAAAGAGTTGTGTGTTGTTGGTACCCACATGGGGAAAAGTTTAGGTGCCCAATTGCCCAATCTTGAGCTTATCACCGAATGAATGTGGGAAAGTGTTTTTGGGTGTCCACTGATCCTGTAACGCCCTCAAAATAAACCCATAATATATACAATATTAACATGCATTGTTAAAAGAAAATAAAATATTATTCCATTCATCAGAGTATTCTTAAAAGAAAAACATTACATGTAATAACGAAAGTAGATGCCTTACGGGCTTACATCTTTCCAAGCCAAAACTTGGACATAAAAGAAATGAGTACTAACTCAACTACAAGTTAAGCCCTTGGCTTGTAATTACATGTAACATCAAAATAACAAACTAGCTAACTAAAAGAAAGAGTTTTCAACTCCAAATCCTCCCAAGCTAAGTCCTTGGAGGTAGCATATCACCTGGACCTGAAAATGATGTTCCCGTATAGGGTGAGCCACAGCCCAGTAGAAATATACTAAACCAAATATAAGCATTGAATAAAGCAATAGCATTCAATAGATGGTTAACACAAAATACCGATTTCATTATCATACAGTTTCATTTATACCAATATGGCTCAGAACCTGGCCAAACTATAACAGTGGGACTACATCCCACATTAATATTACTTCCAATATCAACAAATTAAATGAGACTAAGGCTCATATCAAAACACTTCCATACTTCCCGATTGATACACATTTTAGTGCTGTATCAATAACATGTACAAAAAATACACTTCCATAAATCAATAAGCACACATAATAGTGATGCTAATGGAGTCCATCCCTTATCTCCTCCCAAACAAAATCCGGTTTAGAGGTACATCCCCTATCTTCCCCTAAACCGTGGAGTACATCTCCTATCTCCTCCCAAACAAAATGCATATGCAACACACAATCAATACACGTATATTCTGTATTAATTCAACAGTCAAAATCAATGACTTAACCAATGTATTAGTTTCAGTTTTCCCTAATCCACATGCAATGTCTACAACAATCATGACTATCCTCCACCGATAGCCCAAAACAGTTATTTTAAACAGGAAATAAATGTATCAACAAATGTAAATTTAACATTTTCATAGGTGAGTAATTAAACTAACCAACTACACCATTAAATCACTAAATTCCCCAATTCCATGAATTAAACTCAATTTCACATTTTTCCCTAAATTAATTATACAAATTAATTTATTTCAACCCCTAGGGTTTTTCCCAAAATTACCAAACAACTCCCAACATATCAAAATACTAGAACTTAGAACAAAACCTATAATATGGAGTAGGAAATCCCTACCTCGAAGTAAATAACCCGAATAGAGAAGATGGAGATGACGACCCAAAATCCAAAGTGCTCCAAACCGCCAAACTCTCAGATTAAAACGAAGCTCTCGACTCACTCTATCTTTTTAATAAAGCACCTAGGGTAGAAACACCCTAAAAAGAGATGATACCTAAGAGAGAAGGTGAGTGGAGGGAGAGAGAAGTCGTACCTAGGGTTCTGGAATCAAAAAGAGGGTGAAAAGTGTTTTAAAAATCGCTGCTGCCTATTTAAACCCGACAGGCTCGCTCGAGCGAAGGATTGGTCGCTCGAGCGACCAGACACAAGAATGACTCGCTCGAGCGAAGAAAGTCTCGCTCGAGCCAAGAATGCAATGCTTCAGGTCTGCAACCCAGAAGCACGCTCGAGCGACAGAATGCTCGCTCGAGCGAAGGAAAGCTCGCTCGAGCCAACAAATACAGCTCTCAGGTCTATACTAGACGCAATTTCTCGCTCGAGCGAATAAACCCTGGCTCGAGCAAAGGACCAAAAACATAAGGCTCGCTCGAGCGACAAACTGCTCGCTCGAGCGAAGGACCAAAATCAAGAGCTCGCTCGAGCGACAAACTCCTCGCTCGAGCGAAGGTCCAGAAATCTGGACAGCAACACTTGGTTTCTAAACTCACCCACTTGTAACAAACCTGCCCAATACATCCTATAACTCAAGAATAAGGAATTTAAAGGACAGCAACAACAATAATATAACAACGGGATCTACGGAACATAAGTCCGGATACAACAACCGAATGGGAAAAGACCGGGGTCGCTATAACCTCCCCCCCTTAAAGAATTTCGTCCCCGAAATTAAGCATAAGTTTTCAAAAACAGGTTTTTCTCAACTTCCAACAATATGACAATTCAATAATAAACAACTTGACCCAATATCGGTCATTTCATCTCTTATCAAGAGGCATTTCACAATATATATATCAACCTACATTATCAATATGCAATTTCCTTCTAATTCAACAATTACCAATCTATAAGATTTGCCATTTCGTATCATATTCAATGTGCATAATACATTTCCAATTATACAATATATTCAACATATGCAATGTTCCATTTAAACTTCCATTTTGAGGCAAGTTTCAAAATTCTTCCATTAAACCAAAACATTAATCAATGTTTTACAACTTAAGACACACATAATGTTCTTAAAGTTCGATAATATTATAAAGTCTCAATACATGATTACACATCAACAAACATGTTCGGATATTTCTCACGGACTTCCAACTCACGTTCCCAAGTGGCTTCCTCCACTCCGTGATGCTTCCACAGGACTTTCACTAAAGGAATGGTCTTGCCTCGCAAAACTTGATCCCGCCTATCCAAGACCCGAACCGGTCTCTCCTCATACGAGACATCCTCGTCAACCACTAAATCGGTCCAATCCAACACATGTGATGGATCCGGCTCATACTTCCGAAGCATACTCACATAAAACACGTCATGAACTCCGGATAACTGCGGTAGCAAAGCTAAACGATAGGCAGCCTCGCCAATCCTCTCAAGGATCTCAAAAGGGCCAATAAACCGAGGGGACAACTTCCCGCTCTTCCCAAACCTCATCAATCCCCGTCTAGGTGATATCTTCAGAAAGACATGCTCACCCACCTCAAACACTAAAGGTCTCCTCCTACGGTCGGCATAAGATTTCTGGCAACTCTGGGCTGTAACAAGCCTCCTACGAATAAGCTCAACTTTTTCCGTCATTTCCCTCACCAACTCCGGACCCAACAAGGGTGCATCACCCACCTCGGCCCAACAAACTGGAGACCTACACGGTCGGCCATACAAGGCCTCAAACGGTGCCATACCGATACTAGACTGGAAACTGTTGTTGTAGGCAAACTCCACCAAAGGCAAGTGCCTCTCCCACGACCCACTAAAGTCAAGAACACAACCCCGAAACATATCCTCAAGGATCTGAATAATACGCTCGGACTGCCCGTCAGTCTGAGGATGATAAGCCGTGCTAAAGGTCAACTTAGTGCCTAAGGCACTCTGCAAACTCTGCCACAACCTAGCAGTAAAACGAGGATCTCTATCTGAGACAATCGTCACTGGGACCCCGTGCAACCTCACTATGTCCCGAATGTACAAGTCGGCAAGATGATCTACCGAATCTCTCACGCGCATAGGAATGAAATGCGCCGACTTAGTCAACCGGTCTACAACCACCCAAATAGCATCACTACCCCGCTGAGTCCTCGGAAGACCCACAACGAAGTCCATAGTGACATGCTCCCACTTCCACTCGGCAATAGGCAAGGGTTGCAACAAACCCGCTGGCCTCTGATGCTCGGCCTTCACGTGCTGACAAGTAAGGCACTTAGACACGAAAGCTGCCACGTCTCTCTTCATACCCCGCCACCAAAACTGGCGACCCAAATCTCGATACATCTTGGTACCTCCCGGATGCACCGCAAGGCGTGAATGATGAAACTCTCGGAGTACCTCCTCTCGGCAAGACTCTGGCACAAACAGATGGTCTCGGTATCTCACACTCAGGTCGGGATACATCGTCAAACCCTTCTCAACCTTCCCATTGGAGATCTCCTCTCGGAGAGATTCCACCTCAAGGTCACCTCTCTGTGCCTCTAACACTCGAGTCACAAGTGTAGGCTGCGCAACAACAAAAAACAAGGCCGCAGCCTCAACGGATTCGCCCAGAAGCAAATCAAACTCCCCAAGTGCACCCAACATCTCCCATTCCCGGATGGCTATACTAGCTATGTCGCCAACAGATTTCCTGCTAAGGGCATCGGCCACCACATTGGCCTTCCCCGGATGATAATGCAACTCGAAATCATAATCCTCAATAAACTCCATCCACCTCCTCTGCCTCAAATTCAAGTCTTTCTGTGTAAACAGATATTTCAGACTCTTATGATCCGAGAATACCTCAAATCTCTCACCATAAAGGTAATGCCTCCAAATCTTCAAGGCAAAGATCACAGCTGCTAATTCTAGGTCATGGGTAGGGTAATTCTTCTCGTGTATTTTCAACTGACGTGAGCCATAGGCAACCACTTTCCCCTCTTGCATCAACACACAACCCAGACCCTCTCGTGAGGCGTCACAATAGACTGCATAACCCAACCCTCTCTCCGGAATAATCAAGACTGGAACGGTGGTCAGTTTAACTTTCAACTCCTGGAACAACTTTTCACAAGTCTCACTCCATACAAATTTGACTCCTTTCCGAGTCAGTCTAGTCAACAGCGAAGCTAACCTGGAGAAATCCTTCACAAACCGTCGGTAGTACCCAGCTAATCCCAGAAAACTACGAATCTCAAACACACTCTTAGGCTGTGTCCAATCTTGCACTGCCTCAACTTTGGATGTATCAACAGACACCCCTTTCCCGGAAACCACATGGCCTAAGAACTTGACTTCCTCTAGCCAAAACTCACACTTCCCAAACTTGGCATAAAGCTTATGGGCTCTAAGTAACTCAAGCACCACTCTCAAGTGCTCATCGTGCTCCTCCTCTGAAGGTGAATAGATAAGAATGTCGTCTACAAAGACTACTACAAAACGATCCAAGAATTCCCGGAATATCCGGTTCATCAAGTCTATAAAGACTGCAAGTGCATTGGTGAGCCCAAATGGCATCACCAGAAACTCATAGTGGCCATACCGCGTACAGAATGCCGTCTTCGGAATATCCTCCTCCCTGACTCTCAACTGGTGGTAACCCGATCTCAAATCTATCTTAGAGAAACAACGGGAACCCTTCAACTGATCGAACAGATCATCTATACGAGGCATAGGGTACTTATTCTTGACCGCAGCCCGATTCAATTTCCGGTAATCAATACACAGTCTCAAAGCACCACCTTTCTTCTTAGCAAAGAGGGTCGGTGCTCCCCACGGTGAAACACTAGGACGAATATAGCCCTTATCTAGCAACTCCTGGAGTTGGATCTTCAACTCCACTAACTCGGCTGGGGCAAAACAATATGGTGCCATAGAAATCGGCGCCGTGCCGGGCACTAAGTCAATAGAGAACTCAATCTCTCTGTGAGGTGGCAAACTAACAAGGTCCTCGGGAAAGACGTCCGAGTACTCACAAACCACCCTTGGCAACACAATCTGGGTCTCATCACACTCACCACTCTCAAAGCTAGCAAGTAGACCACTAAGCTCACTCCGCCCTCGCGAATCATACCCCGGTGGCAAAACACTACCAACCCGGTCCCCCAAGAAATGGAAACATTCCCCGCTCATGGTACAACAAGTGACCCTCTGGCGGTAGCAATCGATAACAGCCCGGTATGACGATAACCAATCCATACCCAAAATAACATCAAAGCCCTTCATGGGCATAACTACAAAAGGAAACGGAAGCCTATGATCGGCAACCTCTATATCGCAACCCCTAACACCTTGTTTCAAGATCAATTCGCCCCCAAGAGGTGACACTACACAAATAGGAGATGCTAACTGTGCTAACTCCAACTCCAAAACCGATGCAAATGCAGCAGACACAAAGGAATGAGATGCACTCGTATCAATCAAAACATTAGCAACCGAATTGCAAAACAAGAAGGTACCTCTCACAACCGATGAAGCCGGTACAAGATCCTGTGCGGTAACAGCATACACGCGCCCAGATGGTCTCTGATCAACCTGCTCACCCCTAGGAGCATAAGACTGCTGCACAGACTGGGACGATGAAGCCCCCTGATTGGCCCTCGAGGCCTGGACTGACTGAGCTGGCTGATGACTCTGAGCCTGCCTCAAACCAGATGCACCAGATGTGCCACTCAACTGCGGGCAATACCTCTTCATGTGCCCTGCCTGATCGCACTGAAAACAAGAGAGCGGCTAGCCTCTACCCTGACTCTGGCTCTGAGATCGAGCCGAAGAAGATGCTGCTCTTTGCACTCCTCCCCTCTGCGGGCAAACTGGAGACTTGTGGCCCAGCTGACCACACTTGAAACAGGTAATGTCTCCCTGACTGCCTTTCCCAGACCCTGCACTCGGCACTGGAAAAGTTGATCTAGAAAAGCTACTCTGAGACTGTTGAGGAGTGAAACCTCTCTGTCTCCTGCCATCACTCTGGCCATCCTGACTCCTCTTGGAGCCCTTCTGCCCTTCCTCCTCCTCCTGCATCATGATCTCCATATGGGCTGCAGCATCAACCATACGCCCATAATCCCGAATCATAGTTCCTCCAACTCTCAGCTTGAGGCCATGCCTCAACTTCTTCTCAAACTCAATACAACGGCATTCCTCAGACGCCACCAACTCAGGTGCAAACCTAGACAAGCTGGTAAATGCAGCCTCAAACTCGGCCACTGAAGAACTCGACTGCTTCAGCTGACAGAACTGGTCTCTCAGCTTTTCCCTGACAGCTGGGGATAAGAACCTCTCCTGGAAAGCATTCACGAAAGCTTCCCATGTACCTCCTATACGACCCTTTGTAAACTTCCACCACTGACCCGCATCCCCCTTCAGCTGGAATGATGCCAAGGTCACTTTCAACCCCTCGTCTTCGATGCCAAGCATCTCAAACGTCTTCGTTGTCTGTTCGAGCCATTCATCTGCCTTAAGTGGCTCTTTAGGATCACCCACAAATTCGTCCGGGTTGGACCAGAAGAACTCCCTCTTCAGAAAAGAAGGTCCTGCATCCGCAACAACAACCTGGGCTTGATTCTCAGCCCTAAGAATGCCAACTGACTCCCTGAATGCCCCTGCTATCTCTCGGGCTAAAGCGCCCATAGCCTGCTGGCCTACTGGCTCGGCCACATTGGCCTGACCAACCCCTTCCTGCTGCTCCGGAATCTCCTCCGGCACAGGCACTTCCTGCCTACCCGGCCTACCACGCCTACCGCGTCCTCGTCCTCGTCCTGACATCCTAATACAGGAAACAAAGACGTTAGCACATTCATAAATGTGCCGAAGCTATAACACTCGCGTCCTAATGCATTGGACAACAGTAATTCATTCCACGTAAGCACATAATCACATAAGCACCTACGAATTTCATTCCTGGATAATGATAGTCCCAAAGCGTTACTATAGTTCCGGTTGGAAGCAGCATTGATCAAGTGCCTTTCCAACAAGACTACTAGAAACTCAAGGGTCCAATCAACATCCTAGAAACTACGTTCCATACCCACATAGTCACATAAACATGTTATCATATAAGCATATAACAGTACACTAAGTCTCTATCAAACGAGACGAACCCATTGTGATACTAATCACTTCCCACGTACCCAAGGTATTCGAACCTGGTACGCTCTGATACCAAGTTGTAACGCCCTCAAAATAAACCCATAATATATACAATATTAACATGCATTGTTAAAAGAAAATAAAATATTATTCCATTCATCAGAGTATTCTTAAAAGAAAAACATTACATGTAATAACGAAAGTAGATGCCTTACGGGCTTACATCTTTCCAAGCCAAAACTTGGACATAAAAGAAATGAGTACTAACTCAACTACAGGTTAAGCCCTTGGCTTGTAATTACATGTAACATCAAAATAACAAACTAGCTAACTAAAAGAAAGAGTCTTCAACTCCAAATTCTCCCAAGCTAAGTCCTTGGAGGTAGCATATCACCTGGACCTGAAAATGATGTTCCCGTATAGGGTGAGCCACAGCCCAGTATAAATATACTAAACTAAATATAAGCATTGAATAAAGCAATAGCATTCAATAGCTGGTTAACACAAAATACCGATTTCATTATCATACAGTTTCATTTATACCAATATGGCTCAGAACCTGGCCAAACTATAACAGTGGGACTACATCTCACATTAATATTACTTCCAATATCAACAAATTAAATGAGACTAAGGCTCATATCAAAACACTTCCATACTTCCCGATTGATACACATTTTAGTGCTGTATCAATAACATGTACAAAAAATACACTTCCATAAATCAATAAGCACACATAATAGTGATGCTAATGGAGTCCATCCCCTATCTCCTCCCAAACAAAATCCGGTTTAGAGGTACATCCCCTATCTTCCCCTAAACCGTGGAGTACATCTCCTATCTCCTCCCAAACAAAATGCATATGCAACACACAATCAATACACGTATATTCTGTATTAATTCAACAGTCAAAATCAATGACTTAACCAATGTAATTAGTTTCAGTTTTCCCTAATCCACATGCAATGTCTACAACAATCACGACTATCCTCCACCGATAGCCCAAAACAGTTATTTCTAAACAGGAAATAAATGTATCAACAAATGTAAATTTAACATTTTCATAGGTGAGTAATTAAACTAACCAACTACACCATTAAATCACTAAATTCCCCAATTCCATGAATTAAACTCAATTTCACATTTTTCCCTAAATTAATTATACAAATTAATTTATTTCAACCCCTAGGGTTTTTCCCAAAATTACCAAACAACTCCCAACATATCAAAATACTAGAACTTAGAACAAAACCTATAATATGGAGTAGGAAATCCCTACCTCGAAGTAAATAACCCGAATAGAGAAGATGGAGATGACGACCCAAAATCCAAAGTGCTCCAAACCGCCAAACTCTCAGATTAAAACGAAGCTCTCGACTCACTCTATCTTTTTAATAAAGCACCTAGGGTAGAAACACCCTAAAAAGAGATGATACCTAAGAGAGAAGATGAGTGGAGGGAGAGAGAAGTCGTACCTAGGGTTCTGGAATCAAAAAGAGGGTGAAAAGGTGTTTTAAAAACCGCTGCTGCCTATTTAAACCCGACAGGCTCGCTCGAGCGAAGGATTGGTCGCTCGAGCGACCAGACACAAGAATGACTCGCTCGAGCGAAGAAAGTCTCGCTCGAGCCAAGAATGCAATGCTTCAGGTCTGCAACCCAGAAGCACGCTCGAGCGACAGAATGCTCGCTCGAGCGAAGAACTCGAAACTCGCTCGAGCGAAGGAAAGCTCGCTCGAGCCAACAAATACAGCTCTCAGGTCTATACTAGACGCAATTTCTCGCTCGAACGAATAAACCCTGGCTCGAGCGAAGGACCAAAAACATAAGGCTCGCTCGAGCGACAAACTGCTCGCTCGAGCGAAGGACCAAAATCAAGAGCTCGCTCGAGCGACAAACTCCTCACTCGAGCGAAGGACCAAAATCAAGAGCTCGCTCGAGCGACAAACTCCTCGCTCGAGCGAAGGTCCAAAAATCTGGACAGCAACACTTGGTTTCTAAACCCACCCACCTGTAACAAACCTGCCCAATACATCCTATAACTCAAGAATAAGGAATTTAAAGGACATCAACAACAATAATATAACAACGGGATCTACGGAACATAAGTCTGGATACAACAACCGAATGGGAAAAGACCGGGGTCGCTATAGATCCTGCCATATTGTAGTCGGTAAAAGTGAAAAAAACGGATGATTTTGGGTGCCCATTCCCTACCGTATTAATAGCCGGGAAATGTGGGGATATTTTGGATATAAACCTATGTATATATATGTATTGGGACTCGCTTTAGGGACTTCATGGCGTATTTACCGCCCGGTGTTCAATTGTGAAATTGTGAAAGCTATGAATTCATATATTCTTTCTTAAATTAATACTATGAGTTGAATTAAATATATTTGGTTGTGATAATATCATATGGATTTTCAAATAATTAGATACTTTGTTAAAAGTACATTTACTGGTATCTAGCTCACTCTTATCTAACAATTTCAAAAATCGGTGATGTGCAACCACCACTATGAGAAGGAGGGGCACTCTTTTGTTTTGGTGGGGCACAAAGGTTCATGGATGTGTTATGCGGAAGCTCCGGGCATATATGTTTTGGGACCATGTGTCAATTTTGTTGTAACAAGGTCTTGCCTTAATGTTTGTATGCAATTAAGGCATTATTATTTTTATCCTTTAGCTTCTTGAACTATGTTAATGTTGTTGTAACTAAGACAAGAATCTGGAAATTTGTAATATTTGATAGGTAGTTCAATGGAAAATAGGGTTTTTGGGATTAATGTTATTATTTGGCATGGTAAGATTTCAAATTAATCATATTATAAGTAATGTTTTAATTTAATTAATTTGGGGGCGTTACAACATGGTATTAAAGTTAATCAGGTTTGAATACCTTGGGCTCGTGGGAAGTGACGTTTTGTCACAATAGATTTACTAGGCTATGATGGGGCGCTTACATGTTTTGCATGCTTTGTATGTTTATATGGCTATATGGGTATGGCGTTAAGCTTCTAGGATGTGACTAGCATGCATTGCATTCATCGAAATCCTTTTGGAAAGGTACCTGATCAATGCTTTTTCCATTGGGAGGTCCTTGAGTGCTATGGGACTAGTTGGTATCTTAGGAGAGTAACTCATATGTGCTCTATGTGACTGTGCTTGCGTAGTTTGCCTTATGTGGTGTAGATATCTATATAGGTTTATGTTTAACTCATGTGCGACGTGTGGGAACTCGTGCGGAGTATTAAACTGTGAGCTAATTGTCTCTACCTTGAAAATGTCTCTCCCTAGGAAAAGTGGTAGGATAGACTAATGGGGCTGGATAGATAGGTCAAGATGTTTTAGAATTGGTGTTGAATCATAAGCTAAATGATTTTGTAGAATTATGGATGTAAGTGTGACCTTCAAATGGTAAAGACTATGATGCATAGTACATGGTTTGTCAGTATAAGAAGTAACTATTTATGAGGTCTTATATCAAATTGTGGAAGTGGGCTAGATAAAGAACCTTGGAAGTAGAGTAAGTTAGAAATTAAATTTGTTGTAGTAGTATGGTTTGGTTGAGACCTAAATGATGATCAGAGTGTTGTAAGAGGAAATATTTTGAAGTGTAAATTTTCTTGGAATAGCCGAAGTTAAGTTAGGTTGATTTACTTGCTTGATTGACCACTTGTGAGGTTAGTGCTAGGCCATAGGCCAATTATTTTGATACATATTTGGAGAATAAACGTGGTCATGGTATGTTAGAACTTGTACAGTGTAATAAGGGATGTATTTCTTAGAGAGTTTGTTTTATTCAAAATTTTGTTGTAAATTATAAGTGAACGAACTAGGTAAAGAATTTTGGAATAGATTGGGGTGAGATTAAATTTGATTGGGATTGCACCATTTGGTGGAATTTCTTGTTAGAAAAAATAGTTTTATGGTGACTTTAATATGAAATTAAAGTAGGTCCTAACCACCGGTTTTTTACACCAAAAAAAGAATGACCAAAAATCATTAAGAATTAAATGAGAAATTTTCTCAAAAAGTTAGCCTCATAAATGAGGTATTGGGAATAGTGTATAACCACCTATCTTGCATTGATTGTAGAGGAAAGTACTGATGGGTATTTAAATCTCAAGTTTTGGATAAGGACATGAGCCCTTTGGGGCATCCAAATTTTTCGAAGGAATGGAGTTATGGATGCTTTAAGGATGGGCTTGGACCAAAATTATGGTCCAAGTTGGTTATGCAAAAATTGCCACATGTGCATGCCACCCGGCCCTCCGGGTTGGGCCAGGCTGAGTCCGGGTCCCGATCCTTGGTCTGTGGGTCATGGATCTTGGATCTTGGGACTTGGGCTTGAGGCTTGAGGCTTGAGGCTTGAGGAATGGGCTAGGTTTGGGTTGGGCCAGATTGGTGACCCATCAACCTAATCTTTTTTGGACCAAGTCTACATGGTTGCTGCAGATATACACACATGTATATATTATGCGTCACCTCTACACTTAAGATGGTGATTTACACCATCAGTTTTCCCTACATTAGTGTTTCAATTTTGCAAAATTGAATTTTGCATTTGTTGCAAGAAGGCTCCTCCTCTCTTCCCCTTTATGTATAAAAGGAGACCAACTTCTTTGGGTGTCAATACAGAATTTCTTTGCTCTCATATTATAGTCAGTCTACTTCTGTAATATTATTCTTCCTGTGTGAGAGAGTGCTGCCATTGTCAGTTAGCCAGAGCTAAACAGAAGGTGCTTCTGCGTTAGCGAGTTCTAACCATCATATCCTAGGAGACAGATGCCACCATACCTCCAGCACCCATGGTGAGGCAGCGAATCTGTTTTAAGGAGACTGTGGTATCACACAGGCTTCAGTTTGCATTCTTTTCTTGTTTTATCTTGTTATGTATTTCTATTCATCCAATTGTAATTTCCAGCATGATTGCTTGTTCTGTATTTTTCAAATTAATTAAATATAAATCTATTTATTTTATTTAAATATACTGTAGCGATCTCGGTTTTGACCCGTCTCTTTGTGGTGTTCTGGGCTCGGGTTGGTATGGTTTTGAACGGTGTTACGTATCTTAGTTTCCATGTATTCCCCTTATTTTGGTTATCAGGTTGTAGCGGTGTGTTTGAAACATGTAATGTCTCCAAACCTTTAGATGCGAATCTAACCCAAATTGTGCCTTACAGAGTTGTATCAGAAGTTAATTTTTTCATGCTTTGCCACTTCGCTGAGTATCTCGGGGATCAAGCTGTTCGGTCAGCTCGCGGGGGTCCAGGGGGTAGCGCCCCTTGGCAGGTTTGAGACAGCACCCAGGCGGGGTCGAGGAGCAGTGCCCCCGAAGCAAAAATGCAAAATGCATTCAAAGTTGCTTGTCTGTTTAAGTGGCCGTTTATGCGCTCGAGCGAAGAATGTTTGGTTCCAGAAGTTTGACCTGTCTGCAAAAGTACTGGGAAAGTGTATTTGACGCTCGAGCGGAGCTCTCCATGCTCGAGCGGACCATGTTATATTAGTTTGTGAATCTAATATTTCAGATCACTTTTTCAGTTCTCTCTTCCTCTCTAAAACTTTCCAAAAACTTAGATCTTGATTCTCTCTCTCTAAAAAACTCACATTCTCTCTAAGATTTCATCTAGATCCATTGTGTTCTTCACCTTAGTGTCTTTGAGAAAAAGGTAGAGTGCTTCAAGAGCTTCATTTTGATCCAAGAAGAACTTGATTTCGTCATCTTTGAAGTTCCATCTTGTTGCTTGCGTTTTCTACACTTGAGGTAAGGATTTTCTTAGAGTTATATATATATATATATATTTTTGCAAGATCTAGATGATTTTCAAAATCATTCGATAGCTTTGAAAATTGATTGTTGATTCAAGAATGTAGCGATCCCGATTTTGACCCGGTCAACTTTGGGGGTCGAGCTTGCTTACGGGAAAAAATGCAAAATGCATTCGAAATTGCTTACGGGAAAGTGTATTTCACGCTCGAGCGACCATGTTATATTTGTCCGTAAATTAGGGTTTCAGATCACTTTTTGTAGCCCCCTCTCTCTCTAAAACTCTCCAAATTTCCAGATCTAGAGCTTCTCTCTCTAAAAGCCATCTTTTCTCTTCGATTTCTCCAAATCCATTGGGATTTACGCCTAAGTTCTTCACCAAAGTTGGTTATTACCTCGAGGGCTTCATTGTGTGCGGTGGAGATCAAGTTTTGACACTATAGATTTTGGGGTTTGATCTTAAATTCTCTTCAAAACTTGAGGTAGGGATTTTCTTTGAGTTATATATACATTTTTGCAAGATCTAGATGATTTTTGAAATCATCCTTTGATAGCTTCTGAAAATTGATTGTTGATTCAAGAAGTTGAGCGATTTTGAAAGTGGGTTTGTCTCTTGTTATTTTAAAATGATCTTATGGGTTTTGATCTTCGTTGAATGAAGAAAAGATGATTTTGCAAAGTTTTATCTCAAAAGATTTGAGTTATATAGTTTTGGTGAGAAAACCTAGAATTTGGGGATTTTTTTTTTAAGAGACTAAAAATCAATGAATGATATTGTTATATTTATTTTGTGTGTCAAAATAAATGGATGTTTGGAAAATTTCTTATTTATATGATGAATTTCAGGGAATATGAGAATTGTTGTTCATTTTGGAAATTGTTGTCCAGAATATTACTATAGTCTAGAAATGACTAATTGTTGAAGATACTTGAGAAGAGGGAATTGTACTATTTCTTGGATGATGAATTGGGATAAAAGTATTTATATTTATTTTGTGAAATTACATTGAAATGAGAAACGGGAATTTTGATCACAATGGTAGTATCATGTGGAAGAATTGTTACATTGTATTGATTGTTGTTGCATTGACATATCAATTCATTTGATTACATTAAACTTTGAAAGTCGATTTGAAAACTTACATTGAAAAAGGAATGTTGAGAAAACAAGTTTTCATAGAATGGTTTTGGGGTAAATACATTGGTAAGTCTTGATAGGTGGTGTAGATGAAATTGAATAAGTTGGCCTGAGGGTCCGAGGTGAAAGACCGAAAACCCACGCAGATAAATGTCAAGCCTTCTGATTAATACCGGTAAAAATGACAATTTGGTAGTACTAGTATAGTCTACTTGCAGACACCGACCTAGGGATTACCAGAGTTGTATTTACTGCCCCTTGAAATGAATTGTTAGGTTTTGAACAATTGAAATTGCATGATATCATTGAGCATGATGGTTTTCAAAAGATGAAAATGTGATTTATCTTCAAAAAGGGCATAGCATGGCATGTGCATTTCATCTCTTGAGACTTGTATAAAATGTATATACTTTGTTAAGAATTTCCTACTGGGCTTTATACTCACCCGACGGGATTTTTGTGCAGGAAAAGATGTGGTGATTCCGCCTAACTAAAGGCGAGGAAATATGTGTTGAGAGTACAAGGCTCTCACTTTGCTGTAGCTTTGTTTGTAAGCCAAGGGTTGTATTTGTGTGGGTTTGAATAATCATTTTGTGTAACCAGGCCTAAGCCTTGGAAACTTGTAAACCCTTGGGGGTATCTATTTGTTTATGTTATTTTGATTTGAAGATATTATCGCCTGAACACTATTTGTATGTAATGCAAGTGTGAGGATTTATTTTCAGTTTTACTTTAAAGAACCATGGTTATCGTATTATCATTTGGGTATAAAAATTAGGGCATTACAAAGAAGTTGAGCGATTTTGAAAGTGGGTTTGTCTCTTGTTCTTTTAAAATGATCTTATATGTTTGATCTTCGTTGATTGAAGAATAGATGATTTTGAAAAGTTTTCTTTCAAAAGATTTGAGTTGTATAATTTTGGTGAGAAAACCTAGAAATTGGAGATTTTTAAAAGAGATTGAAAATCCATGAATGATATTGTTATATTTATTTTGTGTGTCAAAATAAATAGATGTTTGGAAAATTTATTATTTATATTTATGTAAATGATGAATTTCATGGAATATGAGAATTGTTGTTCATTTTAGAAATTATTGTTCAAAACATTGAAATGGTCTTGAAATGATTAATTGTTGAGGATATTTGAGAAGAGGGAATTGTGTTATTCCTTGGATGATGAATTGGAATAAAAGTATTTATATTCATCTTGTGAAATTGGCATATCAATTCATTTGATTATATTAAACTTTGAAAGTTGATTTGAAAACTTGCATTGAGAAAATAATGTTGAGAAACAAGTTTTCATGGAATGGTTTTGGGGTAAATACGTTGGTAAGTCTTGATAGGTGGTGTAGATGATATTGAATAAGTTGGCCTGAGAGTCCGGGGTGAAAGACCGAAAACCCGCGCGGATAGGTGTCGAGCCTTCCGATTAATACCGGTAAAAATGATAATTTGGTAGTACGTGTATAGTCTAATTGCAGACACCGACCTAGGGATTACCAGAGTCGTATTTACCGCCCTTGAAATAAATTGTTAAGTTTTGAACAATTGAAATTACATGACATCATTGAGCATGATGGTTTTCAAAAGATGAAAATGTGATTTACTTAAAAAAAGAAGAAGCATAGCATGACATGTGCATTTCATCTCTTGAGACTTGTATAAAATGTATATACTTTGTTAAGGATTTTCTACTAGGCTTTATGCTCATCCTACTGGATTTTTGTGCAGGAAAAGATGTGGTGATTCCGCCTAACTAAAGGCGAGAAAATATGGGTTGAGAGTACAAGGCTCTCATTTTGCTATAACTCTGTTTGTATGCCAAGGGTTGTATTTGTGTGGGTTTGAATAACCATTTTGTGTAACTAGGCCTAAGCCTTGGAAACTTATAAACCCTTAGGGGTATCTATTTGTTTATTTATTTGGTTTTGGATTAAACGTATAATCGCATTGAGGAGCTAATTGTATCATGTAATGCAAGTGTGGAGAATTATTTCTATTTTCCTTTAAGGAGCCATGATGGTTATGTTATCATTTGGGCATACAAAATTTGGACGTGACAACTTGGTATCAGAACTACCGGGTTTGAATACTTGGAGCTCGTGGGAAGTGGTTGTTTAACCACAATGGGTTCATTTAGCATGCTTAGGAAGTTTTATGCATTTTGTGACTATGTGATAACATACTTATGTGACTAAATGGGTATGGGATTGGACTTTTGGGATGTTGTTTGTACCTGTTAAATTCCTTGAGGTCTCATTAGAAGGGTACTTGATCAATATTCGTTCTACTAAGAATTCTTGGTTTTTCGTGGAATGGATTTCATCGTAAAAGAATAATCCGTATGTGTTTACATGACTAAGTGCTTATGTGGAATGAAATTGAATTGTGTATATGGTAGAGAAATATATGGAATTGTTTTAGTCGAACGTGTGAGTCAAGTTACGAGCACATATGAGTTAATGTGCTAAATTATTTCTCTTGTGTCCTTTATTAGGATGTCAGAAAGGGGTCAAGTCCGTGGTGGTAGAGGCAGGAGGCGTGGTAGGGCTCGCCGAGGTGTGCATGAGGTACCGGTCCATAGGGTTCCGGTGCAAGAAGAAGGTTTTGGCCAAGCTAATATGGCCGGGCAAGCAGGCCAAGCTAATGTGGCCGAGCAGGTAGGACAACCGGGTCAAACCGCAATGGGGGGCCTAGCTCGAGAAATTGCGGGGGCTTTAAGGGAGTCTATGAACTTGTTAAGGGCGGAGAATCAAGCCCGAGAGAACACCACGGAGTCAAGGGTGAGTTTTCTCACTAGAGAGTTTTTGCGGGCCAAACCAGATGACTTCCATGGTGGCCCTGAGCCTAAGAAAACGGATGAATGGCTCGAACAAACAGTGAAGACATTTGAGATGCTTCACATTGATGATAGCGAGTTGAGAATGACCATAGTGAGTTACTACCTTAAAGGAGATGCGGGTCAATGATGGAAGTATGCCAAGAGTAGGGCGGAACCATCATGGGAAGTCTTTGTGGTTGCTTTCCAAGATAAATACATACCTCCCACTGCTAGAGAGAGATTGAGGCAAGAGTTTAAAGACTTCAAACAACTCAACATGCCCGTGGCCAAGTTTGAGGCGGTTTTCTCTAGTTTGTCCAAATTTGCACTGGAGTTGGTGGCAACGGAAGAGCGCCATTGCATAGAATTTGAAAAGAAGTTGAAAACTAAGATCTTCTTCAAGCTTGTTGGGAATACGATTCGGGAATATGACCATCTTGTGGAGACGGCGGCACATGTAGAGATTTCTATACAAGCCGAGGAGGAGAGGCTTCGGGGTTCGATGCCTAGGCTCCAGGAATCTCAAGGACACTATAGGCAGAACAAGAAGAGCAGGAACGCCTATCCATCCCAGTCCCAACCACAGCAGTCAAGATCCATTTTTCCTTTGCCTAGTACGGGTCCGGGAAAAAGTGCATCGAGTAGCTTCTCATGTTCCAAGTGTGGCCAACCGGGCCACAAAGCCCATTCATGCCCGTAGAAAAGTGGAGGACAGTTGATGTTACCACCACCTAATCGATCTCAAAGTCAGTCTTAGTCTCAGAATAGAGGCCAAGGGTTTAATTGTTATCAGTGTGGTCAGCCAAGGCATATGAAGAGAACTTGCCCACAGTTAGGAGACGCATCTGGCGCATCAGGGTCGAAGCAGACTCAGAGCCACCAGCAGGCTCATTCAGCTCAAGCTTCACGAGCAAATCAAGGAGCTGCTTCGGCTCAGTTAGTGTAATAGGCCTATGCTCCGAGAAACGAGTAGGTTAACCAGGGGTGCGTATATGCTGTTGCCACGCCAGAACAGCCACCAGGATCCTCAAGTGTGAGAGGTATTTTTGTTATGTGCAATACTTTGGCTAATGTATTGATAGACACGGGTGCATCTCATTCATTTATGTCTACTGCATTTGTTTTTGCATTGGGGTTAGAGGTGGTACGATTAGCATCTTTACTCAAAGTAGAGTCACCTGTTGGGGGTACAGTTGAGTTAAACTAGGGTTGTCGTGGTGGTGAAATAGAAGTTGCTGGATGTCGACTCCCGTTTGCTTTTGTATTTCTAGACATGTCGAGTTTTGATGTCATTTTAGGCAAGGACTGGTTATTTTCGTACCGAGCGGTGATTGATTGTAACCGTCAGAGAGTTATTGCATATACCTCGGGTGGTGATTGTTTCTATTTTCTAGGGAACCGAGTTGATAGGACCTTGTCGCCAATTTTTGACCCTCGTAGTAGGAGCAAGCTTAGTGGCCTTCTTGCAACACTCTTGGATAGTGAGAGTGACGGGGCCCGTGTTGAGTTACCAAGGGTAGTTTGTGAATACTCGGATGTCTTTTCCGGGGATCTTACTAGTTTGCCACCCCACCAGGAGATCGAGTTCTCCATTGAATTAGTGCCTGACACGGCACCAATTTCCATGTCACCTTATAGATTTACACTCGCCGAATTGCATGAGTTGAAGATTCAACTCCAAGAGCTTTTAGATAAGGGCTTCATTCGCCCTAGTACATCACCTTGGGGAGCACCGACTCTCTTTGCGAAGAAGAATGGTGGATCGTTGTGGTTGTGTATTGATTACTGCAAGTTGAATCAAGTGACAGTTAAGAACAAGTATCCTCTTCCCAGGATGGATGATTTGTTTGACTAACTTAGAGGATCTCGCTACTTTTTGAAAATAGATTTGAGGTCGGGGTACTATCAGTTGAGAGTCCGGGAGGAGGACATTCAGAAGACTGCATTTTGTACGTGTTATAGCCACTATGAATTCCTTGTAATGCCTTTTGGGTTAACCAATGCGCCTGCTTCCTTTATAGATTTGATGAACATAATTTTTCGGGAATACTTGGACCGTTTTGTGGTCGACTTTGTAGACGACATATTGATTTATTCAACCTCCGAGGAGGAGCATGAGACTCACTTGCGAGTAGTGTTGGGTTTACTTAGTGAGCACCAATTGTATGCCAAATTTGAGAAATGTGAGTTTTGGTTAACAGAGGTGAAGTTTTTGGGGCATGTGGTGTCTAGAGAGGGAGTAACTGTGGACTCCTCAAAGATAAATGCTATACAGGATTGGGAACAACCCAAGAATGTTTTCAAGATCCGGAGTTTCTTGGGATTAGCGGGGTGTTATCGACGTTTTGTAAAGGACTTCTCTAGACTAGCCGCACCTTTGACAAGGTTGACTAGGAAGGGTATCAAATTTGTATGGAGTGAGGCTTGTGAAAAGTCATTCGAAGAACTTAAGACTAGATTGACTACCGCACCAGTTTTGATAATTCCGGAAGGGGGTTTGAATTACACTGTCTATTGTGATGCGTCCGGGGATGGACTTGGTTGTGTCTTGATGCAAGAGGGAAAAGTTGTGGCCTACGGTTCACGACAATTGAAGACTCATGAGAAAAATTACCCCACCCATGATTTAGAATTAGTGGCGGTGATTATTTGCCTTGAAAGTTTGGAGGCATTACTTGTATGGTGAGAAGTTTGAAGTCTTTTGTGATCATAAGAGTCTAAAATATTTGTTTTCTCAAAAAGACTTGAATTTACGCCAACGGAGATGGATGGAATTTATGGAGGATTATTGTCATGACCCGAACCCGCCCCTAAGGGTTAAGGACATAACCGGCCAGTAATCCTGAGATTACCTACGGCCTCAATACAAAACAGACATATCCTATCAGAGAAAAGGGGCCAAACGGAAGTAAAAATTTAAAACTTTGTCCATAGAGCTGTGCTTATATGCGCACCAAAACAAACCATACTCATATACGTTAACAACCCATATCAAAAGTGCAGTGGCATAAACTTCTTTACAGACAAGATCATCTAGACTGAGTCAACCCATAGCAACTATATACAAATATACACAAAATCCTTGCCACAAGAACAAAATATAAATACGTAACAAAACGGCAAGGTTGGGTCTCATGCGTGAGACACAAGGCTGACTCTCCCAAAACTCCTGCTGTTCCTGGCTGACTTCACTGGGGCTGGGGTTGGACCTCATTTGGTTCACCTACAATTACATGAATGAGCGTGAGCGAATGCCCAGTGAATAATATCAAATAAACAAGTTACATAAGCAATTATTGGTACAGCACAACAAATGGCCTTCGGCCCAATCATTTATGTCAATCGGCCTTTGGCCCAGTCATTCATGTCAATCGGCCTTTGGCCCAATTATTCATTTCCATCGGCCTTTGGCCCAATTATTCAAATTAATGAACTTACAAGACTTACACAGAAGTAACAATTGGACCATAACAGACTACAAATATCTTGTTAAGATATTACTCACAGTGATCGGCTTGTGTAGTTGCCCTGGAGCTCGACCCTACATATCATGTAGCACATATGGGTCACAATTTGTTCAATCTGTTCATTAATTCACACATTCCTCTTTAGGCTTCAATCTTAACTCTTTAACTCAATCACAATGCTCAATGCATGCCTAAGAGTGCTTAAAAGTGAAAGGGAACGGAAAAACAGAACATAGAATGCATTTTTAGGTTTCCAGGAAACAGGGTCCCCGCTCGAGCGTCAACTCCCCCGCTCGAGCGGACCCTTAAGGCTGCAAAAGTACTAGTTACCTCAGATTCACGCTCGAGCGTGAACTCGGTTGCTCGAGCGGACCTCTTGCCTACATAGCTCCCCACTCGAGCGCCAACTTCCCCGCTCGAGCGGGATCCATGTCTGCAAAGAAAATGCTGGGAGCTCGATTTTCCCGCTCGAGCGGCCCTTTCCCCGCTCGAGCGGACATCAAAAATCTAGGTTTTCCAGATTGAGTTCTTGAGCTCCCATTCGAATTCCAACCATCCAAATATGCATGCAATGGCTCAAATCTCAAATATACACATAATAATGTGTTCCCTAGCAAGATTATAGCATTATGAAGTTCAATTTCTTGATTTACCTACATGCATGACCCAAAACATGACAACTCATCACCAATATAGCAAATTCATGCATTCAAGCTCACATCTTTAATTATTCAAACATGCAAGGTCATCTTGACTTCATTTCCATTTCAAAGATGCAAATGGTGCCAAAACTCACAAAACCAAGCTTGCATGCATGATCAAACTCCAATTTTTGCTTAATTGACATGGTACATGCTAGATTATGCAATTCTACAACAATTATACACATGCATGCCTTCATTAACCATCAATTGAACACAAACAACTCCATTTCCTTAACATCAAGCTAACTCATGTTCTTGTTCATCAAACACACTTGAATCTACACATCTACAACAAAAATCCATGAGTTCACTTACCTAGAAGCTTAGATCTTCACAATCTATGATCAAAACTTGAATAATCTTCAAGGTTCCCAAGCTTTGAGCTAAGTTTGCTCAATTCTCTTCTCTTCCTCTCTCTACAGCCGACCCTCTCCTCCTCTCAATTGTCTAACTCAGATTTTTGAGTTTAAGAGAGCTAAAGGAGAGTGCAATGCAACTATACAACAAGCCCCACTAACAAATATTTTAATATAAAATGAAGGGGCACTTAATTTATCAATTTAATCAGTTTTAAATTTTTACTTCCGTTTGGCCCCTTTTCTCTGATAAGATATGTCTGTTTTGTATTGAGGCCGTAGGAAATCTCAGGATTACTGGCCGGTTATGTCCTTAACCCTTAGGGGCGGGTTCGGGTCATGACAATTATGACTTTGAATTACACTATCATCCGGGGAAGGCCAATGTGGTGGCCAATGCTTTGAGTCGGAAATCTGTGAGTAGTTTGGCAAGTGTGGCCATTTGGGAATGGTTATGCTAGGTGAAATTGGCAAGTTTGATTTGCACTTGGGTGAGTCCAGCGAGAGTGCTACCTTGTTTACTTTAACTACTCAGCCTACCTTGATTAGTAAGGTCATAGAGGCACAACAAGGGGATCGTGAAGTAGAGTCTATCCGGGTTAAAATTTCTAATGGGAAGGAAGAGAAAGGTTTGAACGTTTACTCGGATCTGAGTGTACGTTACCTAGACCGTTTGTTTGTACCGGAATCTTATAGAGAGGAAGTACTCTGGGACTTTCATCACTCACGCCTTGCGATACATCCGGGAGGCACCAAAATGTACCATGATCTTAGTCGTTAGTTTTGGTGAAGCGGTATGAAGCGAGATGTCGCTTTATTTGTATTGAAGTGCCTTACTTGTAAACAAGTGAAGGCCGAACAACAAAAACCAGCGGGTTTGTTACAACCCTTACTGATAGTCGAATGGAAATGGGAGCGTGTTACCATGGATTTTGTAGTTGGGCTTCCTAGAACACAACGAGGCAATGACGTTGTTTGGGTGATTGTTGATAGGTTGACTAAGTCTATCCATTTCATTTTGATATGCACCAGCGACTCAGTTGAATGCTTGGCAGAGTTGTACATTAGAGAGATAGTTCGACTTCATGGAGTCCCTGTGACTATTGTGTCGGATAGGGATCCTCGTTTTAGTGCCCGGTTGTGGCAAAGCCTTCAAGAGGCGTTGGGAACTAAGTTGACTCTTAGCACCGCTTATCATCCTCAAACCAATGGACAGTCGGAACGTACCATTCAGATTTTGGAGGACATGCTTAGAGCTTATGTCCTTGATTTTAAGGGGCCTTGGGAAAGACACTTACCATTGATTGAGTTTGCTTACAACAATAGTTACCAAGCTAGTATTGGGATGACACCATTTGAGGCCTTGTATGGCCGACCTTGTAGATCACCGGTTTGTTCGGCCGAAGTGAGTGATTCACCATTACTGGGTCCGGAAATTGTTAGAGAGACAACCGAGAAAGTTGTTCTCATTCGGAAGAGGTTAACTACGGCCCAAAGCCGACAAAAGAGTTATGCTGATAAGAGAAGACGACTTTTATCTTTTGAAGTTGGTGACTATGTGTTTCTAAAAATCTCACCAAGGCGTGGTTTGATGAGATTTGGTAAGAGTGGTATATTAACTCCAAGGTTCATTGGGCCTTTTGAGATCTTAGAGCGAATTGGGGAAGTGGCATACCGGTTAGCTTTACCGCCACAACTTTTGAGAGTTCACAACGTATTTCATGTACATATGCCTAGGAAGTATGAACCTGACCTTTCTCATGTGCTTGATTGGGTTGACTTGAAGGCAGATGAGGATGCCTCTTATGAAGAACGACCGGTTCAAATATTAGATAACCGGGAGCAAGTGCTACGGGGCAAAACTATACCGTTGATAAAGGTGTTGTGGAGACACCATGGGGTTGAAGAAGCAACGTGGGAACGGGAGGCGGAAGTCCGCTCCAAATATCCGGATTTGTTTGAAAATGCTTAAGTTGCTTTTCTTTGTAATATTCCCTAATGTTGAGGGAAACGTATTTAAAGTTGTTAACCACATGTTGATATGTGTGTTGTTGTTTTAAGCATAAGGTTGTTGAGAGTTGCCATTACTTTTGGAAAATTTCATGTTTATGCGTATTTGGGAGGTTGTTGTTAATGAGATAACCATGGTGGAAATGGTGGAATTTGGTTGAGAGTTAGTATTGTGATTTGAAAATGAAATAGCGTGGTTTTGATCACTAGAAACCCCTTTATTTGGGTAGTTTGATTTGAAATTTCGGAGACGAAATTCTTTAAGGGGGGAAGGTTGTAGCGATCCCGGTTTTGACCCGTCTCTTTGTAGTGTTCCGGGCTCGGGTTGGTATGGTTTTGAACAGTGTTACGTATCTTAGTTTCCCTATATTCCCCTTATTTTGGTTATCGGGTTGTAGCGGTGTGTTTGGAACATGTAATGTCTCCAAACCTTTAAATGCGAATCCAACCCGAATTGTGCCTTGCAGAGTTGTATCTGAAGCTAATTTTTTCACGTTTTGCCACTTCGCTGAGTATGTCGAGGATCGAGCTGCCCGATCAGCTCGCGGGGGTTTAGGGGGCAGCGCCCCTTGGCGGGTCCGAGAGAGCACCCAAGCGGGGTCGAGGGGCAACGCCACCGAAGCAAAAATGCAAAATGCATTTGAAGTTGCTTGTCCGCTCGAGTGACCATTTATTCACTCGAGCGGAGAATATTTGGTTCCAGATGTTTGACCTGTCTGCAAAAGTACTGGGAAAGTGTATTCGACGCTCGAGCGGACCATGTTATATTAGTTCATGAATCTGATATTTCAGATCACTTTTTCAGTTCTCTCTCCCTCTCTAAAACTTTCCAAAAGCTCAGATCTTGAGTCTCTCTCTCTAAAAACTCACATTCTCTCTAAGATTTCATCTAGATCCATTGTGTGTTCTTCACCCTAGTGTCTTTGAGAAAAAGGTAGAGTGCTTCAAGAGCTTCATTTTGATCCAAGAAGAACTTGATTTTGTCATCTTTGAAGTTCCATCTTGTTGCTTGGGTTTTCTACACTTGAGGTAGGGATTTTCTTAGAGTTATATATATATATATATATTTTTGCAAGATCTAGATGATTTTCGAAATCATCCTTCGATAGCTTTAAAAATTGATTGTTGATTCAAGAAGTTGAGCGATTTTAAAAGTGGGTTTGTCCCTTGTTCTTTTAAAATGATCTTATGGGTTTTGATCTTCGTTGATTGAAGAAAAGATGATTTTGAAAAGTTTTCTTTCAAAAGATTTAAGTTGTATAGTTTTTGTGAGAAAACCTAGAAATTGAGGATTTTTAAAAGAGATTGAAAATTCATGAATGATATTGTTATATTTATTTTGTATGTCAAAATAAATAGATGTTTGGAAAATTTCTTATTTATATTTATAGAAATGATGAATTTCATGGAATATGAGAATTGTTGTTCATTTTAGAAATTATTGTTCAAAACGTTGAAATGGTCTTGAAATGACTAATTGTTGAGGATACTTGAGAAGAGGGAATCGTATTATTCCTTGGATGATGAATGGGAATAAAAGTATTTATATTCATCTTATGAAATTGGCATATCAATTCATTTGATTATATTAAACTTTGAAAGTTGATTTGAAAACTTACATTGAGAAAATAATGTTGAGAAACAAGTTTTCATGGAATGATTTTGGGGTAAATATATTGGTAAGTCTTGATAGGTGGTGTAGATGATATTGAATAAGTTGGCCTGAGAGTCCGAGGGGAAAGACCGAAAACCCGCGCGGATAGGTGTTGAGCCTTCCGGTTAATACCGGTAAAAATGACAATTTGGTAGTACTTGTATAGTCTAATTGCAGACACCGACCTAGGGATTACCAGAGTCGTATTTACCGCCCTTGAAATAAATTGTTAAGTTTTGAACAATTGAAATTGTATGACATCATTGAACATGATGGTTTTTAAAAGATGAAAATGTGATTTACTTTCAAAAAAAGAAGCATAGCATGCCATATGCATTTCATCTCTTGAGACTTATATAAAATGTATATACTTTGTTAAGGATTTCATACTGGACTTTACGCTCACCCTACGGGATTTTTTTGCAGAAAAGATATGGTGATTCCGCCTAACTAAAGGCGAGGAAATATGTGTTAAGAGTACAAGGCTCTCATTTTGCTGTAACTATGTTTGTAAGCCAAGGGCTGTATTTGTGTGGATTTGAATAACCATTTTGTGTAACCAGGTCTAAGCCTTGGAAACTTGTAAACCCTTGGGGGTATCTATTTGTTTATTTATTTGGTTTTGAATTAAACGTATAATCGCATTGAGGAGCTAATTGTATCATCTAATGCAAGTGTGGAGAATTATTTCTGTTTTCCTTTAAGGAGCCATGATGGCTGTGTTATCATTTGGGCATAGGAAATTGGGGCATTACATATACAATTTGTACAACATTTCTAGTAGTGAAAATGGTGACTTGTGAGTAGACATTTTAGGATGTGTAGCCAAGTTTTGAATGTTTTCAAGTTTGGTGGAGTCAATTCTCTCAGAGTTGGTTGTTGATGTACTCAAGTGCAATATATGAATGGTTACGGATATGATGTGATTGGTGTCTCGGGGAATTGTGTTAGCAAACAAATGTCTTTAGAAAAAAAATTTGAAATAATCTTGTGAGAATGTTGTGATTTTATTGAGATTATGATTAGGTGCCTGGAGATAGTTGATAAGATTGTGATTTGAGTATTTTTATAGAATTATGCTTGATCCATCGTAAGAAATTAATGTTAATTTTTATAGTTACCCTTAGCTATATGTCAAAAATTATGTAAACCGGAGGTACACATGATTGTGTTGGGTTAAGTTTGGTGTGTGCTGTGATGGTGTGGTTCCTTGTATTAGTCCTTCGTTTCGTTTCCCTACGAGGGTGGTGAGAATTTTGTTGTTGGTGTTAGTCTAGTATTGTCAATGAGTTTAACTTGGGTGTACTTGAGCTTACGTGAAATTATGAGATGTTTAGTTTTACTTGATAGATGTTGATTTCTTATTTTAATTTTATTCCATCGTGTTTTGTGGTGAAATTATTTTAGAAGTTATTCGGCTGATCCTTCGTTGGGAAATAAATTGGTACGAAGTACTTTTGTTATTTGGTTAGTCATGGAGATTGTTTTGGAATAACCATTGTTGACAAAGAAAATTTCTTAGAGTGAATGAGTGGTATTATAGCTTCTGGTTGTATCTTTAGAGTTTGAGTAGGAGTGAGCTGACTAGAGACTTTGGATGAAATTTCAAAGTAACTACAATTATGAATATTTGTTGGTGTAATATTTTGTCTTGAGTTGCATAGGCTTTGTGGCGAGTTTGACATGGTAGTTGGTGTCGTTTTGTGACCTGAGTAGTTGTGAGAATTAGATTTTATTTTCATTCTGGTAAACTATGGCGAATGACTTCCCGAGTTAAATTATTTTTTAGGGGTAGAGCAGCTTTATTAGTGATTGGATTGAAGTACTGAAAATATGATTTTGTTAGAATTTTGTAATAGAGGAATAGTATTATTTTAGTGAGACATGTACATTGAATTTCGTTTTGGAGAGATTTTATTGTAATATGAGATTAATTTATTTGTTAACGATGTGAATATTTGTCATTGAGTAAGTTCGTGCTACATAAGTCATTGAATTCAAGTTTGACCTCGTGGGACATCATAATATTAGTGTGATGTGGAGTTGTGTTTCAGCTTTGGAGTTAATATCATGGCATTGACTTCAGGAAATGTAGTGTGTTGTGCAAGTATAGGTAGATGATTTTTCCTTATGTGGTGTGTTGGTTATTGTAATAGCATTAGGAGAGGTTAACTAGGAGTCAGCTCAGAACTTGTCTTAAGTCTAGAAATGAGGCTTGCAGATGAGAATTGCTTGCATGGTGTGTTTGAGTGTGTGTCACTCACGGGAGTGACAAATCATGCTAATTGCTTGATAATTATTTCTAGTTGGTCGCGTGTAATACCCAAGATAGGGTTGTTGCGAAAATTGTTTTTGCGAGTTGGAAAATTTGAATGAGTGGTTGATGAATTGTAATGATAGTTATGAGGGAAAACGATTTTCCAAATTTATAAGTAAAGCTTATTTGTTGTTTTATTTAACCTTATTATTATTGTTTTGAATTGTTGTTTCTTGTAAAATTGTAAATGGATTGTGGTATCACCATGATGATGGGATCATTGGTTGGGTGATGTTTGGGAGTCACAAGTTGAAATATGTTTGAGAAGAGAGTTGAGAATGGAGTTTTCCTATTGAGTATGACCTTATTTTTGCTCAAATTGAGAATTTATTGTAACAGATAAATCAGTGAGTAAAGGAGAAATGGTCATGACAAGGGCATATCGAGTCTTTTGATGTCTATAACCCTTAACTATTTCAAAAATAAATAAATAAATAAATAAATAAATTTTCAACCTCTTCACTTTTACAAATCACTTGTATACGTCTAAAATATTATATATATATATATATAAAGTTTTCTACTAAGAATAATCTCTTTTAATTTCAAAAGTCAGGAAATATTATTTTTGGGTGTTTTTGGTTCTTGGGTTTTGTTGGGTTATGTTTTGTCGAAGGCCATAATTAGCGGATGAAACTCTTATTAGAATCTTCTCTTCTCATGAGAGGAGGTTGAGGACTTATAAAGTAGTGTGAGGTAATCGTTTGAAAATTTGGTTGCTGAGTGATTGGTAGTTGTTTCTTGATGTGTGAATGTGATGTGAGAGATTATCTTTCTAAGATTTTAGGTCGTTAGATAACCGAGAGTTATTCCCTTGAGTTTGAGTCTGTTTGAGACGTGAGTACTGTAAGGTATGTTAGTGACAC
This sequence comes from Camellia japonica, assembly GCA_030407325.1. Lineage (NCBI taxonomy): Eukaryota > Viridiplantae > Streptophyta > Magnoliopsida > Ericales > Theaceae > Camellia > Camellia japonica. The sequence goes on from JAPPVO010000031.1 coordinate 129,976,046, forward strand.
CTTTTGCTTGACTTTTGTTTTGTAGGATCGATGGGCTCTTGTGGCTCGTAGAGGTAATTCTTGCGAATGAGTTAAAAGAGAGACACACCACTTTCGAATTGTTGTTCACATCATTTGAGGTATTGTTAGAATACTAGTGTGGGATTGAAATATGAAAGTTTCTTTTAAATTTCAAACTAGATTTTGGAGTGGCGATTGTAATTCTATTAGGACTTATTCTACCCATTATATCATTGTGTTGCCTTATCTCATTTTGTGGGAATTGTTTCTTGTTGTTCATCACGTGAAATTCTTTGCATTGAGAGACTCTTCCAGAAATTGTTATTGATTAGAGGTCATTTTTTATTAGTTGGTGGGAGTGTTAGTTCAAATATCAATTCCATTTAGGTTCATCCAAACTTTAAATCTTGAAATGACTAATTTTAGGGACAAAATTTCCTAAGTTGGGGAGATTGTAACACTTCATACTCATTGGACTAGTAGGATTTATTTTGACTCTTTTATTATCGTACTTGAAGCCTCTATGATTGATTTTATAGTATTGACTGGGGTGATATCATAATGGTAAAGTAGGATTGAACTAAAAATATTGATTCGGATAATTGTCCTATGATCAGTTTTCACTATTTTTCCTTTTTCTCTTTCCACACTTCGAATTTGGATGTGAGGCTAGAACCATTGGAAAGCTTGTGTAATGCCCTAAATTTCTAGCCCAAATGATAATACAACAATCACGGCTCTTTCAAGAAAAACCGAATATAAATCTCCAAACTTACATTACATGATATAATAGTTCTTCATGCAACAATACATTAATCCAACAACAAGTAAATAAACAAATAAATACCCCCAAGGGTTTACAAGTTTCCAAGGCTTGAGCCTGGTTATACAAAACGGTTATTCAAACCCATACACATACAGCCCTTGGCTTACACATAGAGTCACAGTAAAATGAGAGTCTCGTACTCTCAACACACATTTCCTCGCCTTTAGTTAGACAACATCCCCACATCTTTTCCTACACAAAAATCTCGTAGGGTAAGCATAAAGCCCAATAGGAAATCCTTAACAAAGTATATACATTTTATACAAGTCTCAAGAGATGAAATACACATGCCATGCTATGTCCTTTTTGAAGATAAATCATATTTTCATCTTTAGAAAACCATCATGCTCAATAATGTCATGCAATTTCAATTGTTCAAAACTTAACAATTTATTTCAAGGGTGGTAAATATGACTCTGGTAATCCTTAGGTCGGTGTCTGCAAGTAGACTATACAAGTACTACCAAATTGTCATTTTTACTGGTATTAACCGGAAGGCTCGACACCTATCTTTGCGGGTTTTCGGTCTTTCACCCCAGACTCTCAGGCCAACTTATTCAATATCATCTACACCACCTATCAAGACTTACCAACGTATTTACCCCCAAAACCATTTCATGAAAACTTTTTTTTCAACATTCTTTTCTCAATGCAAGTTTTCAAATCAACTTTCAAAGTTTAATGTAATCAAATGAATTGTTATGCCAATAACACAAGATGAATATGAATACTTTTATTCCAATTCATTATCCAAGGAATAACACAATTCCCTCTTCTTAAGTATCCCCAACAATTAGTCATTTCAAGACTATTTCAACGTTTTGAACAATAATTTCTAAAATGAACAATAATTCTCATATTCCCTGAAATTCATCATTTATATAAATATAAATAAGAAAATTTCCAAACATCCATTTATTTTAACACACAAAATAAATATAACAATATCATTCATGGATTTTTAGTCTCTTTTAAAAAAATCCCCAAATTCTAAGTTTTCTCACAAAAACTATACAACTCAAATCTTTTGAAAGAAAACTTTCCAAAATCATCTTTTCTTCAATCAACGAAGATCAAAACCCATAAGATCATTTTAAAAGAACAAGAGACAAACCCACTTTCAAAATCGCTCAACTTCTTGAATCAACAATCAATTTTCAAAACTATTGAAAGATGATTTCGAAAATCATATAGATCTTACAAATATATATATATATATATATAACTCTAAGAAAATCTCTACCTCAAGTTTTGAAGAAGAAATGAGATGAAACCCCCAAATCAACGGTGTCGAAACTTAATCTTCACCACATACAACGAAGCCCTCGAGATGATAACCGACTTTGATGAAGAAACAATGGCAAAACTCAAATGGATCTTGAGAAATCAAGGTTTTTGATCTAATTTGTGTAGAGGAATGTAGAGAGAAGGGAGAGGAAATGTTTTTAGAGAGAGATATACAAAAGTGATCTAAAATATCAGATTCACGAACTGATATAACATGGTCCGTTCGAGCGTGGAAAGCCCCACTCAAGCGTCGAATACACTTTCCCAGTACTTTTGCAGATAGGTCAAACTTCTGGAATCAAACATTCTCCGCTTGAGCGCATAAATGGCCTCTCAAGCGGACAAGCAATTTCGAATGCATTTTGCATTTTTGCTTCGGCGAGCTGACCGGGAAGCTCGACCCCCGTAAGCTGTATAGGGAGACTCGACCCCCGATATACTCAGCGAAGTGGAAAACACATGAAAGAATTAACTTCCGATACAACTCTGCAAGGCACAATTCGGGTTGGATTTGCATCTAAAAGTTTGGAGACATTACCTGTTCCAAACACACCACTATAACCCCGATAACCAAAAATAAGGCGAATACAAGGGAAATTAAGATACGTAACACAGTTCAAAACCATACCAACCCGAGCCCGGAACACCACAAGAGACAGGTCAAAATTGGGATCGCTAGAGCTTGTTTCTAGGCTTTCGATTTGGATACAAGAATGACCTAAAATGGAGTCCGGACGAGGGAGTTATGCCGTTTGAAATTTGAGTACATGTGTTGAAAGCAAGTCCGCTTGAGTGAACTTTTGACTAATTGAGCAATCTGTGCAGGATTCGAAGTTAGGCACTTTAAAGTCACTTTTTGACCCAAACTTTTCATTCTTTCTTCCTCTCTTCTCTTCCTCTCCTCCATATCCAAAACCCTAGACCTCCAAACTGTGATTTCATCTATTTTTCACCAAGAATCCACCATAGATATTATATTAAAGATGAAGAACAAGTGAATATCAACATTTTGACCGATTGGATTTTTTTGAAGGAATCTTCTTGATCTAGCTTTGCTATTTTTATCTTTGAGGTAGGATTACTTTTAATCTTGTATCAATTTATTTTGAGGATGTTTATGTGGTGCTATTATGATATTAATGCTATAATTTAATGATTGAGTTTACAAAATTGGGTTTTGTTTTAAAAATAAAATTTTCTCTACATTTTCTTAAAATTTCTATTAATGGCTGTGGATTATGAAGATTTTAGTTGGGAAATAACATTTAACATGATTTCGGAGTAAAAGACCCAAATTTATGAAAACCCTAGTTGTAAAATTTGCAAAAAATATGAAATTGATTTTTAATTCATTAAAATTGATGAATGGATTATGATATTTTGAATATGTATTGATTGAGACTTGTAAAATTGAAACCTCTTGAGATTTTTCTTGAATTATGAATATTGTTTCTCATTACTCCATTAAATTACTTGAGTGGTGTACATTACCCTTTACCTAAAGAATGTATGAATACTTGGAAATCTTGGAAAGATTGTCTAAGGGGGTAGTAAATAGCATGTGAGTCCGGATAGGGAGTCGATTTTTGGAAAGAGTTGTGTGTTGTTGGTATCCACGCAGGGGAAAGTTTAGGTGCCTAATTGTCCTGTCTTGAGCTTATCATCAGACGAATGTGGGAAAGTGTTTTTAGGTGTCCACTGGTCCTGCCGTATTATAGTTGATAAAAGTGAAAAAATGGATGGCTTTGGGTGTCCATTCCCTACCGTATTAATAGCTGGCAAATATGGGGATATTTTGGATATAAACTTATGTATATTTATGTATTGGGACTTTCTTTAGGGATTTCATGGCATATTTATCCCCCGATGTTTAATTGTGTAATTGTGGAAGTTACGAATTCATGTATTCTTTCTTAAATTAATACTATGAGTTGAATTAAATATGTTTGATTGTGATAATGCCATATGGATTTTCGAATAACTATATACTTTGTTAAAAGTACTTTTACTGTCATCTAGCTCACTCCTATCTAGGAATTTCAGGAATCGGTGACGTGCAACCACCCCTACGAGAAAGAGGGGGACTATTTTGTTTTGTTGGGGCATGAAGGCTCGTGGATGTGTTATGTGAAAGCTTCGAGCATATGTATTTTGGGACCACGTGTCCATTTTGTTGTAACAAGGTCTTGCCTTAATGTTTATACGCCATTAAGGCATTATTATTTTTATCCTTTAGCTTCTTGAACTTTGTTAATGTTATTGTAACTAAGACAAGAAATTGAAAATTTGTAATATTTGATATATAGTTCAATAGAAAAGAGGGCTTTTGGGATTAATGTTATTGTTTCGCATGGTAAGATTTCAGATTAATCATGTTATGAGTAATATTTTAATTTAATTAATTTTGGGGCGTTACAAGTGTTGGCTAGGGTTATGTCAAGTTAGGTTTGGTTTGAAGGAGTTAGGGGTATTTTTGACAAGGAATGATATGTACTGAATAAAACTTGATGTTTAAAAATCTTTAAGTGTGTACCTTGAGAAAAGATGTGCACTAAGAAGATTTAGTGTGTGGAAATAGAATTACCCAGCCGTGAAGTTTCTATTTCCACACACCACATTATCTCACTTCACACACATTTTTGGTTCAGAAGTCAACTTCTAAACCATGTAATTTTGTTCGAAAATCAACATTCAAATGAAAAATATATGTGAACTGAATACAAGTTGTGTGCAGAAATAGAAGCTCCCTAAGCGGGGCTTTGATGCAAAGTGATGTTAAATATTTGTCCCAAGTTTTGATCTTAATTATTCTTTATATTATTATCAGAAGGATCCATCCTTCCTTACCCTTTCCTATACACTTGCTAAAAATAGTTTCATCATACTCCTTTTTTTTTTTTGGAATGAGTGTGTGTTTGGTTGGAAACTGATATAGAACATATATTATGGTTTGGTTTTATTGATTTGATGTAAAAAGAGGATTTGTTTGAATTTTTAAAGGATTTTATAAAATTTTGTAAAATTTCACATTAAAAATAAATGAAGAAAAGATCTAAAAATTGCTATATAATTTTTTTATTTATTTATTCATTCATTTATAGGGCTCTTTTTTGATAAATCCTATTTGTAACTATTTTATTCCATAAAACCCAAACTATTTTTGAATATTCCATTAGGTCCATTAATTGTAAAAGGACGAAATAACCCTCCTCCGCTCCTCCCTCGTCTAATCGATTCTGAAAACCCATTCCGATTCCATCTATTCAATCCACAAAATTTCCAAAACAAATTCTCATCGTCGACCCCAGATTCACATTGCCTCACTGTAACCCTAGATTCACATCGCCTCACCATCGTCGTCGTCCACCGTCTACTGTCGTTGGCCACTGCTATTCCTCTTCATCTCACTGCTGCAAAGGTTTACATCGGAAAGAGAGTGATTCGTCATTCCAAAATTCCCGTCGGTGGACTGAGTGTATTTCATCGACTGAGTGTGGTCCATAGATTTCCGTACCCACCCACCATGAGGAACAAAAGTAAGCAATACCATTCCACCTTCTGTTTTTCAATCACAATGTGATCACCAATGTATACATTTACATTGCCCTATAACTATTGTTGTTTTTGAAATTGATTTTGTAAACATAGATGATGTGGACATTTACATTACTGTTAATTTCTGGATAAACTGACATTAGTATACACTGATGTGAACATTCACATCAGTGTATAATAATGTGAATATTCACATTACTGTCATTGTCAATATTGTTGATTGTTGGTGTCCATAGAACCCCCACTCTTCACTCAACAATGTGATGGAATATGATGTAAATATTCACATTGTGACATCAATGTCAGACTTGTTGATGTTATTGGGTGTTGTTGGTTCCACCCTTTGTTTTTCAGCCAATTATAACATAATATGATCACCAATGTATACATTTACATTGCCCTATAACTATTGTTGTTGTTTGGAATTGATTTTGTAAACATAGATGATGTGAACATTCACATTACTGTTCATTACTGGATAAACTAACATTAGTAGACTTTGATGTGAACATTCACATCAGTGTATAACAATGTGAATGTTCACATTACTGTCACTGTTGATATTGTTGATTGTTGATGTCCATAGAACCCCCAATCTTCACTGAACAATGTGATGGAATATGATGTAAATATTCACATTATGACATCAATGTCAGACTTGTTGGTGTTGTTGGGTGTTGTTTAGTGTTATTGCTTCCACCCTCTGTTTTTCAACCAATTATATGTTCTTATTTGAACAAATAGGTCTTCCCCGTAGATTTGATGGCAAACGAAAGAGAGGGGAATCGCGTGCCAAAGGCAAACCTGATCAAGCAGCTGGTACTGAACAAGTCAACATGAAAAAGGTTAACTATCGGTCAAATATCACTGGATTGGTAAAACTGTTGAAGGATACAAAATTTACAAATGGTCAATTGAAATGCCTTAGAAAAACACTTTTTTGGCCCTTATTTGATTGTTTGATCAGTAATGAAGTCAACCTCAACCATTGCATGAAATACGATGATGTCATTGTACGTATAGTGCAGACATTCAAGCCATCTAGTGGGAGGTTTTACATCGGGGACAAGAGCATTTAGATTTTTAGAAGCGATGTATCACTTATTTTTGGGGTGGACTGCGGCACCAAGCCGATGGACCTCTCTTATGGTGCAAAACCAAGGGCCAGCATCATACACCGAATGTGCAAGGATGTTAGTCGGTTAAGTGCTGCCAAAATACGAGAAATTCTAAACGAAGCATTAAAGGGCACAAAGAAACAAGACAATGAAGAGGTCACAAGGTTAGTTTGCATGTATGCATACGTCAAGCTGTTCTTTTCTACGTTCGGAGAAACAATTGGATGGGCTTTCTACTCATACATGGACCCATTAGACAACATGATCGAGTATGACTGGGCTGAGAGCATTCGGGCAATCCTAATGGTTTCAGTGGGCCAAAATTGGGGAAAACCGGGACGAGTCACTAGATGTGTTACGTTGTTAATGGTAAATCTCATAAAACTTATTCTATATTTAATATGAACATTTACGGGGTCTGCCTACTATGATGTGAATGTTCACATTACTAGGTAATAGTGTGGAAGTTGACATCAGTGGTGTGAACATTTACATTATTGTTCATAAATGGACAAACACACATTAGTAGACACTGGTGTAAACATTCACATCAGTGTAGATTGATGTGAATGTTCACATTACTGTTAATTTATCAATCAGTTATATTATATTGTTGTTCACATCAATGTGTATTGATGTAAACATTGACACCAGTGTTTTCCTCATGTTAGCACCAAAACAAATGTGGAAGACACATTACTAGGCAATGGTGTGGAAGTTGACATCAATGATATGAACATTCACATTATTGTTCAGTAATGGATAAACACACACTATTAGCCACTGGTGTAAACATTCACATCAGTGTTAATTGATGTGAACATTCACATCAATAGCCACTGGTGTAAACATTCACATCAGTGTTATTTGATGTGAACATTCACGTTACTGATGTTTGTTATTTGTTTCAGTACTGGTTGTGTGAGCATACAACAATCTTACAACCCCGCAACCCTAATGCCATTCCGCGATGTGTGAAGTGGGACTTCACAGCCTTACATACCAACATGAAGTCCATATCTTTGGCGAAACTTGGTTTAAATGAGGTAGAAGTACAACCAAAAATGTTGTGCCCATTCACATAGTGAGACAAAGAACTATGTAACTAACATAATGTCTCCAACTCTGGGTATATGACGGTGAGCTAATGGCATCCCCAACTGAACAAAAGATGTACCATCATACCAAATTGAATGTGGAGCCCAAACTTGAGGTTTTGTCGAGTGCACTACCAAAGCAAGATGAAAGCAATGATGATAAAAGCAAAGACAGTCAAGGCAGTGACGACAGCGATGGAATTTCTAGTGATGCAATGGACCTAACTGAAGTTGAACATGACATCAACACCAACTTTAACACCCCCAATGTTGAGAGAGGTATCATCATAGCATAACCAAGTGAGCCAGACATTGTGGATGTACTTATAAAAGAAAACCAAAAAGCTTGGGGTCTTGTACGACAATGGGAAGCAAAATAAAAACAGTTGGAAGAATCGTGAGAGTTGAGGGCAAGGGTGATTGCTGCCCTTGAAGCCAAATTATTTGACCAATCAGGCCCATCCAATATGGACATGGACATCAAGAATTGCATGGAGTGGAAAGATACATAAATTTAGCGATTGACAAAATTGGTCATCAACCTGGAATGTGAAAAAATAATTCTTCAAGACCTTTATGATGATCAGTCCGTCTACATTATCACTCAAGTTGAAGCACAAAAGGCTCATGACAGCCTTAAGAAGCATTCCATTGCAGCATTGGAACACATTATTAGTCTACCATCAAGGGTAAAGCGCATCAAGCAGAAGGGAAGGAAAGAGCACCGGTTGGATGAGTTTGAATACCCCAACTTGCTTGGTCAAAAGAAAGGGAAAGAGGGAGCTGAAGAGCAATTCCATGCAGTCCAAATTGTACAAGATTTAGACAAACATCCACAGAAAAAGCACCCAACAAAGTACAAGAAGTTAACCTTGAACAACAAACTGAAGGTTTGGGCCAACATGAGAAAACTCAACAAGCAGAAGGTCCAAAATTTGCACAAGAACAGCGGTGATGAGTAAGTGATCATAGATATTCAGACTAAATTTTTTTTTTATGCTGATGTTGAGCTTCACATATGTACTTAATAGATTAGATCATTTCATAAATGTGCAATGTTGACATTAACGTTTTCTGTAATCACAATGCACAGGTTGCTTGTGTGGCGATGGGACTCAAAGACTAAAGATGTGTATTTTGATGACATCATACACATCATCAAGGAAGAATCAATACACAACAACGTATGGCAATCGTAAATGTGTACAAAACACCCACACACACACACACACACACTATAAAGACACTGCAAATAATGTATTGCCACCCCTCTGTTTGTGCAGGTGATAGATGCATATGGTGAAATTCTACGTGAACTACAAAGGCTAGTCAACCCAGGTTTGGAGGATTTGGCATTCATCTTTACAAACACATGTTTGGTAACACTACACTTTTGGTTTGTTTATGTTTGATGTTGATGAGAATGTTCACATGAACAGTATTTGATTTGCATGTTCAATAGATGTCAATGTTCATCTCAGCATTATATGCTTATATTGTTAACTTAAATGATAGGCAGATGTGAATGTTAACAACAACATAATATGACAGGTGTGAACATTCACATTGACAGATGTGAACATTCACATCATTTACAGTGAACATTATATGCTTATTATATTGTTAACTTAAATGATAAACAGATGTGAACGTTAACAACATAAAATGACAGGTTTGAACATTCACATTGACAGATGTGAACATTAACATCATTCGCAGTGAACATTATATGCTTATTATGTTGTTAATTTAAATGATACACAGATGTGAATGTTAACAACAACATAATATGACAGGTGTGAACATTCACATCTGTAATACATTGCATGACTGTTTGACAAATTAACAGATGTGAACATTCACATCATTCACATTGAACATTGATATACAGATGTGAATGTTAACAACAACATAAAATGACGGGTCTGAACATTCACATTGACAGATGTGAACATTAACATCATTTGCAGTGAACATTATATGCTTATTATATTGTTAACTTAAATGATAGACAGATGTGAATGTTAACAACAACATAATATGACAGGTGTGAACATTCACATCTATAATACATTGCATGACTGTTTGACAAATTAACAGATGTGAACATTCATATCATTCACATTATTCATCATTAACAGATGTGAACATTCATGTCATTCATATTGAACATTGATATAAATACTTGGTACATCATTGTATGCCCTTTGTGTGCAGAAAGTCATGCAAGAGTACCCCCTCCACAAAAGAAATAAACTGATTGATGTACATATCAAAGACTATCAAGGCTAGAGATACTTCATCTTTCCAATACACGACAACTTCCACTGGACGATTGTTGTGTACAACGTGAAAGACAATGTATGGAGGCATTATAACTCACTATGCCCAAGACCCAGCATACATGACCCATATATTGACAAAGCACAAATAGTGGTAAATGGCTGACACATATAATACTTGTCATGATGTGTAATATTTGAACTTGGACGTATGCAGTATGTTGCTTGGTGCCTAATATGAAATTTCATTATTGGCAGAGGGACTACATCGAGGCTTTGGTGCGCAACATCGGACCATCATCACCATTATGGACCAAATTATCAAGCCAAAATACTTCGTAACCAATCATATCAGTAGACATCTGTCCTCAGCAAGCATCAGATTCGTAAGCCTAAAATCGATTTGTGCACATGTTCCATAACCATTACACACCTAAATTTCAAAATCTAACAAGAAGTTTGCATTTTCAGGGTGGATTGCGGGCCTGTAGTTTGTTACATCATGAGGGCGCATGTATACCATGAAGAAATTGTTGACAGCCTAAATCGCTTTGAATGGTGTCAAATAAGAGACTCATTAGTACACATTTTCCTGAATCACAGAAAGACAGTGCAATGTGAAAACCTATAGTGGGGGGTGTCCACCTATCACTGTTACCCAAAACTGTTATCCACATTTAAGACAATTTAGTGTCAATAGATTTGACATATTGGAGCAGACTAGCTTAATTGTAAATAAATTCTATATCACTACTTGTACTGCTATTTTTTAGTCAATATATGTATATGCATTTTGAGGCCTATTTTGTGTTGGTCACGTACATTGAGTGTCACGCCCCAAGCTCCGTGACAACGCCGCACACTCATATAAGTGAGCATGCAAGGCTAAGAATCCAATCACATAACCCACAATGTAAAATACTCAAATTAAATCCTTAATTGTCATAATGCCAAAATCCATTAAAATAAATAGTTCTTATATGAAAATGTTCACCAAGTCCACTAATTTAATCCACTAACAAAACAATAATCCAAGTACTTAAATCATAGTCCTACTCTCGGCACTCCCACATGTAAAAATCCCGGGCAGCTCTACTCTTCAGAATCTAAAAAAAAAAATAAGGGTAAGTTAGATAGCCCAATAAATAACCAACCATCACTGCTAGCTGGATCAAGTATACAAAAATAAATAAATAAATCGATAACCAATAAATATAATTTTTCTACAGTTCAATAAATGAACAATTATTTGTAAGATGGTTTCATAGCTAAAAATACACAATGTACAATACATTTTAAATGAAAAGATAATGTGATAATTCAAAGTAATTCGTTGTTCAAATCGATGGTTCGATATTCAGATAGTTCAATGATTTGATTCACAAAACCCAAGTCTTAATGACTACGGTCACTTAGTCCGTGACAAGGCCCAGAACTACACATAGGCCGGTGGTAAAGCCCCAAAAGAAACTAGTTTATGTGCCAATAAATAACCCCCATTGGCTAGGGTCCAAATCAAAGTCAGACTAGAGTGATGTTCAAAATTCAAACAATACACAACTTTTAAATAAAACATTCGATATTTTCAGAATAAACGTTTAGTACAATTTTCAGAATAGTTTCACCAAATATTCAAATAATTTTCATAATAATATTCGATGTTGTTTTATACTTGACCCGTATTTTATTTTAAGAGAACATGAAGGCTATAAATAAATATTTATGATTTTAAACGATTTGATAGGAATAAAAATGAACCAACAGTGATAGAGAGTTACTTACCTTAAACAGCTAAAATAATATTTCCCAAGCTAATCTCAAATTACCAAGATCCACCTCAATCTCACAAACCTAATAAAATATTACACCGCATAAACAATTATTATGTGCACCCATCTTTCTCTTCTTGTAGCAACAATAGAATAAATTAACCCAATTTCCTATTAGAAACTCCCACAATTTGGCATCAAAACAAAGCCATCACGGCTTCGGAAATTCTCAACCTATATTATTCTATTGTTATTTATATACATGTAAAAATTTGTAATTGCTTGAAGTCAATCTTGTATCCCACAAACACACCACCATTAAACCTAACCTATCACATATCAATCTCAAAATATGAGCCACCCAAACGGAAAGCAAAATATACTCTAAAATTGAATGAAACCGAGACCCCCAACATAGACTACATCACTATTTTTATTTAATCATATATGCCCATAAAATCATCTATTAATATATTAACACTAAAATCATAGATAGGAATACAATAAAATAAATCTTACCTAAGTGATGAATAAAGCAAAACCACCACTCTTATGAATCCTCCCTCTTCCTTTTGGTTTTGGTTTCTTTTCTTTAATTTTTTTTTTTCAAACCCTTGTTGCCTTGCCTTTCTGCAACATCCACGCCTCCCCTTGTTTGTTTGTGTGTTTTTTTTTTTTTTTTTTTTTTCTTCTCCAAGACAAAGCCATGGCATGATGGCTTACTTAACCTAATATTCTTTTCTTTTTCCAAAATTACAAAATTACCCACCTATGTTATAGAAATAATAATGCCATCTCATAATTAATTCCTTGATATTACTAAGTGACCCATATAAATTAATTTAATTACCAATCTATCCAAAAATAATAATATACAAAACTTGGGTTTTACATTGAGATTGTAATTTTTTTTTTTTTTGACACGTGACATGATGTGAATTTCCACATCACAGAATGGTCATACACATTTTTATGTTTTAAAACCCTACTACATGGATGTGAATATTGCTCAAAGTGTTATTGTAACACAATATGACAGGTGTGAATATGATATTTCTTAACACATAAGTCAATATTCACAGCTAATAATTTGATGATGTGAATATTCACATCGTAACTTATGATGATATGAATGGCAGCAACGATGTCAATATTCACACCACACCCATGCATGCATCATAATATACACAAGAACATCTAATTTTTGCTAGCAACAAACACTGACAATTACATTTCGTAATACATATACGAATATTCACATCTTCTGAGTTGATGATGTGAATAGTTACATTGATGTAAACATTCATGTCATCTACTTTAATGTTGTCAACGGTAACAAGAATGTGAATATTCACACCACAGAAATGTTTAAAAGTTCAACCCATATGCAATTATTCACATAATATGATTATCTTACATAAGTGTGAATGTTAACATCATGTAATCATCCAAAACACAACAACATAAATGTCAGACTGGTACCTTAAAAAATTAAAAATAAAACACAAATCAAATACTAATGCATTATTATGTTTGCCAACGCAACGTAATCTTATTGCAACACAATGTTTGCCAACATAACACAATCTTATTTTAAAAATCAATATAAGAATTCCATGTAAAATACAATGTTGAAATGAAAAAATGTACACCCTATATCGGCTCCTTGCATGATTTCCTATTGTGGCTTCCCAACTTATCACATCTCTTGCACCTTATTTGTTTCAGTTTCTCACCCCTTGATGGGATTCTATTCTTTTTCGGCCTTCCGGGTGGTCTTTTCACAGTTGGTGGGTATATAGTGAAGTCTGTGGGATCGAAATGCGGCTTTTCCACCGATGGTATAGGGAATATGGCACTCGAATAGGCTGCACGATATGTCTGTACATGAAAGTAATGTTCCACACAATCATTGAGATTGTAGTGGCTCTTTTGAATAGCAATAACAGCATGGTCACATGGGAATCCGTTAATTTGCTATTTGAAGCAAGAACATGTACGGCTTGCAATATCAACTGTGACAGAAGGTATCGAATGAACTTCAAACACATCCTCATTGGCTTTGCTAACTTGCCAAGACCTGCTGTCATTGAACGAATCCATAAGCATTGTTTCGAATGTAGGACAAATAAGCTCATTCCATTTGTTTGCTTGGTCACGTCGTGCAAACATTTGCCGCATCAACTGAGTACGAATTGTGTCCACCATTTGAGTGATATGAAGATTATGTGCTTCTTTAATCCAGTTATTAAATGACTTCGCCGCATTGGATGCCATCTCCCCATAACGCATGCCCCTGCACAATATCACAAATATTGTACAATACGGAACATTCACATTGATATATGTGAACATTAACATCATTTGCAGTGAACATTATATGCTTATTATGTTGTTAACTTAAATGATAGATAGATGTGAATGTTAACAACAACATAATATGACAGGTGTGAACATTCACATCTGTAATACATTGCATGACTGTTTGACAAATTATGTGAACATTCACTTCATTCACATCATTCATCATTAGCAGATGTGAACATTCACATCATTCACATTGAACATGAAACACAATTGCACGATTGTTACCATTCTAAACTGAAAATTCACATCGCTACCATTCTAAACTTGACAAATGGAACACTTTAGAAAACTATTATTACCTGAAGTATGAATTTGCCCAGTGCTCAGGTGCCAAGTCCTTGAAAAAAATATGTGCTCGTTGTTTATCCTCCTCTTTTAATTTTGCAAGCTTTTTATGGAACCCTACCACAGTTGGCTCGTAAGCACAGTCACCCAAACTACTTACTAGGTGATCCCTAAATCCATTATCAACTTCTTTCATCCAGTCTCCTAAATTGCTCTTCAAGTGTTGTAAGCAATAACCGTGGTGAGCCGATGGGAACACCTTCGGCATAGCTTCTAACAGACCAAGATCACGATCCGAAATAAAAGTAATCTGGCGCTTACTATCAACAACCTTCCCAAGTTCGTGCAAGAACCACGACCAATTGGCCGTGGTCTCTGAATCAACAATCGCAAATGCAACAGGAAATAGACCTACAACACAACACCATTACACAACTGTTCACAATATTCCAAAGTGAATTGAAAACAATATAAACGAAACAGGTCATGTGAATGTTTATATCTACATTGCCCTATTACTATTGTTATTTTTGGATTTGGGTTCGTAAACATCAATGATGTGAACATTCACATTAAAGACCATTAATAATTCATTATTGATTGTTGAGTCATTGATAATGTGAACATTCATAGTACTGTTCATTAATGGGTAAACTGACATTAATATACACTGATGTGAACATTCACATCAGTGTATAATAATGTGAATGTTCACATTACTATCATTAGCAGACACAGATGTGAACATTCACATCAGTGCATACCAATGTGAATGTTCACATTACTTACAATTTCTCAATCACTCATATTTTGTTGTTATTCACATCAATGTGTATTGATGTAAACATTGACACTAGTGTAAATGTGGAACACACTGTGTAATCATTTGTCATATGTCCAGACTATGCTGCTCAATGTAAATATTGACATGAATAGACAGCTAAAAAAAATACTAACCATTGTTTCCATCTTTCGCCGGTGCTGCAAGTAGCTGACCTTTGTACTTTCCTTTGAGGAATGTTCCATCCAGGAATAATAAAGGCTGACAAGAATTGAACCCAGAAATACACGCAGCGAATGACACAAAGAAACGACAAAACTGTTGACTACTTGCATAATAATCAATATTGACATAACTCCCCGGATTGTAACGCATCACAGCATTCGAATACCACCGCAGCTGGTCAAACGATAATGGGTGATCTCCATGAATAACAGCCTTTGCTTTCTCCACGCCCAACCATACCACATGGTAACTCACATCTAGCCCATAATCCCTCTTCAAAATAGTCACCACCTCACACGGCCGAGTCAACGGCTTGTCCCTCACAATTTCAGATATGGTACTCGACACCAAATCCGAACTAACTCGCGGATTCTTCAATCCGAACTAACTTGCGGATTCTTCGATGTTCGGACATCCGTACCACAACTATGCACATCACTAAACCTCTTGATATAGAAAAAACCATTTGCTCGTTGTGCTCTACAATGTATAGCCCACAAGCAGTCTCTCTCCTCACGCATCGCACACACAGCAGTAACTCTTGTTGTCTCGTTCTTGACATACGTAAACTGAAACCCACATTGGATGACATACTTACATAAAACATCATGAAATTCTTGTGCACCTCCAACAAACCATTGTCCCATATGCGTAATACCATTTGCCCAAGGGGCTGACAACAACACCTTCTCCTTATGGTGGCAAAATCTCCGTAGTGCATCAATTTCTTCCTCAACCCCCACACGCAGTGATCCCAAGCTACTTGACTGACTAATATCACTTTTCAACTCAACAACTTCTACATGTTGTACCTCCATTGATTTAGCAAGCAGTAACATGTTCTGAAATTCTTCCTCATTGTCCAAATCACACCTATTAATCCCAGGTAACCGACAGAACAATGAAATAGAACCAGCAGACAACTCACACCATTTTTCACACAAACAGTCCACCAAACGCGAATAACACAACGCGCGGGCAACATTTATTACAGTTGTATTGCAACCATATGTACACACCAACATCATAAAGGTATCCATCTCCTATAAAAACACAACAATACAACAATCAACAATAATTCAAAATGATTTGAAAATTCACATTGTGCAAAAATTAGATGACTACGTGTACAGTTCAAGTGTTAAATCCATAATTCACATTAACAAGATGTGAATATTCACATTGATACACATGCTCTGAATTATATCACCCACACAACGCCTCATTAAGCAAACATCAAAGTAAAGTGAGAACATCCACATTCTTCACATAATATTAACATGATGTAAACATTTACATTGATACATATACTCTGAATTATATCACCCACACAGAGCCTCATTAAGCAAACATCAAAGTAAAATGAGAACATCCACATTCTTCACATAATATTAACACGATGTAAACATTCACATTAATCCATATACTCTGAATTATAGAACATCCACATTCTTCACTAATCTGATGACCTCCCCTCCATAGGACCACGATGTAAACATTCACATTAATCCATATACTCTGAATTATATCACCCACACAGAGCCTCATTAAGCAAACATCAAAGTAAAATGAGAACATCCACATTCTTCACATAATATTAACATGATGTAAACATTCACATTGATACATATACTCTGAATTATATCACCCACATAGAGCCTCATTATGGATACATCAAAGTAAAATGAGAACTACACATTCTTCACATAATCTGAATGACCTCCCCTCCACAGGACCACGTATGATGCATATAATTGAAAAAACAGAGCATCCGATCTATATCAATCAAAAAACAGAGCATCTGATCCATCATACAAATCAAAACATAAAGTGAATATGTATTCATAACCAAAATGATACTAACCTTAATCATGCAATCCTACAATCGTCCAGTAACTCGAAAATAACTGATTTGAAGTAGTTATACTCTAGAAAATGTGACAACCGAACACCTTCAAATTCGTCGTCTTCACTTGAAAATCACCAAACCAGACTACAATAGCAACAATGAAACCCTAGCACATCAAAGCCTTGGAACGAGCATGCAAAATAGAAATGTATCCATCTGAATTAGAATGATGATGAAAAGCGTAAAGATAGAAACTGCCAAAACTGAATCAACGAAAAAACAGGGAACGTGTTATGTATTAACACAGTGTGTATATATATATATATAAGGGCATAATAGTCCAGGTAAAAATATAAAATTAGTAAAATGGACTTTATGGAATAAAAAGAAAAGTATATGGGACTAATCAGGTTATAATATTCCTTTGTGGACCTAATGGGTTATAACAACTCTAAAATGGATTTATCAATAAAAATCCCTTATTTATATCATAAAAGTGTATTATATTAAGGGAAAGTATCAATAAATCTCATTTTCATATCTTAGTAATTAATAAGTCCTCCAAATAATCTAATGAACCCAATAGTCCTATTTGTGTGGAAATGATAGTATAACCCTACAGTTTACACTTGTGAATGCTATTTAATACCCATAAATGATTGAAATCTCCACAGCTTGAAATTACACATTTTTTTTTTATCAGAAAGAAATGTTCATTACTTAAGCCAAACGACACTTACAAAAGAAAACCATCCAAAAGATTAGCTTACACCAAGCAAAGAAAAATCAGATCAAATAAACACACAGGTATAAAACTATGAAAATCTCAAATACATAACAAGTGCTCGTGCTCGTACTGCAAGCAGAAGCCAAAAAGATTGGCTATAGAGCATGTCTAAGATAGGTCATAGATTACACCACAGAGTGGGTAAGCCGCAGAATAGCATCGATGGATTCCATATAGCACTCACAAACCAAAAAAACAAAGAAAAGCTGGAGCGTACAACCTCAAACCTGGAGGAACTGCTGGATCGAGAGAGGCAACCAGATCCAAAGTAGATCTGGCTGTGGAAAGGTGATGAGGAGACGGTGAGCAGCGGAGAAGAAGAGCATGGCAGATCCGGCACTGGTGGGAGGAGGAGCAACCCAGCAAACTTCCACCAAGGGGAAAAAAATCCTCACAAAGAGGAAAAGGTTGGGAAGAGAGATCTCCTAAGATTTATTGAGCAGAGAACAAGAAGGAAAAGAAAAGGGGGGAGAGCGGAGAGAGGTGGCCAGAGGCTGAAACCCCCTTCCCCTCCCAAACGGCGTTGCTGGTCAAAACCCTTAGGGAAGAGGCTAGAGAGAGATGCTCTCATTTGCCTAAAGGGTTTTTATACTCATGTTAAAATGTTTGAAAATTCCACATTTCAAGCCATTTCAAATCAAAACCTCATAGTTTGAAATTACACATTTACCCAAAGCTTCGTAAGGGGTTTTTGTACTCCTTTTGAAATGTTTGAAGAATCTCACATTTCAAGCCATTTTAGATCAAACCCTACAGTTTAAAATTACACATTTGCTCAAAATTTACTAAGGGGTTTTTGTACACCTCTTGAAATGTTTGAAGGATCCTACATTTCAAATCATGAGGGCTACTATATACCCCTACCTTTATTCTTTAGACCCCCATTTCTTTGAACCCTCACCCAACAAAATAAGTTCCCTTCATTTTTTCTTTGAACCCCCACCTTAATACCAACTATATCCCTAATTTTTTAAACCCAAACCCAAACCCTAACCCTAATTTTCTCTTCCACCCACCCCCTTCCATCTCCACTACAGTAACCATCTATCACCACCCACCGCTATTAGTCCTTCCCTGCTCATTAGCTTTTCGCCGCCACTCCCAGTCTTCTCTCCTCTCCTTGAGCCATCGCCGCGAGGCCATCCTCACAGATCTAGGGTTTGTGAGAACTAGATCTAGGTTTGTGCAAGCATTCAGATCTGATTTTTGAAAACTAGATCTGAGTTTGGGAATAATAAGAATTTGGGTTTAGGAAGAAGAAGAATTTGGGTTTGCGATGCTAGGACGAGCATCTGTTTCTTGATGGTGTTGATGTGAGAGAAGGGCTTGATCTAAAGGACCTTGTACCAGTCCAGTGTTACGTTTGCGGAGGCGCCATTGTTAGCGGTGGTGGTAGAGGTGGCGGTGATGCAGAGGATTTTGAAGGTGATGAGGATTTCAGAGAGGCCATCGAGTTCGGTGAGGATTTTAGCGGGCTTCTTCTCTCTCTCTCTCTCTCTCTCTCTCTCTTGCTGTGTCTTCTCATTCATTTTTGGTGGTGGAGGAGGGTGGCGGAGGAGAGCAGTGGTGATAGCGGTTGTGAGGGAGTAGCAGTGGTGGTAAAATCACCGGAGATGGAAAGAGAGGTCACCGGCAACAGTGGCAGTGGTGGTCGCCAGTGGAGATGGTGGGGTAGGGTTTGGAAAATTAGGGTTGGGGTTAGGGTTTGGGAAATTAGGATTAGGGTTAGGGTTAGGGTTAGGGTTTGGGAAATTAGGATTAGAATGTTAGGGATGAAGGTAAAAATTTAACTTTATATTTGGACAAAATTGGAATTAAAAAGAAAAAATGGGAGATCCAAAGAAAAAAAGTAGGTGCTAATAAGGCACTCCAAATCATTCCAAATTAAAACCTCACAGTTTGAAATTACATATTTATCCAAAGCTTATTAAGGGATTTTTGAAAAATCTCACACTTCAAATCATTTTTCTACTCCTTTTGGAATATTTAAAGAATCCCACAATTCAAGGCATTCCAAATTAAAAAGATTCCCATATCAAAATCCACCCCAAATTTGATTCTCATATCTTATGTATCTTACATTTCTAGCCAAAAAAGAAAAAGAAAAAGAAAGGAAACATAATGAAAATAAGGGTATAACCGTCAACCCAATTTTCAAAGAATATATGAAATTTATCTTTCCAAAATCAATGGGACTAATTAGTCCATAAGAAAATCATTGGGGCTAAATGGATCACCATTTCTCAAGATGAAATTTATGGATAAATTTTTCTTATAATCACTTATCATATAATGCTCAAAGAATTAAAATATAAAAGTATTTAAATATAATATTCGGTCGATTTGATTTGCCTCGATATAAAAATATTCAAAACCAAAACAAATCGTATATTATGGAAACAAATTGAAACCTGAAATTTGTGTTGGTTTCGATCAATCGATTTAGTTCTTTTGGTTTTTCTAACATCCTAGCTACACGTATGTTTACCATCTTAAAGCATTTCTAGCGGCATGCCAAAGCCATTTTTAGCAAGACTTTTCAAATTTGCACTCTTATCTGTCAAAAGGCTTGCCAAATTATAGTAGTATCATATCTTGTGTTAAATTTGATGTATGATCACATCCTAGCTACACGTATGTTTACCATCTTAAAGCATGTCTAGCGGCATGCCAAAGCCATTTTGTAGCAAGACTTTTCAAATTTGCACTCTTATCTGTCAAAAGGCTTGCCAAATTATAGTACTATCATATCTTGTGTTAAATTTGATAGAGAGTATGCTATTATTAGATCTTTCAACAGAGTAAAATCCAACTATCATATTTAAAAATTAATAAATAAATAAATAAAAAATCAAGAACTCAACTAGATTTGGTAATGTATCATAGAGTACAGTAGAAGCCAAGTTTGGGATTTATCGATCTAGATCTGTTACATCTAAGGCATTGATCATTGGAAACTGAGAGATCTCTAAGCAAGAGTTGATGATGAGGGTACCATCTGTTCCATCTAGGGCATCCATATAGGCAAGAGTCGATGGTGTGTGTGTGTGTGTGTGAGAGAGAGAGAGAGAGAGAGAGAGATGAGAGAGATCTCTAATGAGAGGCGTTATAAAGAGACGAAGAGTGAGAGATGAGAGACAAAGTGAGAAAGGTGACTAGTGGAGCTAAAACAAAAGATTGCCAAAATAAAAGATGATCATGGAGGTTACACAAGGAGAGAAATATGGTTGTGCCAAAATAACATTGTCAAAATTTGATATTTTGATACTATAACTTGTCAAATGATGACTTTAGTATTACAATTTTGGAGTATTTACGTATAGGTCCTAATAAGTGGATTTATTATCTAATAGGTCCTATGGAAAAAATTTGTCATAAAAAAAAGGTCACTAATTGTAAGTTTTAGCGACAATTTATAAAAATCATTACAAAAAATAGTCACTAATTGTCAATTTTTAGCAACGTATGTAAAAAATTGTCACAAAAAAAATTATTTTTAGTAACAATTTTACCAAAATATATTTTCAATAAGACTTGATACGAATTAAGTCCAACTAGTAAGACCTACTGGTAGTTTATCCTACAATTTTGACATTCACTGTTGGATATGCTATTTCCAAAATTTAGCAAGAGTAAAAATTATTTTCTTCTTCAGTGGTTTTGCCATCCTTTGTACTAAATTATAGCAATCCTAATTCTTGGGTCAAATTTAACACAAGGTTTAACATTGCCAAATCTGTTACATCATCCAACTCAACTGCATTTTTTCTTTCCTATCCCTTTTTCCTAGAAACATCACCCACGTTAAACAACCACAAACAGAAAAAATATAGCAGAAACAACACAAACCCAAATTTTGCAATTGAAAAAAAAAAAAAATAAATTTCCATGCTGTCTATAAACAACAAACACAAAAATAAACCCACAAAAATAAAAGACAAACTAATTGCTTCTTATGGAAAAACCATATTTGCAGCAATCTTTTAGGAAAAAAATATATATATATATACGCCATTTATTTTAATCAATGCTGATTTTCTTCTACAGTTCCTCCTAACATTAAAGACAAAAAACAAAAGAAATAGCTTCTTTGCAATCCACTACCATGCCGTTTTCCCTAGATCCACTTTGTGGGCTCATCTCGATAATCTAAATTGTTCATTTTGTAAGGTTCATCGAATAAACAATCCATACCAAAAATTAAGTTAATCAGAAATCGATAGCTACATGATCAAATCACATTTTTCAAAGTATTTTCCTTTGAAAAAATGAATGGCATGTATCATTTCCCGAATTAACCATTCATTTTTTCCAGGAAAAAAAGGGGTAAATTTGCAAAGATTTAACAAATATCATATTATCATGTCATATATGAACTTTACATTTAAAGCATTCAATTATAAGAATCGTACAAATGTCCAACTGCTCTGGACTGAGCTCATCTCACATACACCTCAGCCAGAGAGAGGAAGAAAAATATATTTAAATACATGAAAGAATAATTCTTCAATATATTTAAAGAATAATTCAATATATTTAAATGCAAAGGCAATACATATATGAGAATTAATTACAAGGATAAACAGCCGCAAAAGGACTTGAAGGGCCCTGTACCTTATGTACCACTTGAACTGCATTGAACTGATCATAATACCATTATATATGAAGAAGCCAAACCTTTTTGTTTTCCTCATGGATGGTATTTGCTGTAAATCAGTGTCGTTTAACCTCCAGGCTTGAAAGATGCAACCAATCTGATTCATCAAGCTTCCGTATAAGGTTAATCGTCTGTGCCATAGTTCCAGAGATCTTTCAGCTCACCTCTAACCAGACCCAAGATGACAGAAACCCCTGAGGTACAAAATTGAATGAAAAAAAGTTGAGAAATGTAATCCAAGTATCCAACAAAATTCCCATTAAGTATCCGTAAAGATTATATATATGCAATCTCAGCTTTAAGTGACAATGACACAATTATTACCTAATGTACATGGAACAAGGTATAGGAGAGCAGGTTGACCATGTCCATTCATTAGATACAAGCCTAGGTAAGTGAAAAAGAGGCCTGCGGTAAGAAATTCCTTCATTAGTC
This sequence comes from Camellia japonica, assembly GCA_030407325.1. NCBI lineage: Eukaryota > Viridiplantae > Streptophyta > Magnoliopsida > Ericales > Theaceae > Camellia > Camellia japonica. Next base: position 129,999,366 of record JAPPVO010000031.1, read on the forward strand.
TCAGACAATATATATAATTCCATGCAATATGCACAATTTCCAAAAGGAAAATGGTATACAAACATAATTCTCATCTAGAATGATGTGGAAGTGGCATTTTTGAATTTTAAGTCCAGCTGATGGGTCTTTTGTTTTGGAATGATGGAATCATAATTAGCCACATCATTCTGTTAATTCTGTTTGTATATGAATACTTCAATGTCAAGCCAGGTCCTTCTATGAGTTGAATTATGCTTGGTGACACTTGAAACTTCAAAAGTCTCAAGCAAGGATTTTGGACATCTCTGGCTCAATGAAACAAACATGGCTAAATGCCTACTATGATAGCATTGTTGCTTTCCGGGTTGGACTCCAACTTATGGGGTTTTAAGAATCAAATTCTTGATAGTGAGACACTTCCTATAGCTGCTAATGCTTACTCCCGCCTATTACGGTCCTGATTGGGCCAGAACTCCCCTCTGTCTGGTTCTGCTTCCTTTTGCCTGTTCTGCCTTGGTTTCTAGTAAGTAGTGGTTGTGGTTCTAATCGTGGTGGTTTTCGTGGCAGTTCTGGTAACAGTGATTCTACTGATGGGTCTCGTGGTCAAAATCCACATGGTGGGATCTCCAATACTAGTTCTCGTGAGCATACTTCATATGGTGGGGTTTCTTATAGTGGTTCCACATCCCGTGGTGACAGGAAGTGTGATCATTGTGGTTCCATTGGACATACAAAACCCTGGTGTTGAAAAAAGTATGGTAGTCTGATTATGTGCATCAGGTTGCGAATGATGTCTCTCCATCCCAGTTGGGTCCTCCCACTTCTGATTCTCATGTTGCACTCACTTCTGATGTCTCTCCATCCCAGTTCTGGTAATATTGCATGAATTATGTATTTAATGTCAATATATTACATTAGTTACTGACCTGTGTGCCTTTAATTGTATTTAATGTCAATCTATTTTGGGTCTGTAATATGTAGTTAGAAATTTACTTTCTATATTTCAATTATGTGTCATTTCATTTCATTTGGAGACGTCTCTATATTCTAAGTGAGGGTGTGCCATTGCAAGAGTGGATTTCTGAATAATTTAGTTAAAATTGGGCGACAGTGGCTAAACTTGACATTTTTGAAAATAAGATAAAAGGAGTATTTTTATCAATAGATCAATCTTTTACAAAAAAATAAATAAATAAAATCAAGTTAGTCATGTTTTTCAATGCAAAGTACATCAGTCGCTATTGAACCCTTTTAGCTAAATTACAACTTTTTGGCAATTTGGCAATTAAGGATTTCAATAATGAATATGGAGTATTATTTTGACAAATGATTAAATAATCAGCTTTTATAAGGCAAACTGGATAATTTGTAAATAATAAAGGAAATGATTTGGGAAACGAAGTAAATAAAAATGAGTTCCTAACTAATAATCATGCTTAGATTAATTAGTTTTTGCCTAACTAAACTTTAAACAATCGGAACGTGACAGGAAATGTTGTGATGGGATGAGTAGTAGTATCAAAACAGAAAAATTGTTTGTGATGGATAGCCAAATGCAGCATAGACCAACAGATGTAATGACTTTTTCTTTTTCTTTATTGATATGTAACTAATGTGCTGACCATTAGGTACTAAGTTTGCAAGGATATTTGTTCAAATTCTTACATTAAGTAAACAGACTGGTCTCCAATTTGAATTACACCTTGTACTATTTGCAGATTTTTTTAACATTCTAAGGCACACCAGCACACTGCTTCATATGCAGTGCCATCTAGTTTGGCGGGTTATGCCTATTCACAAATACCATTCAATAGAGGTTTTTTTTTTTTTTTTTTTTGCCTAAGCCTGACCATTATATACAATTGACACAAGTTCCATTCTCATTCAAAATTTATGGAGGACAAAAAATCAACATCATAGAAGTGCATTTAAGTGAAAGAAACACAAACCAATGCAGGACTACCTACCTGATCCATAGCCAATTGTCAACCAAAGGAAGTATCCATTTAGTACACCCTTCTTATTGGCTTTGTCATACCTGGAACAACCAAAGGAAACCACAAGAATTATAAACAACAAACAAAACTTCAAAAAAAAAAACCACAAAATTTATTAGAATAAGAAAACTGGTCTTATAATATCAACATATTTTCATCTAGCAAAAGATCCTGAAGGAATTGAAAGACCAATTGAAAGGATCTCTTAAAACATTTGCTATTTGGCACTTCCTAAGTTAGAGCATCATCCAAAGATCTGATTACACTTATTAGGTATAATCCCCCCCAAAGTCAACAATGCATCAGTAATTTAATGTTTCCCTTGGGCCTTTTGTGTCTTCTTTAACAAGAGCTCAATATCACACATCAGAAAAGGATGAAGTTTACATCTGACCATTAATGTTGTAAAACAAGCATACAACATTTAAAAAGCATGGCTCTCTAAAATAATGAAGAGAAAAAATCACAAGCTCATATACATTTCCTTTGATTCTAGACATAAGTTGTGGCATAGACAGACAGTGGTTATAGTGATATGATACTATTCCTTAGCCAAGTGCAATGATTCGAGATTTAGAGCACGCATCATAAAGCATTATCGGGGATTTCTAGCCCACAGCTGTTGAGGCTTCTTGATGGTTAACTGAAACCACTGGTGCTATAAGTCTGTGCATTACAAACAGTTCACATCATAGAAACAATACATGATAAACTTCATTTATCCAAGATAAAAAAAAAAAAAAAGAGGAAAATTACCCCTTGTGAATATGTAATTTTCTTTTCTTTCATTCAAATTTACTTGCCTGGAAAAAAAAAAAAATGTAGAAAATGATGGAATGAAGAGTAATGTGGTAGTTTGGTTTTTCAAAGTGCTATGGTGCTTGGTATTATCAAAGGTTTGGATACTAAAAAGGGTGAGGGAGGCTGACCCGAAGAAGAGGTGATGCGAAGGGAAGAAGCCAAAGTGGAGCTAGGCCGAATAATTCTCATGAAAGAAACAAAATGGAGATAGAATGGCTCAGCAGAATAACTCCCATGAGGCTGCGTTTGGATCCAGGATTTGGAGAGGGATTTATGTAAGGAAAGGAAAAGGGAAGGGAAAAGTTACGAAAAATCATCTTATATTTGATTCTCATTTCTCTCAACTTTTCTTTTCCCTCCATAAATCCCTCCCCAAATCCAACATCCTGAAAGAAATTAGTTGGAGAGGTCCTTGGTATTATCAAAGGTTTGGATGCTAAAGAGGGTGAGTGAGGCTAACTTGAAAAAGATGTGATGTAGAGGGAAGAAGCCAAAGTGGATCTAGGCCAATTCTCATGAAATAAACTCTCATGAAAGAAATTAATTGAAGACAGAAATTGAGGGCCACATGGTGAAACAAAGGGAACTAGAATATACAAGTTTTCCAAAGACTTGTGAATTTCCATAGGAAACAATCACATAAGAATTTTAGATATTAAATGGGTAGAAAAGCAGGAGGATATTGGGCGGTTGGTTAGGTTTTATGAGAAGCTCTACTTCTTGACTTGTGATAAGAGGCACTTACGTATTATTTCACAAGACAACATTTTAGAAGAAAAATCAAGGGCCACAACTCTTAATTGTTACTTGGTTAAGGGAAAGAACAAGAAGCGAGATGTAGAGGGAAGATCAACTGGCAAGTCAGTTTAAAGCTATGAACACATGACATTTTAGAAGATTCAAAAGCTCTGAAAATTCTCCACAACATATTTTAATTAGATTAGAAACATTACATTGTTTTATATATACTAGAGAGATCTCCTATCCCAACTACAATGACTTCCAAATTTTTTTTTAGCCCAACTAAAACACATTTGGAGACCCCACAATATAATTTTGAGAATTTTAAATGGAAAATTTTCTATCAAGCAATAGTTCAACACCTCCACTTAACTATTTATTTAGAATGTTAAAGCATGAACTAAAAATACCTTAGAGCAAATGAAACAAGGAGACCAGGAAAGAGAATGTCTCCAAAGCCAATCATATTGTAACCACCCCAAGGATCAAAAAGTTTTGGAATTCTCAAAAGCATTGGAATGGATTCTCCGCCACTGTTGTCACCCCGAGCAACCTATGTTAAAAATAAAAAAAAATATCAAGTTGGCTAAATTTTAAAAAATAAAATAATAATAAAAGTCATTTAAACTGAGAATGTGAATATCATGTATTTTGACCAAATTTTTGTTTTGTTTTGTCTTTTTGTTTTTTTGTTTTTTTTTTTGATAAATAAGTATTTTGACCAAATTTTAGATGATCAGAAATAAAATGACAGTTTATTCATGACATAAAATTGTTAATTGACTTGTATCATCAACCTTGTAAGAAGTGTCTATCAAGCAATAAGCAACTAATATATTTGTGAATATTATTTCCAACATACGTATGCTACAAAAGAAAAATCCAGGATGCAAATGATTGATATATTTGCATTCAGGACAAGTACAACAGTTGAAGCAACTAGCCAGCTAAACTCAACATTGATGTAGGTACGCATGTTTAAATCAGAGTGGATTTTTTGCTTTTCATCTTAGAGGCAGTGTGTGGCCCTTAATCAGAGTAATTATTTGTTTGCTTTTCTCCCGCTTACTAATGATGTCACCAAAAAATGGTTGTGATAAAATTTCTGATTGGATTAAGGCCTGACTTTGAGCTGTCTATTCTCAGATTCTAGCAGGTGCTGAGCTTCTGCCTCTTGTTGAAGTCTATTCCAGCGTTTTACGTGTTACTTCTAGGGATAGCTCTTAGAGTTTTCTGTGACTTATATATTCCTGATCGTTCTGCTCTAGTCACACAACAATCTTCACATGGCAAGGGTCATCAGTTTAATGGCTACAGTGGTGGTTCAAGGAGTACTCATTGTTAATCATATGGTTTAATTTTGATGATGTCTAAAATATTATTTGATAAATTGTTTTTTTTAACATACATATTTTATATATTCTTTGTCACAAAATATTATCTATTTAAAACATATTTTGTTTGATGTATTTGTTATAAATATTAATTAAATGGAAGGTACTGTGCTATATCTGACTTTACGAAATATTTTGAAAATTTTAGTATTCACATTTGGAAAATCCGGTTCATCACTATTCATTTTTTGACAAATTTGGTATTGGTGAGTTGTCATCTTTTGACGAATTTGATATTGATTGGTTGTATTCTTTTGACATATGTGATATTGGTCGGTTGTCATCTTTTGATAAATTTGATGGGTTGTCTTCTTTTAACAAAATTGATATACCCACATAGGGTGGTAGGTTATTTTTATTATAGTGTATTTAAAATCCCTACAACAATTACAAAAATTATAAAGAGAGAGATCTATTATAAATGTTATTAAATAGATTTTACTATATATACAAATATTTTAATAGAGATTTTATCGTGCATACAAATATTTTAATATAAAGGTTACTATGTAAGTCACTGTGCAGCCTTTGTTTGTTATGTAATTGTGTTGAAATTTTGCTATCACTATTTATTGAAAGCGATCTTGGCCAAAATTTTCAAACCTCTGTGTGAATCTGGCGAACTGCCAGAGCTGCAACATGCTTTCTCTGCGTCCACGTGATCCAACGTCAACAAGGAGAGTCCTACCTCAACGGCTAGTATTTTGAGTATATATAGAAGTGTTTTGGTTAGAGAAAAATAAGAAGTGTAGAAGAGAAAAATTCTATGATATTGAAGTGTTCCCAAATATTGTGTTGTGTGCTCTCAGTGATTAATTATTTCTATTGAGAGAAAATCTATTGAGATTTTGAGCTTTTATTGTAAAAGGGTCTTACATCCCTAATTTTTATTCTTGTAAAAAGAGTGATAATTTTATTGAGAGTGATTTTTTAGATAAAATCACTTGGTTGGAGTGATTTGGGTTGAATCACTTGTTGCAAAGGTTTACTAGCACCCGTGATGCTAGTGGTGTTGTTACTATTTGAAGAATAGTAGAGAACTCTCAAGGAGGAACTTGAGGAGTGGACGTAGGCCCGATTGTGCCGAACCACTATAAATTATTGAGTTTGCTTTCTCTTCCTTTTACTCATTTTATTTTTTTATTACTCTCATATATTGTTCTGTATATTTATTTATCTATTTATTTATTTGGGCTAAAATTTTAATTTGACAATTTATTTAGAAATCCAATTCACTCCTCTCTTGAGTTGCCTTCTGGGTTACACTCATCATAGTTATTGTAGAATCAAGCGTTTACCATCTTACCAAAACCCATAGGTTGTGGTGAAGTGCAACTTTAATTCTCTAAAGGGTACAGAACCAAGCACCACAAGTTGACTATGACTCGTCCACAATCCAAACCTCTGCCATGCAAGATGCTGTCCTAAACTCAGGCCAACAATCCCCCCAGCACCTATGTAGCGATCCCGGTTTCGACCCTTCTTTCATGTTTTGCCACTTCGACTGGGCCGGTCGGGGATCGAGCTGCTGGTCAGCTCACGGGAGTCAAGGGGCAACGCCCCTTGGCGGGTCTGAAGGCAGCACCTGGCGAGGTCGAGGGGCAACTCCCCCGAAGCAAAAATGCAAAGTGCATTCGAAGTTGCTTGTCACTCGAGCAGGCCGTTTATGCGCTCGAGCGGAGAATGTTTGGCTTCAAAAGTTTGACCTGTCTGCGAAAGTACTGGGAAGGCGTATTTAACGCTCGAGCGAGGCTTTCCACGCTCGAGCGAACCATGTTATATCAGTTCGTGAATCTGATATTTCAGATCACTTTTGTATATCTCTCTCTCTAAAAACATTTCCTCTCCCTTTTCTCTACATTTCCCTACGCTAAATTGGATCAAAACCTTAATTTCTCAAGATCCATTAGAGTTCTGCCATAGGTTCTTCATCAAAGTTGGTTAACTTCTCGAGGGCTTCGTTGTGTGCGGTGAAGATCGAGTTTCGACACCGTTGATTGTGGGGGTTTCATCTCATCTCTTCTTCGAAACTTGAGGCAGCGATTTTCTTATAGTTATATATATATTTTTGCAAGATCTAGATGATTTTCCAAATCATCATTTGATAGCTTTGAAAATTGATTGTTAATTCAAGAAGTTGAGCGATTTTGAAAATGGGTTTGTCTCTTGTTCTTTTAAAATGATCTTATGGGTTTTGATCTTCGTTGATTGAAGAACAGATGATTTTGAAAAGTTTTCTTTCAAAAGATTTGAGTTGTATAGTTTTGGTGAGAAAACCTAGAATTTGGGGATTCTTTTTTAGAGACTGAAAATCCATGAATGATATTGTTATATTTATTTTGCGTGTCAAAATAAATGGATGTTTGAAAAATTTCTTATTTATATTTATATATATGATGAAATTCAGGGAATATGAGAATTGTTGTTCATTTTGGAAATTATTGTTCAAAACGTTGAAATAGTCTTGAAATGACTAATTGTTGAGGATACTTGAGAAGAGGGAATTGTGTTATTCCTTGGATGATGAATTGGAATAAAAGTATTAATATTCATCTTGTGTTATTGGCATATCAATTCATTTGATTACATTAAACTTTGAAAGTTGATTTGAAAACCCGCATTGAGAAAAGAATGTTGAGAAACAAGTTTCCATGAATTGGTTTTGGGGTAAATACGGTGGTAAGTCTTGACAGGTGGTGTAGATGAAATTGAATAGGTGTCGAGCCTTCAATTAATACTGGTAAAAATGACAGATTAGAGGTGTCGAGCCTTCCAGTCAATGCTGGTAAAAATGACAAATTTGTAGTACTTGTATAGTCTACTTGCAGACACCAACCTAGGGATTACCAGAGTCGTATTTACCGCTCTTGAAATGAATTGTTAAGTTTTGAAGAATTGAAATTGCATGACATCATTGAGAATGATGGTTTTCAAAGATGAAGATGTGATTTTTTTTCAAAAGGGCATAGCATGGCATGTGCATTTCATCTCTTGAGACTTGTATAAAACGTATATACTTTGTTAAGGATTTCCTACTGGGCTTTATGCTCACCCTACGGGATTTTTGTGCAGGAAAAGATGTGGTGATGCCGCCTAACTAGAGGCGAAGGAAATGTGTGTTGAGAGTACGAGACTCTCATTTTGCTGTGACTCTGTGTGTAAGCCAAGGGCTGTATGTGTGTGGGTTTGAATAACCGTTTTGTGTAACCAGGCTCAAGCCTTGGAAACTTTTAAACCCCTTGGGGGTATTTATTTGTTTATTTACTTCTTGTTGGATTAATGTATTGTTGCATGAAGAACTATTATATAATATAATGTAAGTTTGGAGATTTATATTCGGTTTTCCTTGAAAGAGACATGATTGTTGTATTATCATTTGGGCTAGAAATTTGGGGCGTTACAACTTGCCCGCAAACAACATGCCATCCAGGGGAATCAAACTTGAGACCTCGCTCTGATACCAATAGTTGAATTTTGTAATAAGGCAATAAGGTTGAATATGGAGAGATAATAGAGACAGAAAAGACAAAAGAAATAACACAAAGGTTTAATGCGGTTAAACCAATATTGGCCCATATCCACACACACAAAACCCTATAGGCCACATACATCTTTCATTCACTCAACTTCATATGTTTACATAATACACCATATATATGGAGTAGGAGATACGATCAAATCTCTTCAGATAAGGAATTAAAATAAATCAAAGACAAAAAAAATCATAATAAGCACAAATCATCTCCATATATTCTAATATATTCCATGTCTTCTGATATCTTTGACAATATAATCTTATATGCAACACTCCCTCTCAAGTTGGAACACGGAATGGTTGAAGTGAAGTATCCAACTTGAACTAAAAAATAGGATGATTATTACAAACAACTACAATGAAGTTGTCGAAAGACAACAACAATTGTAATAACTATCTTCAATGACAACTTCAATGAACATAGGCAATGAATCAACATCTTGCAATAGAGAAACGTACATTGAATGAATCATGACTGCAGTCACAGAAACCAACAGGAGAGCGAAAGCAACAAGGCCAAAAACAACGACAAATCACCATAAATAGAAAGGCCGAAAAAACAGCATCCCACAAAGAATGCAACCGAACACACCGGTAGCCACAAAAAAAAAAAAAAACCAAATATGTGCTTACCACATTAGCACAAGGACCCTAAAAGGGTAGAGAAGTAGCTGGAAAACTTGGTGTTTCACAAAATAATGTTACTGAACACACCAACAACCCCGAAACAAGTAAAAATCACAAAGTTTGGTTACCACATCAGCAAACTATTGGTCAACTCAAGGAGGAGGGAAAAATACCTTGATAACAAAAAAGGCGAAGTAAGAAAGCATTCCAAAAAGAAAAAAGCCTAGGGTTTGGTTGGCTTTGATATCAAGTTGAATTTTGTAATAAGGCAATAAAGTTGAATATGGAGAGATAATAGGGACATAAAAGACAAAAGAAATAACACAAAGGTTTAATGTGATTCAGCCAATATTGGCTTACATCCACACACACAAAGCCCTGTGGGCTACATCTTTCATTCACTTAACTACATACTCTTGTTTACATGATACACCATTTATAGAGTAGGAGATAGAATCAAATCTCTTCAGTTAAGGAATTGAAATAAATCAAATATACAAAAAATCATAATAAGTACAAATCATGGGATCTCCATATATTGTAATATCTTCCAATATCTTTGACAATATAATCTTATCTCCAACAATAGTCACTACAATAGTGGTAAAGGTAGTGCTAATCATGGTAGTGGTGGATTTTCCCATGATAGTCGTAGTGGTTGTGGTAGAGCTCCTGTGAGTGTTCTTATTGTAAATTGAGCAATCACACATGAGAGAAATGTTGGGATCTCATTGGCTGACCTCCTTAGTTTGGAAATGCAGTGACTTTTATCCGTGTTGATTCTTCCTCATCTTTTACTCATGTTGAGGAGAAAACTGTAGTTGTCTCCAAGGAAGAGCACTCTAAGTTCCTTCAGTATCCGGCATCCTTGCAAGCATGTCTTCCAGTTAGGGCTACAAACGAGCCGAGCCGAGCTTTATTATGTTTGGGCTTGTTTATTAAGATTTTAACAAGCTTGAACTCGAGCCGGAGGTCAATAAAAATTTAACGAACTGAGCTCAAGCCGAGTTTGCTTAGGCTTGACTCGAGCTCAAGCCTATTCACGAGCCTTAACGAGCCAAAAAAATTATAAATTCATACTTGCATATGAGACTAAAGTTACAATTGAAATTTTGATTATACAACTATATATATTGTATAATACAATATATATAAACATACTAAAGAAAAGTCCATATCTTACCAAAATAATAATATTTACCACTACTATTATATAAATGTATTATCTATAGTTAGCTATTATTTACATTTATATTATTTAAATATATAAATAACATATTTATCCTATGTTTTATACATATTTTTACATTATTTAATATATAAATAATATATTTATTCTATTATTTCATAAATGTTAAATGAGCTAGCTAACGAGCTGAAGTAACGAGCCGAGCTTTAATATGTTTGGGCTTGTTTATTAAGATTTTAACAAGCTCGAGCTCGAACACAATAAAAATTTAACGAACCGAGTTCGAATGAGCCCTTACCGAGCCGAGCTCAAGCCTGTTCATGAATGGCTTTGTTCATTTGCAGCCCTACTTCCAGTAGCATCTTTAGCTCAGAAAGTTGCTTTTGCTGCTTGTTTTTCATCTTCATCTTCCTCTTTTTCACATCTGTGGGTTATGTACATCTCATATGTTTTCTCATTTCCACTCTTCCTCATCTTTACCTCATGTCACCTTAGCAGATGGTTCTAGTACTTCTGTTTGGGCATAGGAACAATGCAACCTACTTCTTCCCTTTCTTTGTCCCTTGTTCTTTATATTCCATGTTTACCATTTAATTTGATATTTGTGAGTCAACTTACCAAATCTCTTAATTGTTCTGTTTCCCTTTTTCTTGATTTGGTTGTCATTCAAGATTCGGTGATGCGAACAACGATTGGCAAAGGACATGAGTCAAATGGTCTCTATTATCTAGACAACAAAGTGCTAATAGTTTATCCTCATACTTACCTAGCAGTAGCATCTCTTTTGTAGATTCATTGTCTGCTTGGTCATCATCCTTGGAGAATTTAAAGCATTTGATTCCTATTTCGAGTTCAGTATTAGTTCTAGAGTGTGAGTCTTGTCAATTGGGAAAGCATCATTGTGTTGTGTCCCTTCTGCTTCCTGAGTCAATAACCCAGTGTCTAGTCCTTCAATGTTAGTTCATTAAGATGTTTAGGGTCCTAGTCGTGTTACTTCAAATTGAAATTTTGGTTTTTTGTTACCTTTGTGGATGATTGTTCTAGGGATACTTGGTTGGTTATATTTAATGAAATATCGATCTAAGTAGTTCTCTATTTTTTATGTTGAAATTCGAACTCGGTTTAATTTGCATGTTCATGTACTTCTTTTTTTTTTTATTAGCAATAGACGAAAATATTTTACTAAAATGGAAAAGAGAAGAAAAAGTACAAAAGGAGGACAATATGTCCTCAAAAGCCGTAAAACAAAATCCTAAGAGTCGCATACATACTTCCAATCACTAGAAATCAAGAAAAGCAGAATCCCCCTAAACGTGGAAGCTATTGAAGCCCAAAAAGATGCCAATAATCTGATTTCTCGTCCATTTAGTTCTTTTATGACTCAAATCTAGTATTTCTTTATCAGTCATCTTGCTCTCACACTCCACAACAAAATGGAGTCACTGAGAAAAAGAATCTACATTTGATCGAGGTAGCTCGAACCATGTTAATTAAAATAAATGTTGCCAAAATTTTCTGGATTGATGCTATTCTCACTGATTGTTATTAATAAATGGCATGCCATCTATTCTTGAGAGCAAGACAACTCACTCTGCTCTTTTTCCTTGATATTGTCCTTTTGTTTGATCTACTCATATTTTTGGTTGTGTTAATTTTGTTGATCAACTTGCACCAAGTGGTGATAAGTTTGATCCTCAGGCTATTAAGTGTATTTTGTTAAGCTACTTTTGTACTCAAAAGGATAGTCCGGTTTTACAATAATTTTTTGTCTGTCAGGATGTTACTTTCATTGAGTCTACACCTTTTTATTCCAAGCCCCCTGACGTAATTGCTCTGGTTCATGATCTCCCTTTTCCTATTTCTAATCGTATTTCCTCCCCAGCCCTACTTTTTTTTCTCTTCCTTTTGTCACCGATCATTTATCTAATCCTCATTTTACAAGTTTACATGAGTCATCCGCATCCAAATACTACTTCACTGGACTTGATGTGAACAATGTAGTATGTATTTCGTACCCTTAATTAATACTTTGTTAGAATTATTTTATATTTTATTTTGTCCTATTTTATTTTATTTTATTTATTTTTATCTTTGATAGGTATTCCAGAAATGTATTGGAAAATTGATGATAAATGACGGAAGTTGAATCTACATGGAAAGAAGTCAAATAATAAATGGGAGCATTAAAACACAACTTGGTTTTTAGCGTAGTTGGTTGTTCAGTTGGTTACATGTTCTTTGGTGGTCTATGGTTCAAGACTTGCTGGAAGCAAATGGTTTCATGTTTTTAAGGAAGTGTACCAACTTGCGCAAAGCACCGGATCATTAGCCCAAGCTAAAATTGTAGCGATCCCGGTTTCAATCTTCTTTCATGTTTTGCTACTTCGACTGAGCCGATCGGGGATCGAGCTACCGGTCAGCTCGCGGGGGTCCAAGGGGCAGCGCCCCTTGGCGGGTCCAAGGGCAGCGCCCTGGCGGGGGTCGAGCTAGTTTGCCACCCCACCGGGACATCGAGTTCTCCATTGAATTAGTGCCTGGCACAACACCGATTTCCATGTCACCATATAGATTTGCACCGGCCGAATTGCATGAGTTAAATATTCAACTCTAAGAACTTTTAGATAAGGGCTTCATTCGCCCTAGTACATCACCTTAGGGAGCACCGGCTCTCTTTGCGAAGAAGAAGGATGGGTCATTGCGGTTGTGTATCGATTACCGCAAGTTGAATCGGGTTACCATTAAGAACAAGTATCCTCTACCTAGAATTGATGATTTGTTTGACCAACTTAGAGGGTCTCGTTGCTTCTCCAAGATAGATTTGAGGTCGGGGTACCATCAGTTGAGAGTCCAGGAAGAGGACATCCAGAAAACGGCCTTTCGTACGCGTTATGGCCACTATGAATTCCTTGTAATGCCGTTTGGGTTGACTAATGCATTGGCTTCCTTTATGGATTTGATGAAAAGAATTTTCCGGGAATACTTGGACCTTTTTGTGGTTGTCTTTGTGGACGACATCTTAATTTATTCAACCTCTGAGGAGGAACATGAGGCTCACTTACGGGTAGTGCTTGAATTGCTTAAGGAGCACCGTTTGTATGCCAAATTTGATAAGTGCGAGTTTTGGCTCACCAAGGTGAAATTTTTGGGGCACGTAGTGTCAAGTGGAGTGACTATAGACTCCTCAAAGATAGACGCGGTGCAGGATTGGGAATAACCCAAGAATGTTTTTGAGATCCGGAGTTTCTTGGGGTTAGCAGGGTATTATCGACGCTTCGTAAGGGACTTCTCTAGACTAGCTGCACCTTTGACCAAGTTGACTAGGAAGGGTGTCAAGTTTGTGTGGAATGAAGCTTGCGAAAAGTCTTTCCAAGAACTTAAGACTAGATTGACTACAACACCGGTTTTGATAATTCCGGAAAGGAGTTTAGATTACACCGTCTATTGTGATGCGTCCAGGGATGGACTTGGTTGTGTCTTGATGCAAGAAGGAAAAGTTGTGGCCTACAGATCACGACAATTGAAAACTCACGAGAATAATTACCCTACCCATGATTTAGAATTAGTGGCAGTAATTTTTGCCTTGAAAATTTGGAGGCATTACTTGTATGGTGAGAAGTTCGAGGTCTTCTCCGATCATAAGAGTCTTAAGTATTTGTTTTCTCAAAAAAATTTGAATCTACGTCAACGGAGATGGATGGAATTTATGGAGGACTATGACTTCGAGTTACACTATCATCCAAGGAAAACCAATGTAGTGGTCGATGCCTTGAGTCGGAAATCTGTGAGTAGTTTGGCAAGTGTGGCCATTCGGGAGTGGGAAATGCTAGATGTTATTGGCGAGTTCGATTTGCACATGGGTGAGTCCAGTGAAAGTGCTACTTTGTTCACAATGAATGCTCAACCTACCTTGATTAGTAGGATCGTAGAGGCACAACAAGGGGACCATGAGGTAGAGTCTATTCGGGTTAGAATTTCCAATGGAAGGTAGAGAAAGGTTTGAACGTTCACTTGGATCTGAGTGTGCGTTACCTAGACCGGTTGTTTGTACCAGAATCTTGTAGAGAGGAAGTACTTCGGGAGTTCCATCACTCACGCCTTGCGGTACATCCGGGAGGCACCAAAATGTATCATGATCTTAGTCGACAGTTTTGGTGGAGGGATATGAAGCGAGATGTCGCTTTATTTGTATCGAGGTGCCTTACTTGTCAACAAGTGAAGGCCGAACACCAAAGACCAACGGGTTTGTTGCAACCCTTACCGATAGCCGAGTGGAAATGGGAACGTGTTACCATGGATTTTGTTGTTGGGCTTCCTAGAACACGAGGCAATGACGCCATTTGGGTGATTGTTGATAGGTTGACTAAGTTACCCACTTTATTCCTATGAGCACCAGCGACTCAGTTGAACGCTTGGCAGAGTTGTACATTAGCGAGATAGTTCGACTTCATGGAGTCCCTGTGACTATTGTGTCATAGGGATCCTCGTTTTACTACCAAGTTGTGGCAAAGCCTTCAAGAGGCGTTGGGAACGAAGTTGACCTTTAGCACAGCTTACCATCCTCAAACCGATGGATAGTCGGAGCGTACCATTCAGATTTTGGAAGACATGCTTAGAGCTTGTGTCCTTGATTTCAAGGGGTCTTGGGAGAAGCACTTGCCATTGATTGAGTTCGCCTATAACAATAGTTATCAAGCTAGCATTGAGATGGCACCATTTGAGGCCTTGTATGGCCGACCTTGTAGATCACCAGTTTGTTGGGCTAAGGTGGGTGATGCACCATTGTTGGGTCCGGAAATTGTTAGAGAGACAACCGAGAAAGTTGTTCTCATTCGGAAGAGGTTAGCTATGGCCCAAAGCCGACAAAAGAGTTATGCCGATAAGAGGAGACGACCTTTATCTTTTGAAGTTGGTGATAATGTGTTTCTAAAAATCTCACCAAGGCGGGGTTTGATGAGATTTGGTAAGAGTGGTAAATTATCTCCAAGTTCATTGGGCCTTTTGAGATCTTAGAGCAAATTGGGGAAGTGGCATACCGTTAGCTTTACCGCCACAACTTCGGGAGTTCACAACGTATTTCATGTATCTATGTTTAGAAGTGTTAACCCGACCCTTCTCATATTCTTGATTGGGTTAACTTGGAGGTAGATGAGGATGCCTCTTACGAAGAACGACCGATTCAAATATTAGATACCCGGGAGCAAGTGCTACGGGGCAAAACTATACCGTTGGTAAAAATGTCGTGGAGACACCATGGGGTTGAAGAAGCGACATGGGAACGGGAGGCGGAAGTCCGCTCCAAATATCCGGATTTATTTGAAAATGCTTAAGTTGCTTTTCTTTGTAATATTCCCTAGGGTTGAGGGAAAACGTATTTAAAGTTGTTAACCACATGTTGATATGTGCATTGTTGTTTTAAGCATAAGGTTGTTTAGAGTTGCCATTACTTTTGGGAAATTCCATGTTTATGCCTATTTGGGAGGTTGTTGTTAACGAGATAACCATGGTGGAAAATGGTGGAATTTGGTTAAGAGTTAGTATTGTGGTTTGAAAATGAAATAGCGTGGTTTTGATTGCTAGAAACCCCTTTGTTTGGGTGGTTTGATTTGAAATTTCGGGGACGAAATTCTTTAAGGGGAGAAGGTTGTAACGATTCCGGTTTCGATCCTTCTTCCATGTTTTGCCACTTCGACTGGGCCGATCGGGGGTCGAGCTGCTCGGTCAGCTCGCTGGGGTCCAGGGGGCAGCGCCCCTTGGCGGGTCCAAGGGCAGCACCCTGGCAGGGGTCGAGCTGGAGTGTCGGGAGTTGAACCGAGAGAATTCTGGGCTGAGGACCAGGGCCGCACGTGCGGGGCCTTGGGCTGCACGTAGGGGAGAGGGGCCGTACGTGCAGGAAACAGGGGCAGAGGGTGTAGTATTCTGCTAAAAAGGCAGGTGTGGGGTGAGGTGCAGGGGAAGGAGGCCGCACGTGCGGGAGCATGCGCCGCACGTGCGGGAAGTTAGGTGAGATCCGAATTTTCCTTCTTCTCCTCTCTTTGGGCTGATTGTGTATCACTTTTTGCATCTCTCTCTCGCTAAAAACATTTCATCTTCCTTCTCTCTACATTTCCTACCAAAAACCTCACAAGATCCTTGATTTCTCCAAATCCATTGGGATTTAGATCCAAGTTCCTCATCAAAATCGGTTATCTAGACGAGGGCTACGTTGTGTGCGGTGGAGATCGAATTTCATCGTCGTTGATTTTGGGGTTTTTCAACTCGTTTCTTCTTCAAACTTGAGGTAGGGATTTTCTTTGAGTTATATATATGTTTTTGCAAGATCAAGATGATTTTCGAAATCATGCTTTGATTAATTTTGAAAATTAGTTGTTGATTCAAGAAAAAGAGTGATTTTCAAAGTGGATTTACTATTTGATCCTTTGAGATACAAATTGGGGGTTTTGAACTATGTTGATTGAAGAAAAAGGATTTTGGTGAGATTTTTCTCAAATGTTTGAAGATGGATGGTTTTGGTGAGAAAACCTAAAAATTGGAGATTTTTTTTTTAGAAGTTGAAAATTCATGGTTGATATTGTTATATTTATTTTAAATGCCCAAATAAGTGATGTTTTGGAAAATTTCTTGTCTATATTGTATAAATGATAAATTTGGAGAAATATAAGAGTTGTTCATTTTGAAAATTGTTATTCAAAATGTTGATTTAGTCTTGAAATAGCTAAATTGTTGAAAATGCTCGAAATATGGAAGATGTGTTATTCCTCGGATGAATTGAAATAAATGTGTATTTATTCATCTTGTGAAATTGCACGGAAAGTAGAAATGGGAATTTTGATCACAATGGTAGCATTGTGTGGAAGAATTGTTGCATTGTATTGTTTATTGTTGCATTGGCATATCAATTCATTTGATTACATTGAGCTTTGAAAGTTGATTTGAAAACTTGCATTGAGAAATGAATGTTGAGAAACAAGTTTTCATGAAATGGTTTTGGGGTAAATACAGTGGTAAATCTTGAAAGGTAGTGTAGAGAATAGGTGTCAAGCCTTCCAGCTAATACTGGTAAAAATGACAGATTATGGGTGTCGAGCCCTCCAGTTGATA
Organism: Camellia japonica; assembly: GCA_030407325.1. NCBI lineage: Eukaryota > Viridiplantae > Streptophyta > Magnoliopsida > Ericales > Theaceae > Camellia > Camellia japonica. The sequence goes on from JAPPVO010000031.1 coordinate 130,016,727, forward strand.
CTGGTAAAAATGACAAATTGGTAGTACTTATATAGTCTACTTGCAAACACTGACCTAGGGATTACCAGAGTTGTATTTATTGCCCCTCGAATAAAATTTGATAAATGTTGAGCAGTTGAAATGGCATGACATCATTGAACATGTTGGTTTTCAAAAGATGAAGGTGTGTTTTACTTTCAAAAAGGCATGGCATGGCATAAGCATTCCATCTCTTGAGACTTGTGTAAAATGTATATACTTTGTGAAGGATTTTCCTACTGGGTTTTATGCTCACGACAGGATTTTTGTACAGGAAAAGATGTGATTCCGCCTAACTGAAGGTGTGGAAGTGTGTGCAGAGAGCATAATGTGCTCATTTGCTGTGACTCTGATTGCAAGCTAAGGGCTTTATATGTGTGGGTTTGAATAACCGTTTTGTATTATAGTCTTACTCAGAAAATATGAGGAAGAAGATTCAAAACTTCTTATTTTACGAGACCAAATGACACTCCTTATATAGGAGATATTACAAACATCATTATAACCATTATCTGCCACTTACATATTATATATTACCACTATCTACCACTATCATATTATATACATGCCACTATCTACCACCAGCACCACTATCATATTATATACATGCCACTATCTTATTATATACCACTATCTGCCACCAGCATCACTATTGACTAATATGAAGGCAATAATAATCAAATTTCCAGCACTCCCCTCAAGCTGGTTTGAAGATATCTTCCATAGCCAGCTTGCTAGTCAGCTTATCAAATTGCTTCTTGTGTAGTCCCTTCGTTAGCACATCAGCTAATTGTTCACCTGTTGGAAGGTAGGTCATACAGATTATGCCAGCATTGATTTTCTCCTTGATGAAATGTTTATCCACTTCTATATGTTTTGTGCGATCATGTAGAACTGGATTATGAGCTATAGATATAGCTGCTTTGTTGTCACAATAGACCTTCATAGGTGTCGGGTGAGAAAGCTTTAATTCTTCAAGAATTCTTTTAATCCACATTACTTCACAGATTCCATGGGCAACAGCTCTGAACTCTGCTTCTGCACTACTTCTAGCTACCACATTCTGTTTTTTACTCCGCCATGTAACTAGGTTCCCACCTACAAAGGAGCAGTATCCGGATGTTGATCTCCTGTCTGTAACACTTCCTGCCAGTCTGCATCTGTGTATACTTCAACTTGAAGATGTCCATGTTTCTTGAACAGTAAGCCTCTCCCTGGAGTTCCTTTCAAATATCTTAAGATCTTATAAACGGCCTCAAAGTGCTCTGCCCTGGTGAGTGCATGAACTGACTTACCATGCTGACTGCAAAGGCAATATCAGGCCGCGTATGAGACAAGTAAATCAATTTCCCTACAAGTCGCTGATATTGTTCCCTCTCTTTGACTTCTTCAGCCTTAGCAGCTTGTAACTTCAAGTTAGGCTCGATCGGAGTCTCCACCATCTTACAACCAAGCATACCTGTTTCTCCAAGGAGATCAAGAACATATTTTCTCTGATTAACGAATATACCTTCCTTGGATCTTGCAAATTCCATTCCGAGGAAATACTTGAGGGCTCCCAGATCCTTAATGTGAAATTCTTTTGCGAGTTTCTCTTTGAGGGCTGCTAACTCTGCTTCATCATTACCAGTTAAAATGATGTCATCAACATAAACAATCAAAATTGCAATTTTACTGTCTTTTGAATGTTTATAAAATATTGTGTGATCTGCTTGACTCTGCGAGAAGCCACAACTGATAACTGCCTTCCCAAAGCGTTCAAACCACGCTCTTGGTGATTGTTTGAGTCCGTATAATGACTTGTTCAATCTGCATACTTTGTCGCTACCAAGTCTCTGCTCAAATCCCGGCGGTAGGCTCATGAACACCTCCTCTTCAAGATCACCATTGAGAAAAGCATTTTTAATGTCAAGTTGATGTAGAGGCCAATCTGAATTTACTGCAAGAGATAACAGTACTCTGATGGAATTTATTTTAGCAACAGGAGCAAACGTCTCTTGATAGTCGATCCCATAAGTTTGAGTGAAGCCTTTAGCCACCAGTCTCGCCTTGTATCTCTCAACGCTTCCATCTGCGTTACATTTTATCGTAAACACCCATTTACACCCAACTGTTTTCTTGTCTTTGGGTAGATCAACTATCTCCCAAGTACCACTTCTCCTTAAAGCATTCATCTCCTCCATGACTGCTAATTTCCAATTCGGATCATCCAATGCTTCCTGTATATTCCTTGGAACAAACAAGTGTGAAATCCTAGATGTGAAAGCTCTATGGTTTTTAGACAGTTTTTGATAGGAGAGGTAATTTGCAATAGGATGTTTAATGCAATTTCGGACACCTTTCCTAATTGCTATAGGAATATCAAGGTCGGAAATAGAAGGAATAGGATTACCTAAAATTTCGATGCCAGAACTCGGGTGGACATTCGGGTCATTAGGATGGACATTCGGGTCATTATTCCTCAGATGAAATCGCTTCCTAGTATAAACCTGAAGCTCAGAATTTAGATCATTTTGTAGTACTTCTCCCCCTAAACAAGAATCTTCTTGACTAGGCACCATAGAACTTGGTTCTCCTAAGTGATCATTATCAGACAGATGTGGTTTTTGTGTAGGATAAATGACATTGGGGAGCGGGATAGAAATATCCCAAAAATTGTCGTCTACTCCACTTGTCTTCCCCTGAAGAGAAGTGTTGGGGAAATAGGATTTTGTTTCCACAAATGACACATCCATACTCACATGAAATTTCTTGGTTTGAGGATCGAAACACTTATACCCCTTTTTGTTTGAGGAATAACCCAAAAAAACACATTTTATAGCACGGGGGTCAAGTTTTGAACGAAATTGACTGGGAACATGAACATAGGCAGTACATCCAAAAACTTTGGCGGGTAAATCAGAAAACAACCTCGTGTCAGGAAAAAAAGTTTTGAGACAATCAAAAGGTGTTTTGTATGTTAACACCTTTGTAGGCATCCTGTTTATCAAATAAGAGGCTGTTAAAATTGCTTCACCCCATAAATATTTAGGAACATGCATGTAAAACATTATAGCACGTGCTACTTCAAGTAAATGTTTATTTTTTCGTTCTGCAATGCCATTTTGTTGAGGGGTATCCCGACATGTAGATTGATGAAAAATCCCTTTTTTTCCAAAAAATCACCCAACTGCTCATTGAAATATTCTGTTCCATTATCAGAATGTAAAATACCAATTTTGGTTTGAAATTGGTTTTCAATCATATTGTAAAAATTTGTGAATAAAGTTTTCACGTCAGATTTTTTATTCATCAAATAAATCCAACATAAGCGGGTATGGTCATCAATAAATGTAACAAACCATCTTTTACCAGAAAGAGTAGTGATTTTAGAAGGGCCCCAAACATCACTATGAATCAAATAAAAAGGTTTGGAAGCCTGGTAAGGTTTTGGCAAATAAGTAGAGCGATGAAATTTTGCAAAAATGCAACTTTCACAATGAAAAGAAGAACAATCAATCCCTTTAAATAATTCTGGAAATAAATGTTTCAAATAAAGAAAACTAGGATGTCCTAGCCTATAGTGCCATAGCATTATTTTTTCTCGAACAGAGATTGAACTAGTACTATTAAAGCTCTGAGCTTTTTTATTACTAACAGGTACTTCATCAAAGTAGTAAAGACCTTCAAGCATCCTAGCACGCCCAATCATCATCCCGAGTTCTGGTCCTGAAATTCACAATGGGATTCAAAAAATGTAACACGACAATTAGAATCCTTAGATAGTTTACTGACAGACAAAAGGTTACAGGCTAAGTTGGGGACGTGAAGAACAGCATTGAGATTAATTTTCTCAGTTAGTTTAATAAATCCTTTTCCTGCAATAGGTGAAAAACTACCATCGGCTATTCTGATTTTGTCATGACCAGAACAAGGGAAATAGGTACTAAATAAATGGGAAAAACTAGTCATGTGATCGGAGGCACCGGAATCTATGATCCACGGAGAGAAGTTTAGGCAAGAGAAGGCTTTAGGATTTCTACCTGTTTGTGCCAAAAAAACACTAGGAGTACCGGATGAGGAGTTGGATTTTATCAGCTTTAAGAGTTGATCAATCTGCTCTTTGTTGAAGGGACCTGAATCGGCTTCATTAGCAGTAGGAAAGCCACGATTCTTCTCTCCTTGTTTGCTGCTTTTCCAGTTGACAGGTTTGCCATGGATCTTCCAACACGTTTCGCGTGTATGGCGAGGCTTGTTGCAAAAATCACACCAGACCCGTGGCTTATCATCAAACCTGCGCTGGTAATTTGCAGCCTTGTTGGCCGCAGCATCGCTAATTAAAGCAGAAATTTCAATTGACTCACCAGTACCTTTTTTCTTAAGCATGACGCTCCTTCGGCTCTCTTCCCTTCTGACTTCGGCAAATACTTCGCCAATGGATGGGAGAGGAGGTCTGCCAATAATTCTTCCTCGCACTTCATCGAACTCAATGTTGAGGCCGGCAAGAAACTTGTAAATACGGCTGTCTTCCACAGTTTTCTTGTGGTGGTTGCAGTCGTCAACCGATTTCCATTCGTATGTGTTGAAGATGTCAAGATCCTGCCACAACCTTTTCAACGAATTGAAATATTTGGTGACAGAATCATCTCCTTGACGAATCTCTCCCAACTTCAAAGTCAATTCGAAAACTTGAGATTGATTTCCTAGGTCAGAATACATCTGACTAACATTATCCCACAACTCTTGTGCAGTAGTATAGCACATGTAATTAGAGCTTATATCCTCCTCCATGGAATTGACCAACCATGTCATAACCATGGAGTTTTCAGCGTCCCAACTGTCGAACAGCGGATCATTAACAGCAGGAGCCTTCTTGTCACCAGTGATGTAACCGATCTTTCCTTGCCCACGGATATACATCCGGACAGATTGTGACCAGCGGAGAAAATTATCACCATTTAGGCGGATGGTGGTGATTTGGACAGAGTGAGAGTTGGACGTTTTCACCGGAATGGCAACGGCAGGGGTTGAAGTGGTTTCAGACGTGACTTCCGACATGGCTATGACGGTTTTAGGGCTGCTGTGTTTTTGTTGCTCTGATACCAACTCAAAAAATATGAGGAAGAAGATTCAAAACTTCTTATTTTACAAGACCAAATGACACTCCTTATATAGGAGATATTACAAACATCATTATAACCCATTATCTGCCACTTACATATTATATATTACCACTATCTACCACTATCATATTATATATTACCACTATCTACCACTATCATATTATATACATGCCACTATCTACCACCAGCACCACTATCATATTATATACATGCCACTATCTTATTATATACCACTATCTGTCACCAGCACCACTATTGACTAATATGAAGGTAATAATAATCAAATTTTCAGCAGTCTTCATGCTATAATACAATTAATCCAACAATAATTAATTAAACAACAAATAGCCCCAAGGGTTTACAAGTTTCCGAGGCCTGAGCTTGGTTACTTTAAAGAGCCATGACTATTGTATTACCATTTGGGCATGAAAATTGGGGCGTTACAAAAATCCCTTCCAACAAGAGATTAAGTTCCATCAATTTGAATTACATTATACATGTGTGTCATACAACTCACGTGGAGATAGACTTGGAGATCAAGTTTCAAAGAGCTAAAGATCAAAGCAAATAACTATTTGGATGTGATCCAACTTCTATAGTTTATCTATGACTCTTTAGTTTTAGTTTTTAGAAATTCAAAATATTTATGTGTATTTTTATTTTTCTTATAAATAGAGATACGGACATCTACAAGAGAAGGTTGGGTTTTATTATTATTTTATATTTTTAATTCTTTTCCATTCGTTTCTTTGCTTTTTATTGCTTTGATTTCTTGTCATTGTATGATAACTTCTTGTCCTCCACTTGTTTTCAACTTTTGTTATCAATAAAATTTTGTTGTTGTTGCTCAAACACACAAAAAAAGAAAAAAATAAATAAAAATGCAATGGATTCAAGTATGTTTATTTCAATTATTGCTTTTATTTTTAGTATAAGCATGTTAGGCTAAATAAATTGTTAATGTTTGGATGAAATCACATATCTAATTATTTATAATTATTCATGTAAATTAATGTCTTCAATAAATAAATATGCTTTAATTCAAATAATATTTTCTTAATCACTCGCCTATTTTTAACTGAAAATTAAAATTGGATTTTCGTTGTGTTACGTTGGATTCAATTTATGGTTTGTTAAAAGCGGATATAAATTGTGTTTTGATGGATTCAATCAATATTTTGATTCTAAGCTTTTGTTTGGCAAAAGAAAAATATATTTTATGAAAATTAATAAAAAGAACTTTCATGTTTTATTATCCACAATAAAAGAGTTTTGCCACCAAGTTATTGTGAAAGAAAATTGAAGAATTAATCAACATGAATAAGATGTATGTGATGGATTCCACTATCCTAGTGTTTTATTTATTTCATTAAATCCTTTTTGATATTTGTAATTTTATGTTTTCATTCCATTAAAATCCAGAAATTTGTTCAACTAGATTTGGTAATTTAGTTTAAGATTAATTGATTATTGGTTCAATCTCCTCTTCTCTTTTGTCTATTTGTTGTGTCTTTTATGTGCCTCAACTCTCTCTTAGCCTTATATCTATTAGTCAATTGTCTATTTTGATTTTGATGTTTTCTCTTCTTCTCATTGTGTTGTGCAGGATCGGGTATCCAAGAGGCATATTGAGATCGAGCGTAGAGTTGGAGAACTTTATGTCTTAGAGAGCTTGCATGATCCTTTGGAGCTGCCTTCAGTTCTTCCCTTTTTATATATTTGGCATTCTAGATTGGGTCACTTATTTAGTGATCCTTTGAAACTTTTAGCTAAATCTGGTCATTTAATATTTCCATTTGTGACATTACTGAGTGCAGTGGTTGTACATTTGCAAAATGTCTACTCTTCCTTTTAATAAAAGTAGCTCTATTTCTTCTTTTCCCTTTCAGTTGATTCACATTAATGTTTGGGGCCCTTCCCCAATTGTTATCAAGGGTGGCTCACAGTATTATGTGTCCTTTGTTGATGATTATAATCGGTTTACATGGATCAATTTAATGACACGCAAATATGATTTTTACAAAATTTATTCTACTTTCCACTCCATGGTTACACTCAGTTTTCTACCACCATTGAAGCTCTTTGCTCTAACTTGGGGGGTGAGTATTTGTTGTCTGAGTTTACTGAGTTTTTAGTTGCTAATGGTACTATTCATCAGTCCTCTTTTTCTGATACACCTGCATAGAACGGTTGAGCTGAACGCAAACATCGCCACCTCTTTGATACAGCTCGATATGCTATCTGTGTTCTGTGGAGAAGTTGTGCTCAATGTTGCATAGTTTCTCAATAGGATGCCTATCCCTCTTCTCTCATGTCCCTCTCTTTATGAGCCCCATCTTGGTGTCGTTCCCAATTACTATCTTCTTCATGTTTTTGGCTCTGCATCTTTTGTTCTTCTTCCCAAACGGGATCGCTCCAAACTCAGTTCCTGCTTTCTTATGTGTATTCCTAGGGTATGGTATTTTATCAACAGGGTTATCATTGTTATGATCCTGTGACCAAAAAGCTCTATGTTTCTTGACATGTCAACTTCTTAGAAAAACTCCCCTACTGTACTCTTCCTGCTACCTTTGTTCCCATGGCCAAGGATGAATTGGTTTGTATTGACCCCTTTCCTCCTGATGAACCCCCCCAAATGATTTGGTCTCTAATCTTGAGGTGTCCAAACTGCCTCCTTCCAGCTCTTCAACTCCTTCGCTTGCTCCTCTTCCTGTTTACAAGTGTCGCAATGCACCTTCGAATTCTCCCTCGTCTGACTTTATTGCTCTAGATCCTGCTCCTCTTGCACCTCACTATCCCCCTCAGGAATCTCATCCCCCAGTAAGATTTGGTTTCACTAATACATGTTTCTCTTCCTCCTATCATTCTTTTCTTTCTTGTCTTCATACTTATTATGAATCCATGTCCTACAAAGAAGTATGCCATAATGCGAATTGGGTTACTGCCATAAATAAGAAGTCAATTGATTTTGCTAAAACTTAGACTTGAGACTTAGTTTCGTTGCTTGCTGACAAAAATCTTGTGGGTTGCAAATGGGTTTACAAGGTTAAGATTCTTTCTGATGGCTTTTTGGAACGTTACAAAGCCCATTTGACTGCAAACGGGTTTTCTTAAGAATATGTGATAGATTACAAAGAGACTTTTGCTCATATCGCCAACATGACTATTATTCGTACTCTTATCGCTATTGCTACTGCGCATCAATGGCCTTTGTTTCAGTTAGATGTCAAGCATGCTTTTCTTAATGGACATCTTGCTAAGGAAGTATATATGCGACCTCCACCTGACCTATCTCATCTTCCAGGCTTTGTTTGTCATCTTCGCCTTGCCCTCTATGGTCTTAAGCAGTCTCTATGGACATGGTTTGAGCGGTTTCAGTCTGTTGCTCTCCAAATTGGTTTTTGTCCCAGCCTACATGATTCTACTCTTTTTGTTCATCGTACTTCTACTGGCCTTGTTCTTCTTCTCTTATATGTCGATGATATGATCATCACTTGGTCCGACTCTAGTACTATTCAGGAGGTCAAGATAATAAATAAATAAAGCAAGATAATAGTCAACTCGATATATTTGGACGGCAATTGGTGTGCGATTCTTTTGATTGACAATCTGATTAGAAGAAGGGAAATGCATGTTAAATGGTGTTTTATGTGTATACATGATGGGAAGATTGTGAATCACTTGCTTATCTATTATGAGATGGTTCAGGAGTTGTGGCCATTGGCCCATACCTTGTTTGATGTGGTGTGGGTTTCTTTGGAGTAGGTTTTGGAGTTGTGTCTTTCAGGAGTCAAGTAGGGGAGGGGGCCCAGTTGGGCCTTTCGTTGTTAAAACCCAAAGAACATTTGGCCCCACTGTCAACTTCTGAGGTTAGGTTGCATCTTAGGCCCAATGGGGCAAGTCTTCCAACGGGTCAGGTGCTAGATCCCATGGTGCGATGTTCCATTGGGCCCAAGCCCAGAGTCCGACTACCTGGCGCCTTCATTTCAACTGCGAAGCGCCTTCCTTAATACATAGCACGTGGCCTTCCCCAATTCTTTGCCCTAAATCTCATCACAGTTGGACAATCCCCATATCTCCGCCATAACCGTCGATCCTGTTGCGCCAAATCAGCGACTGCCGTTTCTGTCGTCTGGGAAGCAAATTCCACCTCCGACCCGATCTTCGATCAGACAGGCAAAGAAAATCACCAAAAGCCCCATTGGACTGAAACCCGTGGGGGGATCCCTTCTGACAACCCTCGTACCCTCAGACGAACACAACCCAAGGCATCCACCGTCTCATCCACCTCCAAAAAACCGCCACACCTATTCCCAACCACGTGATACGTCGCTATCCCACGAAGATGAATAGGTAAACCCAAAACTTGAATCCATTGACCAGCTCCCAACGTCATCACCTTTCGTCGGACATAGCAAGCTGTAGGTGACCACTAGTCCAAATCAAGATCACAGCCAACAAGAGTCCACTTCCGTTGCAGCATTGACACTACTTCTCGCCTCGAAAGGAAGAAGAACAAAAAGTATTGACCTCCAACACTCGACACCACCACCTTCCCCGAAGCTCTCCACCAACGATTCACCCAATCGGTAACAGAAGAAAGCCCTGGCCCCTTCTCACTGTCCTCACCAACCCTTCCCACCAAGGCCCTATCAAGGAGTCGAAGCCAACCCCCTTCTCCTCCCCCTATAACCACCACATCGTTATGCTCAGTTGACGGAGAGGCGACCAGGCTTGCTAAGGGCATTCCGGATGTTACCACCTCCCGCTGCATCACCCTTCTAACCTTGGCCCAACCATCCCTTAAGGCAAAGCCTTCAATAACCAGTGCAAGCCCCTCCCACCCATCCCCAAAAGTGGAGTCTGGAAGAAAAATCTGCTCCCTTTTGCTACCTGTCGTGGCCACAATCTGCACCGACGAACCACCATTCTCCTCCCCTCGGACCCATACTGCCACTGTCCAACAACCCCCAATAAGCCTACCCAGATAGGCCAACCGGTCGATATCTCGTGAAGCCTTCCGGAGCCTCACAACAAACCAACCCACTTCACACCCCACAAGGACGATTTCCCTTCGAAGACCTTGCCCTTGCTCCACAATTGACAGCCGACGCCACCCAATCCGAACCGTATCAATCTCTTCGAGTTCAAAAGAACGGCCCCTTAAGAACAAAATTCTCCAGTGAGGGCCAACTCTCTGCTTCGCCGAGAACATTACTCCTTTCTTCTTCCCCCTTTTACCTACTAGAGCTCCTCCCCAAGATTGCAAAAGCTCCAAAACCTACTCCGAAGAAACCCACCCACACCACGTCAAACAAGGTACGGGCCAATGGCCACAACTCCTGAACCATGTCATAATAAATAAGCAAGTGATTCACAATCTCCCCATCATGTATACACATAAAACACCATTTAACATGCACTTCCCTTATTCTAATCAAATTGTCAATCAAAAGAATCGCACACCAATTGATGTCCAAATATATCAAGTTGACTATTATCTTGCTTTATTTATTTATTATCTTGACCTCCTGAATAGTACTAGAGTCGGACCAAGTGATGATCATATCGAGATCATCAGCTGTCGACGACCACGACCGGCGATGTTTCGACGACAAAGGAAGTAGGGCCATCGACAAGGCAATCAGCTGGGTCGTTGATACAGCCTGGGTCTGGATCGTTGGGGGTGTCAGCTAGTCTAAACTTAGTTTCAGGGGCTGCGCAGCCGATGAAGCCAGTGGTGTCGACTTTGGGTCTTTAGTTAGTGGTGCGCGATGAAGTGCACAGGGATGTGCTGGAAGCTAGCTATCCTCTAGCGGCCGATGGTTGCAGCTTTCAGTTTGATGTTTCCTCCTTCAAGGAGGATGATGTGCCACCTAGATGGGAGCAGTGTGGTGGGTTGTCGTGGGCTAATAAGGTTGTTTTTGATACTGAGTTAGGTCTGAACCAATTGGTGCCAATGGTGGTTCAGCCACTGGGTGTGGAGGTTGTTGCACCAGGGGTCTTTCCAGGTCTGAATCTGAAACTGTCTCACAGTGGTGTAGAGCTGGGTAGGGATGGCATACCTTCACCTGAGGAAGTTTCGGAATGGGTGTTGGAACGAATCAGTGAGGTTAGTCGGGTATTGGGCTGGTCTTTCGAAGGGCATGAGGAGGAAGCGCTGCGTTTATTCTCAGCGGTGAAGGAGTCATGGCGGAAAGGGACTCCTAGTAAGGCGGGGGTCAAACCATCAGACACTGGTCGAAGAAGGAACCGAGAGCTTGACAATCTTGCCTGTTCCATTAATTATGAACATAGAGGGTCAACGGTGGGAAGTGACTCTCGGAGAACTCGTGGGGGACCACTTCTGTTGAAATGAGACTAAAAATTCTTTCTTGGAATGCGTGGGGTTTGAATAATAAGGAAAAAAGGATTGCAATGAAGGCGGTTTTACGTAGCACGAAAGCTGATGTGGTATGCTTATAGGAGACAAAGATGGAGGTGTTAGGGGAGGCGGTGGTCCGCAATATTTGGGGCGGACGGTTTGTGGAGTGGTTCCATTTGCCAGCTATTGGTACAGCCGGAGGGATACTTTTATGTTGGGATTCCAGGGTACTTGTGAAGAAGGAGGAGGAGGTGGGCGGTTTCTCTTTGTCTTGTCAGTTTCGGTGTGTAAAGGATCAGTTTCGGTGGGTGTTTATTGGGGTGTATGGTCTGGTGCAGAATGCAGACCGCGGTGAGTTTTTGGCTGAGTTAGAAAATGTGGCGTTTCGTTGGTCAGCACCTTGGTGCATGGGGGGTGATTTTAATATGGTGCGGTGGCCGTCAAAGAGGGTGGGGACCACTAGGGGGTTAAAGTGGATGCGGTCTTTCTGTTCCTTTGTTGATGCGATGCAGTTGATTGGTTTGCCTCTTCAGGGGGGGAGTTTCACTTGGTCGAATGGGCAGAGTCTATCGCGGATTGATCGATTTTTGATTTCTGGAGGTTGGGAGGAGCATTTTTTTGCTGCTAGTCAGATTCGCCTACCTCATCCAGTGTCAGATCATTGGCCCATTTTACTTAATAGTGGTGGGGTTCGGAGGGGCCCCACTCCGTTCCGTTTTGAGAATATGTGGCTGCATTCGGATGGTTTATTGGAGAGGGTCCGCGAATGGTGGACTAGTTATGTGGTTATAGGTTCACCTAGTTGTAGATTGGCTCAGAAATTGAAATTGCTTAAAAGGGATCTGAAAGGATGGAATAGGAGGTGTTTGGGCGTTTAGAGGGCCAAAAAACGGCCGTGGTGTCTTTACTCCAGGCATTGGATGAGTTAGAGTTTAATGGGGGTCTGTCACCAGCTGACGTTACGAGCAAGGAGACGGCCAGGCAGGATTATGTCCGTATCTCTCGTCTAGAAAAGGTGTGTTTCAGGCAGAAATCCCAGTGTTTGTGGCTAAAGGATGGGGATCGGAATACAAAATTCTTTCATCGGATGCCGAATGCACATCGTCGGGTGAATCAGATTAACAAGTTGCGGGTGGAGGGTCAAGAGCTAAATATGGAGGGGGTGATCAAGGACGGGATTGTGGCTTTTTATCAGCATTTGTTTCAGCAGCAAACAAGGGAGTGGCAGCCAGGGCTGGCAGGGGTTCAGTTTGATATGATTTTGGAGGCGGATAGGGTGGCTTTGGAACGCCCTGTTACGGAGGTCGAGGTGTTTGGGGCTTTACAGGCGATGTGTGAGGACAAGGCGCCAGGCCCGGATGGCTTTACCATGGTATTTTTTCAGCATTGTTGGAGTGTGGTTAAGCTGGATGTGATGCAAACTTTGGAGGCTTTCTTTGTGACAGGCCAGTTTGAGAAGAGTCTTAATGCGACTTTCTTGGCTTTGATTCCTAAGAAAGGGGGGGCAGAGGATATTCGGGATTTTAGGCCTATTAGTCTGCTTGGTAGTGTGTACAAGCTTTTAGCTAAGGTCTTGGCAAATAGGCTTCGAGGGGTTTTGCAGGCAGTGGTGTTTGAGTCCCAAAATGCTTTTGTGGGGAGTCGCCAAATTCTGGGTGCAGTGTTGGTGGCAAATGAGTGTGTGGATTCTCGGATTCGATAGGGCCACTCAGGTTTGATTTGTAAGCTGGATATTGAGAAGGCTTATGATAATATTCGGTAGGAGTTTCTTCTAATCATTTTGGAGCGTATGGGTTTTGGATAGACTTGGTGTAGGTGGATCCAGTTTTGCATATCTACTATGCGGATGTCTGTTCTGGTAAATGGTACGTTGGCGGGTTTTTTCCTGACCTATAGAGGCCTTCGTCAAGGGGATCCTTTGTCTCCATTATTGTTTATCCTAGTGACGGAGGCATTGAGTTGATTGGTGGATAAGGCTGTTCTTGAAGGTCTTTTGGGGGGCTTTTTAGTAGGACCTCTCACAGGGGCACCTATTTGCATTTCTCATTTGTTGTATGCTGATGACGCTTTGATTTTTTGTGGGGCTATGGCGGAGCAAGTGAGGTATTTGAGATGTGTTTTGTTGTGCTTTGAGGCAGTTTTGGGCCTTCGGGTGAATCTCGGGAAGTCGGAAATGATTCCAGTGGGAAAGGTGGAAAATTTGTCAGTTTTAGTGGCAGTGTTGGGTTGTAAGGAGTCGGCTTTGCCGGCTACTTATTTGGGTTTACCATTGGGGGCGACGTTTAAGGCTCAAGGGGTGTAGGATGGCGTGGTGGAGCATATTCAGCGCCGGTTGGCGGGTTGGAAGAGACAATATCTTTCGAAAGGCGGTAGGTTGACTCTAATCAAAAGTGTGTTGAGTAGCATTCCGACGTACTTTATGTCTTTGCATGTTATTCCGGTTTCGGTGGCACGCCGGTTGGAGAAGCGTCAGCGTGATTTTTTGTGGGGTGGCGGGGGGGATGATTTTCGTTATCATTTGGTGGATTGGGGGCAGATCTGTCAACCAAAAGAGGCAGGGGGTTTTGGGAGTTCGGCGTTTGGTGACTTTTAACAAAGCTTTGTTGGGTAAGTGGCTGTGGCGCTTTGCTTTGGAACCGGAGAGGGTTTGGAGACGGGTGGTGGCTAGTGAGTTTGGGTTGGCTAAGGGGGAGTGGGGGGCAGGGGCTGTGGTTGGTTCTTATGGGTGTGGCTTATGGAAAGGGATTGAATTGGGGCGGGTGCAGTTTTGGGCAAGGGTGGATTTCCGGGTGGGTAATGAGCGGAGAGTGCGTTTCTGGAAGGATAAGTGGTGTGGCGGAGTTGCGTTAGCGGATCATTTCCTGCTAATTTTTGAAATTGCAGGGGATCAGGACGCTATGGTAGCATCTTATTTGGGGGTGAGGGTGTGGTGGTTTGGGACATTCATTTGCGGCAACCAGTCCAAGACTGGGAGTTTGATCAATTGCTGCAGCTATGGGATTATTTGTATGGATTGGGTGTGACTAGGGTGGGGGAAGATGTTTTGGGGTGGAATGTGGTGGGGACTAAAGGGCGTTTCTCTATTTTATCCTTTTACCGGTGTTTAGCGGGGGAAGTGAGGAGGTATTTTCCTTGGAAAAGTATTTGGGTGTCGGGAGTTCCCTCTAAGGTGGTATTCTTCATGTGGACGGCGGCATTAGGACGGAATCTTACGATTGATAATTTGGTACAGTGTGGTCTTTTTCTAGTGAATCGGTGTTGTTTGTGTTACGTGGATGCTAAGTCTGTTGACCATTTGTTTTTGCACTGTTCTGTGGCTAGCCGGTTGTGGGGACTTATGTGTTCTCTTTTTGGGATTGTTTGGGTTCAACCGCGGCGGGTGGTGGATATGATATGGAGTTGGCGTGGAGCTCGGGTTGGTCAGCAGCGGCGGTGGTGTGTATGGTATGTGGTGCCTCTTTGTTTGATGTGGCTAGTTTGGTTAGAGCATAATAGGCGAACTTTTCAAGAGGTTCATCATAGTGTTTCGTGGCTCGAGAGTCGTCTTCTTTCCGTTTTGTATAGTTGGATGGAAAGGAAGTTTGATCCAGATTTGTTTTTCTTGTTAGATTTTTAGATGATTTTATTGTTTAGGGGTGGTAGGTTCTCTTGGTAGTTCTGTATTCGTTGCATCTTCTTGATGCTCTTTCAATAAAGCTTGTTTATTTATCCCAAAAAAAAAAAATTCAGGAGGTCAAGTACTAACTTTTTCAAAAATTTGAAATGAAAGATTTGGCGCCCCTTCAGTATTTTCTTGGTATTGAGGTTGTCTCTTCTCCTACTAGGGGGTATCTTTTGTCTCAAACTAAATACACTAGTGATATCTTTTTCTCGTGCCAATCTCACCGATGACAAGACTGTGGGCACTCTTATTGAATTCTACGCTAAGTTTTCTGCTTCTAATGGTGTTTTTTCCTTGGAGATTCTCTCATCTCTTGGAAAAGTAAGAAGCAATCTGTTGTTGCTTGCTCCATTGCCGAAGCTAAGTATCGTGCCATGGGTCATGCTATTTCTAAAATAGTTTGGCTTCATTGGCTTCTTTCTAATATGGTTGTTTCTTTTTCTTCCCGAACTTCGTTATATTGTGACAATAAGAGTGCTGTTCAGATTGCCCACAACTCAGTTTTCCATGAGCACACGAAAATACATTGAAATAGATTGTCACTTTGTTCAGAAGCACTTTCAGGCTGCCACTCTTACTCTCTCCTTTGTTCCTTCCTCTTTCCAATTAGCCGACTTCTTTACAAAGACTCACACTACTTCCTGCTTTCGTTTCCTTTTTAGCCAACTTTCCATGCTTTCTATGTGTGATCTTTAATTTGAGGAAGGGTGTGAAAAATGCATTTTATGTATTGTTATTTTATCTTTCACTTAATGGTAGTTTAGTCCTGTTATCTGTAATTAGGACTTTAGGGTTTTGGTTATTTACCTATTTATATTGTACTTTAGCCTTTGCTAATTATTCAATCAATAATATTATTGTATTCGTTTGTTACCTTTGTATCACAAGTAAAAAATCACATTTATCAAAGCATGTTTGGTACGACGGAATGGGTTGGAATGAAATGCCCATTCTAGCTTTGCATTCCCTTTCTTGTGTTTGGTACACCTTATGTAGGTAGGAACACCTATCTCTTCTTCCAAGCTAAGGAATAGACATTCCATTTCACCATGGAATCATCCTATAACAAGTGTCTACTAGTATGTTGGCTACTACCATCATCTTTTACTGCCATTGCCACCCCTGTTCCACCACCCTACCACCATCACCTATGACTACAGCCCAATACCAACACCACCCTACTATCGCCACCACCACCACCATCCTTGCCACCACCCCACCACCACCCTACTACTGCCATCACCGCCTCACGAGACCTAGGGGAGAAATATTCAATTCTACTCCAATATATTTCAAGTCATATATCCCAACCACATGTACTAGGCTTCAACTAATAGGAATGCTATTAAAAAAGGCTTACTAAAATCTACTCCATGCCATAGTTTCATAAGGTCGATAACCATCAATGAAGGATTTACAACTTGGCTAAAGCTAAAATAATGGGGCATGATAACCTATAATCTGTGCAATAGAGAATAAAACCATATAGAATTTGTTTATTGCTTTTTCATAGCCTAGATCTGTTGGGAGGGTATTTTATAATCTTTGTGGAATTAGAAAGCCGCCGCACAGCTGAAGGAAAGAAAATCAGCTGGTTCATTGGAAATTTACTGGAAAAATTTGACCAATATAATCAAGAAACTAGTGTGGGCAGCAACAGCTTGTTACATGTGGCAGGAACACAAGAACACAGCTTTTAGCTGAAGCCAAATATCACCAAAACAAGTTATGCAAGAGATTGAATGAGATGTGTGTTTTAAAGCTCCTTATCTCAAATTTATCCAGGCAATGATCTGAACCAGTTTGCTAGAAATGGGGCATATCAAACCAAGTGTTGGACCTCACTATTCCCATGTTTGTTGTAAATTCCCTTTTGTGTATTATCGTAAAGGGATGCCCATACTTCGCTTTGTATAAAAAGCATCTTTCGTATATACATAAGCAAAAAATCTTTTGTCTATATATAAGAAAAACTCACACCTTAACAATACATGAAAAAAGACGCAAAGAATGAGTATTAACACTTACCGCAATCATAACACTGTCGTGGAATATATATGGCGACAGGAAGACCCAAAAGATGTCATAAAGAAATGCACAACAAAGAAGTACCGTCGCAACCTGAATAAAGTTAATTGTATCAGCTGACAGATTTAAAATTCTAACAATGAAATATTAGAGATTATTGATCTACCTTTATATTAGGTAGTCGAGCAATCTGCAAGACCCTTATCATCAAGCAGATACCCTGTCAACAAAAAAGTCGTTTAACAAGCTAAATACCTTCAAGCTAAATTTAATAACAATACATAATCACTCCATATGCAACACATCATGCAAAATTACCAATAAATAAGGCTAAGCAAAAGAAAAATGAGATTTACACTAAGCAGCACAAACATGGACATGTGACATAATATGGATACACTAACATGAAAATTTTCAAAACATGTAGGACATGATACGGATATGTTACAATTTTATTATAAAAAAACAACACCCTATTAATACACATTAATGTGTGTTTGCGAGGGAAAAGATTGGGTACACACCTAACTTTTGGCATAGTGCACAGAGTGATTGCCCCAAGACTTGAACTCATAACCTCAAGATTATTAGGCCAAGGTTTTACTATTGAACCATGGTCACCCCTATTTTCAAAATTTTATTATATGGCATATATATATATGAATATGAATAGTTTATAAAAAGGTAATGAAAGAAAAAGGTAAAATAACACTAATTAAAATTTAAAATAAATCAAAAATCATATATTCCATAACTTAAACAACAATATATTATTCATGTAACAATTGCATTCTAAAGAATGCAAAACAATTGTAGAATAGTAAAATACACAATGTATTCATCTTGTAAAAGTTTCAAAACATATTCAAGGTGCACAAGCATTCCAACGAATGCAAAACATTGTTACTATGAAGAGATTCATCAATAGGTTGTGTTCAGAGGATTCAAAAATTGTTGCTGAAATGTTTGTATTGTGTCCCACATTATGCATTTAAAATTTTAATTAAGACACGTTGAAAAAGTGTCAGATATGCTTTTATAAGTGTCCACAAAGTGTCGTGTCCAACACACACATCTCCTCCATATAGGTGTCCGTGCTTCTTAGGATTTACATAACATGATGATCCCATCCAATTTTATTTTATTTTATTTTTATAACTCTAAACTGTTACTTACGCTAGTAAGAAACATATACCAAATGGTATATTGATGTGATAAAAGCCATGTATGATGGGGTTGTCACTAAAATTAGATCACCTGAAGGAGAAATTAATGAATTCCTAATCATTGTAGGATTACATCAAGGGTCAACATTGAGTCCTTACCTATATGCTTTAATCATGGATGAATAAACTAAACACCTTCGGGATAATATCCATGGTGTATGTTGTTCGTAGATGATATAGTTTTACTAGATAAAACTAAGAAAAGAATTAATACAATATTAGAAATTTGGAGAGGAACGCTCAAGTCCAAAGGTTTAAAATTAGTAGAAATAAAAGTAAATATATAGAATGTTACTTTAGTGATAGTAGTAAAAATAATAAGGAAAAAAAAACCAGGAGATAACAAAGAGTGAATATTTTTGTTACCTAGATTTGATTATTAAGTAGATGATGTGATCTATTGAATTAAAGTAGGTTGGCTCAAGTAGAGAATTGTGTTTGACATATTATGTGATAGATGAGTACCAACAATATTGAAAGGAAAGTTTTAGAACTACAAGGCCAATGATGCTTTACGAGACAAAATGTTAGGCAATTGAAAAACAATACATTTATAAAATAAGTGTAGCTGAGATGAAAAAGCTTAGATGGATGTTTGATCAGACTAGAAAAGATGGAATTAGAAATTAAACTAAAAAACACCATGTTGATAAAAGGATGGGAATGCTTAGATAAATATGTGGTAAGACTGGAAAAGATAGAATTAGAATGAAGGTTTTTTTAATCATATACAACGAAGACATATAGATGCAACAGTTAGGAAGACTGATATGATCACCATAAATGGAAATGTCATGGGAGGGCAAGACATAAACTGACATGTGTTTATGCTTTCTCCATGCACTTATGAATTTATTTGTTAAGCATGTAGCACTCAATAGAGCAGAATGGAAAAAAATAATTCATGTAGCCAATCCTACTTGATTAGGATGCAAAGCTTAATTTGGTTTGATTTGGTTCAATTTGTCTTGAATTGGCCTATTCACCGACCTTTAGAAACAATTTCCATTGACTACAATATTTCAATATGTACAGAATTTGTAATTATGTAAATTGAGGGTTGCTGGAAATGTTGAGGGTTAGCCTAGGGAATACCCAAAAGTAGTTGCTAAGATGGGTGAAAGGTTGTGGGTGATTCTTGAAACCATTTGTGAAGGATTGTGTAAAGGTTGTGGATGATCCTTAAACCCTTTGTGAGGTGTGAGAAAATCCCCAAGCGAATCCATTGGTATGGTGACCCAAGTGGACAAAACCAGCTAGTAGGTTCTAGGTGATCCTTTGAGTGTAAAATCTAGTGACTTGGGTGAAGTAGGTTTTAGGTGATCCTTTACGTACAAAACCTAGTGTCTTGGGTGTAGTAGGTTCAAGGTGATACTTTTGTTTTGTGTGAAAAACCTAGTGACTCGAGTGTAGAGGGTTCTACTTGAACCTTTGGAGAAAAACCCAGAGCAAATTCTAGTTTTGGCCTTAAGGCAACATTAGGTAGCTTAGTGGGTTGTAGGTTGTCCTAGGGGAAACCTTCACAAATTCTAGTGGTCCTTGTGAGAAGACATTAGGTGGGTAGTGACTTGCCCATTTTAAGTCATCGATTATTGGGGTATTCTCGGAAACCCTTTAGATAATAAATTGGAGCCTTCAACCAAGGGAGTTGGAGAAGAGTGGATGTAGGTCACAAGGAGTGGCCGAACCATTAGATATTATGTTCATTTGTGTGAATGAATAGATTAATGTTTATATACTTCGTGCTGTGATAATTCCATTTTTGAGCTTGCTTTAAATACTTGCCCTCACTTGTATTTCTACATGGAATGACTGACCAAAATTGTACACTCAATTACAAGCTTTGGTGAGTTCTTGAGTAAGCTAAAATATCCAAGGAATAACTGACAATAAATAGAGTTGGTAAGAGGAGTTACTATCAAGGATGAAACTTGATCAAATCAATTTGGTCTTGTTCATACCCCCATCCCCCTTTCTCTCTCTGTTGGACCACTTTCACACTACAAGGAAAATGCATTCACTCGTAGGAGTGAAGAATCATATGCTTCGTTAAAGAGAGTTTTGAAAGGTTTATAGTAGAAACATCCATTAACTATTTCCAAGTACAGTCACCATTTAACACAATAAACTTCAAGAGGTGTCCATCTAAAAAATTGCAATTAGTACACCACAAGACCA
Organism: Camellia japonica; assembly: GCA_030407325.1. Taxonomy (NCBI): domain Eukaryota; kingdom Viridiplantae; phylum Streptophyta; class Magnoliopsida; order Ericales; family Theaceae; genus Camellia; species Camellia japonica. The sequence continues at coordinate 130,037,304 of JAPPVO010000031.1, forward strand.
TCTCTGAAAGAGCTACACTCTGGAAAAACAGGAATAACAGACAAAACTTACAAGAATGTCTTGACCAACCCATGAATATGAAGCCTTCCTGTTTATAGCCCAAAGAATGGCAAATACGAAGCAAAAAACTACGACCGCAAGAGAAAGAACTGACATCTCCCCCAGAAGAGGCAATTTCACTTTCTTCTGCCCACAGTTTCTCCGTTTCCTGTACAACAAATTAAGCATAACAACAAACAGGAGACGCAAAGTAATTAAGCATAAAATATGAAGCTAAGATTAGTCACAAATAAAATTGGATTTGAAGTATACCTTAAAACCAGAGATAATATGCAAGCATGCATTCCCTGTTAAAAATAAATAAATCAATGAGCAAGAACAGAATTCAACCAATAGGCATGTTTGCTATTAGCCAACTATATTTATTTCAAATGGACAGAATATCAACCAAAACTGTTTCCTTCAAATTTGTTGCCTCAACAATTTAGGGAAAAAAATATTTATTAGGTGCCACAAATGAATGGATATGTTCATTCCTGAAGATTTAACAAACAGGACAAAGACGTAGAAATCAGTAATACCTAAACATCATCCTGCACTGGGTGCCTTTTGGCGATTTTGAAGGGAAAAATAATAATAATAATAATAATTGCATTGAGATGAGCCTTCTGGAGTTTTTGGCATGTAGCTTCAGCTATGACTACCATACATTGTTGTCATCAATCTTGCTGAGATTATTCCTTGCATTAGTTGCTGAGTAAGGACCGATGTTACCTGGAACGTGGATCATTCCGGAACATGGAACGGGAACGGGAATGGAAATGGGAACGTGGTACGTCACATGTGCTAAAATGTGGTATGATAGGGGTAGATTTGTATATATTACACTTAAGAATTTAAGGTACTTCTAGAGTAATTTTCTTGCAACTATTAAGCACCCAATAATTTTTTTTTTTTTTTCATGTAGCAAAAAACACCTTGGCTTCAAGGTTATAAAACCTTGGCCTCATAACCTTGAGGTTATGGGTTCAAGTCTCAGGGCAACTACTTTGTGTACTATGTCAAAGGTTAGGTGTGTACCTAATCTTTCCCCTCCCAAACACACATTGATGTGTATTAATTGGGCGTTGTTGTTGTTTTTATTTTTGTTTTTATTTTTTTTTTATGTAGCAAAACATTTCTTCAAGCATTATGACCCATTTTTAATATTTTTGTGTTGTCAAAACTTAACTCACCTTAGATTTTAGTTTATAATGTTTGATTTTTTTTAATTTTTTTTTCCTCCTAAGGTAACATTTAAGAAAATATATTAGACAAAACTTTTGGGATTGTTTCAAATCACTAACTTTATTTCTTTTATCTAAAGCCCAGCCCACACTCCTTAAAACCCAAGTATTAAGAAGAAGAAAACTAAAACCTTATAACTAGCACAGATGGGGCAACTCCAAGCAATGTGGGTGTGAGAATATTAGGTTAGATTTATATATATGGTAGTGTATATTGTGTATATATTCGGAGAGATTGTATAGGTGTATATATATGGTAGTGTTTTCTTTTCCTTTTTAGTCTTAGGGTTAGGATTACTATATAATAAGATGTATTCTTTGTATTAGAACACAAGTTGAATATACAAATCATTCAGAAAAACTTTCATGGCATCAGAGCTTGGTTTGAAACCTTAGCTTGAAGATTCGAAACCCTAGCAGCCGTAGTGGGTTTGCTCCATCTGGTTCTTCGTTTGACTCAAAGGTTTCGTCTGGTTCGAAGACTATTCGAAGTCGACCCAGAGCTCTTTGCCTCTCGATCCAATCGTGACTCCTTGGCACGACCCATCCGCTACAAATCGTGATCGATCATCGTCGATTCATGATACCACTGGTTCGAATCAACCCATCTGAGTTGGGTCTGGTTCGTCTACTTCATCTGGTCATCTGGTTCGACTCTCTTGGTTCATTGCGACTCCTCATTCTCTGCCGCATCAGCATCGCGACTTCTGATTCTAGTTCGTGACCCTGGTTCTTTCTCTCTCTGCTCATCTCTTATGTTTTGATTCTAGTCCTGTTCTTCTCTTTTATAACAGTGTGACCCCGTAGCTTGTGGTTTATTACACTTTAATCCATCCCTGGTTTATTAAAATGTCAGACACCAAAATCTAAGCTATCAGTTGTAAAACTCACTAGTTCCAATTATGCTTATTGGGCCAGTGTTATGAAGAATTTTCTTCTTGGTTAGAAAAAATGGGGTTATGTTTCCGGTTCAGTTTCTCGTCCATCGGATCCGAAGAAAGAAGGATATCTGACTTCTTGTGATACTTGGGATTGTGATAATGCCCAAGTCCTAACATGGTTTCATAATTTTGTGGATGACGGTATTGGGATGATGTTTTCTAAATACACTGCTGCCAAGGAGGTATGGAATTATTTACAAAGTGTTTATCAGCAGTTTAACTTTGACAAGCGGTATGAGTTGGAAACAGCTATTCAAGGTGCTCGTCAACGAGATCAGCCTATTCAGGACTTCTATATTGAGATGACAGGTCTCTGGGATCAGTTGGCTCTTATGGAACCATCTAGCCTCAAGGTTTTAAATGCTTATATTGAGTTTTGGGAGTAGGGTCAATTAGTGCAATTCTTAACGGCTCTCTCCCCTTAGTATAAGGCTATCTGTGGTGGCCAGTCTCCTCTTCCTTCTGTGGATGTTATTGTTCGTGAGCTCCTCTCCGAGGAAACCCGTCTTAAGACGTCCAGTCAGACTCTGTCTCCATCTGTCTTCTTGGCTCCTGGCCAACCTCCACTACTGTCGACCCCACCTCCTCATCAGCTTCTGGCTACTACAAAGCCCAAGAAAGGGCCCCTGGCTTTTGATGAGTGTGCTTTCTGCCATCAGAGGGACCATGGGAAGTACAACTATCCCAAGAAGGGTTGTGCGTCTTCTCAACAGTCTCAGTCACAATCCCGAGCTCATACTCAAAATAACTTTCGGCCTCAAGCCGCTTATACTGCATCTACTCCGGCTCCAGATCCTGACTTCGCTTATTTGAGTGCCCAGATTGCTCAGCTTCAGCACCTCTTGTCTACCTCTCAGCCATTTCCATTAGCCTTTGCTCTTACGCCTCTTCATTCAGGTTTACTTGGGTCCTCTTCAAGTATATCTTCTTCTATTTGGCTTTTTGACTCTGGTGCTTCTCATTATATGACTCCTCACCTTTCCTTACTTCAAAATTGTACCCACCCTTCCTCTCCTATTACTATTAATACTGCTAATGGGTCTGGTATGTTTATTCTGTCTATTGGGTCTGTCTTACCTTATGCCATGTCTGTAGTTACTATTCCCTCTGTTTTTTATGTTCCTCAACTATCAGTTAGTTTATTATGTATCAGTCAACTTGATGCTTCTAGTTTTGATGTTAGTTTTTCTTCTTCTGTTTGTTGTGTGCAGGATCGGGTGTCTAAGAAGCAGATTGGGACCGACCGTAGAGTTGGAGATCTCTATGTGGTAGAAAACTTACATTTCCCTCTATCCACCTCTCTAGTTGCACTTTGCTCGTTTCAGTTAGATTCTCTGTCGAGTTAGTTTTATTTATGGCATTCTCACCTAGGTCATTTGTCTATTGACCGCTTACGGTCTTTAGCTCAGTCAGGAGAGTTGGGTAAAGTTTTTCTTAGTCAAATTGATGAATGTCGGGAGTGTAAACTTGCCAAAATATCCGCTTTACCATTTGATAAAAGTGTTTCTATTTCTGTTTCTCCTTTTTCTCTTGTGCATACTGATGTCTGGGGACCCTCTTCTGTTCTCACTAAAGGAGGTTCTGCCTATTACGTGTCTTTTGTTAATGATTGCTCCCGCTATACTTGGGTTTATCTTATGACTCACAAATTTGACTTCTATCAAATATACTGTACCTTTCAGTCTATGATCACTACACAGTTTGAGGTTACCATTAAATTGTTACAGTCTAACTAGGGTGGGAATATTTTAAAACTGAATTCTGTGAGTATTTGGCCAATTTAGGTACCATTCACCAAATTTCCTGTACTGATACACCTACCCAAAATGGTCGTGTTGAGTGTAAACACCGTCATCTTCTTGAGACCGCTAGATCCCTCATTTCTACCTCCATTCCGGCTCTTTTTTGGGGGGAAGCCGTTCTTACCGCTGCTTTTTTTCTCAACCGTATGCCTACCCCCTTAATATCTAATCGTTCTCCTTATGAGGCTCTGTTTTTCCAACTTCCCAATTACTCTCACCTTTATGTTTTTGGGTCTACGTGTTTTGTCCTTCTTCCCCGGAAGGAAAGATAGGACAAAACTTAGCGCCCAGTCTGTCCTTTATGTCTCCCACCATGTTGCCTTTTTGGAACGTCTAGCTTACTTTCAGCTTCCGCCTCTCACTGCTCCAGTTTCTAAAGAGAATTTGGTTCACATTAATCCATTTCCTTCTAATGTCCCTCCTGATGAGTACATCTCTACTGTTCCCTATGAGTTTGTTCCCACTTCTCCTCCTAACCCCCTCTTGCTGAGTCCTTCTCCACTGTTCCCCATGAGTCTGTTACATCCTCTCCACCTTCTCCCCTACCGGCTCCTTCTTCCCCTCCATTGTTAGTCTATTCTCGTCGCAAGGCTCTCCCTCCACCAGTTGTCTCTGCCCCTACTGCTGATCCTACTGCTGATCCTCCTGCTTTTAACGACTCTAATCTTGCTAACCATAAGTATCCCCTTTGCATCCATAAACAAGTACTTAAACTTGATTTTGCTAAAACATGTTTTTCTCCTTCTTACTATACATTTTTGTCTGCTATACACTCTTTTTCAGAACCTTAGTCTGACAAGGAGGCCTGTCAGGTCAGGATCCTCATTGGATTCAAGCTATGGAGGATGAGTTGTCTGCTTTGCAAAAAACTAGTACTTGGGAGTTGGTTCCTTTGCCTGCTGGTAAGAATCTGGTTGGTTGCAAATGGATCTACAAAGTAAAGACTCATTCTGATGGTTTTCTTAAGCGCTACAAGACTCGCCTAGTTGCCAAGGGTTTTTCACAGGAGTATGGTATTGATTATAAGGAGACCTTTGCCCCTATTGCCAAGATTACTACTCTCCATACTTTGATATCTGTCGCTGCTGTTCGTCATTGGCTTCTTTATCAGATGGATGTTAAGAATGCTTTTCTTAATGGTAATCTCGCTAAGGAGATTTATATGCGTCCTCCCCCTGGCCTTCACCATTCTTCTAGACAGGTTTGTCGTCTTCGGCATGCTCTGTATGGTTTGAAGCAATTTCCTCATACTTTGTATGATCGCTTTCAGACTGCTGTTACTGAGCTTGGGTTTCATCCTTCTGCCCAAGACTCTGCTTTGTTTCTCCTCCACACCTCTGCTAGGCTTGTTGCCTTATTACTGTATGTGGATGATATGATTATTACTGGCTCAGATTCTTCTGCTATCTCTAAGGTCAAGCAGCATCTCTTCCGCACCTTCGAAATGAAGGATTTGGGCCCATTGCAGTATTTTCTTAATATTAAGGTGGCTTTTTCTCCCAAGGGTTACTTTCTGTCTCAGGCCAAGTATGCTAATGAAGTTATTCACCGTACTCGTCTTACTGACACTAAGATTGCTGATACCCACATTGAGCTTAATGTGAAACTTAACACTACTGATGGTGTTCTTCTGCCTGATCCTACTTTATATCTAGAGCTCGTGGGTTGCTTAGTCTATCTGACGGTTACTCGTCCTGATCTTACCTATGTTGTTCATGTGGTTAGTCAGTTCGTTTCTGCTGCTCGTTCTACACATTGGGCTGCTTTGGTTCCGATTCTTCGCTATCTTCACGGTACTATCTTCCAAGGATTGTGGTTGTCCTCTACTTCTTTCTTGACTTTAGTTGCCTATGTTGATGCTGATTGGGCTGGTGATGTTACAGATCGTAAGTCCACTTCTGGTTTCTGTATGTTACTTGGCAATTCCTTGATTTCTTGAAAAAGCAAGAAATAAACTGTTGTTGCTCGTTCTACTACCGAAGCTAAGTGCCATGCTATGGCTCACGCTACTGCTGAAGTTGTTTGGCTTCGTTGTCTTCTCTCTGACTTAGACATCCCTCAGTCTTCTTCGACCTTCCTCTATTGTGATAACCGTAGTGTTATTCAGATTGCCCATAACACTATCTTCCATGAGCGAACAAAGCACATTGAGATTAATTGTCACTTTGTCCGTCAGCATCTGCAATCTGGCTCTATCTCGCTTTTTTTTCATCTCTTCGACTCTGCAACTTGCCGACTTTTTTACCAAAACTCACACCACTGCTCGGTTTCAGTTGCTTCTTGGCAAACTAAAACACCTTGAGTTTAAGCGGAGGGTGTGAGAATATTAGGTTAGGTTTATATATATGGTAGTGTATACTGTGCATATATTCTGAGAGATTGAATAGGTGTATATATATGACAGTGTTTTCTTTTCCTTTTTAGTCTTAGGGTTAGGATTACTATATAATTAGATGTATTCTTTATATTAGAACACAAGTTGAATATACAGATCATTCAGAAAAACTTTCAGTAGGATACATTCCAACACACCTCTTGGACCACAACATACACTAGCTGAACAAACAACACATCAATCACAGGCCCAACCAAGCTTTGATACCAAATTGAAAAGCTCAGCCCACACTTCTCCTTAAAACCTAGGTATTAAGGAGAGGAAAACTAAAACTTTATAACTAGCACAGATGGGATAATTCCAAGCGATGTGGAACACATTCCAACATTATCCCCCTTCTTGTTTCTTCCTCATTGCAGTTCACCAACTTCTGCACCAAGACACACACTTTTGCTCGTTTTAGTGCATGTAATCTCTAATCATTTTTGTTAATACAAGAATTATTCACCTTTGCTTTCAGCCACAACTATGGAATTGGATGGACATAACTATCTAGCTTGCTCTCAGTCTGCAATGCTCTATTCTAAGAGTAAAAGGACAATGGGTCATCTAAATGGAAGAATTAAAGAACCACCAGTGAATGATTTTTATTTGAGTAGTGAGAGGCCGATAATTCCACAGTTATGTCTTGGTTGTTGCATTCTATAAACCAAAATTCAGCACTGGTTATTTATTTCTAAAAACTGCAATGAAGATTTGGGACACAGAGCACAGAATTACTCAAAATGAGAAACAGAATGTCATAAAATAAATGCCTTTATTGTCAAAATGAGTCTTATTCTTGCATGTCATGAGTTTGTAAGTAAATGCTGGATTGGTGGGTTAAGTGTCCTATTAGTTGTAGTCTATAAATAGGTAATGTAACATCTATTGTACTTGGTTTGCAAGTAGATTTTTTTTAAGTTCAGGGGTTCAGCAGAACCCGACTGCAGTGAATCGTCACCCCTGCATCGAGTCACTTGTAAAAAAATAAAAATTATTTATGTGATATTCAATGAAACTCAGATACAGCCTCATTATCCTAACTGCGACAATGAGATGCAAAAAATAAAACTATCACCCTATCACCTTTATCTACTCTGTCCTGTCAAATGATGGATGGGATGAAAGTATAATCTAAGATTATAATTATATATATAAAGAATGATAATCTAGAGAGAAATGGAGATATATTTATAAATTATCTATATAACAAAACAAAATAATAGTCCCAAATATTATAAAACTGAAACCATTTCTTAATAAATAAAGCAAGTGTATTTTATGACTCTACACTTTCCCTATATAAATTTACACATTAAATCATTGAATTCAGGGAAGCAAAAGGCACAAAAGCCCTGTTTGGTGCAGCTTAAAAGCTGCTTATTTCAGCTTTCAGCTTAATTTAAGCTATTTTGATGTGTTTGGTTTAGCTTATAACTTATAACTTATAACTTTTTAGAAATCAGAAATCAGCTTATTTTTTGAGTAGGGCAGAAGATGCTTAATTTATAAGTCAGAAATCAGCTTATGTTCATAGTTATAAGCTATAAGCTGTTTAGGCATAAGCTATAAGTACTTTCCCACAGCTCTACCAAACAGGGCCAAATACATTCAAAAGTGTGATGGAGAGAGTTGTGCAACATCAACCATAAAAGGATCAAGCCATGATAACTTGCATAGCATGTTGAGTGTTCAGGCCTGTTAGTGAACAATCACTATTCTAATGCAGCAACAAACTAAAAAAAATAATCAGAAGAAAGGTTAATACCTCGATACCACCAAGACAGAAAACTGCAACCAGCAGCCAGACAAACCAAGATGACATAAACAGATAAAGTAGCACCAGAAATGTGGATGCTGATATGACGAAAACTACTGCACTCTTAGCACTAATATCAAGGACTTCCTCCTTCTCAGCATCGGCACTAGCAGATTCCTAGCAAGGGGAATAATTAGAATAATTAGATACAACTCACATAGATTTCAAACAAAATAAGCAATAATGACAGAGAAAATGCCAAGGTTAGCTAATAGATTCCACACAGGTTTTTCACAGATAAGTGTAACAGCCCATCTCTCATCCCCAAGGAACAAAAGTTTTTTTCTATCGAAACAGCTGAAATGTTTCCATATCCTAGGTAACTATTAGAGTTCACGTTATTTCAAAAGTTCTTGCAATTTATCAGACTTCAATATATTTACATGGGTCTAGGGATGAGGAGAGTAACTCATTCTAAACACCAAATTTTTGTATTAAACTTTCTCTTTCTCCATCTTCTCTTTTCATCACTTTCAGTAACTTGGTATCAGAGCATTCGATCTAGTTCAAACAACTTCCTGCACACTAAAACTTGTGAGACATTATCATAACATCGTCAAAGGAATAACAAATAGGAGCCAATCACACTGTTGACGTCAGCAACGGAGGGTTGATGTCATGTTGATGTCAACACGAACCTGATGTCATTGATAGTAAACTATTTGATTCGGTTTGTCATGGTGATATTTGTGGCAATTTTTGAAGCTATTTGGTAGGTTTTTCAATTTCTCAAATGTTTTTTTGCAATTTTCAGTTCTTTTTTTCAATCTACTTGTTGGAGGAGGATTTGGAATTGATCGCATCTACCCTTATTCTTGGGTGCTGACCTGGAGCCCAAGACGGTTCTAGAGGCCTTCTGTAAGGGTTCTTGGCACTGTGTTTTTTGGCCTGGTCTTCTCCTATTTTTGGATTGATTTCTGCTTGAAGTGTGTTTGGACTGTGAAGTTAGGTTTTGGCCAACTGGTAGTGCTGACTATTTTCTCTGTCAATCTACATTGTTGTTGTGTTCTCCTTGATTTGTGGACATGTCAAGGACTAGAACTAATGTTAGTAATTTTGAGATAAGTGGGTATAACACCTCTTGTGTCATTGCATGACATATGCATATATTTGTTCCATGATTGAGTGCTTGAAGTTGCAAATAGCTTCATTGATGCTTGAAATGCTTTGAAATATGTTTTGGTAGGAAATGAATCAAAGTTTAGAGGTATAAGATTGAAAATTTTCTCTTTGCTCCTTCGTTCTTCTCTCTTCCACTCTAACCCTAACCCTAGTTTCACATATTTTACATTCTAACTTGGTATCAGAGCATCGATACTACCCTAACAATTGTTTAGTAGACTCTAGAGATCAACGTGAGGTGCCGGCGATGTGCTAATGTCGTCATCCATATGATGACATCAATTCGACATCATTGTCCGTATGGACAAGTTGGCCTCTTCAGCCTCGTTTCTCCCTCCTGAGATTTGTGGTATTTTTGTAGAATTTTTTATAGCATTTTATGTGAGTTTTCAAATTTTGAATGATTTCACATTTTTTTGTGCCAATATTTCAATTTGCAATTTTTCTCTTTACCTAAGGTTTTTTCTAACTGCCATCCCTTTTATAGATGCCGAAATAGTTATGGGAAGCTAAAATTGAGATTTATTTGTGGATATGTTAGGTCTTTAGTTAGTGATTTGGTGGTTTTCTATCCCTCACAATGATTATGTCCAAGCCTATTTCTTGCCTTCCTTCTCTTGGAACTCTTGGTAGGTTGCTCTCAATTGCTGGGTACTCTCATTGTTGAGTTTTTTTTTCAGTTGAGTCTTCTTTATTGCTTGTGAGATTGCCCTGTCTTTGTTCCCTGCTATTGTTGTTTGTCTGGTTGTCATGACTACGGCAAAACCCCCAATAATTAAGGATAATGAATTGCCTAAATCTATCACTGCCAAGAAATTAAATTGTCTGAACTATCTAGCTTGGGCTCAAGCAATCAAGGCTTTTTTACGTGGCAAGAAGAAGTTGTGCTTTCTTATTGAACTTCCTCCCGCTATAGATTATAAAGCCTATGATGATTGGTCCAGTGAGAATTGAGTTGTTATAGGGTGGCTTTGGCATAGTTTAGAACCCCATGTTGCTACTCGACAGTTTGGTCGTCCCCTATCTGGATGTTACAGTAACCTTAAGAAGTTGTGGAATCAATTATTGTAGCACAGACCCTTTACTATTTATTTGGCTCAACAGAAGTGAAATTGGGAGGAGTTTATGATGGCATCCTTACTTTCAGGCTTGGATTTTGATCTGCAGGGTTTCAAAGATCAAATTTTGGTCAGTGATGCTTTACCTTCCACTGCTAATGCATGATCTCGCCTGTTGCATTCTTCCTTAGGATAGTCATGCAATATTTGGTTCCGCATCACAGTTCTTACTCTCTTTTTCATTGATTTCTAGCAATGGTGACCGTGGTCATACCTGTGGTGGTTTTCGTGGAAACTCTCGTCACTGCGGCTCACAAACTAGTTCTTGTGAACCTAATTCTTATGGTAGTAGTTCTTCCACTAGTTCTAGTGGTGGTGGCTCTCGTAGTAGGAATTCTCGACGTAGTATTTTAGCTTCCTGTGGTGATTAGAAGTGTACTCATTATGGTTCCTAAGGTCATATTAAACCCTAGTGCTAATAGAAGTATGATAAGCCTGATCATGTAGATCAGGTTATGGATGCTCCACTCCCTCCATTCGTCACTTCTGGCTCTGTTGCCTCCTTGGTTGATTCTCATGATGCACTCACTACTCATATTAGCGAGCTTACCGAGCTCGTCCATTCTCTTCGCGTTGCTCTTCCTTCATCCTCCACAGCTACTCTAGCTAGTTCAAGTAATATTGCATGTATGGCTCAATCCATCCAACCTTGACTCAGATTCTAGCGCTAGTTCGCATATAATTTTTAGGTAATTCATCTCTTTTTGATGCTTCAAACCCTATTACCCATAATATTGTACTTGTTAGCGGGTTCTCCTGACCTATTATCGTCTAGGTTACTCTTCACCCTATCTAGTTTCTCGTTACCTTGTAGTGTCTATATTCCAATATTTTCTTTTAATTTGATGTCTATTAGTCAATTGACTAAAGCCCTACATTGTTCTATAGCATTTTCTCCTACTTCGCATGTTTTGTAGGACCTCCAAACCAAGAGGGAGATTGGTTCGGGGCATGAGAAGTACAACTTATAGTATCTGGACACTAATAGCCCTTCTCATTGTACTTCTGTTGTTTTGAGTGCTACTGTGACTCCACTACAGTGGCATTTCTATTTGGATCATCCGTCTTTAGCCAAGCGTTAGCAATTCTTGCTTTAAGTCATGTGCTTAAACTCAAGTGTGAAGCTTGTCAGTTTGGAAAGAGTTATGATAGTTCTTTCCCTAGTTGTAGTGTTAGTCGTGAGTCAGCATAATTTAATGTAGTCCACATGGACATATGAGATAGGGGTGACCACTGGTTCAATGGTTAAGACTTAACCTAATAACCTTGAGGTTATGGGTTCAAGTCTTGGGGCCACCACTTTGTGCATTATGCCAAAAGTTAGGTGTGTACTCAATCTTTCCCCTCCTAAACACACATTAATTTGTACTAATTGGGCATTGTTTTTATGGACATATGGGATCCCCTCATACTCCAACTATTAATAGATTTGTTTATTTTGTTATTTTTGTAGATGATTACTCTCAAATGACTTGGTTGTTTTACTATAGCAGCGGTCTGAATTACCTCAAATAATTTCTAAGCTTTATATGAAATTTTTACTCAATTTCATAAACTTATTAAAATTGTTCAATCCGATAATACCTTAGAATATGTGCATTCTGTTATGATTTTTTTTTGTGTGTGTGTGTGTGTGTGTGTGTGTTGATCGTGGTATTATTAATCAAACTAGTTGTGCTTATATGTCACAATAAAATGGTATTGCGGAATGGAAACACTATCAATTGTTAAGATGTTGCTTTCAGTTTGTTTGTTTAACGTACATAACCAAACATTTTTGGGGTGACGTAGTGCTTACTGCCTACTCTCTTATTAGTTGCATGACATCAGTAGTTTTATATAATTAGTCTCCTTTTCTAAGTTATACCCCGATCGTTCCCCATTTCCTCTTCCCCTCATATTTTTAATTGTAGGGCTTTCGTCCATGTCCTTGATCCTAGCTAGGATAAGTTATCTCTGCAAGCTCGCAAGTGTCTTTTTAGGCTATTCCTATACCCAAAACACTATCAGTGTTATCATGCTGCGTTTTGTCGGTTGTTTGTCAAGGCTAATGTTACCTTTCTTGAGTCCGCCCCCCTTTTCTCTTCCTCCAGTCAGCAGTTGTCTGCTGATCTCATCTCTTTTGTGAGGGGGAGTTGTCTTTCCCATCTTTTCCCACTCCTACACTTCTAGTGCCTTTTGTGCCCTCATCCTCTTCCTCACCGTCTGTATGCTTGCATCCCTCTACTTCATCTCCTATACAAGTCTATCAACAGTCCCAAGATTATTGTGATGTTTCTTGTGGTCTAACTGGTTCATCTTTTTTGTCAAAGGTTCATGCACTTTCAGTATATGTTGATTTAGCTATAGCTTTGCATCGAGGTAAATATACATGCACTCAACATCCAATTGCCCATTTTGTTTCTTATGATTGTGTTTCCCTTGGCTTTCATTCCTTTGCTTGTAGCTTGTATTGTCTTTCCATTCCCTCTTCTCATCAGCAGGCTATGTCAATGCCTGGTTGGAAACTTGCTATGGATGAGAAAATGAGCTCTTCATCAGAATCAAACATGGGAGCTTACTACTCTCCCTTGTGAGAAACCTACTGTAGGCTATCGTTGGATTTATCCTTTAAGTATCTTCCTGATGGTTCTATTGAACGACTTCATGTATGCCTGGTGGCCAAAGCCTACACCCCCATGGTGTTGATTATCTAGAGATATTCTCCCTTGTGGCTAGTCTTAATTCCATTCAGATCCTTCTCTTTGTCATCGTCAATCATTCTTGACCCTTATATCAACTTGATATATGGCTCAATGGCCTAGCAATGTTGATCCTGGTAGTGAGCATCTTGTTTGTCAATTACGGAGGGCTTTGTATGGCCTAAAACAATCTCCTTTTGCTTGGTTTAATTGCTTTATTGTTGTTATGCTGGCATATAGGTTCCGTGGTTCCACTTCTGATCACTTTGTCTTTGCTCATCAATCTTCTACTAGGATTGGTATCATGATTGTGTATGTGGATGACATTATTAATTCTAGCAGTGACCTCACTGTTATTGTTGATTTGAAACATTATTTAGGTCAGCAATTTCATACTAAGGACTTTGGTGGTCATCTTCAGTATTTCCTTGGGATTGAGGTCGCTTATTCTTTTCAATGACTGTTTCCCTGTCAACGCAAATATATACTTGATCTTATCTTTCCACTGGTATTGTTGAATTGAAACATTATTTAGGTCAACAATTTCATACTAAGGACTAGGGTGGTCATCTTCGGTATTTCCTTGGGATTAAGGTCGCTCGTTCTTTCCGATTGTTTCTCTCTCAATGCAAATATATACATAATCTTCTCTCTGAGATAGGGCTCTTAGGTGCCCGTCTAATTGATAACTCCAATGGACTTATGTGTTAAACATGATGGTGAAACCGAGGACTTGTTGCCTAATATTAGTCATTATCATCAATTAGTTTGGAAGTTGATTTATCTCACTGTCACTCATCCTGATATAACTTATGTTGTGAGTCTAGTCAGTCAGTTTACACATGCTCCTCGTCATCTTCATTTTGATGTCATGTGTCGTATCTTTCATTGCTTGAAGAATGCTCCGGGCCGCGGTATGCTATATCATCTGTCTCCTTGTCTGTCACTGGCTTTAGTGATGCTAATTGGCTTGGCAATCAAATTGACTATCATTCTATATCTAGATATCATACCTTTGTTGGTGGTAATCTTGTTACTTGGCATAATAAGAAATAAACTATTGTTGCTCACTTCAGTGTTGAGGTTGAGTATTGTGTCACGACCTATATTGCTTTTGAGATGTTATGGGTTCACTCCTACAAGATTTTAGCATTTTGTTCCCACTCCTATGATCAAGCCGCTTTTTTTATTGCAAATAATCCCATGTTTCATGAACTCACGAATCATATTGGGGTTGATTGTCACTTCATTTGGGATTTGTTACTAAGAAAGCCGCTTGTGACTCTTTATGTTCGGTCTGATAATCAGCTGGGTGATATTCTCACCAAACCATTAGCTAATTCTTCATTTCAATGCTTATCTATCAAGTTGGGCATGTTCAATCTCTACGGCCATGTTTGATTCACAAGACTAATAGTGAAGGTATTAATAATCCCATCAAATTAGTGTGGTATTCACTATCCAATTGGATTAGTAGGATAAATTATCCCCTTGTTCATTGTTTGATTTGCATTGGATAAGAAAACATATGAATGTAGGATTACAACTATATTTATCTTCTTTTCCAATCTTACCCTCCATCAATGTTTCTTCACAATCTTAACTTTATTAAAATTTCTTCATAAACGTGGTTTTGAAAAAAATTATAAATAAATAAATAAAAGCAAAATAAAAATAAAAAATACAAAGGCCATGTTTGGTTTGTTTTTTAAATTTTTTTTTTAAAAAAAATATAAATTAATTTGATAAAATAAATATCAAAAAATATTTTTAAATTTTTAAAAATTATTTTTAGCCTTCTAAAATATAAAATTATATAAAAATAATAAGTGTTTTAATTTTTAGTCAAGGGTAACAAAGTATTTTTATTTTATTTCCCAGCTCAAGATATATAATCCCACCCCTATCTCATTACTAGTAATCCTACAAATTTGTTGGATTAATTATCCATTGGATTAATAATCTTGAAATAAAATTTCAAAACAAATACAGAATTATTGGGCCCAAGGATTAATAATTCCAATTTTTTGGGTGAATTAATAATCCCTGTTCCATGCCCTAATCCTGTCAATTAAACATGCCCCATGCTCCAACTTGAGGGAGAGTGTTAGCATAGTCTTATGTTATTTGTTATTTTATGTTAAGTTGATATGGTCATATTGTTATGTCAGTGCTTTTCATATAAATATATGTTGATGGTGGAGGGGTTTAAATAAAAACCCAAAACCTATTGCCAAAATATCTTCTTTCCTCCTTCGTTCATCTCTCTTCCACTCTAACCCTAGCCCTAGTTTTACATATTTTACATTCTAACTAATTCCAAATGAAATTCCAACTGAAGTGAACCCCTTGAAGCTCAACCCTCCCCTACCCAAACCCCATTTCAGACCCATGACTCCCTTCCACCTCCTAGGACTAGGAAGCCTTTGTGCTAAACTCAATGTTCCCCTCCCTCATATCACTTCTACCTCTACCTCCCCATTAATCATCCACCTCTACTTATAGTTCCACTCATTTTGTCAATAAGCAGGCCAAAGGTTGGTTTGGCAGTAGCTTTTTTTTTTGTTTTTTGCTTTTTACTTTTTTAGAATAAAGTTGCTGCTAAAAAATTGATGTGTTTGGCAAATGTTAAAAAAGTTGCTTTTGTTATTTGGAAAGTTCTGGTGGGGTTAAGAATTGTTTTTGCCTATAGTAAACTTTTTAAAAAAATATTTCAAAAAATAAAAAATACTTTTTAGATCCTTCTAGACTAGGTACTAAAAAGTAAAAATAAAAAAAAATAATTTAAAACAAATTCACTAAAGACAAAAGTGCTTCAGAAAAAAAAAATGATGTTTTTAGCACTAGCCAAACGAGGGGTTTCGATAAGAAGGTAGTTTTTTTCCCCTTTTGTCACCTAAATCAGCAGAAACCAAACAAATATTTTTTTATTTTTTTACTTAAATAGAAATATTTAGCAAAAACCAAACAGTGTCTATGTCAAGGAATATGAAGGAGATTGCTTTTAGAGTATTTCCCAATACTTGTGGTAACAAGGCTATATGAAAGACCAGGAAGCATATATAGTGGCAAGGCAATTTTAAGAAGCTGAACTCAGATCAGGCGCATAAAACCTGTAATGTAATTAAGTAAAAATTGTGTTGCACAAGAGGTGACTTATAGTAAGACAATTAACCACATATATTGTGACTGACAGCCTGCAGTGTATCTTGCTTCTACTCTATTCTGTTATGAGACAACCAAACCTACACAGATAGACCACAATGATGATAAAATAGATTTTTGAAGGTCCACATTAAATCTAGAGACCAAATTCATAATATTTTTACTATGAGGCTAAAGCTATTTGGGATGTGTCAAGCAAGGCATGATAAAAATTAAATCTCCAGCAGGAGTTTCAAAAGGGTATTAAGCAATAAGTGTAAATTTTAATTTAAAATTCCATCATTAACTAGAAATCTCTCTTGTGCAGCCAACAACAAATTCCAATGAAATGTCAAAGAATGTGATCAAGGAGCACAATATCAACAAGGACAATTTAGTATCAAAATTAGCAAATTTTGTGGCGACATAACAAGACATATCTATGCGACATGCATTCAAGCTACAAAAATTATGAACGACAAAAAATGGAGTTTAAATTATTTAAAACCTTTGGCGACAGTTCATAGCGGTCATCATTCTGCTCACTTGAAGTAAACTCTGACCAAAGTGAAGCAGAAATAACCGTCCCCACAGCCATCAACCATAAGAATACCACTGAGAAGTCCACAATTGGACGATTTGGCGAATATAACATAAGTTCCACTATATTGAAGAACAAATGATTAGTCATACTACATCAAATAGAAGCAACTACAATCACATGAGAAATACAAACACATCATGCTAAAATGCTAATAATGCACAAAGCTCAAGTATGACTAAATTACAACATTTTTTTTATAGCTTTTTATAGCTTTCTTCTTCAGTGTCTTCTTGCCAAGCCCTTCAGATTACTGGCGCTTTCGCAACTTCAGCACTTTCCCTTTTACATCAGTAGCATCGGCGTTTAGGACATCCCTCTATTTTTATTCTCGAAAAACTTTTTCCTAGTTTAGTGAAGGATTGTCATAAGAATAATTTTCATTGCGATGCATGTGAATTTGCCAAACATAAACGTTCTTGTTACCTTTTGCTATTACTCAAACAAGCATGAAACGTATGCTTGCATATTCGTCCATAGGTCAAATCGGATGTGTAATTATTGGAATAATTGTTGGAGACTCAAATGATGGATATGCAAGAATGATAACTTATATATTGTTCTATATCTCCATGAATCTAGGAACTTTTGCTTGCATTGCATTATTTAGTCTATGTACCGGAACTAATAACATTTGAAATAAAAGAAGTATGTTTCCTTTATGGTTATTCATTCTGATGCGTGGGGCCGGCCTTTCTCGTGTTGTGTCTGTGTCTAGCTATCGTTGATTTGTCATTTCATCGATTGATATTCTCGTGTTACTTGGAATTATTTGCTTCGGACCAAAAGTGAGGTTTTTTCTTGCTTTCAAGCATTTCATAAAATGGTGCTTACTTAGTTTGCCACTCCCATTAAAGTTTTCCGAAGTGACAATGGTACTGAGTATATTGATGGCCAATTTCGGGCCTACCTTGAAGCACATGGTATTCTTTATCAAACTCGTTGTGTTGGTACCCCTAAACAGAATGGTGTTGCCAAACGCAAAAATCGCCATCTCCTTGAAGTCGCTCGTGCTCTTATGTTCACTATGCAAGTTCCTAAACCTTTTTGGGCTGATGCGGTTCTTACTGCTGCACATCTTATTAATCGCAAGCCTTCTAGTGTTCTCTAGTTTCAACAGCCTCTTGATCTTCTTCCTCGCATTTCTGTTCACCCCATATCTCTCTCTCCTAAAGTGTTTTGTTGTGTCTATTTTGTTCATTCTTCTCATCTGACTCGTAGCAAGCTGGATCCCGAGGCTCTAAGGTATGTTTTCCTTGGCTATTCCCCCACTCAGAAAGGCTATAAGTGCTATGATCCTCACTCTCGCAAGGTCTATGTTACTATGGATGTTACTTTTTGTGAGTCTGAGTCTTTCTTCAGTGGTTCATCTCTTCAGGGGGAGGTTTTTCCTATGGAAGAGATGGTTTCTCCAGATCCAATGTTCTTTCCTACCATTTGTCATAAGGGGGAGGAAACATGTTGTGAGGGGGAGCCAAATGAGTGTGTTGAAAAGAAGTCTAGTAGGTTGGACAAGTCTGATCTTAAGAACTCGCGGCGACCAAAAGGGCAATCAACCTATGTGCCATCATACCAATCACCATCTTCGACTTCAATTCCTCATCCATCTACAGAGATTCAGGTAATGATATCTTGGTTATTACTCCTACTCTTCCTACTAGTGACGTTCAAGTTGATGATTCAGATCTTCCTAATTTTATTAGGAAAGGAGTTAGAAGTTGTACTCAACATCTTATATCTAATTTTGTGTCCTATGATTCCTTATCCTTATCATACCGTGCCTTTGTCTCTTCTTTGTCCTCTGGATCAATTCCTCAGGGTTGGAAGGAAGCACTTAATGATCCTCGGTGGAAAGAAGCTATGGAAGAGGAGATGAGGACACTGAGTAAGAATGGCACTTGGGAGTTAGTTTCTCTACCATCAGGAAAGCAGCCCGTGGGGTGCCAATGGTTGTTCACAATTAAGCAAAAGGCTGATGGGACCATTGAGAGATATAAGGCGAGACTTGTTGGTAAAGGGTTCACTCAGACCTATGGCATTGATTATCAAGAGATCTTTGCTTCGGTGGCTAAGATGAATTCCATTCGTGTCCTTTTTTCTTGTGCAGCAAATCTAGGATGGCCATTACAACAGTTGGATGTGAATAATGCATTTCTTCATGGTGATTTAGAAGAAGAGGTGTATATGGATGTTCCTACAGGGTTCACTTCCTCAATCACTAATGGAAAGGTTTGTCGGTTAAAGAAGGCATTATATAGGTTGAAATAATCTCCTAGAGCTTGGTTTGACAAGTTTCTTAAAGCTATGCTCAGATTTGGATATAAGTAGAGTCATGCAGATCATACAATGTTTATTAAATGGTGTGGAGATAAAGTCACTGTGCTTATTGTCTATGTGGATGACATAGTGGTGACTGGTAACAATGCAGAAGAAATCTCTTAGATTAAAACTCGACTTTCCAAGGAGTTTGAAATCAAAGACCTTGATCCTTTATGTTACTTTCTTGGGATTGAGATTGCTACATCAAATAAGGGCATTTTTATCTCTCAAAGAAAGTATGTCTTAGAACTGCTAGAAGAGGTAGGAATGTTGGGATGTAGACCGGCAGATTCTCCTATTGAAGCCAATCATAGACTCAGTAGTAGTGATGGAGATATCAGAGGCTTGTAGGGAGATTGATATATCTCTCATACTAGGTCGGATATTGCATATGTAGTCAATGTTGTAAGCCAATTCATGCATGACCCTCGAATAGGGCATTTGGATGTAGTTAATCAGATCCTGAGGTATCTCAAATTAGCCTGGGAAAAGGCATCTTGTTCTCTAATCATGGTCATTTGAAGTTAGAAGCATTTGCTAATGCAGATTGGGCTGATGCAGTTGATGATAGGTGATCTACTTCAAGTTATGACTTGGCGAAGTAAGAAGCAAACAGTTGTAGCTAGGTCAAGTGCGGAAGCAGAATATCGGGACAAGGAAAATGGCATTTGTGAGCTTATGTGGCTTCAAGTTCTATTGGCTGATGTAGGATTGACAAGTGGTGGACCTATAAGGCTGTATTGTGATAATAAGGCTGCTATTAACATTGCTCATAATCCGGTTCAACATGATAGGACTAAGCACATCGAGATTGATAGACATTTTATCAAGGAGAAAGTGAACAGTGGCATGATTTGTATGCCTTTTGTGAAATCTGAAGATCAATTAGCGGATGTTTTCACTAAAGGTTTAGGCAGTAAGATTTTTCATCCCATTGTGTGAAAGTTGGGTACGAGAGATATCTATGCACCAACTTTGAGGGGGAGTGTTAAGTTATGTGTTAGAGGGTATATTTGTACTATGCACTCATTAATATAAATACATGTGATTAGAGAGGAAAAACCCTAATTTTGGGTTGTGCCTCTTCTGTTGCAACTCTTCTTTCTCTCTTCTCTTCTTATTCTCTCTCCTTTCTTCAACTACATTGATTTTAACTACAATAAAAAATTACTGTTGCTGACAGTGATGATTCAGCAAAGCTTTTACCTTCCACTGATGGAGAAGATACTTAGCCCTTCTCTCTGTCATGTATATATATAGAGGTTCATTGGTACAGTTAGTTATACAAAGATGATACACATTTTGTGTTAGGCTCCTGAGTTCTCTCTCTCTCTCTCTCTCTCAGATTTCAAACCAAAAATCAATGCTCCAAAGCTCCTTTTCTAACAAAAATTACCCTACTTGATTAAAATTTGGAGTCATCAATTACAAAAATTGCACCACTTTAAATGATTCCATATATATGTAATGTATATTTAATATGTGGTTAAATTAAAAATAGGTTAAATAATTAAGGTTTAGTGTTAATACATGGCAACATGTGATAAAGTAACTAAAAAAGAAAAGCAAAAAAAAAAACTCAAACAAATTTCCTTAGTTATTGTACCAAATTCTTTTTGAACCCCCTACAAAAGAAAGCAGATTACACTTTCCTAAATCTATCATTGAGACATAACTCAACCGAAATCCAAAATTCTGCACTTTCAAAATCCCTGACATACTTTCCAAAAATAATCCCTGAGATAATAGTGAAAGGAAAAGTTTCGAAAGCATCTGACTCTATCAAGAATCCTACGTGTCAACATTTTAAACCACATTACCCTCATTTTCTAATCTATTTATTCCATTTCCAATTACAGTCATCAACCAGCTTGCGTTTGTCCTCCCTTACCAACTACGTATTTATACAGCTTCCCATCTATCTCGAAGGTTTCAAGAGTCCAAACCCAGAAACAAATATAGAAGTAAGTTTAACTCAGTAATTCAACAAAATTTTAGGAACTTCAGGGCTCACCTTTCCTTCCACCTGTCATGGATTTGTTTATAGCCTCTCCTCCTGACTTCGCTATCATCACAACAGGAATTTTGATGTTTACAATGTTTTTCTCACGACAACTCATCTCCAAAAGATCTACAATGAGGCAAAAAAAAAAAAACAAAACAAAACAAAAACAAAAACAGGGGAAGAAAATAGGTCAGAAATGAGGTGTTGATGAAAGAGAAAGATGTCGCCATTTATACTCAACAAAGAATCATCCAATATAAGCCATTATAAACACAGTCTGAAATGTTTGGAATATGTTTGAAAGTACCAAATATTACAACCTTCTTTATCATGTATGACCAACAACTCTGCTGCACCTCCTGATTGCGCAACTTCAGCCTTAGTCATGAAATCACAATCACCACGTGGGGACAAAGCAATAGAACCAGATAACTGCAAAACAATAACGGAGACTATTTGCACCAGGCTTGGAAGATACGATATAACCACTGAACGCAATGCTTTGTAGGCACCATTTTGGTTTCTAATCAATTACAAATACAAAAAACAACACTTTGTGTTCCCAGAAGGATTCTCTTTTCTTATCGGTTCAGTAACAAACAAATATTATTAAAGAAAAGGGAAAAGAAGAGGTACAATTAGTACAACGAATTCCTTCAAAAATGAAAGAACATTAGGCTTTCAAATGAATTACAAATTCCAAAACAATAATAAGGATCTTACATTTTGTTTGGCTCCTGAGCATAAGTTCTAAAAGAAAATAAATTTTGATGCTGAATATAAGTTTCTCATCATTCAAAAATTACAAAGCATAAACTAAAGTGAGCACATTACATTTATTTATTTGGCTTAAAATTTATTTTTATTTTCCCTTCTCATATTTCCTTGGCAACAAAACAGCAAAGTGATGAAATACTCAATATTAACATAAACTTGCACATAAAATCCATGACAAAGTAAGAAATAGAAGAAACAAACTCAAGTAAGAAAACAAGATTAAACCTTTGAAGAAGAACTGGAACAGCAGTTTAAGGGGTTTGCAAAAACAGCAGGCAACCTTAGGCCGTCTTTAGCATCAGTGGGCAAATCAGCACCAAATTTTGCAGTTGATCCACCTAACTCTTCACCTTCAGCACCATTAACCCACATTTTAATCTTGACCTGAAAATATATTCAGTAAAGAAACCATATTAGTTCATTTGCAACCTCATGTCCTTAGGCAAAAAGTCCAATTTTGAAATAATCTTTGGACAACAGAAAATACACATGCCGTACAAAAGACATACTAATTTATCTTTCATAGGTTTCAAGGGTACTAATTGGGCGTTGTTTTTTTTTTCTTTTTTTGTAGGTTTCATTTTCTTCTCAATATAATTATAACCGTCACTCTGTCCAATGTAGGGTCTTTCTGCTGATAAATCATAATCATGCTTTATAAATGTCATGTTCAACATAAAATCTAGGGTTAATTACAAAAAAACCCTCAAGGTTTCGCGTGTTTTTCAATTTAAACCCCAGAGTTTCAATTTCAACAAATTAAACCCTAGAGTTTCATCCATGTTTCAATGTAAACCCTCCGTCCATCTCCCTCTCACTCATCTTATTCCTTTCAGATTTAAACCAACCTGTTCAAACCCTTGTATCTCCCTCATCGTAACTCCATTTCGCCTCGTTTTCGCGTCATTGG
Source organism: Camellia japonica (assembly GCA_030407325.1). NCBI lineage: Eukaryota > Viridiplantae > Streptophyta > Magnoliopsida > Ericales > Theaceae > Camellia > Camellia japonica. The sequence continues at coordinate 130,060,206 of JAPPVO010000031.1, forward strand.
ATTTACCTCATGGCCTAGTTTTCATTCCACCCCTCATACGCCTTGTTTCAACTCTTTTTGCATGCTGTTGGAGCTCCGAAAGTTGGCCAAAAATAAGATTTCTCTCTCTCTCTCTCTCTCTCTCTCTCTCTCTCTCTCTCTCTCTCTCTTTATTTTTTCTTCCTATATCTTCTATCTCCATGCTTCTTCCTTCCTCCTTCCTTTCCACAATTATTCTCTCTTTTCCTCTTCCTTCATGGCCCTTCCACTGAGCTTGTTGTGGCCACCGAACCTCCGACGGTGGCAATGCCGTCAAGTGGTGATAGGTATACAACTACCCACAAAAATCAAACAACAAATGGGTCAATAAAATAATCTACATTCTTTAAACTATTTCATTTTTCATTTTTTACTCATAATGGTAGTGAGGTCTCACACTAATTGATTACATGGATGGAGCTACAACTCCTGAGTAAGAAATGAAAAATCCATTGGTTGTAAAACAAAGTAGACATTCAAAAACGTATGTTTGAAAATGTGTAATATATTTGGCTTTTATTTCAACCCCCAAAGCTCCACACATTGTATTTTCCTAATAAATTTCTTGACATATATATCTTTTTTCTTAATCATAAGCATGCAAGTCTGAATCCAATATATGATTTATCAATTGTGTTGCAAAACCTAGATATCATGTAGCAATTTTCTTTAATTCAGTTAAGATGTTGCTCTTCCTCCTCCGCAGCTCCTCTTCCTGGCTTGCTACTGCTGCTGCTGCTGCTTCACCATCATTATCTACAAGATGAGGTGGTGGTTTTAATGGTGGCGGTGTTGTCAAGGGGTGATAAGTATACAACTACCCACAAAAATCAAAAACCAAATGGGTCGATAAGCATGTCAAGGCGCCTTGGTTTCCAATCAAGCATCATCCATTGTTTCTCCGCTGCCAAGAATATTGTCGTGATAGCAGCAAGGAAAAAATAAAATAAAATAAAATAAAAAATAAAAAGAGAGAAAAATCTTATTTTTGGCCAACTTTCAGAGTTCCGACGGCATGCAAAAAGAGGTGGAACAAGGCGTATGAGGGGTGGAATGAAAACTAGGCCATGAGGTGAATCCAACAACGTGAAAATGAGGCGAAACGGAATTACGACAAGGGAGATACTGTTAAACTTAATGTATAAAGAAAGAAATACAGAGAGAATAAATTGTATGTATTCAATTGATATTAATTTATTTCATGTAATTGTTCAGTGGCTCCTTTATATAGGAGAAGGTTACAGACAATACATGTTTGAGCTCATGATGGAAAGTGAAGCACTAGTACCCAAAGGCACCGAAAAGGAGGATCACTATCTACTAATATATTATATATTCTAACATCCCCCCTCAAACTCAAGGAGGGTAGGAACCAACCAACTTGAGTTTGGAGAGAGTAACAAAACAGGAAAAATAAAATAAAAAAGGATAGGAGACACTTTATGGTCGTGTCGGACCGTTAGTGAAGACACTGTATGGTCGTGTCAGACCGTTGTAGCAGCTAACCGGAATCAATGTCGGGACAGTTTACGAGGTCATGCCGGACCGATGTAGAAACTAACCGGAATCAATGTCGGGACAGTTTACGAGGTCATGCCAGACCGATGTAGAAACTAACCGGAATCAATGTCGGGACAGTTTACGGGGTCATGCTGGACCGTTGTAAAAGCTAACCGGAATCAATGTCGGGACAGTTTACAGAGTCTTGCCGGACCCATGTAGAAGCTAATCGGAATCAATGTCGGGACAGTTTACGGAGTCTTGCCGGACCCTTGTAGAAGCTAACCGGAATCAATGTCGGGACAGTTTACAGAGTCTTGCCAGACCCATGTAGAAGCTAACCGGAATCAATGTCGGGACAGTTTACGGAGTCTTGCCGGACCCTTGTAGAAAATACACTGTATGATTGTGTATATAGGCTGCCCAAAAGATATACATGTATATAGATATATATCGCACCCTCAAAAGTCGCACCCTCAAAAGGCGTGCCCAATCTATCAAAAGGCATGCCATCAAAAGGCGTGCCCGACACGCAGCGATGCACGTGCCCGCTTTGGCTTGTGCGCCCGGTTTGTCGTCTGGCGTCGAGAGGCGCGCGATGCGCGTGTCTGCCTTGGCTATTTAAACCAAGACTGAGGCTGAGGCTGAGGCAAAACAAAACACCTGCTGAAAACCTCTTCGTTCTCTGAGAGAGATACTCTGTAACACTCTGTTGCTCTGAATCTGAAACACTCAGCAATCACTAACATAACATGGCCTCTTCTTCCCGTTCAGCTACCCAGAACATAGCCTCTTCTTCCCGTGGTCTGCTCACTCTCTTTCCCGACCTCAACGAGTCCACAAGAGAGATAACCGGTGCGGTTGCCCTTGAACCTCAACCAAGTGCCCCTGGTTTTGCTCCGTTGAACTTTCCTATGCTGTCTGTGGAGCAAATAATGGCTGCACAATCGGATATTGAGGCGAATCATTATACATTGAAGTCATGTGTGGAGACCATGACTGCGGTCACAAACTTGTCGCACCGGCTTCAGAGTAGGACAAATGAGGTGCAGCAGTTAAACGCCCAACTAGCTCAGCTCCAGCGCATGTATAAGGATGCGCGAGCAGAGATATGTGTGCTCAAGGCGGAAAACAAGGAGCTGAAGCGGAAGGCCACCGTTATGTTCCGATTTGGAGGTCCACCATATGTTGCGGTGGAGGAGCATCGGGAAAGCAACTTGTTTGGTGGTCTAGGAAGCACGGAGGCAGCGCCGGTAAGGGACGCCCAAGACCGAGGCAAGAAGAAGAGAACAGCGGAAGAGGCAAAAAAGTAAGGCCTATGTGTGGGATGAAAATTTTTTTTTTTTTTTTTTTATGTTGTATAAAATCGGGGTTGATCCCCGGTATAAATAAAATGAGTGTGGTGTGCAGTTCTTTTTTTTTTTTTTTTTTGGGTGACTCGTACCCATGTTCTGCGGATGGAAGGCTATGTATCGCACTGACAAAAACCAAGAGGTAGTGGGAGAAAATAAAGTATAAAAGAAAATAGAGTGGAAGAGAAGTGTGTGAATGTTAAAGTAATAAAAAATAACAAAGAAAAGGTGAGATTCAAATTTGTAAAAAATTGTGAGAGTGTTTTGTCTGGGCGAGTCCTACCACTAATGGAAAAGTAATCAAAATATATATATATATATATATAAAATAAAAGAAAAGTAAAAATCAGAGGTGATTTCGGAGGTGTGATGTATTAGGATAATGGAATAAAAAGAAATAAAGAAAAAGTAGGAATGGGCTGGAGCATAATGATAAGGGTGAGAATAATAATAAAATATAGAAAAGTAGGAGTGATTAAAAATGTAGAAAAGTGGGTTGATTAAAAATGTTTTCCCAGCACAACAATCATGGGAATGGACCAGAGAGAGAGAGCAAGTGTATGTGTGTATCTGTGTGTGTGTGATAGGAGAGATAGAGAGAGAGAGCCCCATTTGCTTTAAAAAATCCTCCACCACCAACTCATCCTAAAAATAATAATATCTCCCCATCGAAAACATGCTCCATGGTGGAGCTGAAGCTGTGGTCATTCTGCAGAGCAGTGATCGCAGAGTTCATAGCCACACTCCTCTCTTTTGGGTTCTTCTCTTTTTTGTTGGTGGGGTTGCTGCGGAAAGATCCCAAAGCTTTAATGGCAGCAACTCTCAAGATGTATTGATGGTATGCTGCAGCTGCCATGGCTCCCACAAATGGTCCAACCCAGAAGATCCAATGCTCACCCCAGACTTTTTCGCCAAGAACAGCCCGAACGTTACTGCCGGGTTTATGTGACCCCCGGAGATGCCAGCGGTGCAGTAGACGAGGACGAAGATCATGCCGCCGATGGACCATGCGATGCCGAGGATTCCGACGCCGTCGCATGGTCCGGTTTGCTTCTTGTGACCGATGACTGTGGCAACAGTGACGTTCGATTTGAAGATCTCACGAATAGAGACTTAACTAGGATTAAATTTCTCACTGATGGGTGTTACTGAGGGAGATGATGGAAGACCCCCTCCTAAGGGTTTCGAAGAGAGAGAACTTGGCAGGGGAGGCTTTGGTACAGTGTACCGAGGTGTGCTACCAACATTGAATATACAGGTTGCTGTCAAAAGAGTTGCCCACGATTCAAGACAAGGAATGAGGGAATTTGTAGCAGAAATTGCAACCGCGATTCAAAAGAGTTGGTTTGTGTTGGGTTTGTGAAGTATTGTTGAAGAATCTGCCATGAAAGAAGAAATTAGGGGAATTTGGGTTTGTCCGGCGGGCAGCCAAGGTAAGATTGCCGCCCGCCGGTGAAGCGAAATTACTAGGTTCCTAACCTAGCTCTGATACCATGTTAAACTTAATGTATAAAGAAAGAAATACAGAGAGAATAAATTGTATATATTCAATTGATATTAATTTATTTCATATAATTGTTCAGTGGCTCCTTTATATAGGAGAAGGTTACAGACAATACATGTTTGAGCTCATGATGGAAAGTGAAGCACTAGTACCCAAAGGCACCGAAAGGGAGGATCACTATCTACTAATATATTATATATTCTAACAGATACAAGGGTTTGAACAGGTGGTTCTGAATCTAAAAGAAGGAAGAAGATGACGTGAGACAGAGAGTTCACATTGAAACACAGATGAAACTCCAGGGTTTAATTTGTCGAAATTGAAACTCTGGTGTTTAAGTTGAAAAACACACGAAACCTTGGGATTTTTTTGTAATTAACCCCAAAATCTACTATCAAATATGTTCATATCCGACGACCCTAAGGGGTTGGCCTAGTGGCAAGGCCTTGGGTCTTGGGGATGTGCTCTCTCCAAGGTTCAGGGATCAAAACCTCTTAGGTGCTTACAATTCCTTGGGGCCATCGGACCAGAGGAAACCCTTGAATTAACTGTGGTGCACTTACAGGAAACTCCTTGCCGAGGGCCTGTGCACCCATAGGGATTAGTCGGGCTTTGATCCGGACACTCCCGTGCCAATCAAATATATATATATATGTTCATGTCCTACATATACTACACCTCCAGGCACCCCACATTGTTATTCACCCATTAATGGAAATGGCACGCTAGCGTAGCCTTATCCATTATAAGTTAACGTCTTGTGATGTTTTATAGGGAAAGAAGATTAAATATGTGATCCTCTGTCTTAGCCATAATATGTACGAATCTTGGTAAGTAAGACAACTTTTGAAATTTGACATATTAATGTAGAACCAAAACAATGTCCCTCCATGATGTGTAATGTGTACTAATCCTAGTAAGTAAGACAACTTTTGAAATTTGACATTTTAATGTAGAACCAAAACAATCCCTAGTAGTGTTGGTGGAAGGTATACTTTGATCGCCTTACTACCATTGAAGCGAGGCAGCAGGGCAGGCCCAATAGTAGAGGATAGAGAAGTAGCCAGACTACCCTAGAGAGCTCACCAGACAACACCCTGACCAGGAGTGGTCAGGTTGGTGATGAAGGAGGCCTCGGCAGGTGCTAGAAAGGCCTGTCGGGTTTGTAGAAAGAGAAAAGAGGGCCTGTCAGGGCTTGGAGGAAAAGAGAGAAGGGCAAGCTCCTATCGGGTAGGTCCTGAGGTTTCCGACAAAAGGAGGGATGGGTGTGATGCAACTAGAGTTTAGGCTCTGATACCAAGAAGAGAAGAATAATATGAATGATGGCATAGTCTGAATCAATTACTAACCTTGTATATATATATACTGAGGTAGAGATTTACAGAATAGGAAATAAAAATAAATGTTGACATAATATCAGCCTAATAAACCGTGTTGACATAATATCAGCCTATTAAACAGTGATACAACAATCATGGGATTCTTATTCTTTTACTAATTCCAACACAATATGAAACATAGACAAACTAGTGTGCCCGTAAGAAGTAATTTCATGCATGTTATGGGTACACAAAATAAAGAAATAAGCTAAGATGGGCATCCTCTGAGGCATTGAACAAGATATGATTGCCTTGGATTTTTTTTTGAACGGAAACAAAACAGAATTAACATGAAAGAGAACAAAGGGATTACAGGAGAGTCAGAGGACAAGAATCCAAAACGGGAAAAGCAGAACAACAAAAAACAATATCACAAGTTACATGTCACACGCTAGCCTCCAATCCGATCCCTAGAAATCAAAAGGGATGGTACCCTCTAAAAGTAGAGGAGACCGAAACCCAAAAAGAAGACAAGAAACTAACTCTATCACATAAGGTGTGAATATTTTCCAACTAGTCCTCAAAGATCCTCGCATTCAGCTCCAACCAAATAACCAATGATATGACATTTAATATGGCTACCCAAAGGAAACAAATACATGTAGCCAACCCCAAGTAAATGGGACTAAGTGGCCGTTTAGGGTACACATAAAAAAGCCAGCTTTTGCAAAAAAATCTAAAAAGCCACTAAGTTGTTTGTCATCAGCTAAAAAACCCAAATAACATCGACATTTTTCACTCACAAAAAAGCAATTTTGTTAGCAATTTCCCAAACACGTTAGCTTTTTTAGATTCTATTTAATACTAGGACAGGAAAGCGAGTAATTGAGCTAAAGAAAATGTCTCCACCAACAAGTAAAAATTGCAGTTGGTTAAAATGTTACTGCAACTGTGTCAATATTCTCCTTATTATTATTATTATTATTATTATTTTGTTTGAAACGGACTATGATATATTGTTACGGCTTTTATGTATTGTTGGAACCACCTCAAACGCCACTTTTATGCAATTCGTTCATAAATGATGCAGTAATAACTGTATGAAGCATGAATGCAAACACAGGATACAAAGACAGAGATTTGACCAAACTTGAAAAAATAGCATTAGGATATAGCTAAGATTACATTCGTAAAGAATATTATTTTTATAATTTTTAGAATTATATTATGTAGGGCAAAATTCATTTACCCCTCTTCTGGTTTAGCGTTGGAGCACTTTACCTCCTATGGTTCAAATATAGGTAGAAAGCCCCCATATGGTTTTGGACCAAATTGCAACCCGAACTCTAATGACACATGTGAAATGACTTCAATACCCCTCTGACCTTTGCCTCATTTTTTGCTTCTTTTATTTTCTTTCTCTCTTCTATTGTACACATAATTTCTGCCTTAAAAAACATTTATCAAAAAATAATAATTTCTACCAAACAACATTAACTTCCCATGAGGGAAAAAAAAAGAAAAAAAAAAAAGAAAAGAAGAGAAAAGAAAAGAAGAGAAAAGAAAAAAGAAAAAGAAAAGAGTTAATTTAATTTAATTAAATTGCAAATGAACCCTAATTAGTTCAATTAAATCACCTAATGTTAATTTGATTATATATGTATATATGTAAATGTATATATATTTATATTTATATACATATACTATGTTTAACAACAAACTTTTGAGGATGATGAACTGTTAGATGAAATTAAGAACAATTTTATGTATAGGTTTTGAAGAAACGTTCCTCAGATTTGTTGTTTTGAATTTTGTAGGTTCTAAAGAATGGTTCCTAAGCCTTTGATGTTATGTTCCTTCGCTTCATTGGAGATAAGATGGATGGAGAAGGTGGTTGCAGTGGTCCTTGAAGGGATAGGAACGGCAATGTGGATCTCAGAGAGGAGATGGGGCGGCAATCCGGATGTGGAAGGGGAGAAGTTGTGTTGGTTCTTGTCTTTTAACATTGAATTTTGACTTTGACTTACATTTTTTTTCATTGCCAACTCTTAGTTTTGGTGAGTGTGGAACATTTTCTACCAATTTGGACTAAATTAATAACGGCAAGGGGGTTTAGTGCAAAATGGTCAAAATCATAAGGAGGTTGAAGTGCTTTTGGGTGACACAGTTGAATTTTGTAATAAGGCAATAAGGTTGAATATGGAGAGATAATAAAAATAGAAAAGATAAAAGAAAGAATACAAAGGTTTAACGTGGTTCGGCCAATATTATCCTACATCTACACACACAAAGCCTTATGGGCTACGTCTTTCATTCACTCAACTTAATACTCTTATTTTCAAGATACACCATATATATAGAGTGGGAGATACAATCAAATCCCCTCAGTTAAGGAATTGAAATAAATCAAAGATATAAAAAATCATAATAAGCACAAATATGGGATCTCCATATATTCTGATATCTTCCATATCTTCTGATATCTTTGACAATATAATTTTATCACCAACACTCCCCCTCAAGTTGGAACACGGAACGGTTGCAGTGAAGTATCCAACTTGAACTTGAAAATAGAGTGATCATTACAAACAACTACAATGAAGTTGCCAAAAGACAACAACAATTGTAATAACTCTCTTCAATGACAACTTCAAAGAACATAGGCAAGGAATCAACATCTTGCAACAAAGAAATGTGGATGGAATTAGTCATGATGGCAGCAAGAGAAACCAACCAAGAGAAAGAAAGCAACAAAGCCAAAGCAACAGCAAATCACCACAAATAGAAAGGCCGAAAAAACATCCTATAAAGAATGCTACCAAACACACCGGTAGCCCAAGAACAAAAGAACCAAATATGTGCTTACCACATCAATGCAAGGACCCTAAAGGGTAGAGAAGTAGCCAGAAAACTTGGCGTATCACAGAATAATGCCACCGAACACACCAACAACCCCGAAATAAGTAAAAATCACAAAGTTTGCTTACCAAGTTACCACATCAGCAAACTATTGGTCAACTCAAGGAAGAGGAAAAAAAACACCTTGATAACAAAAAAGGTGGAATGAAAAAGCACTCTAGAGAGAAACAAGCCTAGGGTTTGGTAGGCTCTGATAACAAGTTGAGTTTTGAAATAAGGCAATAAGGTTGAATATGGAGAGATAATAGAAACAGAAAAGACAAAAGAAAGAACACAAAGGTTTAACGTGGTTTAACCAAATTGACACCTTGATAACAAAAAATGTGGAGTGAGCACTTCATAGAGAAACAAAATTCTCCCTATTATATATAAGATTAAAGAATGGTCTAGGAATTAGGTATTAGTTTAAAAGCTAGGGATTAGGAATTAGGGCTGAGATGGAATCTGGTGTGACCTGCTGTTGGCTGACATATAGGTCTGTCTTGTGGTGTTTGGTCTGTTTTCTTGTTAGTTTCTCACCAACTCTGTGGGTGTTAGCAAATGATAGGATGGGCTTTTGGTGCCAACCTAGTTGGGATAATTTAGCTCATTGTAATGCTTTTGCACTTCCCTTTTCTTTATTCATGTTTTTTGTTTGTACGTTGTACTTGATTCTTCATCAATAAAGTTTCTTTTTTGCCAATCAAAAAAAAAAAAAGAAGCTAGTAGTTAGTTTACTTTTCGTTTTTCAGTAGGTCTTGTAAAAATTTAATTTCAATGTCAATACTAAGGCCTCGTTTGGGAACCCTCCATTTTAGCTAAAAAGTCAAAAAGTTACTAAATTAGCCAACAACCCATATCAAAAAGTCAAAGATTCTCTTTTCTCTCTACTTTTTGCACATCTTTTCGTAAAAAGCCAAAAAGTCATCCCAAACATACTAGTTTTTTTTAGCTCATATTTTAGCCAAATAGCCAAAAAAATTACTAAATTAGCCTGTTCCCAAACGGGGCCTAAATTGTTTATGTTGTTGTGCTTTTCCGTTTCACACTTAAAAGTGTTACATGCTGAAGTGTTGTACGCAATTTTACTTGCTTGTTTAACTAATGAATCTAATTTTAGTATCGTCATGTTTTCTTATTTATCCTTTCTTTCTATGAAGTATGGATACGAATATGAGACATATGTGCGACACATTTAGGATATGTCAATTCAATAAATCTTTAAAAAGTAGGGTACACTTTAATCTCACTATTTTTCTCTAAAAAGCAAGTAAAGTATTGAAAAACTATTCATGTATTTATCCTAACAATTATATACTCTAATGCTAAACATTCTTATTACAATCTCAATTTCATAATAGTTTGGATATGTGAACTAAAGTACAATTAAAGAAAAATTCAAAAAATAATTGTGTGTAAAGCATTTGTGTTTGATAGAGTAATAACATAGGCACATAGAGATGTAAATGAGATAACAAGAACAATTGAAATCAATGAACCTTAATGAACAATTTAAAAGAAATGGAGGATCTAATTATTGATTGATTAATTGAGAATTTACCAATCGCTGCAACTTGTTGCAGGCAGGAGATTTAGGGTCATCGGCAGACACAATTGATATAGGAAATAATAGGAGAATGCCAAACGCGATGGTGATTAAGAAATTGTGAATGAGGAGCTGAGAGGACGCCATGGCCATTCCTGCCCTTCTTCTTCTTCTTCTTCGCCAGCACAAATCAACCCTCCTGCGATCAATTCAACTCAACCACAATATATATATATATATATATAGAGAGAGAGAGAGAGAGAGAGAGAGAGAGAGATAGAAACCTGAGATGAAAATTTGCCAAAAATTGAGTGGGAACATGAAAGAAACCTCTCTCTCTCTCTCTCTCTCTCTCTCTCCTGGCGACGTTAAGGAAGAACTGGTTTCTTCTTCACCACCAGATTTATTGGCCCCCGTTTGGGAATTTTTGAAATATTACTGACATGTCAGTTAATTTTGGGAGCTTCTATTTGCACATCTCTCATCCTCTTTTTACACACACTAAATAAAAATTATTTTTATTTTAATTTTATTTTTAAGTGAAATTACTATTTTGGACATAAAATAAACACATTCGGAAGTTGATTGTCGAAAAATTGAAAAACATTCGGAACTCAACTTCCGAACAAGTTATTTAGTTTCGGAAATCAACTTCCGAACCAATTGTTTATTTTCGGAAATCAACATCCGAACCAATAAAAGATGTGTGAAGAGGGGAAGGTGTGTGTGCAAATAGAAGCTCCCGTTAATTTTCATTCCCTAGCACCAAAATAAGGTTAAATTACACTTTTCACCCGCAGTTTGACTTTAAATTTTAGATAAATCACATCCTTATAGTTTAAGTTAATTATTATTTTAGTTACCGTAGTTTTAATTTGAACATTTGGTCTTTACAATTTTAATTTTATTGTAATATGGTCCCTCCGTCACTTACTGTTTATATTTAGAACAGAAAAAAAGAATATGTATAAAATTGAAATGACCAGAGTGAAATTCAAAACAAATATATTCATGGATAAATTATATTAAACCGTCTTAAATTATGACTCATTTCCCCTTTGAACTTCGAAATTCAATACTTAATCACCTTTAATTGTTATTTTGTTATGTTTGACACTTCTTGTTAGGATTTGTTAGAGATTTAAATAGAATATGCATGAAATACATGACACAATTATTGATTTTTTAAGACAATAATAGTTATTGATTTGTTTAAGATAATATATATCATTTTTTGTGATCTCATTTGCACATTGTCTCCATTATTTTAGTGAAAAAGAGCAAACGAGATCACCAGATAAGAGTATTATTATCTTTAAATTTTAATAAATGTTTTATGTGCTTTTCACATAATCTAATTTTTTATAAATTTCTAATAGAATATTAACCAAAAAAAAAAAGGGTTAATTGTAACAAGTTAATACTTTTAAGTGGTTAACTATTGAGTTTCAAAGTTTGGGGGGGCAAAATGCAAATAGGTTATAGTCTTAGAGAGTTTATTGTAATTTACCTTATATTTATTACACTAATGGTCCTTATAATTTATTTTAAATTCCACTTTAGTTCCTTTAATTCTTCACCTGATTTTATTTTGTTCAAAATGTTAATAATACATGAGAAAGTGACCACATTGTAACAAAATATAAGAACCAAATTGCTCAAATAGAGACCAATGGTGTAATTTACTCTAAAATTTTAGTTTAATATCTATAGTTTAATAGAAAAATTGCACTTCACCCCTCAATCATTATTTCGCATCACTTTACAGGGCCTCTATTTACACACCATAATTTATCTCAAGGCAAACCACTTCTAAAGGTACACCTATAATAATTTGATAAATAAATATTTTTCTCATCACACACCACAAATTTGTATATTTACCCTTACACACACACACACACCCATAACAATATACACACAAACTTCCATATTTGCCCTCACTCACTCACACACCCCACACCCACGATATTCATCTCCCCCTCCATTCTTTATTCAAACCAGTGAACACCATTGCTCAAAACACTCATCAAAGATGTCGTCGGTGGTGGTGCTCAACACAGTTGGAACTTCACATTGGAGATTTAGTAGGTGAGTTATCATTTATTTTAGGGTTTTATGTACTTATCTCCATTGGCATGAAATTTGCATTTGAATGAATCATTCGACACTGGTTTTTCGGACCCTAAATTCGTTCGGCACTTGCTTTTCGGAAAATATTATTTTGTACGGTTGGTGATTGTCAAACATGTTCGGATGTAGATTGCCGAACATGTATAATATGTTCGGACAGATACTGTTGAACAAGTTTTTTTTTTTTTTTTTTGTGAACATTAATGTAGGGATTGACAATAATGTGAATGAACCTTGTATTAAATGAACAGATTTAATAAAAAGCCTTGTAAAACATTTACAATCGTTTGATTTGCTTCCATTAAATGAACAGATTTCTTGTTCTTAATAAGACTCCTATAATGATTTCGAGAAATTTTCAGGTTTCTATTAGTTAGTGAGTATGGCCTAAGGGCTAATTTGATTGCTTGTAAAAATGTATAATTACTTGTTCATGCCATTTGGTATTCCATTCCATATATATTCCTGTAAAAATAAAGTTAATTTCTTCTATTTAAATTATTAACAAAAATAGTCCAAAACAACATTCAAGGAACACCTACATAATGATCATTGGTAGGTACATGGATCACTTGACTTGAATGCTATAATATACTTATAATATTCACGCTACCCGACAGAATGACCATTGCTAGAATAAATACTTGCAATAATCCCAAGAAATGACTGCTCATATTACCTTAAACTTGGATCACTTGCTTATATACGAATTTTTGCATACAATTGAACTTAATGACATTAGCATATTACTCGCAGCATTTAAAATGATGTGCATCGCCTCATGACAAAGGTTCATTTTAGTGATTTGACAAAAGTCTCAAAACACACTTCTGTTAACTTTATTATTTTCTGTTTCATTTTCAGAAATGGATGACGCTTCGCGTATTCCACCCACTACCTCAGAGAGACGACGTCGTGCATTAACTAATACTAGTCGTGGCCAAGGTCAAAGTCGGGGTCGGGGTAGAGGTTGAGGTGATGATATTGTGTTGGAGGAAGCACCTCAAATCTTGGAAGAGGATGTGATCGATAATGGTTTAGGGTAGGGGTGAGCAGCGGATATACCGATCCGCCAAAACTGACCGAACCGATCCGATCCGCCGCATTTTGGACGGATGCGTGATGACGAGCGGACGGTTGCGGATTGATTTTCTCCAATCCGCCAATCTGGCAGACGGATGGCGGATTTGAGATTCCTTTGGCCGTAACTGAACCGCCAAAACTGCGAACACCCCTAGTAATTTATAAAACTTTGTGTTTTCAGTTTGTTTAAATATTCTGTTTGTGTTTTCAATTAAAAAAGAGTTTAATTATTCTGTTGAAAAAAAGTTTTCAACTTGAACATCTTTTTTGAATTGAAAAAAATAAATGTATTATTTATCTATATTTTTTTATTTTTAAGTCTATCTCTAAAAATAATAAATAGAAAATATGATATATGCTGGTTGGTTTTTGTTTTCAAAAACAGATATAGATGTAACAATGCAGAGATATACAATCTCTACTACTGCTTTGTTCAGGGTTTTGATGGTTTGAATTGTTTTTATATTTTAAGAACCACAGATTGTAATACTTTATATGGATGGGACATGCTGCGATTGTAGTATGTGGATGAGGCATGCAGTGATTGTGATATTCTAAAGTTTCAAACTTTCTTGCTTTGGATGAGACATGCAGTGATTGTAATATTTTTTTAAGTCATTAACTGTAATATTTTCTTCTTTTTTTTTTTTTTTGAGGAAGTGCACAAGTTGAATTATGTTGAAAATTTATAAAATTTTAAACCGTCAAATCGATTCGCATCCATCCGCCAAACCGTCAATCCGCTCAATCCACATCCGCTGGATTGGCGGACGGATGCGGATTGATTTTCTCCAATCCGCCAATCTGGCGGACGGATGGCGGATTGGAGGTTTCGTGGCCGCAACCGACCCGCGCCCACCCCTAGTTTAGAGGATGATGATGATGATGCTGATGTAGATCAGGCTGAGGAGGTACTCACTGGTCCGTTTCCGAGGGGGCCATCAGATCCATCAGTACTGAAGAGCTTCAAGGCACATATTGCAGCAGCTATATGGGAGCAAAAGGTAGTATATTTTTTTATCCATGTTTGTTTCATTTAAGTATTTATTGAACAAAATTATATATGTAAATTATTACTTACCTTGTAGGAGAGGAATCCATTAAGGTGTTAATAATCATGCGTCCAAGATTCTTGAGTAGCGGTGGTGGTCAAGAACTGACAATAGAAGGTTTAGAGACATTGTGCAGCTGTCAGGCCTATTTTCTTTGGTCCATTGCACATATCGGTTCGTGAATACGATTGTCATATCTGCATTTGTTAAGCGATGGCAACCAGAGACAAATACTTTCCATTTGACAACTGGTGAGATGACAATGACATTGGATGATGTGTGTACCATCTTGGGGATCCCGATCACAGGTAGATCAGCTAGTGCTGCAACTTTAACAGATCAACAGGCACATGCACTTGTAGTAGATGCCTTGGGAGTTGATGATGCTGAAGCAACTGAGGAGCTATCATCTGCTAGGGGACAATCAGTGAAGTTGAAGTGGTTACGAAGCAAATTCAGTGGTTGCAAAGATTCAGACACCGAGGAATCTATAGCTTGTGCTGCCAGAGCATATTTGCTATTTCTATTAGGATGTACACTGTTCAGCGATAAAAGTGGGACGAGAGTTCATGTTGTGTACTTGCAGTTGTTGATAGATTTGTCTGATATTCATACATATGCTTGGGGTGCAGCTGCATTGGCATATTTATACCGACAGTTGGGATTTGCCACGAGATCAGCTGTTCGACAGATGGTTGGTTACATGACATTGTTGGAGGCATGGATTTATGAGCATTTCTGGCCATTTAGACCTCACCAAAACATGGAATATACTGTACAATTGCCTCACGTGCATTGATGGACTCCTCGTTGGGAAGCTGGCTCAACGATATCACACCTACAGGCGTTACGGGAGGAGCTTGACAGATTGGCATTTGATGAGGTATACCAATTAATATTAGTTTATTTTCTCATTACATGTCGCTCATCAAGATTTCATTTGTGTTTCTCTCTTAGGTTACTTGGGATCCATATCGACATTGCCGTCAACATCACCTATGTCATGAGATCACATTCTATACTGGCTGTTTGAAGTGTTTGGATATAGTTGAACCCTATCATCTTGAAAGGGTTCTTAGACAGTTTGGTAGGGTTCAGACCATCCCACCTGCGCCACTCGACCCTGTTCGTGATGTTAGAGATATGACAGCAGGCCGATATAGAGTGATGTATTAGTATCTTGATCAGAGATGGGAGAGTTGGGATAATCATGTTTTATCTGCTCGAAGGAGGAGTACCCCAGTCAGATGTCCAGCTGATTGTGTTGATGGTTACATGCAGTGGTATACAACCATCACACACTTATATATCCAGAACCCCACACATCGGTCTGGTTTTGACCCACGTGCATAGGATAGTCTATCTGACATGCAGGATGTTGAGGTATGACAATATTGCTCACACATCGTTTACATTTTTTTTGAAGATGGCACATGTTAATTACAATTGTGTTTGTTCTTAATGTAGTGTATTGATCACGCACTACAGATTGCCCATCCTATCATCGAGGCGGGCCATGATGCTAGTGTTCGTGAGCCAGACAGGTTATATGAGGCCATTGAGAGGATGTCACGTATTCTTCAGGGTCAACAAATTGATGAGGCTGGACCTAGTTTTATTCCACTTCGAACATACAATCGTAGGAGACGAGTAGATGATAGGTAGTTGGTTATGTGGTAATCTTGTTTTGTTATTTTGTAATGGAAAAGAAGTACTCTTTTGATGTTTTTGTTGGTTTGTAATGAACAAGAATTACTCTACCAATATTTTGTAATGAACAAGTATTCATGGTTTGTATTTTTGGTAATGAAGAGCAAGTAGTATGCCATTGCATTTGATACACCGCAATGAACAAGTAGTACCATGTGCATTAAATTAACTCAACGTTTAATCCAACTCAACTATTTAATTGTTAATCATTGTAAAAATGTATCGGTAACTTTTTGAATTACGTAACTACAACTCAACTCACATACATCATTACTCATCAAGGTTAATACAATCAAATGTCTCTCTAGTAGATACCCCTGAATGAACAACTTGTTTAAAATGCTCAATTCGGAAACTATATGCAGTATCCCATCCAGCCGTACAAGAATGATGAAACTTGCACCAATTGGTAGCTATTGGTGGAACTGGATAACCCGGTAACATGAACACCTACATTGACAAAGCTTTAAGTGTAAGAGCGATGCAGTACAAAATGATAAATGTATTACACAAACTATAATGCTATACCTGGACAACATGATTCCCATTAACAAACCCAATAGCAATCTCACGCCGTTGAACTTGTGATATTGGCACTGATCGTAGGGGGAGGAATGTAAGGCATTGTTGTGTAGATAAGTGGTACAATACCACATTATAACAAGATGCAATAAGATGACCCATGTCAGGCATAGTCATCCAACGATGATACCCTGGATTGGGCTCAAAGTATGATAGAATATGGGTCAGTTCTTCAATCCTGTCATGTGAACCATATAGACGAGTGTAATGGTCTATGTGTGTGTGCAATTCCTGTAGGAGATGATGCCTGACTTGACCCCATTTAGCCTTTGTAAGCCCCATCAACCCAGTAATGGCCCTAAACCCATAATTGCCATCGGTATCTACATCCTTGATAAGATGTATGTACGGCTTCAATCCAACCAGGAGGGCATCAACATATGAATAGGTCATATTTGTACGAGTCCGATATACCTATTCAACAGGGAAGGCATGAACACAAGAACAACAAAACACGTAATTTATCATAAACAAAAATGTAAGTAAAAAATGATTACATGTACCTTCTCTTTGGCAGGCCGTTTTTTTATGTACTTTGATAGAATCTTGTGTGGGGATCTGGGTGCCCATAGGTGAGTGGCTATCATGTCCAGACTGAACTAGCTCAAATGCACATGGGTCTCGACACGTAGATACATCTATCTTCTTATGTCCCTTACCTCAAGGGTTGGGCTTCACATCCGGCTTAATGAGAAAACTACTTTGCGGATTTGCAATCTCTCCTAACTTATGTAGAATTTTCAACTGCATAGTGTAATCAGATGCGTTGGATCGCTTAAGTATAAGATCAAACTTTGGTTCACAACTCAATTCCACTTTATCATTCTTCAACTTTTGTACTACCTCAAGAGTCCTCTAGTGTGGGTTAATGCTATCTAGTGGTATTGGATGACCCTGCCGGATGTAATCCGCAATCTCATGGGCACACGGTAACCCGTGTGTTCGTTGAACAACACATCCACATATGAAGCATCAATGCCAACATCATTCGCTCGCTTACTCTCCGCTAAGACATGATCTAATGCAGTAATAGAGATATTGCCTTGGAGCTCTCTAAAATGGGATGGTTTGAACTGGTGTTGTATAACGGTTAAACTCTTCTCAAACGATGCCTTAATATCAATATGCTGCAACTCAAGCAAACTATGGATCTTGGTCCAAGAATACTCAAAATTTACTTGGTTAGAACCAAGTTGCCATTTCAGTTTTGCATGTGCACTTTTAGCCCTGTGTACAATGGAAACAATTAACATAATTAAGTTTAAATAATCAAAATCATAATGCCTAATAGTGTAAGGTAGACAAATATATATTACCTGTTGGTTGTAACATTCCCGAAGTGCATACAACTATCTGTCCATATAACAACAAACTTATCCTTATATGGAATTAACCAACTTTGTGACACATATTGTACTGCCTCAGGATATGTATCGAAATCCGCAAGTAGCCTAGCAAGGTGTTCATTGTATTCAAGCTCAGTTGAGGAGAGTACTAAGAAATTCCATAAAGAGATAAACTCGTTCCATTCCTCCTTACTCTCAAACATTTTCTTGCATTTCGCCAGTACATTTCTACTAATATGCCATCGGCATAATAAATGTCGAGATGTAGAAAATACCTTGTCAATAGCATTCATCAAAGCAAGCTCCCTGTCCGCGACAATCACCTCAGGAATAGCAATGTCCTCCAAGAGACTACGCAATGTACCTAACACCCAAACATAGTTATCAATCCGCTCAAATTGGAGATATGCAAAGGCTACGGAGAATCACATATCAGTGGATGTCACACCAACTATCTCAAGAAGAGGAAGACGATATCGATTTGTCTTATATGTGCAGTCCATGATCAACACCTTTGGAAATGAACGGAGCAAATCTAAACTGACAGGATGTGCCCAAAACAAGTCTGTGACAATCATCGTGTTGTTGTCACACCTATGCCGCTCAATGTAATTATGCTTTTCTAACTCACCCAACAAATGTTGCATTTGTGATCTCCCAGCTTTCTCAATAACATTATTCCTATGACGTACATTGTAAATGGTTTTCATAGTGGTTACATTCAAAGCATCCTTTCGTTTTAATGTAACCAAAATCTCTTTTGGTCTGACCATGCTTTTGGACATATCCACTAGTAATGATGTTTCCTCCTCAGATAATCTCCCTGCAAATGAATGTCCTTCAAAATGTTTAGCAGGAGCATGGTTATGCATTCCACATGCTACATCTACCATCCAATCATCATCAGCCATCAACTTACAAGCCCTCAACTCAAAGGGACACCCGCATTTCTTTGTACCCGTTATCTTCACAATTTTTTTGTTTGAATCATCTCCTTTTAATTTCTTATGAGCTCTGTATTAACCACTTCTCTCACAGGCAAGATATATCCTTGGTGTCCTATGACCACCACCATAGTCCGATGTCTTGATGACAATCACAAACCCATTTTTCCTTCCAACGTCTCGTACCCAACCGAGCAATTCTTCTTTGCTCTTGAAAACCTACAAGTCAAATTCAACAAAGTCATTAAACATCCGAAAAGAAAAAAAAAAATACTAATTTTTGACATGAGACTACCTCATTAGTAATAAATTGACTCGTATAGTCAACAAGACCCCCAGATCCAACATTACTGCATTCCACGGATGCACAGTTCTGAAAAAAAAAAAATTTATAACTGTTCGGCAGTA
Organism: Camellia japonica; assembly: GCA_030407325.1. Lineage (NCBI taxonomy): Eukaryota > Viridiplantae > Streptophyta > Magnoliopsida > Ericales > Theaceae > Camellia > Camellia japonica. The sequence continues at coordinate 130,079,601 of JAPPVO010000031.1, forward strand.
CAGAGTCGAATTAAATGAAATTGTTTGATTTTTTTAACCGAATATATGAATATTGTTTGACTCTTATCAACCGATTATTTTGAAAATGTTCGACCGTAGTAATCCGAACAAATGTAATTTGTTCGGTTGTAGTTAGTCGAACAAATGCAACTTGTTCGATTGTAGTTAGTCGAACAAATATAAATTGTTCGGTTGCAGTATGTCGAACAATGATATATTATCCACCTCTGGTTAACCGAACTATACCAACGATTTACCGCTCAGCAAGTAAATGAAAACGAAAACAAAAACAACAAAAAATAACCTTTTCCTTGCTCCATTGTTCTGAATCAGAATTGTCAGATGCATTCTTCATTGAATCCAATCAAAATCTTCAATAATACTATATTTTTTATTATTTGTTGAAGGGTTTTTGGTTTTGGTTTTAGGGTTTTTGGATTCTTGACAGAGAAGATACATAAGGAACAAGTTTGAAATTGATTATTTATATTATATTCATTCTTGTCCTTTATGGTAAATACACAAATGGTGTGTATCATAACTTGTCCTCTATAGTCATTTCACTTAAGGTTAAAATTGTAATAAAAAATAAATTAATTAATGGTTTGCCTTGAGAGGGAAGGTGGTGTGTAAATAGAGATTTAACTTCTCTCATTTACTAATATAGGAAAATTTTACTTACACAACACTTTTAGCTTATTACACCATTTATTTTGATTTTCTTTTATTGGGTAAATTACACCATTGGTCAAGAAATTATTCAATACTCTTTGAACAATACTCCATTCCATTTACAGATTGACACCAAACACTTTGTCTCCTAAAATTCCAGCATAAAAGTGGTAGATCTCATGATTCAGACCAATAGCAACTCATTTGGAGCACCACCTAGTCTTACTTCAGGAGCATTGAATAATTTCTCACCATTGGTCCCTCTAGTTTGAGCAAAATTTCACTTTGGTACTTGTAATTTCAATTTGAATAATTTGATCCTTACACTTTCAATTTTGTTGCAATGTAATCCCTCCATCATGCGTTGTTATCATTTTGAACGAAAAAAATCACATACAAAACTAGAAAGACTAAAGTGGAATTCAAAACATAATATAAGAACCACCAATTACACCGGTGGTCCCTATAATTTATTTTAAATTTCACTTTGGTTCCTCTAGTCTTACACATGATTTTTTTTTCTCTCCAAATTCTATCGGTAAGTGACGGGGAACCACATTGCAACAAAATTGAAAGTGTAAGGACCAAATTATTCAAATTAAAACTATGGAAACTAAAATGATGACACTTCACTTAAACTATAGGGACTAATGGAGTGACTCTATTTGCACCCCAAATATAAGGTTGGGCATCCGAACTTAATGAAACTTTTTAATGATGACACTTCACTTAAACTATAGGGACTAATGGAGTGACTCTATTTGCACCCCAAATATAAGGTTGGGCATCCGAACTTAATGAAACTTTTTATTACTATTATGTCCATATTTAAAATGATCAAAAAGTACTTGATATTGAAAAAAATGCAAACCAAATTGTTTTTGACACTCCATTCATAATCAATCTCAATATTCCCTTCTTTTTCTCTTTTTATTCTCTTCACTTTGCATCTTCATACTCAACCCTATTTTGCTTGAATCCATCATTCTTGCGTTCTATTTCATATTAATGAAGAAGATGTTTCCAAGCGGTTTTTATAGAGAATGTAGGTTTTCTATTTATGTTCATTGTTTTCGACTGTTGGGTTTACGAAATTTGTTCAGAAATTTAGTACCAAACAAATTACATTTATTTGGAAACTTGTTTCTAAAATTCAAATATTCAGAAGTGTGTATCCGGACGGAAAAGCTGGAATCAATTTTCTATTGTTCGTAACTGAGTATCCGAACATATTTCATTTGTTTAGCACTAAACATCTGAAGCAATTCATATTGAATTAAGTATTTAGACTTATTTAATTTATTGAGCAATGAATATCTGAATGGAAAAGCTAGAACTAATTTTTTGTTGTTCGTGTGATGGCCCAACCCTCGAACCTGACTTGAAACTTATGTATTCGAACTTATCATTTTACTTTCAAACCTTGATTGATGTATTAGTATGATGGTTGAGTAAGATTGGATCGAAAATTTTGATTTAGATCATTGTCCCTTGAGTAGTCTTCACTCCTATATCATTTTCTCTCTCCACACTTTGAATCTTGATGTGAGGCTAAAAACATTGAAAAGCATATTTCCAGGGCTTCAATTTAGGCAGAAAATGATCCAAAATGGAGTCCAAACGAGAGAGTTATATATGTTCGAAGTTTGCAACTTGAGCTGTGAGCACAGTTCACTCAAGCGTAAGTTTTACCACTAGAGCAGTCCATAAACCCTTCCAGCTCTATTTTTCAATTTTTTTTGAGATACTAGAAACATTGATTCACAACTCAAGTGCACTTTTGACCGCTCGAGTGGTCTGTTTGAGAAAGTGAAAATATTGGGAGCTTTCATTCACTACTCGAGCGGTCTATTCAATTTCAACGCGTTTTAGTTGTTCTTTTTGCTAGATTTGTGCGCCTAAAACCCACTTTTTATTTCTCCACTATATATGGATCCATCCTCTCTCTCTCTTTACTCATTGTTCTCTTAAGTCTCTCTCTCTCTCTAAAACTCTTTTCTCTTCATTCTCTCTAAAAACCTTTACCAAACTTCACATTTTCTTCGATCCGTCAAGATCGAGCAAGATTTTGGTATTAGTTCTTTATACCAAAACGATGAGCATGTCAAGGGCTACATTTTGGTCGATGGAGATCGAATTCCGATGAAATTGATTCTTAGACTTTTCTCCTCTTCTCTCTTTAAGGTAGGAATTTCTTTACTTCTTTTCAATACTCTGTTATAAATAGATATGTGGTACTTTTTATTGCATGAAAAACAAAGTTTGAGGAAGAGATTTCAAAATACATATAGATGAGGGTTAGGGTTTGGAATTAAATGAGTTTAATCTTGTGTTTGGTGTTGATTATGGAAGTATTTTGTTAATAGAACATGATTGTGGTAAATTAATAAAAAGCCCTAATTTTATTTACTTGATTAGTAATTTTGGAAATGAGATAAAATTGATGATTTTAATATTTATTGAGCCACATGGATTTTGTGAGACAAAATTTGAAATGGAAATGGGAGGAAAGAAAAAAAAAAAGGGTTGTTATGAATTTTGTAAGGGCACAAATTGAAATTTTATCAGAATTGTTGGAAATATGATATTAATGAAATTAAATCATAGAAGTTATGTATCATATGATGGTTGATAGAATCTAAACTAAGCTCATGGAATTGAAATTGTGAAATGAGAGAGAGATTAATTAGGGGTTACGAAACCTAGATATAACGAAAGATTGAGAAATGAGTTGAATGGGTTTTCCTAATGATTTAGTGAACTATATTCATAATTGTAAAATCAAATGCGAAATAGGAGAGATAGAAAATGAATAGTTGTCATGAACTTTAAATTATGTTGATGATTGGGATTAATGTAATTAATTATAAAAGTTATCTAATAATATGAATGTTTACTTGAACTTGGGTAAGGTGAAAGACATTGATATCATGAGCATTTATGTCAATTCTTGTCTAAAAGTTTTGTCCTTGGCCATTGGTAGAGGATGGTATTGCTTGTTGTAGAATTTATGTGAACTAGGTTGAAATGAAACCTTATGTGTTATGGATTAATTATGTAATCACATTATTAATGAGAATGAATGGAAGGAAAGTTGAGATGCATGTGTTGTGGAAATGTGATTGTGCTATATAGAGGTAACCATTCCTTTCGTCTAGCAACTGATAAAGTGGGCTGATGTTATATAGAGGTAATGCTTTCCTTCCGGCTAGTAAATCGGTAAAGTAGGCGGTGCTATATAGAGGTAATGCATTCTTTCCGATTAGCAACCAGTAAAGTATGTTAGATTATACATAGGTATCGCGTTCCTTCTTGCTAGCCAACGATAAAATTATGACGTGGGGCTTGGCGAGACCACGAAATGATTATGTGTTTTAGGTTTTATCATTGATGTACATCTATTGAGATACCTGTTGATGAATGTGTATACTGAAAATACAATTAAGAATGTGTTGTTATATACATATATTGAGATTCCAATCGGTTTTATACTATGATGAACGTTTGACTTGATGGTAGTTATTAGCTTTATCGTAATTCATTATCTATGAAACTATTGAAAGCGATGGTGTGATTAAAGATTTTAAAGGTAGATGTAGTAAAATAGTCTTTTTGAATAATTGAAGGTGATTTGAAAAGTGAGAAATGTTTTCTTGAATGCTTTAAGAAGAATTCTTTTGGAAAAAGTATATCTAAGTATGTATATTTTGATATACAGAGATGACACTACTTATATAATTATGACTTGCACATTCATGATCATAGATATCTATTGACTAGTATTGTTTGGAGGCAGTGGGATTCTTACTGGACATTATCGTTCATCCATTAGTCATTTTTAGGTATGAAGTTGAAGAATTGTTCAAGACCAAGATGTCTTTTATTTGTTAGCCACGGGCCTAGTTCATTTAGGTGAAATGCCAATTTATTTCAAAGAGGGTTAATCCCTTTGTATTCTTTTTTTTTTTCTTTCCTCATACGTCCTTTAATGTAGCCTATGGGCATTTGTAATTAAATGTTTTGGGCATTCCATCATTGTATATGAATATGGGAGAGAACCTCAATTTTAATCACTCTTTTATATAAATTGAGATCTTTTTAAAATTTTTAAGTGTAACCTTCAACTATTATTGTAGTAGTGGGGACACAACAGGAGGACTTGCAAGGTGAAAGTAAGATTCAGCTACATACAACAAACTGTAAGTTCAATGAATTTTTATCAATTTTGTTTATTTCTATTTAATATTTATCAATATTGTTAACTTTTAACTAGTGTTTATCAATTTTGAAGAGCAATCTTGAATGGAGCCAACCTCAAGGGAACCAACCTGAAGGGAATCAAACTTAGGGAAGCCAACCTCGGAGTCAAGTCACTGCAGGTCAGGCCACAGACAAGACAGAAGAAACTGGCTGTGAGTGTGCTCTTTTTTTTTTTTTTAATAATAATTGTCCAATATTTCATTGTGTTTAATTATGGATAACTGACTATTATTGCACGTTAAAAGGAGAGTGGTAGAAGAAAGTCAATCAACTCCATCTCCATGAGTTCAAATACCACACCAAAGGAGGGTCAAATGAGATGGAGATGCATGCTAGTGTACAATACTAGTGCCATTAAAACAACATCCACTGCACAAAGGAAGGATGCATATGGAAATCTATAGCCAATTAAAGGAGTGTTTTTTGTTTTTGGATAGTAATCAGTTACTTGCCAAATAATGTTAATGTGTAGCTATTTTGCGTTTCTTGTTTATGGATATGTCTAGCAAACAACAGTACATAGACTACAACATTGGGGCTTTTTGTACATCTACTGTTTTTTGTTTGGAATGGTTGCCCTTAACTTGTTAATTATGTAATGGTTGTGTTTAAAATGTCACAAACAATTGTGTGTTTTGAAGATATGAATGACAAGTTATCAATGTTGGTTTTATGAATGGTGGTTGCCCTATACTTTTTAGTCATGTAATGAATGATTAGTTACTTTGTTTTTTGCAAACAAAGGTGATGCTTTGGTTTTTGATTCAATGGTGATGGTCTATTTTTTGGATGGATGCCATTTGATGGATGATGCCATTTGAAGGGCCACAAATTTCTATTTTGTTTTTTGAGTACATGGTGACCCTATTTTATTTATTTATTAATTAAATGGTAATGCTCTATTTTTTTAAGGGTGAACACAAATGGTGTGATGCTCTGTTTTTGTAAGAATAAAATCTTTACACAAAATATAAAAATTTCATTCAAAATACTTTCCCATTACATTTCATTCATAATATTTCCCCTCATTACATTCATTTTTACATTACATTAGAAACCACATTGATACAATGATGCACCATGAGATAGCCAAGCATATCTAGCACCCCCCCTCTCTCTCTCTCTCTCTCTCTCTCTCTCTCTCTCTTCCATTCCTTGTCTGTAGTCTTGCTTTTAGCTTATTGACCTTCTTCAACAACCCAGGAATGATCTGCACTGCCCATGAGCACATATGTGGGTCTACCCGGGCGAAGTGATTGCAACCACTATTGGAACAACTGAGGAACCTCTTACCAGAATTTGCATCAGTCCATGATATTTGTATCACCATTTGTTTTCCACAAGAGATGCACATCACGTCTTCCATGTCACTTGAGCTCCATCTTCCCTAATTTCTTGACCCTCTATTTCTCATTTTCTCATCAAAAAATGAAGCTCTATTTTTGTTTGGGGCTTTTATATGTTAAATAGCTAAAGAGATAAGCTTGGATATGGGGGAAAGACTTCACCTTTCCTCTAAACAATAGTTTAGGGGAACAACTCATCACTTTCCATTCAATTGTAGACGGAATGAGACGACATGGCCCAAATTGATCCAAATTTAAAAAGTTTGGGGGGCCAATTGAAATTATACAAAGTTTGGGGTCAAATTGAAGAATGTATAAAAGTTTGAGGGGCAAAATGATATTTCCTCCCATTCTTATCATTATTATGGTTGCTAGTTTTGTGCAGAATATGAAAGAATCAAGTGGGTAGTCAAACTTGGAATATGGATGATGTTGAGGAAATCATGGCTTTAGATTATCCCTCTCTGTCTCTGTCTCTGTCTCTCTCTCTCTCATGTGGATGAGCCTATAAATAGGCCAAGAGAGATACAAAGAAAAAAAACACAACACAACTCACACAATGTGAATTCGAGGAGTAGTTACTTAGCATATTAGGAGTAGCTCAACTATAGTTTGTTACCAATTCTCCGTCGATTAGTGTATTTTTCTAGTTTTTGTTCTTGTTTAAGTTCATGTAACTTGTGGAAGTGACAATTAATTTTGATCAATACAATATCAGTTACTTTTTCTCATATTCTTCTTCATATATTGTTCTTCAAAGAAGTCTTTAATCGGTTTAAGGCATAGTATGATCTTTTGTATTTTTGTAAAAGTTAAGTTTTGTCTACTGATTGACATTTACTAAATTTTTGCTAACAGATTGTAATGGTATTTAAAAAAATTATCAAATGAAGATATCTAATAATATTTTTGAATCCATTTAGAAACTATTATAGGTTAGAGGTATAATAGGATTGTAATGCTTAAAATTCCTTCTATAGTGGTGTGGATGAAAGATATGTTGGATTCTATTTTGCCTTTGGTTCTCTCTAATGTGCCTCATTGATGCTTCTTTGTTTTCTTCTTGTTACCATCTAAAAAAAAGGGGGAGGGGGGGGGCAAACTTCACTTTAGCCCTCTGTGGTTTAGGCCGCGTGCAGTTTACCCTCCTGACGTTTGAAAATCACCACATAACCGCCCCGTGGTTACTAGATTGAAGTGCACAGTTAGCATTTCCATCTAACATAATAGTTCGTGCATGACACGCCTTAATGTGCAAATGGTCATGGAAAGATAGTTTTCCCTCCGAATTAAGTGACTAAAATGCCTTCATCTTCATCATCAATTTCCAAAGTCTACCCTTATTTTCATCATCAATATCCAAATTGTAAACCTTTGCCCAGCCATCCCTCTTACCATTCAATTCCTGCTCTGTCCGTCGAAGAATTCACTCTCACTGTTTTTGGCGCGATCCTCTATTTGATCGACAAAAAGTACAGCGTCGAGCTCGCTTGCGGCGATTTATCGATTCTTTGTCTCTATCAAGGTGATAACATTATCGTTGTCCTTGCTTACGTCATCGATGAGATCCAGTGGCCGTTGTCCAAGGACTTGGCGGCTGTTAAACTCGGTGAATTGCATTGCTTCTTCTTGTTTTGCACTCCGAAAGAGAGCAATTTGGATTTGAGTTTTTCGATGCAGAAGGTTTCGGAGACGGAGAAGAATGAGGGATTGCTTGATGGGACGGTGGTGATGGTGGTTTCGCCAGAGGACTTGAAGTTGAAGAAGAAGAAGGAGCCATGACCATGATGTTGATGAATAATTTTATGATTCAAGAAATGTGATTCCAGAAATTATCATCCATCTCCCACAAATTATCATCCATCTCCCATTTGCAATATGATTCCAGAAACATGATGTTGATGAATCCAAAATAATTTTATGATTCCAATATATCTACAATATATAATATATAAATATATAATGATGTATATCTATATGAATGTATATATGTTTGTATAATATATATACATATATATATTTTGTTCTAAAAATATAATTGTTAGGTTTTTATTCTTGGCAATCCCGTTTGACAAAACTCCTTTCAGTTGTACTTATTTTCGCACTTTTATTTCAGTGAGGCTATAAGTTTTTAGATGCAAATCCAACCCGAATTGTGCCTTGCAGAGAAGTTTGTGATGATTAATTCTTGCAAGATTGCCACGGCGGGGTTGAGGGGCAGCGTCCCCGAAGCAAAATGCAAAAATGCATTTGAAGTTGCTTGTCCGCCTTGCTTGCTCGAGCGAAGAAGTCTTGGCTCGAGCGAAGAAACCTTGGTCTCAGAAGCTACGTCTATCTACATAAAACTTGAGAAGGAAGATTCTACGCTCGAGCAAAGGAAGCTTGGCTCGAGCGATGACACTTGAGGAAAACACGCGTTTTTGGTTCCTCGCTCGAGCGAGAGAGTCTTCGCTCGAGCGAGCATCGCGATTAAGTTTTCTATAAATACGTGTTTCAGTCAGATTTTAGTATTATGCCTCCAGATCTTCTTCTTGGATATTAGGGTTTATATCTGGGGCTATTTTGCTAGTTTTTTTTGATGTTTGATTGAGTATTTAACTCATGGTTTAAGAAGCATACATCAAAGGATTGTTTGTTTATTCTACACAAAAGAGAGAGTTGTTCTTTGGTGGATTCTGGAGAATTCGAGCTTGAAGCTTTGGTGGATTCTGGAGTGGCTCATCGTCGTGATTCGACATCGGCGTTGTGGATTCAATGTTGGGCAAGACAATTCCGAGGTGAAGACGAGGCTGGAAGAGGCACATAGGGGTTGGTTTAATTTGGGCGTGGATTCGCTAGGTAATTAAGAGTATACCTGTGTAATTCCTTTATGTCTTTTTAGTGGATTGTTTTGTGGCTTTTGCCCGTGGTTTTTTAATCACAATTGGAGGCGCTCCAATTGTGGTTTTTTCATGTAAAATCATTGTGTCGATTTGTCTTAATTGTCTGATTGAGATTGATATTTACTGCTTAAACTTGATACATAATCACAAATCAATATCTAGGGGGTTTCTAGATTTTTCAATAATTAAATCTAAATTAGGTTGAAAAGTTAGGAATTGAATAAATGATTAGGAAGTTAATGATAATTTGTTAAACCGAAACCCCAATTTCACATGTCGAGACCCTAAGTTCTCTTAACACATCCTTTGCTCTTCTTAAATGCATGACTGTTTAATGAGAAATTGTAAACAAGGGTTATGTATATAAGGGCAAAATAGTCTTTTTACTTCTGCCATTAATGGTTCTAACTATGTACTTCAATCCAGTAACCACATGGGGATTATGCGATGATTTCCAAATATCAGGGGAGTAAACCGCACGCGGCCTAAACTACAAGGAGTAAAGTGAAGTTTGCCCCCAACCCAACAAAAAAAAAAAAAAAAAAACTTTCTATAGTGATCACATGAATGACACAACGGGCATTTAAAAAAAAAAAAAATCTCAACTGCCATTATTGATTTGATTGAATGGACGTTTTAAATTTGAATAAAAAAAAATTGTTACAATTAGAATTATACGAATTAAATTCACACAAAATATACTACAACAAATATTGGTATAATTTGTTTTTTTTATTTATAAATAATAATAATAATGATGATCTTTGATGCATACCATTGAGATATAAGATGTTAGAAGGCCAACTAAGTAACGTGAATTAAGTACTAGAATAAAAAAAACATTTAACTATTAACTAAAAATTGAAATCTAATCACAAAATAACTCCAGTGATGATTTGAAGATGTCAAATAGTGAATGAAATATAAAAACATACAAAGAGATTGTATGACAATAAATAAAGAGAGAGATAAGAAAAGAGAGAAAATATGATGAGTTATTTAAGTTTCACAATATGACCATATAAAACTTAAACTCACGATGAGTTATTATATAGAGATTTGATTTCAACCAAACCTGCATTTACTCATCCCAAAGCTTCTACTTGAGTAAATCCACTATTCTCCTGGTAACTTTACTCATCTAGCTTCCTAAGATTCTAATGGGCCTTTTACCACTAGAGTTTTGTTTCAGAAATCTTAACACACAAAAAAAAAAAAAAAATCCCCTCAAAACTCTTCCAATTTTGGATTTATAAATTTTAATGTTGTGCTTTGTTTAAAGGAATGAAAAGAAAAGAAAAATTATTATGTTATTAGAATATCCATTCTCATTCAATGAAAAATATATTATAAATAAAATCATCATGAACTATCATGAGAGAATGTTATTTTATAAGAAGATTGAGAATAACCATTCCACTCTATTTCACTTTCATTTCAACAGACCAAATGTTGCTAAGTGTATCATCCACCACTATCTTTGGTTGTCACTGATAACCTCTAGGGGGCTACATTTGGCTGTTGAGAACAATTTTCTTGTAGCCCTCACCAGTTGGTGGTATTTTTTTAGTGAATCTTCGACAAGGTTTCTGGCAAAGTAAAAATTTGTTTAAAAACATCAAAAATTTCACACAGTGAAATTTCAAAAAATTTACTTACTATTAGTGAAATTTCACTATGACAATGAATATTAATTGTGCGAAATCACACTAGTTTGACAATATATATATATATAGAGAGAGAGAGAGAAAGAGAGAGAGAGAGAGAGAAAGAACACAATGAGAAGATAAATGAGAGATGATAAACAAATGACTTATTGAAATACAAGAATATCTTATGGACTAATTGTGTAATGTCTCGATATTTATAACCCATTTTATAATTACCAAGCCATTTTAATCATCCAATTTTTATAACATAAATATGATAAAGAAAATAAAGTCAACAATCTTATAAGATAAAATATATTTCCTTCTCATAATTTCCTTTATAACTTGCATCATTGGATTGCATAAAAGTACATATCAAAAGCGAGAGAAATACAATAAAAGTGCCTTAAGGGCTTACACCTTTCAAGGCTAGGGCCTTGATTACAACAAATCATAATCATATCTTGAACAGTAAGCTCGGTAGCTATCAACAAGTAATCATCAAGAGGAGCTCCCATGCCCTAACAAAGTCTTCATGACTCATCACTGCATGGAAACACATCATTGGCACAACCTAGAAATTTGAATATCCAGTGCAATAGGAAGTGAGCATTGCCACTTAATAGAAATGATCTTAACAATTTAAATATCTATATTTCTTATGATCATGCCCATGCAATGCACATGATTTGCACAAAACCAATATGTGACTTCCTTTTTTGGAAAAAGTAAACAATGTTGACTCAATTACCTGTACCTTTGTTAAACCTTTGAAATCACATTTTGTAACAAAATCCATAAAATATATTTCGATATACTCCCACATTTATTGCCCATTGGGCACAAAGGGCAATTGGGCACCTGAAAAATATCATTTTCCACATTCGTCTGGCATCAACCCTAAGACAGGGCAATTGGGCACCCTTCATATTTCCAAAACCATACATTTATCGACATCTTTTGAAAACAATTCCACGTTTACCGGCATCAAACACGGAGGGAAAATTGGACACCCAACATATATTCAACAATATCCCCCATATTATCTAACATTAAGCCTGCGATAATTGGACACACAACAATTATTCCAACAATTCTCCCACATTTGCTGGGCACCTAAAATAGACATTAATTTTGAATTTTTTTTTCTCTGAAAGCCTTGCACCTCATTAAAGACTCGACACTAGTCCAAAATCGTGCAAATGCAATGCTATGCATGAAGTGCAACTATGATAATTGTTTAAACAATAAATTGTAATATAATTCTCTCAATGATAGCCAAAACATTAATTAAATAATATGTAACCATATTACCAAAATCCACAACTATTATCATCATCCATAACTTAGTATTTCCAAACATTTCTCAAATCATATAGCGATTCTGGTTTAGACCCAACCGCGTTGATATTTTGGATCCAGGTTCCATTGTCTTATATGGTTGTTCATGTCTTGTTTCTCCTTATTTATCATTGAGTTTGGTTATAGGAGTGTCTTAGTTGCATTTGGAACAGGTTAGTAGCTTCTTTTTCGAAATTGTTGTTGCCCAAAATTTTGCTTCTTCGCTCGAGTAGTGATTCCTGCGCTCAAGCGGTCTTTGTGAATTTCTAGTACTTTTGCAGGTTTGCAGAGATATTGGAAGATGACATTCTTTGCTCGAGCGGTCTTTCTTGCGCTCGAGCAATGGTCCTTTGTCTGTAAAACTTCTGAAAGTTGGTATTCTTTGCTCGAGCGGCCACTTTGTGCACTCAAGTAATCCCACTTATTGTGTCTAGTCGCTCAAGTGACACTTCTTGCACTCGAACGGTCCACGCGTATATCAGTTTGTAAAAATCACTTTTCGAGTCACTTTTTCATTTCTCTCTCTCTAAACATTCTAAAATCCTAGATCTAGAGCTTCTCTCTCTAAAACTCACATTCTCTCTACAAATACACCTAGATCCATTAGTTTCTCCACCCTAGTCCCTTTGATAAAAAGGTAGAGCACATCGAGAGCTTCCTCTTAATCAGAACAAAGTTGATTTTTGGCGTCTTTGAGGTTCCTTCACTCTCTCTCTCGTCTTTTAAGCTTGAGGTAGGGATTTCTCCGCACTTTCTTATGATTTTTAACCTAGCTATTTGTTTTTATAAAACAACATTGTGAAAAGGGGGATTTTTGAACAATCTAGGGTTTTGACTTGAAATCAAAAAGAGGGGTTTTCAAATGGGTTGTTGGAAATGTATCTATTGTTGAGTTATAATGAAATGATGGATTTTTATCTTTGAAATTGATTTATAAAGGAAAGGGGATTTTACCCTAAGAATATCAAATGTTGATTTTGCAATGATAAATGAAATTGATGTTGGAAATATGGAATTGGATTGATGTTGATGAGGATGGCAGCGTTGGATATGTATTATCTCTCTCATCTTGAGATTTTTGGAAAGTTTATCTTTATGGAAATTATTTATCTATTTAAAGATATCTGTTTTGGGCTATCGGTGGAGGATAGCTATGATTGTTGTACAAATTACATGAGAATTAGGTGAATTGGAACTAATTTCTCATCTATTTGCATTGAACATTGTTGCATCTTTAACACATTAAAAATGTATATTGTTTTGAGAAAAAATGGTGAATAGTTGGTAAATCTGGTTAGGGGGTGTGGTTACAATATTAAGTTGGCCTGTGTGTCCTTGGTGAAAGACCAGAAACCCGCGTGGATAGCTGTCGAGCTTTCCGATTAATACTGGTAAAAATGACAAATTGGTAGTACTTGTATAATCTACTTGCAGATACGTACCTAGAGACTCACAGTGTTGTACTCACCGCTCTATTTTCTATTATAAAGGAAATGGTTTTATAAATTGTGTCATAAACTTGGTATTGCATGGTTTTGGAAAGAGATATAAAATGTTTTCGGCATGAGCATTGTATATGCATTCACCTTATATCTTTGTTAAGATTCATAAACTGTGTTGTAGTATCTCTACTGGGCTTTGGCTCACCTTATGTGGGAAAACCATTTTCAGGTGTTGATGATATGCCTCCACCAAGGCAATAGCTTAGGAGGACTTAGAGCTGAAGGGTTCTTTTTGTGTATTGTTGTATTTATTTTGTACAAGCCAAGGGCTTTAACTGTATTGGATTTAAATCCATTTTTTGTTGTAACCAAACGTTGTCTTGGAAAGATGTAAGCCTTTAGGGGCATTTATTATTTGTTTAACCTTTATTTCACATCTTCAACTTATGGCACATGCAATAGATTCAGGGTTAGGACCTATGAATGTATAACTACATGTGACATCTTTTGTACGCTCTGATTATTTGAAATGAAAAGGAAGTTGTATTCAGAATGGTATTGTTAGTTATTATTATTTTTGATGGTTTTATTGTAATTATTTTGGGGTGTTACAACTTGGTATCAGAGCTACCGGGTTTGAATACATTGGGATCATGGGATGTGGTTATTACCACAATAGGTTCTCTCGTTAGTTAACATTAGAAGTAAACCTAGTAAGCTATGTGATAACATGCTTATGTGACTAAGTGGGTATGGAATTTAATTTCTAAGATATTGATTGGGTGTACGGGTTTCTAGAAGTCCTAGAACTCTAATAGCGCCGCGGGACAATCATTATCTAGAAAGGAAGTTTGTATGTGTTTATGTGATTATGTGCTTATATGGAGTGAATTATCTGTTGTTCACCACATTAGGACGCGAGTGAGTTACCTTCGGCACATTTGTAAATGTGCTAATCTCTCGTGTTACTTTCATTAGAATGTCAGGACGTAGACGTGGTGGTAGTAGGCGAGGCAGGCCTAGATGGCATGAGGTGCCATTTCCGTATGAAATTCCGGCATAAGAGGAAGGAGTTGGTCAGGTCAATGTGGCCAAACCAATTGGTCAGCAAGCCATGGGCACTTTGGCCTGTGAAATGATGGGAGCTTTGCGGGAATCAATGGACATTCTCAGAGCTAAGAATCAAGTCCAGGCCCATGTTGCTGAGACAGGGTCGTCGTTCTTAAAGAGAGAGTTCTTCCGGTCGAATCCGGATGAGTTTTTAGGAGATCCGAAAGAGCCTTTCAAAGCGGATGAATGGCTCGAGTAGATGGTGAAGACGTTTGAGATACTTGGTATTGAGGATGATGGGTTGAGAGTGACCTTGGCATCTTTCCAATTGAAGGGAGATGTGGGTCAATGGCAGAAGTATGTACGTAGGCGCACTGGAAAGACTTGGAGGCCTTTGTCAGCGCCTTCCAGGAAAAGTTTTTGCCTCCCACAGCTAGGAAGAAGTTGATAGAGCAGTTTTTGAAACTCAAGCAGCTTAACACACCGGTGGCCAAGTTTAAGGTAGCTTTTACTAGCCTCTCTAGATTTGCACCGAAACTTAAGGCAATGGAGGAACGCTGTTATATTGAGTTTGAAAAGAGGTTGAGGACCAGGCTTCTTTTGAAAGTGGTTGGGTCTATGAATAGGGACTACAGACACCTTATGGAGGCGACAGCTCATCTTGAGACTGTGGTTCAAATAGAGGAAGAACAGATGACAGGCTCTAGGCATAGGAGTCAGTAGGTTCAGGGGGAGACTCAGGACAGTGAGAGGTAGATGGGTTCCATCCCACAGTAGTCTTAGGGAGCTTAGTCCAAGTCCACTTTTCCTATACCAAATTTAGGGTCAGGGAGAAGTGGTCAGGGAGGGATCACTCGTTTCAAGTGTGGCCAGTTAGGTCACAAGTCCATAGTTTGCCCACAGAAAGTTGGAGGGCAACAATCTGCGGCGTCTGCGGCTCGTTCTCAGAGCCAAAGTCAAGGGAGAGGGCAACCGCCTACTTGTTATCATTGTGGATAGTCAGGGCACGTGAGGAGCTTTTGCCCTCAGTGGGGTAGCATATCTGGTGCATTTGGTCAAAGGCAGACACAGAGCCATTAGCCTACATCTTCAGCAGAGGCCTTGAAGGCCAATCAGGGAGCCTTTTCGGCTCAGTCAGTGTATCAGACTTATGCTCTGAGGGGTAAACAAGTATAGCAGAGGCCTACAGGGTGTGTATATGTTGTTAACATGGCAGATTTAGTGCCAGCCCCTTCAGTAGTGAGAGGTAACTTCTTGTTGTGTAATTCTATTACCAATGTGTTGATTGATACGGATGCATCCCATTATTTTATCTCGTCTGCATTTGCATCGGCATTGGGGTTAGAAGTGCTCAGTTAACATCTCCACTTAGGGTAGAGTCGCTAGTTGGTGGTGACATTGTGTTAGAGCAGGGATGTCGGGGTTGTATGATAGAGGTCGCCGGTCACCGACTTCCTTTTGCATTTGTATTGACTAATATGTTGGGTTTCGATGTTATATTAGGTATGGATTGGTTGTCATCTATCGGGTTGTTATAGATTGTTACCGTTAGAGGGTTACTGTATGTACCTCGAGTAGTGATTGTTTTTATTTCTTGGGGGACATAGTTGATAAAGCTTGTTACAAGTGTGTGATCCGCGTGGTCGAGGCGAACTTAGCCTCCTTCTTGCCACATTCTTGGGTGCTGAGAGTGATATGGTCCTAGTTGAGTTACTGAGGGTAGTTTGTGAATACTCGGACGTCTTTCCCGCAGAATCTCACTAGTTTACCACCACACCGTGAGATTGAGTTCTCTATTAATTTAGTGCCTGGCACGACATTGATTTTTATGGCATCGTATAGATTTGCACTCGCCGAGTTGAGTGAGTTGAAGATTCAACTCCAAGAATTGTTAGATAGGGGTTTTATTCACCCTAGTACTTTGCCTTGGAGAGCACCAGCTCTCTTTGCCAAGAAGAAAGATAGTGCTTTGCGACTTTGTATTGACTACCGGAAGTTGAACTGAGTAACTGTTAAGAACAAGTACTCACTACCTTGTATAGATGATTTGTTTGACCAGTTGAAAGGGGTCTTGCTGCTTTTCTAAGATAGACATGAGATCATGTCATCACCGGTTGAGAGTGAGGGAGGAGGATATCCAAAAAACGGCATTCCATACGCAGTATGGCCATTATGAGTTCCTAGTGATGCCTTTTGGGTTAACCAACCGACCTTATTTATGGATTTGATGAATCAGATCTTTCGTGAATTCTTAGACCATTTTGTGGTTGTCTTTGTTGACGACATCTTGATTTACTCATCTTCTGAGGAGGAACACGAGGAACACTTGCGAGTTGTGCTTGAGTTTCTTAGAGCCCACAAATTGAATGCTAAGTTCGGGAAGTGTAAATTATGGTTGAAAGAAGTTAAGTTCTTAGTCCATGTGGTATTCAGGGAAGGAGTGATTGCAGATTCTTCAAAAATAGAAGTAGTACAAGATTAGAAACTACCTAAGAATGCATTTGAGATTCGTAGTTTTTTGGGGTTGTCTGGGCATTACCGTCGATTTGTGAAAGATTTCTCTAGATTAGCCTCACCTTTGACTAGACTGACGATGAAGGGAATTAAGTTTATGTGGAGTGAGATTTGTGAAAAGTCGTTCTAAGAACTTAAGGTTAGACTTACCACTGCTCCAATGTTGATTATTCCAGAGAGGGGTTGGGGCTATTCTGTATATTGTGTTGTATCTCGGAAAGGTTTGGGTTGTGTCCTGATGCAAGAATGGAAGGTAGTAGCATATGGCTCATGTAAGTTAAAACACACGAGAGAAACTATCCTACTCATGACCTAGAGTTAGCAGCAGTGATCTTTGCCTTGAAGATTTGGAGGCATTACTTGTACGGTGAGAGGTTTGAGGTATTCTCCGATCATGAGAGTTTGAAGTACCTGTTTTCACAAAAAGATTTGAATCTGAGGCACAGAAGGTGGATGGAATTTATGGAGAACTATGATTTTGAGTTGCACTATCATCTGGGGAAAGCCAACGTAGTGGCTGATGCCTTGAGTAGGAAATCTATTAGTAGCGTAGTTAGTATTGCCATCTGGGAATGGGAGATGTTGGGCGCTTTGGGCGAGTTTGACTTGCATCTTGGTGAGTCTGAGGAGTCAGTAGCCTTGTTTATCATAGTTGCACAACCTACACTTATGAGCCGAGTTATAGAAGCCCAACATGGTGATATTGACATAGAAACCCTTTGGGAGAAGATATCTAGTGGGAAGATACAGAAGGGCTTGAACGTGTATTCTGACTGGAGTATTAGATACCTTGACCATCTTTTCGTGCCGGAGTCTTGTAAAGAGAAGGTACTTTGAGAGTTTCACCACTCACACCTTACGGTGCATCTAAGAGGCACAAAGATGTATCACGACCTTAGTAGCCAGTTTTGATGGAAAGGGATGAAGAAGGATGTACTCGTGTTTGTATTGAGGTGCCTTATTTGTCAACAAGTGAAGGTCGAACATAAGAGGCCAGCGGGTTTGTTACAACCCTTGCCTATAGCCAAGTGGAAGTGGGAACATGTCACGATGAATTTTGTTATGGGTCTTCCGAGAACTCAACGGGGTAATGATGCCATTTGGGTGATAGTTGATCTGTTAACTAAGTCAGCGCACTTTATATCTATGCGCACGAGTGACTCGGTAGATTATCTTGCCGATCTTTACGTTAGGGACATTATTTGACTTCATGGGGTCCCTGTGACTATTGTTTCGGATAGAGATCCACGTTTCACGGTTGTGGCAGAGCTTACAGAATGCTTTGGGCACTAGATTGACTTTTAGTACCGCCTATTATCCTCGGACTGATGGGCAGTCAGAGCGTACCATTCAGATCCTAGAAGATATCCTTCGGGGTTGTGTTCTCGACTTTAAGGGGTTGTGGAAGAAGCATTTGCCTTTAGTGGAGTTTGCCTATAACAATAGTTTCCAATCGAGTATTGGTATGGCACCATTTGAGGCCTTGTATGGCCGACGTTGTAGATCTCCTATGTGTTGGGCCGAGGTGGGTGATGCACCTATGATAGGTCCTGAGTTAGTCTGGGAAACGACGGAGAAGGTTGCACTTATTCATAAGAGGTTGGTTACGGTTCAGAGTCTTCAGAAGAGCTATGCCAACCGTAGGAGGAAACCGTTGTCATTTGAGGTAAGAGATCATGTCTTCTTGAAAATATCATCTAGACGGGGTTTGATGAGGTTTGGGAAGAGTGGAAAGTTGTCTCCTAGATTTATTGGGCCTTTTGAGATTTTTGAGCGTATTGGAGAGGTAACTTATCGTTTGGCTTTGCTGCTACAGCTTTCCAGGTTCATGATGTGTTTCATATCTGTATGCTCCAGAAGTATGAGTCAGATCCATCACCCATGTTGGATTGGACTGAGTTAGAGGTAGATGAGGATGTCTCGTATGAGGAAAGACCGGATAGAGTTTTAGATACTTGAGACCAAGTCTTGCATGGCAAGACAATTCCTTTGGTAAAGGTGTTGTGAAGACATCACCGGATTGAGGAAGTAATTGGAAGTATGAGTTGGAAGTCCGTGAGAAGTATCTAGACCTATTTGTTGATGTTTGAACATGTATTGAAAATTTCGTTATGTTAATGTAATATAAACATTGTATATGTTTTGGAAATAAGAATTGTTTATTCAGTATCGAGAACTTGTTTATCATTGTTATGAGAATGAATGACCAGTGGATAGGTCATGGTCATGAATTTGAATTGCCATCATTGTTGTAATTGGTATAAACACAGTTTTGTTATCTGATTTTAAATTTTGGAGACAAAATTCCTTTGGGGGGGGAGAGGTTATAGCGATTCTGGTTTAGACCCGACCTATTGATGTTTTGGATCTGGGTTTCATTGTCTTATATGGTTGTTCATGTCTTGTTTTTCCTTATTCCTCATTGAATTTGGATATGGGAGTGTCTTGGTTGCGTTTGGAAAAGGTTGGTAGCTTGTTTTTCAAAACTGTTGTTGCCTAGAATTTTGCCTCTTCACTCGAGCGGTGATTCCTGTGCTTGAGCGGTCTTTGTGAACTTCCAATACTTTTGCAGGTCTGCAGAGATACTGGGAGATGGCATTCTTCGCTCGAGCGGTCTTTCTTGAACTCCAGCGATGGTCCTCTATCTGTAAAACTTCTGAGAGTTAGTATTCTTCACTCGAGCAGTCACTTTGTTCCTTCAAGCGGTCTGCTCGTATATCAGTTCGTAAAAATCACTTTTTGAGTCACTTTTTCATTTCTCTCTCTCTCTCTCTCTAAACATTCTAAAAACCCTAGATCTAGAGCTTCTCTCCCTAATACTCACATTCTCTCTACAAATACACCTAGATCCACTGGTTTCTTCACCCTAATCCCTTTGATAAAAAGGTATAGCACACCGAGAGCGTCCTCTTAATCGGAACAAAGTTGATTTTCGGCATCTTTGAGGTTCCTCCACTCTCTCTCTCGTCTTCTAAGCTTGAGGGAGGAATTTCTCCGCACTTTCTTATGATTTTTAACTTAGCTATTTGTTTTTATAAAACAACATTGTGAAAAAGGAGATTTTTGAACAATCTAGGGTTTTGGCTTGAAATGAAAAAGAGGGGTTTTCAAGTGGGTTATTGGAAATGATTAAAGAAATGTATCTATTGTTGAGTTATAATGAAATGATGATTTTTATCTTTGAAATTGATTTATAAAGGAAAGGGGATTTTGCCCTAAGAATATCAAATGTTGATTTTGTAATGATAAATGGAATTGATGTTGGAAATGTGGAATTGGATTGATATTGATGAGGATGGCAGAGTTAGATATGTATTATCACTCCCATCTTGAGATTTTCGAAAAGTTTATTTTTATGGAAATTATTTATCTGTTTAGAGATATCTGTTTTGGGCTATCAATGGAGGATAACTATGATTTTTGTAGAAATTGCATGAGAATTAGGTGAATTGGAACTAATTTCTTATCCTTTTGTATTGAACATTTTCGCATCTTTAACACAGTGAAAATGTATGTTGTTTTGAGAAAAATGGTTAAATAATTGGCGAATCTGGGTAGGGGGTGTGGTTACGATATTAAGTTGGTCTGTGTATCCTTGGTGAAAGACCAAAAACCTGAGCAGATAGGTGTCGAGCCTTCCGATTAATACCGGTAAAAATGACCAATTGGTAGTACTTGTATAGTCTACTAGCAAACACGTACCTAGAGACTCACAATGTTGTACTCACCACCTTATTTTCTATTGTAAAGGAAATGGTTTAATAAATTGTGTTATAAACTTGGCATTGCATGGTTTCGGAAAAAAGATGTAAAATGTTTTCGGCACGAGCATTGCATATGTATTCACCTTATATCTTTGTTAAGATTCATGAACTGTGTTATAGTATCTCCACTGGGCTTTGGCTCACCCTATGTGGGAAAACCATTTTCAGGTGTTGATGATATGCCTCTGCCAAGGCAATAACTTGGGAGGACTTGAAGCTGAAGGGTTCTTTTTGTGTATTGTTGTATTTATTTTGTACAAGCCAAGGGCTTTAACTGTATTGGATTTAAATCCATTTTTTGTTGTAATCAAGCATTGTCTTGAAAAGATATAAGCCTTTAGTACATTTATTATTTGTTTAACCTTTATTTCACATCTTCAACTTATGGCACATGCTATAGATTTAGGGTTAGGACCTGTGAATGTATAATTACATGTGACATCTTTTGTACACTCTGATTATATAAAGGATGTTGTATTCAGAATGGTATTGTAATTTATTAATATTGTGGATGGCTTTATTGTAATTATTTCGGGGCGTTACAAATCATTAACATCAACCTCTTCTATTCTTCATCTCAACTCTTTATCACTTCCCATTGACGAAACATAATTATTTCCATTTCAAAGTTCTCAGCTCTTTTCAATCCAGTAGAAATTTTCAATATAAATATGAAGATTTATTTATTTAACAATTCTTTGAGTTTCCTAAACACTCATAACTCTAGTTTCATAATAACCATCAATTTATTTCAATACCTTCTTTTAAATTAACATTTCCAACTTAGGGTTTTTACAAAAAATTTGGCAATTTTCATGATATCTTTCAACAAATCTCAAAATCATCAATTTCTGACACATAAATGTATAGATCTAAAAGATTATCTCTAAACTTGAGTAAAACCCCCCTTATGTTTCACAAACATTTTCAAATCAAAACCATTTTAGTTGAATCATCATGATCTAAACCAAATTCATACACAATCACTTCAAAACATAGATATACGAAGCTAAGAGAACTTCTACCTCAAAGAAGAGAGAGAAAGGTTGAAGACCTACGAGTTGACTATGATAAAAACACGATCAAATTGATCCCTAACTTTTATCCTCAAGGACTAGGGGTAGATCTTGTTTCTAGATAGATGAAACCCAAGCTTGAAGCTTCGAAATGGAGGTATGTGAGAGAGAGAGAGAGAGAGAGAGAGAGGTGAAAGATTGAGAAAAGAATGAGAAAAATGAGGAAAATGAGGGAGTGTTTATTTATAGTGGAGGGATATAATAGGTTGTGGAGCCTAAGAATATACAAAATACAAAGTCAAAAATCCCAAAAAGGGGGGTTCAAAACGTAGCTGAGCGTGTTTGGTTTTCTATCAAGTGATGACACCTTGAAGAGAGGTGTCGACACCCGCATATGAGGCAGCAAATGGATGAGTTCAAAACAGGCAGGGTGTCGACCCGGGACTACCTTGGTGTCAACCCCCAAAAGCAGAATGCACTAGGTTTTTTTTTCTAATTTTTTTCTTGTCCGACGATGTCTACACCCAGAATGAGTGATGTCAACACTAAGAAGTAGAATGTTACACCAGAACTAACAGAGCTGCTGGTGTCGACCCTAGGCCATCTCGATGTCGACACTTCAAAGCAAAATGTTGAGAAACAAAGGAGGAAAAGCAAGTGTTGACACCTAGAAGCTCAGTGTCGACACGAGAACAAAATTTTAAGGTTCTAAAGTATAATTCCGCCAAGTCCAAATGTAATTAAACATTCTAATCAATGTGTAGATTAATTTTTTTACACTTAACCAACACCAAGATACATCAATCCAAGGATTTTAAATAACAAAATAATGAAATTAAATTCATTCTATCGGACTTATAAGGTACATGTGTTACAAATTGGGATCGAAGTACTTGAAAGCAGATTTTCTAATAAATTTCTCTTTAATAATTACAAATTTATTGAAAATTTTATAGCTTTTATTATTAATGTTAACAAAATTTATCATTAATGTATAATTATTTTTTTAAAAATATACTAACTTTTTTATTTTATAAAAATGATGTCAACGGTTGGGACTAGAAGAGAGCAATCCCATCCTTTTTGTAGTTTTGCCCATATTAGAAGACTTTTATGCAACTTTGGATATTATATATAAAGGTTTGTTGCGTTGCCACACACCTAGGGCTGTAAATGAACAAATCCGTTTGTGAATAGGCTCGAGTTTGACTTGGTAAGGGCTCGTTCAAACTCCATTTGTTAAATTTTTATTGAGTTCGAGCTTGAGCTCGAGCTCATTAAATTCTTAATAAACAAGTCCAAACATATTACAGCCGACTTGTTTAACATTTATTTAAATAATATAAAAATATGTATGAAAAATAAGATAAATATATTATTTATATATATTTAAATAATTTAAATAATAACTAAATTTATGTATATGTAAATAATAGTTAATTATAGATAATACATTTATATAATAGTGGTGGTAGTATATATTATTATTTTGAAAAGATATTGACTTTTCTTTTCGTATGTTTATATATATTGTATATATCATTGTATAATCAAAATTTTAATTATAACTTTAGTTTCATATGCAAGTATGAATTTATAATTTGTTTGTGTAGGGTTATCTATACATAATGGATTAATGGATTCAATACATACCTATATGAACACGAAATAATCGTCAGTTGTATAATCCTATTAATCAATCTTGCTCCCCTCCAAACGTCATCGTAATACCTGTAATCACAAACATAAGTGTAGACACCCCATTTTTGACCGACCTTAAGACTCAGATGTTGTCGTTTGTGCAGGCGATGATTGCGCATGTTTGCGCTCGTTTGGAATCCCCGGGGATTTTCAGCTGCGCGCCTTGCGCCTGAGTCTCTGAACTCTCTTGGTTTTGTTCTTGTTTTAAGCCAAACCTTGGTGCCCCTTTTGCCTAGAGGGAGAAGTAGGGGTGTAGACCACTTTTCTCCCCTGCCAGCCAATTTTCTCCCCTGTAGACCACTTTTGGTGGTCGGTCAGCTAGGGTTGGTGGTCGGTTGACCACCTCAAGTGGTCTGCAGCATGCTGCCACCTTCTCCTCTCTTGGGAGGCCCCCTTTTTGCCTTGTCGACCACATATTTTCTCTGTTGACCAACTTAGGTGGTCGGTCGACTAGGTTGGGTGGTCGGTCGACCACTTTGAGTGGTCGGCAGCCATTTTTCACTTTCTGCAGATATTTTTGGTGCCAGCTGTTGGGCACAGACTGCATCCTCCATACACGTGTATGGAGGGATTGCACCAAGCTTCTAGCTTGTCCAACAAGCTTGAGGCTTGGAATTCTATAAGAAGGAGTTGTCTCTCCCTTTCTAGGGTTCAGAATTTTGAAGGGCAAAAACTCTCCCTCTCTCTCTAGAATTCTCCCTCTCTCTCTCTCTCTCTCTCCATATTTGTGCCTTAAAGGGTTGTTTCTTTATACTTTTTCGGACAAACACCTACTCAAGCACCTTTATTTTGTTGCTAAGATACTTAGGAGCCTTATTTGAGTGGTTTTGACCTGATTTTGCCTCAGAAGTGGCTGGTTTTGAAGTTGTGCTTCAAGGGTGAGTAATAGCCTCTTTAAAGCTTTATTTTCATTGCTTATTTAGCCACCTTTGCATACTATTTTAGGCTTTGTTTTCAACTATAAAAACCTTTGTTTTAAAGTGTTTAAAAAGGTTGTTTGAGGCTTTGTTTGAGTTAGGGGTGGTTTACCCCCTTTGGTGGCTTGCTTTGCTTTGCTTTGCTTTGCTTTGTGCCATCTTTTAAGGCCTTTGGGACCATCTCTTTTTGGCCTTCCCACCACTGAAACTCAGAGGAATTTCAGTGGTGGAAAGGTGGTTTTGAGGTCCCAAATAGGTGGGGGTGGTCTCATTTCCTCTTCTCTTGTTTGCATGTGTTGATGGCCCATCAAAAGAGTATGTGTTTCTACTTCTTAAAGGCTTTCTTTAGGCTCATTTTTGTGACTTTTCAGACCTTCCATAACTCTTTTTTGGGCTGTCTTGGTCACCTCTTGCATGCTTCTTGTACTTGTAGTGTAATCCTACTTGTAGCCTTGCAAAGTAGCATGTCTTTGTGCCTTGAATTGGCTCCATTTAAGCATGTTTTTGGCCATTATTTTCCATGTCATAACTCTGTTTTGGGTTGGTTTGGTTGCTTCTTGCATGCTTCTTGTACTTGTAGTGTAATCCTACTTGTAGCCTTGCAAAGTAACATGTCTTTGTGCCTTGAATTGGCTCCATTTCAGCATGTTTTTGGCCATTATTTGCCATGTCATAACTCTGTTTTGGGTTGGTTTGGTTACCTCTTGCATGCTTCTTGTACTTGTAGTGTAATCCTACTTATAGCCTTGCAAAGTAGCATGTCTTTGTGCCTTGAATTGGCTTCATTTCAGCATGTTTTTGGCCATTATTTGCCATGTCATAACTCTGTTTTGGGTTGGTTTGATTGCCTCTTGCATGCTCCTTGCACTTGTAGGGCAATTTTGTTCACTAGCCTAGTGTATTCGGTGTTTTAGCCTATTGATCTAGCATGTGTATGCTCTGCTCCAACACATTTTTGGCTATGTTTTGACCTGCCTTAGGACTATTTTGAGTGATCTTGGTCCTTTGGGGCTTGCTTGATATGGCTATGGTGCAAGTGCCTTAGCTAATCTTGAGTTTTGCGCACCTTAGCATGCTATATTTGTGATGGTTGCATGTTTTGGCATCATTTAGCATGTAATTTCAGAGCATATACATGTGTCATGTTCTCACTTCTTTCACTTCTTGAGAGCTTTTGAGAGTTGTGTTTTTGTGCCTTATTTGTGAGCTACCAAAGGAGCATGATTTTCTACTCCTTTGAGCCTTAGTTTGAGCATTGTTTTGTCACTGATTTTCCATGATATAGCTCTGTTTTGGGCTGGTTTGGTTGTTTGTGCATAGTATTGCATAGTCCTAGTGTTGTGCACCTCACTTGCTTTAATGCCTTAGCTTCTAAACATGCCATGCATGCATTGCTTACATGATAGAGCCTTGTGCATGCCACTCTAGCATTGATAGATAAGCATGTTGTTTGCATGTGTGTTGCATTGCATTGTGTTTGGATCGGACGTTAATCCAAACACGAGAAACAAGGGGCGTTTCATACTTGAAGTGATGAAACGCACCTTATTTCTTGGTCACCATCCCCCTTGATTGTGCATGATAGGGTGGAGGCCTTTCGAGTCTTATGTGTGCATTCATTGAGTTTTGCGCAAGCTTGATCCTTCGGCCACCATGCATTGAAAATGCTTGGTTGTTGGCTCGAGAGTCAAGTGCCATACTCCTTTGAGCTTGAGATATGATAAGGAGTGTAGAAGTGCATATATTTCCTTGCAAATACACTGTCTTGCCTCTGTATGTGCTCTGTTGCAGCAACAGGAGGAATTTCAGCCCTCAAGGTGTTCTTGAGATCAGAAAGAAGCGATATGGAAATCGGCGTAATTTTCAGAGGTTCAAAAGAGTGCAAACAGAGGCGTCTTGAGGCAAGGCGGTGGATTTCCGGGAGGACGCAACTGAGCATGCATATCTCCCTCGCCCGCGAGGCCATTTATCGCTTTTGTTAGCTAGTTGTAGTTAATTACCTGTGCTGTAATTAATTTAGCTTAGTGCTGTGTAATATTCTAATTAGCTTAGATTAGCTAGTTATTCAATTTGGTTTGTAATAATTAATTAGCTAGAATAGTTAGTTAATTAGTTGGTTTGTAATAGTTAGCTTAATTAGCGTAGCTAGTTAGCTTTCATTTTATTTGGACCCTCCGTTGAGAGGGCAAATGTTGTAATAAGTGTGTGTGTGTGTGTGAATGTCTTCCAATCCCACGTCTTTCTCCCTTTTACTTATCCGCTTTCGATGGTTAGTTCAGGACATATTTCAATTAGCATACCTTATGCTTTGCATGTTTGCATCCATTTATTTGTATTGCATGCACCGGGCTCGGCGCATCATTCAAACTGCATCGTATTTCAATACACTTACTTGAATACGTGTTTCAAAGCATGTTATCAAGTGTTGCATTCATATGCCATTTTAGATAGCTGAGCCTATTTAGTTGCATTTTTGCATGTGTTGCATTAGGCATTTTAACATAGCTAGGATCATGCATGATTTCTAACTAGTTTTCTGTTTTGGCTTGGAGTACACTGTAAGTGTTTCATTTTAGCATCCTTGCATGTGTGTAAGTGACTGCCATGATAGCATGCTTGCCATGAGGCTATTTGTTTAATTGATTAACTGCATGAATGCCTGTGGATGAAGGCTTCATTGCTTGAATTGGAACAATTCATCGAAATGTGCATTTTAAAGCCCACTTGTTTGTGGCAAATCATGTTTTAAGCCCACTTGAGGATGGCAAATCCGCGCTTTAGCCTACTTGAGGGTAGCAATTCCAAACTATTTTCGAAAAACAAACATGAGATGTTTTGTTCCAAATTGAGTGATTTAGTCTATACTTGTCTGCTGTGCACATCACATAGTAAAGATAGATAATAACCGGAATAAGAACACATGTGTTTTCAAAAACAACATATCATGTTAGTAGAGGCCGATCGTTTGATCGGGCGAGCGGGGGTGCTCTTTTCAGGACCTTCCCCTCTCGTACCCAAGTTCTCGAGCCGAGACAACTTTGGTGATGACGGACACGTGGCCTTAGGCACGAGTCAGGGTTTCCTAAATTTCCCAAAAACAAAACATTTAGGTGGTGACTCTGTAATCTGGCAAAGCAGTCCATGTTTGGCACTTCTTGATTAAAATGGATTTTCCAAAACGATTTACCGGATTTGGACTCTTTGGTGATTTATCAGTCTTACATTGCACTTTGTGAAATTAGATTCAGAACCGTGACAGGAGTCCGAACTGTAGTAGCTAAGAACCAAATCCGCACCATCTCCGAAAAGGGGGGCGCGCGGAGGAAGTTCGGGCAGTCTACAATGAGCTAGTTGGCTGGTGTGTACCAGAAACTCCTCCGATGCCTAAGTCAGCAAATAGACTATGACATCGCCTGAGGGGTACCTATGCTCGTTAAACAATTCGGACCTTTAATTTCTTTGATCTAGTCTTACAAGTGCAATGTTAAATATAGATGAGAGTCCAAATTCGACAATTTTTACAGAAAATCCATTTCATTGCAAAACCTTTGCCATAAATGGACTGCATCATCAGATCTCAAAGTCGCCACCTAATATTTTGGAAAAATTAGAAAATCCGTAACTCGTGCCAAGGCCACTGTTCGTCGTAACCAAAGATGTCTCGATTCGGAACCTTAGGTATGAGAGGGAAAGGTCTTTAATTGAGCACCTCCACTCATCCGATCAAAGATCAACCTCTACTAAACCATGATATGAGTTTTATTTACTTTATATGTTCATATTCTGATTTATTTAATAAATACTAAAATTTACTATGTGAAGCAAACAAATATAGACTATGTCATTCATTTTGTAACACTTTATTTTCATGCATTTTGAAAGAGTTTTGAAGATGTACAACTCAAAGAAATTGAGTTTACAAACATAAAAATCAACATCATTCCAAATTAGGCGGCACTAACTTCTTCCACCGGCATTCATAAAATTATATCAAATAAGCAAATAGCCTCACGGTAGAACACTAAACATAGTAAGGAAAACACACACAAGAAAGATGCAAAGCATAAAAATTTATATATTTACCGACGTCCCGCGAACAGCTACAAAATAAAGTTAGTAAAACATGCAGATTTTATATACAAAATCCTAATGCAATTCACTCATGAAATGTAACTAAAGATTCGACTTTTAATATATGACATGTGAATCATCTAAAGAACATGGATAGCACACATAATCACATAAGAATCGATTAAATCCATAAATGCAAATTTAGGCGAATAAAGATGCATGGAACATGGATGCAAAGTATAGATATGATAAAAAGCAAAATATGATGCTTATTTACAAATAAGAAAAGCAAGTAAAAGAACGGGATAGAAAGAAGCGACGCGGGAAATTATTACGACACTTGAACAATTACATATCCAAAAAAGGAAGGCGAGGAGGAAAATATTACAACAAAATAAAACTTCACAAATAGTTTTTGAGAATTTTTAATGAGGTTGACTAATTTTCTCTCAAAAATTATTCTATTTTTCCAAAACTGGACCATTTCTTGGACCCAAAAAAGGAAAATTTTCAGTGCTCATAACCTGACTTACATGATTTCAAATCAAAAAATCGAACAAGCATGTTAATCTAACTCTCATATTGGTCAAAATTGTTTTAGTAGAAAGCCAAAACAAAAAAATGGTCAAAATGATGAACTAGGGGCACAGTTGAGTCAAGTGTTCCGTCTTTTCCCCGTTGTCAATGCATTTGCCAGAAAGGGCACCATACTTGCTGGAAAGGGCATCGTATTTGCCAAAAAGGGCACAACTGAAGCTAACAACAAAGGGCTGAAAGCTCTCTCATCCTCCAAGTAGCGAGGTATCAAGCTAAGTGCGAAGCACGAACTGGAATGGATCAAGATATTCCACTCCCTCATCTGGACAGGTCTGATCACATCCGAGTTGGCCAAGCGCATCGTCAACCGATGTCAGTTGCTGATCTGCTGCACATCTAGTCGCGCCGTAACCCCTCTGCGGGCGAAGCTCACTGTTCTGAGTGGAATAATGAGAATCTAGCAGAATGCTAGGGGCAAGAGCCCACAACTTCCTATTTATCCATCAACCACCCAGGGGAGGGATAAAAAAAGAAGAGAGATTGAGGAATAGAGAGATGTGCGTTGAGAGAAAAAGTGAGAAAAAGGCTTTTTCAGAGAAAAAGAGATTGAGTGCCAGAGTGATGTGAGAATCACAAATAAGAAAGTGTGGGAAATAATACCCGAAGAAACAGGTTCCTCGTGAACCGAGAGGTCTCCCACTGGTGGTACACATCTACGTGTTGAGTGTGTGTTTTGTTTCTCTTGATTCTTGTTTTGAGTCGTTTTAAGTGTCAATAGATGTGTTTAGGTTGTTTTATCTCTGTTTCCTCTTTGTTGAGTCGTGATGTGCTGTGTTCAGTCCTAGGCTCAATACCCAGTTAAGGACTCATTTCCCAATTTCAATTTCAAAAATAGATCGTTTTGTGCTCAGAATGCCGTGCCATTCTCCACATATGTACAAAACAGGATTCTTTCGTTCATAAACTACAGGGTTCAACCCAGTTCATGTGAGAACAATAAAACAAGGACCTATCTGAAGCTATATAGGTTCCGGACTGCAAAGCAAAAGAAAAGAGGGAAAATTTAGAACATCTTAGTGTGTTTCAACTCTAGCAAATTCTGAGATTGCATTCCAGGTGCATCTTGTTAGGCCTCGCCTTTCTCTGGAGTATGAGTGTATCTCGACCCCAAGCTTAAACCTGCTTCAAGTCAGAATGGCAATTAAAGCAGCAGCAGATGTTATCTCTCGCCAATATGAACAGGGTGTGCCCTTTTTGAGCTGAGTGTGTTGCAAAGTCCTCTGTGAGGTAAATCAGAGGCACCAAAGTACATATTTGATGCCCCTCTCTTGAATAGAATGTGCATTTTCATACACTTCTGTTGCATGCGTGCCGTGCATCATTATGATTCATGTGTAGAATATGCTTGCTTTCCATCATGCATAGAATATGCTTTCAATGTTGCATAGAATATGCTTGCTTTCAAGTTTGCATAGAATATGCCTGTCTGTTGCATAGAATATGCCTGCCTCATGCATAGAAAATGCACTCTTCCATACTTGCATAGAAAATGCTCGTATCTTTTGCATAGAAAATGCCCCCATACTTGCATAGAAAATGCTCATATCTTTTGCATAGAAAATGCACTCTTCCATACTTGCATAGAAAATGCTCATATCTCTTGCATAGAAAATGCATTCTTCCTCATTTGCATAGAAAATGCATTTCATCGCACCTTTTTGTGCACCTTACTTGCATAGAAAATGCATTTTATCGCACTTCTTTTGTGCACCTTCCTCGCACTATCTTGTGCACTTACACTTTGTGTCTCACTCGCGCTTTCTTGTGCATCGCACTATAATGTGCATTCTTTGGTCTGGGAGACCTTAAAATCCTGTGTTTACACTTGCGCTTTCTTGCACATCGCACTGTTTTCTGTAGTTTACACTCACGCTTTCTTGCGCATCGCACTATCTTGTGCATTTCATTTCATTACATGCTCTCATCTTGCATAGAAGATGCTTGTATCTTTTGCATTGAACTTGCATCGCGCTTTTTTGCGCACCTTACCTGCACTTGTTAGTGCATTGCATCGCGCTTTCTTGCGCACCTTTCTTGCACCTGTTAGTGCATTGCTCGCGCTATTTTGCGCACCTTTCTTGCACCTGTTAGTGCATTGCTCGCGCTTTTTTGCGCACCTTTCTTGCACCTGTTAGTGTATTGCTCGCGCTTTTTTTGCGCACCTTTCTTTCACCTGTTAGTGCATTGCTCGCACTTTTTTGCGCACCTTTCTTGCACCTGTTAGTGCATTGCTCACGCTATCTTGCGCACCTTACCCGCACTTGTTAGTGCATTGCATCGCGCTTTCTTGCGCACCTTACCTGCACTTGTTAGTGCATTGCATCGCGCTATCTTGCGCACCTTACCTGTATTTGTTAGTTCATTGCGTCGCACTGTTTTGTGCATTTAATCCACATCGCACTGTCCTGTGCCCCTGTATAGCACTGTTTTGTGCATTTACTCTTGCATCGCACTGTTTTGTGCATCTTGTTAGCACTGTCTTGTGCATTTCAACCTACTTCGCACTGCCTTGGGCACACATGTATTGCACTGTTTTGTGCATTTTATAGCACTGTCTTGTGCACTCTCCTGGTCTGGGAGACCTTAAATCCTACATCTTCATTCGCACTGTCTTGTGCACTCTCTGGTCTAGGAGACCTTAAATCCTTCAAAGGTGCAATTCCTTTGGTGTTTGTCGTGCCCGAACGACTTCCGGTGGTCTGGTATAGCCACCTGCCTGTGTTAGCGGTGAGTTCCTAAGAGATCAACTGAGACGCTGGAAACTAGAGTTCGAATGGCTGTTGCCTAGAACGCAAAGGTACGGAATTTCCGAGACTAAAGTCTGGTTTAAATACCCAGGGGTGTATCCCCGGCTTTAAATTTGTATGGAAGCCCCATAGGATGAGGTAGTGGGTATGTGCCTTAATTTTGGATACTGAACCAACCAAGTATGTCACCTTGTTGGAGAATAGGGAAAGCTGCGACCATAGCCAGGGAGAAAAGTAGTACCTGCGGTTCAACCGAGAAGAAGGGGAAGGTCCCCAGCAGCATGAGGTAGGTCATTGCCAATTGCCCCTATAAGGTACCTTCACTTTCGAACTACTACATCATCTAGTATGTCTATTGCATTGCATATAGAATCTATCTCATGTATTTACTGCATTGTCCGTTGTATCATGCATCCTTTCCATGTTAAACTTAGTCTGGCATGTGCCCGTACTGTCTTTCGTTGAAACATGGTTCTGTGATAATGTGTACGCGCCTATTCCACTAAGAGAATTGTGGTCTGAGGGTGTCGGCACCTTTTCTGTGTTAGACGTGGTCTGTTTTGTGTCTATGCCTTTTCTAGGTAGAAATGTGGTTTGGCTGCGCGCCTTATTCACTTCATCCATTGCATCGTAGTTTGTTTTGTTGCGTTTAGCATGTAGGATTACGATCTTTCCTCAACAGGTCATTCCTCGCTTATATCATGCCACCCAATTACTTGTATTTTGTGGTCTCTCT
The DNA here is from genome assembly GCA_030407325.1 of Camellia japonica. Classification (NCBI taxonomy): domain Eukaryota; kingdom Viridiplantae; phylum Streptophyta; class Magnoliopsida; order Ericales; family Theaceae; genus Camellia; species Camellia japonica. The sequence continues at coordinate 130,112,306 of JAPPVO010000031.1, forward strand.
GCGAAACACATAGTTCTGTATGTGCATGCACCTATTCCACTAAGAGAATTGTGGTTTGAGGGCTCCGGCACCTTTTCTATGTTAAACGTAGTTTGATTTTGCATCTCCATCCCTTTATGATATTTGTGTGGTTTTGCACTGCTTTTGGTCTGATGATTCGATTACATTGCACATCATTTGCATTGTTTTGTTACATTGTATGTCAATTACACTGTTTTGTAATATTGCATATCATTTGCATCCTGCCCCTGAACTACGCTGGTTTGATTCCTTACAAAGGGATACGTAGGCAGCCTGTGGGCGCAACCATTTATTTATCTGTATTTTGTTTGTTTGTCCAAGTCTTCAGTCTTGTCAAAAAATGGGTCGTCTCTGGGCTTTGAGATTCACTCACGTCATTTCATGACTTCTGAGTTCTGTCAAAGAGGGGCAACTGTAGACACCCCATTTTTGACTGCCCTTAAGACTTGGGCACTACTGATGGTTTACTCGGTGATGAAGATGTGCAGTGAAAAGGGTCGATTTCTTCGGTAAGGAGAGAGTCAAATCCCAACTTCATACCCCTTTTTTGGACCAAAACTATCTTGATCAAAAGATTTTGAGACCTTAAAACCCTCTCTTTTAAAATATTTTTGAAATAAAGTTCCTACTTGTGTTGTTTGAGTGATTTGGCATCATTTCATACATGATTTCAATGCATATAGTGTTGTCACACTTTCATGTTTGTCACTTCTTAATCATGTTTGAGGGTTGTGCTCTTATGCTTAGTTGATAGGCCATTGCATGAGCATCACCATCTTGCCTTCCATGCCATCATTTCATAGCATTCTGGCCACTGTTTTGGCATGATTTAGGTCTGTCTATATTCGGTTTAAGTCCATTGAGCATTGTTTTGCATGCCTCTTGTGAGATGCTCTTTCCTAGCTTTGATGCCTTAAGCTTCTAAACTTGCCATGCATGCATTGTTTGCATGGTAGAATATTGTGTATGCCATTCTCGCATTGGTAGAATAGCATGTTGTTTGCATGTTGTTGCATTGCGTTGTGTTTGCATGTGCATGCATTGCATTGTGTTTGCATGCCATTAGTGTTGATAGGTTGATCATGCTTATGTTGTGTTGCATTGTGTTTGGATAGGGTGTTAATCTAAACACGAGAAACGAGGGACGTTTCATACTTGAAGTGATGAAACGTGCCTTATTTCTCAGTCGCCGACCCTCTTGATCAAGCATGATAGAGGTTAAGGCTCTTATTTGTTATTTGTGCATTCATTGACATTGAATTGTGCAAACTTGGCTTCTCAGCTATCGTGCATTGCGATGCTCTGTTGGTGGCCCGAGAGTTGAGAGCCGCACTTCCTTGAGCTTAAGAAGTAATAGGGAGGGTGGTTGTGCATACATACCTTGCAAATACACTGCTGTGCCCCTTCTTGTTCTCTGTTGCAGCAAAAATGGAGTTAGGCAGAATTTCTGGTCAGCAAACCAGAAAAACTAGCTGGCCGACCACTTTTTCTGGTCTACAGCATGTTTAGGTGGTTTACAGGTGGTCTACAACACCATTAAGTGGTCGGTAGCCTCCCTGGAGGTTCCCATGTTGGAGTAGAAGCTATCTAGAGGTTTGTGCAGTGATCTGAAATCAAATGCAAACAGAGGCAAGTTGGGGCATAGTGATGGATTTCCAAACGAGGCGACCGAGCATGCATGCACTTCTCACCTTGAGGCTCTTGTTTTATTGCTTTGCTTAGCTAGTTAGCTATTTGGTTCTGTACTTAAGTAGTTAATGCACTTAGCTATTCATTTGTGTTTGTAATTAGTTAACTTGTTAGTTAATTAACTTCATTTTGTAATAATTAGTTTAATTAGGTTAGATTAGCTAGTTAGCTTATTATTTGGACCCTCTGTCGAGATGGCACAACTGTTGTAATAAGTGTGTGCGTGTGTGATGCATGTCTTCCAACCCCCATTTCTTTCTCCTTTTTACTTAACCGCTTTCGATGGTTAGTTTAGGGTCATTTTCAATTAGCATCCTTATGCTATGCATGCGTGCATCATTCATCTGTATTACATGCACTGGGCTCGACGCATCATACAAACTGCATTGTATTTCAATACCAATTTGAATATGTGTTATCTAGTTGCATTCACATGACATCTTAGAATAGCCGAGCCTATCTTAGTTGCATTTCTGCATATGTTGCATTAGGCAGTGTTAACATAGTTAGGATCATGCATTGATTACTAACTAGCTTCTGTTTTGGCTTGAAGTACTAGGTAAGTGTTTATGCTTTAGCATCCTTGCATGTGTGTAAATCACTACCATGATAGCATACTTGCCATGAGGCTAACTGCTTAAGTGTTTAACTGTCTGAATGCCTATGGGTGAAGGTTTGATTGCTTGAATTAGAACAACTCGATGATTGTGAGTTTTAAGCCCACTTGAAGTGGCAAAATCATGTTTTTCTAAGCCCACTTGAGGGTGGCAAAATCCGCGTCTTAGCCTACTTGCGAGTAGCACCTTCAAACCATTTTCAAACAAACAAACATGAGTTGTTTTGTTCCAATCCGCGTGATTGAGTCTATGCTGTGTGCATCACATAGTAAGTTAGCTAATAAATCAGAATAAGAACGCATGTGTTTTCAAAAACAACATATCATGTTAGTAGAGGCCGATCTTTGATCGGGCGAGCGAGGGTGCTCATTCCAGGACCTTCCCATCTCGTACCCAAGTTCCCGAGCCAAGGCAACTTTGGTGATGACGGACACGTGGCCTTAGGCACGAGTCAGGGTTTCTTAAATGTCCCAAAACAAAATATTTAGGTGGCGACTCTGAAATCTGGCAAAGCAGTCCATGTTTCGCACTTCTTGATTAAAATCGATTTTCCAAAATGATTTGCCAGATTTGGACTCTTTGGTGATTTATCAGTCTTACATTGCACTTTGTGAGATTGGATTCAAAACCGTGACAGGAGTCCGAACTGTAGTAGCTAGAACTACAATTCGGGCCCTCGCGCGCGGAGTGGAGTTCGGGCGGTCTACACTCTCAAATTAAAAGAAAAATAGAAACTTGTTATGCCTCGGAGACCACCAGAAACTGTTCTGCTCATCATCGGAAGACTGCTCTGTTTTGTCTAGAAGAAGTTGGCCGTTAGCCGATCGGCCGATTAATTAGCCAGACGGCCAATTAGGCCTGGCAAAATCTATTTTGTTGCAACACCGAAAAATAACAAACGGGGAATATGTAGGTGGCTCAACTAACCACTTCTAGTTAGATTATAACAGGTTTATAATATGAAATCAAAGCAAGAAAATTAATATAAAAAAGAAAATACAAGAAAATGAAAGAGATTGAAAATTTACCTTCCAAAGAAGTGATGAACTTCTTGATTTCCAAACTCTTTATAGGTCACCCTAAAGTGTATGAAGTATGTTCTTAATCCTCAATTCGAAAACTTGGAATTCTTGTTAGAATGGTGACTTAAATTGTTTAACAATGTGTGTAGGGGGGATTGTTTAACACCCTGATTTTCTCACTTTCAACAACAATCACTCTTCATTTGATCAAAGCTATTAGAATTTGGCTATAATGGAATTTCTTGGATGGTTTTGATATATAGAGGATGGTATAACAGTGTATATGGAAAATGAAGGTTCATAGCTCAATTTTGATCAACTCTCAATTCAAGCAAAACTTCTCTTTCTATCAATCTTTCTCTCTTCCTCAACAATCTGATGCTCCTTACATAGGCAATGGTAGAAGGCTTAGGGGAGAAAGTGGTGGGAGACAAGTGGAAGACAATGGATCATGAGGTGACAAGGATAAAGCAGTTGACCCTTGCTTTAGCTACTCCTTTTTTGAAGGGGCAAGTGCTTTTGGCAATGGAGGCTGAGTGTATATGCATTTCGTTCATAAATATATCAAAAATATCTAAGGTGTCATGTCCCATACGCATTAAACACGAATTTTGTCGAAACTGCTCGGTTCCTGGACAAATTAGCTGGTCAGCCAATTTCTTGGCTAGCCAGCCAAAATATTAGCTGGCCGATCAAAAAGTTGGCTGGTCGGCCAGTTAATTGGCTGGTCGACCAAAATATTGGCCTTGGCCTGACTATTTTGCATGAAACAGGATTTTTAATAGAATTATCATCCTTTCCTCCTATTCCCATACTATTTTTTACTCAATTTCTTGAGAAAACATTTCATTTTGAAGTTTAGAAATGAGTCTCGGAACATTAGGGAAATGCTCGGAACAAAACATAGAAAGAAAGTTTCAAAAGAGAATTTTGAACCTTTCTTAATCACTTGGCTAAAATAGGCTTAGGGTTGGGAATAAAGCTCAAATTCCATCTTTCTTATTGAGGATGTTGTGAGAAGCACATTCTTGTTTTCATCATCAGGTAATCAAAAGAAAGCGTCCAAGTCTTAGGACCGGTAATGGAGTGTCTACATAGACTAAAGAGGTAAAAGCTCTTTGAATTCAGGAATAATGATTGCAATACCTAGGATTAAGGTTTGGTTTGAGCTTTTATAGGTTCCACATGACACAATCCTAGTACGACTCTAACTCTCTTTTGTAGAGTCCTCACAAATAGTCATCACTTGTATAATCCTGTTGATCAAGCTTGCTCCTCTCCAAATGTCGTTGTAACACTTGAAATCACAAACATGAGCTAGCCGGCGAGTGTGTGCCGAAAACTCCTCCGATGCCTAAGTCAGCAGATAGACTAAAGAGGTAAAAGCTCTGTGAATTTGGGAATAATGATTGCAATACCTGGGATTAGGGTTTGGTTTGAGCTTTAATAGGTTCCGTATGGCACAATCCTAATAGGACTCTAACTTTCTTTTGTAAAGTCCTCCTAGGAATCACATTCCCAAAGGATAATGCTCACCCTTTAGCATCCTTCTCACTACAAGCCAAGTAAGATGCAAAACTCTTTGCATGGCTTCCAGCCAAGAAACTAAACTAACTTTGCTCTGCCTACCATTGACCTAGCCGTGCAACGCATAGTGCCGTGCAAACCTTGCACGGCGCACCACCATGTTGACACTGCATGACTCTCCTCCTTACTAGGTCGAAGCTTTGCTTTTAGTTGCCTTTGACTATCTCCTCACATAGCTCGGTTAAACCTTTAACCGCCACTAGGAAGTAGCTTGGTCCAAGAATGTGGGCATTTGCCAATTTGGTCAAACTTCTTTGATCGGTTTGACCGCTGTTCAGCCCTAACTCAACTACCTCCAGAACATAGCTCGGTCTACCAACACGGCCCAATATTAAGTCTACTTCCACCTAGCTCAACCCAATTAGATACACAAATTACCCTCTCAATCGCCCCTTAAACCCATATGGCATACATGATTGGGATTACTCTGTTCAACCAAGCTAAAGTACTTTATTCCATTGAGCCAATCAAGACTGCTCGGTTAAAGAAACTTGTCTAGCTTAGAGCGGTCTTTTCATTTGTACAACACGTTCTCCAACCATCCTGACATGATGTCCTTCCTAGGACACGTGGCTTACACCAATTGATCCAATGCACTGCTACAGCCGTCACGCATATCTCCCCAAATTTCAAATCATCTTGTCTTTTTGTCTTCTGTGTATATATAGTTGATACATACATACTATATCTCTCCACTGTTCACCTTTCTCTTGGCTGCAAACCCTAAAACTAGAGTTCTAACTCTTTGGATTCTAGCAGTTCAGCCCCAAATCGAAGCATTTTCCCAACAACAGCCGACTCACAATCTTCTAAGGAGCATTTTTACTGATTGGAATATGATTTTACACCTGAATCCGTAAGTTTTTTGAACTTTTTATTATCTTTTCATTAACATTCGTATTATTTTTCAAGTTCTTAGTGTTTTGACTCTGTCATCTTGCTAATCAGGCCCATAAACAACATCACGAAACCGATAATCACTTAAATCTGGATAAAATTAAGCTTGACACTGAGTTAGGTCTTCAGAGAACCCTTAAAGTTCTTTAGTTTCATTGGTAACCCGTTTCCTGGGATGAACACTAATGAACCTGGGCAAAACGATCAAAGTTCATATATTTTTTTTTATCTAAAATCACATGGGAACTGAGAAAACTCCATGTTTGCAGCACCTTTAGGGAAACCCACCAAGCTAAAACATGCAACAGCACAGCTGCACTATAGCTCCAAACTGAGCTTTAACTTAGTCTCAGCACATGACTGAGCTAAAATCTTGGCCGAACTAAACCTGGCTCGTTTTGCCTAACCAAGCTAAAACCTAGCTCGTTTGTCTAACCCAGCTAAAACCTTTCTCATTCATGTGACCGAGCTACCTCGGCTCAATGCCTCAAGTTTTTTGACCGAGTAATCCACTTTGAACTTCACTCTATACTTGGTCAGATTACACTATTGTTTTAGCTTAGTTAACACTTGAGCTTAACATACTTTATTTTCGACCATGTAGACTCCATTAGGACTGATCAAGCACACCTTCCATTTCGCCCCTTGGCTACGCCCTTTGGTCGAGTAAACGCATGCCAAGTTGTGGCCATACTAAGAAGCCAAACAAATCCTGTTAACTTATTACCTTAAGACTAGATTCCATGGGCAAGTACCACTTCATGGTGAGCTCCTTAGCGCCATCACCGAATTCTGCAAGGGCTACAATATCTCGGATGATGTATACCTTGAACTAGCCAAAGAGGGAATTTTACCCTGGGACCGGACATGATTCTACCCCTTTACCATAATATCTATTGTTGATGGAGGGCTGCGCTTCCCAGTTCAGCACCTTATAGGCGAATTCCTTAGGCAGACAAGACTTTGCCCAACACAAAGACTTGCACGATAACGACTTCTTGTGGGTCTCTGGCAACTATGAAGATGTTGAGGCCCCTGTACCAGATTGGAACATAAACCATAAAAAGAGATCAATCGATATGAGTAACACAGTGTTCTTTATTCTTGCTAGCACTATGTTCTTTATTCTTGTAAAGAACTTGTCCATTTTGCACCGAGCTAGCACTTGCTTCTTTCTTGACAGATTTGAATGTGCTGAAGAAAACTTATGCCTATGCGAATCAAGATGCTCTCTACGCTGTGCTGAGATACAAAAACAGAGATTGGACTGACCTGCTTAACTTCAAACTAACCAACCGGTACAGTGGCAAGCGGAAAATCAAGGTTACAGACTTCCTCTTAGAATCTTCACCAGAACCCAATCCTTCTTTGCCTTAAATCAACCTCATTCCCCTGATCGAAAAAGAAAACATAGCTAAGAGGAGAGCACTGAAGGCCTATATTATCGGACAAAGGTCTTCCGTGCCTACAGACACATAGGTCAAACTACAACCAACAGAGTAAAGGTGGGTGGCTATCATTGCCCTTCCAACGGCCAGGTCTGCCTAGCAAAAGGGCCCAAACCACGTCCACCAAGCAACATCTGGTGGCTGAAGAAGAGACCGAGCTACAGGGAACCGAGCAATTTAACCTAGATGTGCAGCTTGAAGAAGATGAGACCGAGCAAGCTAACCCTCCTGCCCCCTCCAGCATAGGCATCAACACTGACCTACAAGGGTTGAGTTGTGACTGCAGCTGACTCAGTCTATGTTGATAAGGACAACCAACTAGCCTTTAATTTGGCCAAAGAGATATGGTTTCTTGCTGATATGGAGAGGAACGAGCAACTGATCACTTGAAGTCATTAGATCGGCCACTAAGTCCATGGTCCAAGTAAGTCCTTTGTCCCTTTTTCCTTTCGTATTCAATTATATACTAGGTTTTCTAACCTCTATCATGTTTTACAGGCCATGTCGAAAAGTCAAGTTGTGCATTAGCACGTGTTGGACCTAAGGAAAAGCTTGAGGGCCACAATAACGGACAACGATGCCAAGGAGGCTAAATTGAAAGACTTGAAGGTGAATCTAGCCGACTTGACCACTAACCGAGATCGGTTGGCCAAGTAAGTTCACATAGCTGAGGTGAAAAAATAGAAAGCCCTAGCTGATAAGAAAAACAAGTATCTGTGTGAGTTAATGAAACTCAATGACGGTTACGAGACTGACGTGAAAGTGTTTGAAAAAAAGATGGTAGATGATGAGGACCGTGGCTATGTAGAGGGCGAAAAGGCATATGAGTGCCAATGCGAAGCCATGAAGGCCTCTTCTTTGGTCAAGAAGCTTAGGCAAGCTCTAGATTCTTAGTTCTTCAATAATCTACAGCCACACTTTATCCCCGACTACATGGTGTCTTATGCCAACGTCATGTAGAAAAAATTACTTGAAGTGGATGAAAAGAAGAGCCCAATAAAGAAGGATAATGTCACCCCAGCTCGGCAAGTCAATGATCCAGTATAGCAGGCGGATATCCTAGTTCAGCAGGAGGATGCTAGCTAGGCTCAGCCGAGCATCACCATTGAAGAAGAAACCATTGATCTGACTATTGGCTACAATGTTGGTGCTGCGTTGACACAAGGAGGACTTGATGCCTTAGTCGAACAATAGAATTCTAGCATGTAACCGTGCAATGACTTGCTTTTCTTTTTTTTCTTTTCACTCTCTTAGATGTTGTAGCTGGGCTGCTTGCCCTTGGCTTTTGTAATCAACTTTGATTTTGAATGAAAATAGTACAACTTTTTGCAAGCCCTGTTTGTTGTTATATTTCTTTTAAACTTGAATGCAAGCCTGGTTGAGCAAAATGCTGCTTGGTCCTTTTTTACTAACCAGCTAATTAGCTACTTTGCTGAGCTGACCAACTCGGTTAAAGATTTTTCAAAGTTGGACAAACCTCCCAACCTACTTTGCTGAGCTAACGAGCTTGGTCAAAGATTTTCGAAAGTTAAACAAACCTGCCAACTTACTTTGCCAAGCTAACTAGCCAAGCAAAGATTTTCTAAAGTTGGACAATCTTGCCAACCTACTTTGCCGAGCTAAACAGCTTGGCCAAAGATTTTTGAAAGTTGGACAAACCTCCCAACCTACTTTGCCGAGCTAACCTGATCGATTAAAGATTTTTCAAAATTGGACAAACCTACCAACTTACTTTGTCGAGCTAACTAGCTGGGCAAAGATTTTCCAAAGTTGGACGATCCTGCCAACCTACTTTGCCGAGCTAAACAGCTCGGTCAAAGAATTTCCAAAGTTAGACAATCCTGCTAGCTTACTTTTCGGGCTAACCAGTCGGGCAAAGATTTTCTGAAGTTGGATGAACCTACTACCTTACTTTGCTAAGCTAACCAACTGGGTAAAGATTTTCCAAAGTTAGACCAACTTGCCTACTTACTTTGCCAAGTTAACTAACTCGGTCAAAGATATTCCAAAGTTGGACAAACCTACCAACTTACTTTGTCGAGCTAACCAGCCGGGCAAAGATTTTTTGAAGTTAGACAATCCTGCGAACCTACTTTGCTGAGCTAACTAGCTCAGTTAAAGATTTTTCAAAGTTAGATAATCCTACTAACTTACTTTGCTGAGCTAACTAGCTCAGTCAAAGATTTTTCAAAGTTAAACAAACTTGCCAACTTACTTTGCCAAGCTAACTAGCCAGGCAAAGATTTTCCAAAGTCGGACGATTCTGCCAACCTATTTTTCTGAGCTAACCAGCTCGGTCAAAGATTTTCCAAAGTTGGACAATCCTAAACTTACTTTGCCAAGCTAACCAGTTGGGCAAAGATTTTCTAAAGTTGGATGAACCTGCTAACTTACTTTGCCGAGCTAACCAGCCAGGCAAAGATTTTTCAAAGTTGGACTAACCTGCCAACTTACTTTGCCGAGCTAACTAGCCGGGCAAATATTTTCCAAAGTTAGATGATCCTACCAACCTACTTTGCCGAACTAACCAACTTAGTCAAAGATTTTTGAAAATTAGAAAATCATGCTAACATACTTTATCGAGCTAACCAGTTCAGTCAAAGATTTTCCAAAGTTGGTTAAACCTGTCAATTTACTTTACTGAGCTAACTAGTCAGACAAAGATTTTCTAAAGTTGGACGAACCTGCCAACTTACTTTGCCGAGCTAACCAGCCGGGCAAAGATTTTCCAAAGTTGGACCAACCTGCCAACTTACTTTATCGAGCTAACCTACTAGACAAAGATTTTCCGAAGTTGGACAATCCTGCCAACTTACTTTGTTGAGCTAACGAGCCAGGCAAAAATTTTTCAAAGTTGGACAATCCTGCCAACTTTGTTTGTCGAGCTAACCAAACGGGAAAAGATTTTCTGAAGTTGGACAATCCTGCCGACTTACTTTGCCAAGCTAACTAGCTCGATCAAAGATTTTCCAAAGTTCAGATCGAAATAGTTGCCCCTGGGCTATTCTACCGCTGCTGGTTAGCCTATTTAGGGAAGTCTATTACAATCACATAGTAAACTTACAACAAAGTAAAGTCTGAAAGGAAAAACTGTCTATTTCTTTCATTAATGCCGAACTAAAAGAAAGACAAAAACTTACATGTGTTGAAAAGCTAAAAATAAAACAATTTTAGATTTGCCGTATTCCACGGTCTTGGCATAGTTCGGTCGTCCACGTCTTCTAAGTTGTAAGCTCCATTTCCTACCAACCCCACAATTTTGTAAGGTCCTTCCCAATTGGGTCCCAACTTGCCATTGACAAGTACCACAGTATTGCCTATGACCTTGCATAGAAGCCAATCTTCTATCTTAAACTGTCTTGGATGCACAGTTTTGTTATACTTCCCAGATAACTCTTATTGATATGACACTATGTGGATTAGATCTCTCTCTCTTCTTTCCGAGGTGAAGTTCCAAGGCTATTGTTTCGCCGTTCAAGTCTGGGTCAAAGTTCTCACTTCTGATAGTGGGAAGGCTAATCTCTAAAGGGATGATGGCCTCCATGCCATAAGCTAAGGTGAATGGTGTTTCCTCAGCCGACTGCCTCGGGATAGTTCAGTAGGCCCACAAGATGTGGGGCAGTTCTTTAACCCACTTTCCTTTTGTTTTTTCTAACCTTTTCTTCAGGCAGTCTAGAATCACCTTGTTTGACGCTTCAGCTTGATTGTTGGCCTGAGGCTAAGCCGTTGTGGAGTTGTAGAACTCTATCTTGTGCTCTTCACAGAAACCTCTGAAGATCGACCCATCAAATTGAGCGCCATTGTCTGATATCAAAGCTTTAGGAATTCCAAACTGAGTAATGATATTTTGCTACACAAATTTCTTCAAGTCTTTCTCTTTTATGATGACAGTCCTTCTACTTCAACGCACTAAGTAAAATAGTTTGTCACTGCGATTAAGAATTTCCTGTTGCTTGGGGTGGTTGGGAGTGGTCCCACTATATCTAAAAGCCACATGACGAAAGGCCAAGGACTTGTCAAAGGTAGAAGTTCTTTGGACGGTTGGTGGATTTGATGCGCAAACTTCTAGCACTTTTCACATTTTCTCACATACTTCTATGCGTCTGCCTGCATGCATGGCCACCAATACCCTTGGGAAATAGCTTGATAGGCCAATGATCTTCCTCTCTAATGACTTCCACATATTCCTTCATGAATTTCAAAAAGGAAGGCCTCAATCTTGCTAGGGTGGATGCACTTCAAATATAGTCCTATGAAGGACTTTTTGTACAATGCCAGAAATGGGGAAAGTTAGAATCATTGTGACTTTGCTCAGATTTTATTTGCTTCCTTTTTGTCGTCTAGCAAAACCATGTCTTTCAAAAAGTTGATGGTGGGGTCCATCCAAGATGGTCCTAGCTCGGCGCATAGTACCTCTGCCGCTTTAGGTTCTTTGATGCTTTGCCTTGGAAGAAAGTCAATCAACAAAGGGTTTGGAATGGAAGTGTTTGATATTTATGTAAAATCGGTCAACTCATTTGCCTTGCTGTTTTCAGCTCGGCCGATTTGTTATATCCTGACAACTTCAAATTTCTTTATCTTTATTCTAACTAGCTCTTGATACTTGGCCATTCTATCGTCTTTCGCTTCATACTCGCCAGATATTTAGTTAACCACCAATTAGGAGTTGCTGTAAACCATTAGCTTGGTAGCCTTCATTCAAAAGGTAAATTTTAGATCGGCTAAGAGTGCTTCGTACTCCGCTTCATTATTAGACGTTGGGAAACCAAGTCTGATCGCCTATTCAATAGTCAAGCCATCTAGCGAGATGAGAATAATTCCTAGTCTAACTCCATGTTTGTTAGAAGCTCTATCCACAAAAAGCTTCCACATCTTTTCCACGAATAACTTCCAGCAGATATATGGATCTAAAGATGTTTTGGGATCTAGTTCTTTAATTATTTCTTTCGCTATGTTGTTTGACCGCGGTGCTGCTATTTGTTTGTCAATTCCCTTGCTTGGTTGCCCTACCATTTCCCTTTCAAGAATGTCATCACAAATCGCACCTGTCGTTGCATGGTTTACCTCATCAAGCCCTTACAATGCATCATTGAATTCAGTGGGCGATGCAAGCACTGTTCGGCTCAATGGTACATTTCGCGGTTCCTTCCCTTGAGGTGGTAATTCAACTTGTTGCAAAGTAACTGAGGATCATGCTGTTCTCACAGCACTTACCCCTCATTGTTGAGTTTCCTTGGTCAGGTCAATCAGGAAAACAGAATGACTTCCTGGAGCAAACGCTGACACAAAGTCTACTAACGCCTGGGCCTTTATGGTCGTTCTAAGTTGGAACTTGATGTCGAATCGTCCCAACTCCACGGCCCACTTTAATATCCTCCCTAAAAAGTCCACCCTTTCAAATAGAACCTTTAAAGGACATGTGGTCAAAACCACGATTGTATGCACATGGAAGTAATGTTGTAACTTCCTAGATGCCATCATTAAAGCAAGCTTCTCTAATGACACGTATCTCGTTTCAGTGCCCAACATTGTCTTGCTCACATAAAAGATGGGCAGGTGTTGCATCACTTCTGCACGCACCAATACCACTCTAATGGCATACTGAGAGACTGCTAGGTACAAATATAATTCCTTCCCAGGTACTAGGGTCGCCAAGAGTGGAGTTGAAGACAAGTAATCTTTTAAGCCATCTAGAACTTGATCACACTCTTCATCCCACTCAAATTTTGACTTAAGTGCCTGGAAGAATGATCTGCAACGATCTGAAGATCGGCTTATATTCCTATTTAATGTGGCTGCTAACCCCATCAAATGTTGCAATTCCTTGACAGTGCTTGGCTGTTTTAGTTCTTGAATGGCCTTGATCTGGGAAGGATCTGCTTCTACTCCATAGTTAGTCACCAAAAAGCCCAAGAATTTGCCTGATCCTATACCAAAGGCACTTTTAGACGCATTCAGATGAAGTTTGTAAGTCTTCAGGATTTGAAACATCTCTGCCAGGTCGTTGAGATGGTCTAACTCATTCTTGCTCTTGATCACAATGTTGTCGATGTATGCCTTCACTGTTTTGCCTAATAGTGGGGCAAACATCTTGGTGACCATCCTCTAGAATGTCGCCCCTGATTTTTTAGGCCAAGGACATGACCTTATAGCAATACAACCCCCTTGGGGTTGTGAAAGAAATGATCTCTTGGTTTGGTTCATATATGGCAATCTGGTAGTATCCATGATGTGTGTCCAGAAAGCTAAGTCAGTTGTGTCCCGCTGTTAGGTCCACTAGCTGGTCAATCCTTGGCAAAAGAAAGTTGTCTTTTGGGCACGCTTTGTTGACTGTCTCGTAATCAACACAAACACACCACTTGCCATTCTTCTTTGGCATAACCACTATATTTGAAATCCATTTACGATAATAGACTTCCTTGATTGCTCTTACCTCCAGTAGGTTTCGTACTTTTTCAACCATAACTTTGGCATGTTGTGGAGCTAATCTGCGAGTTCTTTTTATGACCAGTTTGGCAGTAGGATTAACATTAAGTTGATGGCAGATGAAACTAGGATCAATGCCAGGCATATCATATGGCATCCAGGAAAATGCCTCAATATTGGAGATCAACAAGTCCATGATTTCCTTTCTTTTAGTGTTGGACAAAGATGAACCTAGAAAAAAAGAATTTTTTTGGGTCATTCTGATCAACCCTTACCTTTACAAGTCCCTTCACGCCCTTTTGCTTGGTTGCCTTACCAACGTCTTCGAACATCTCTTTGTTCTCCGGTTCTTCTATTATTTTCACGGATCTGTGTCTTCCATTCACTATCACAAAGCATTGTTTTGACATGATCTAGTCTCCCAAGACCTCTTCAATTATCCCAGCTTTGTTTGGAAACCACATTACCTAATGGTAGGTTGATGTCACAGCTCGCATAGCCTGCAACCATGCTCTCCCTAGAATAAAGTTGTATGTTGATGGGACTTTCAAAACCCAGAACTTTATTTGTTTAACTATCGAGCTTGCTTTGACTGGAAAAATAATTTTCCTGACTGCAAGCATTGAGTTGAAACCCACCAAAGGAGATGTGGTTGGCGCCAAGTCTTTGTCATCCAACGTCAATTGCTTGAAGGTTTCATAATACATAATTTCGCATGAACTCCCTTGATTGATCAAGATCCTCTTGATGCCAAAATTCTTGATGCACAGAGTAACCACTAGTGCGTCATTATTGAGGTTCTACAACCTTGCTAGGTCTCTGTTAGAGAAAAAAATCACATTTCTTACCTCTGTCTTCCCTTTTTTCAAAGTTGACTGAACACTAAGTACTTCTCTCATTTGTTTCGCCTTCTTTATCATTCTTTTGAGCTTGCGAACCCACTCAAGTTCAATGATCCCATGGATCACATTAATCACGCCTTAAGAGGGGCCTACCAAGGGCATTCCGTCAGGCATGTTCCTATTTTGAGGGGTTGGTTGAGCTCCTCTTTCGATGTATCGGTCCAAGTGGCGTACTGCCACTAATTCTTCCAAATGTTGCTTCAATGGCATGCAATCTTGAGTTTGGTGCCCAACTTCATCATAGAAGGTGCACCAGTACCTTTTATTAGAACCCTTCTGTGCTTCTCCCAATTTGGCAGGCCGCCGAACAAAGGGTTCGTCGCGAATTCACTGAGGATGCGGTAAATGGGTTTCTTAAATACTGTTGTGATGACAGTGCAAAACTTCAACTTCTTGGCCTTGCTCTTTTCATTATTTTAGAGAGGGTCATTATGGTTACTGTAGCTCGATTTTCCCTTCTTACCAACCATGTTAACCTTGGCCAAAGCTTTTTTGTTCGACATCACTGTTGTGCTGGTCTTTGCCTTGGTGCCGGCGACGTCCTCTTCTACCTTATATGCTGGTGCACTCTTTTCATCAAAGCTTTCGTGGTAAGAGGCAGAGTCGTGATCATAGAATCCCTCAATCTATGCCTAACTGGCAGTTCATGCTTATATTGGGCAATGGCTAGATTAGTGGGGCATTCGTCGATTTGGTTGAATGTCTCCTAGTACCTGTTGTTGTATGACTTCAACGTCTCATTCTCACCATGTCAATGACAAACAATTGATCGACCTCTACTGGCATTTTGGTGTTTGTTTTGAATCTTGTAACAAATGCCTCTGCAAGTAACGACTAGGAGGCACTACCGCCTTCCGGCAATTTTTCCATCCAAGTCAAGCCTAAATCCCCAAGGCTAGACGGAAACAAGATGCACATTAAGGCATCATTCTTTTTGTGAATAGCCATAACCTGTCGAAAGTGGCTAAGATGCATATAAGAATTTGACTTCCCGTCATAGATCGTAAACTTAGGCTGGTTAAAGCCTACAGACAGAGGCGTATTTTTTATCATTTGTATGAACGGTGAACTCTGCAATCTTGCCAGCGCTTTGTCTGTTGGCTCATAAGCAAGATGCGACATCGGCATTACAACTTCAACACTTCCATGTGTCCTAGGAGCCAATCTCCGCAAAGTAGACACCCTATTGGGGTCGGAATTTTCTCTCCTTCGTGCCCTCTCCTCAAGGATAGTTCGCAAGTCTTCCGATTTGGGCAATTTCATGTCTCGAGAAGATGTTTGATGAGTGCGTGAGGGTCGATAGCTGCTTCCCTCAGTGTATGATCTTTTAGACCTCATCCTCTTAAACTTGGAGTAACGAGTTTTGGAAGTCCTCAACTGGGAGTCGCCTGTTCTAAGGCTTCTACTCTTAGAATGTGTGGGCGTGGTGTATCCATCCAGATCCACAGAACAATGCGATCATATTCATCCTTTATAGATTTCCACCGTAACAATGCCCTTGCCCTTCACTTAGTGTTTCAAAGTCTCCATGTCCACCATCATCCTCCTGATTAATTTATCTTGCTCCCTCACATGATCTTCTAGAATCTGGGTATCCGTCCATCGCCGTTGTCATCTTGGCTTCGGGAGTGGAGAGATCTCAAGACCCATTTTTCTCTCTTACCCCTATGAGGGTTCCGTCGTTAAGGGTCCAAATTCGCCATGAGCAAAGTAGGAGGCAAATCATCACGCCTCCTATTAGCTTCTGGAGTTTGGCAATCAATGGCGAAGAGTGGCAAATCTTCATTGTGCACCATTAAAGATTATTGAAGGAAAACTTGATCAAAATGTTTGTTCTTGGAAAATTTCCCACAGATGGCACCAATTGTACGAACACAAAAATAATTGTCACTTGTATAATCCTGTTGATCAAGCTTGCGCCCTTCCAAACGTTGTCGTAATACCTGAAATCACAAATGTGAGCTAGCCAACAAGTGTGTACCGAAAACCCCTCCAATGCCTAAGTCAGCAAAGAGACCAAAGAGGTAAAAGCTCTATGAATTTGGGAGTCATGATTGCAATACATGGGATTAGGGTTTGATTTTAGCTTTAGTGGGTTCCGCATGGCATAATCCTAGTGGGACTCTAACTCTCTTTTGTAGAGTCCTCCTAGGAATCACATTCCCAAAGGATAATGTTCATCCTTTAGCACCCTCCTCACTGCAAGCCAAGTGAGATAACACAACTCTTTGCATGGCTTCCAATCGAGCAATCGAACTAACTTTGCTCTGCCTACCATTGACCTAGCTGTGAAAACCTTGCACGGCGTGCCACCATGCTGACACTGTGTAATTCTTCTCCTTGCTTGGTCAAAGCTTTGCTTTCAGTTGCCTTTGATTGTCTTCTCACATAGCTTGGTCAAACTTTTGACTGCCTCTAGGAAATAGCTTAGTCCAAGAATGTGGGCATTTGACCGGTTTGACCGCTGTTCGGCCCCAACTTAACTACCTCTAGAATATAGCTCGGTCTACCAACATGGCCCAAATCTTAAGTCCACTTCCACCTAGCTCGACCCAATTTGGCTACACAAATTACCCTTACAATACTTGAATATCTTGAATCCAAAAAGAATGGACCTAATGAGTGAATCACGCGTCTCCGAATCACCAGTTGAAATCCTAGCAGTGGAGTGATACTATAATGCGAGCAACAGCCACACAACATATTACGTTTTGATTATCACTCCGACTCTCACAGTTTAGTAGAGATAGGTAACCACCCATCCTTATCCCAGATAAGATGGGATGGTGAGCTATCCTTATCGATTAGGATAGCTCTAAATTTAAATTCAGACTTAAATTCCCATAGGTCTCTCATGGGTCATGCCGCCATGGGCGCCCAAACTCGTGTCCGAAACTTGACCCACTTACCAACACTTTGGCCCGTTAAGGCTCGTGAACAGGTTCGAACTCAACTCAAACCTAAACCAATTTGGCTTGAGCTCAGTTCGTTAAATTTTTATTAAGCTCGAGTTCAAACTCACTAAAATCTTAACAAATAAGCCCAAACATACTAGTTCTTGGACCAGCTCGGCTCGTTTGCAACCTACACGGACCCATATTGGTGTGCTTTTCACACGCATCCTCATTTGTTAAAGCTTTTAAATCAATTTTTCTTTTCATTTTTAATGCTTGTTTTTTTAATTCTTAATTTTAATGTTTTTTTAGATTAGGCATTTAACAAGTGTCTCATGGATATTGTTTAATATTGGAAGTATGTAAAGATGTTTTGGAAATAGGGAAAAGAATTAAAAATAATTTAAAATAAGTAAAAAATATTATATGAAATTAATAAAAAGTGTATTATGTTTGAAATTTGTTTGTCTTTTTTATTGTGGTCTGGAACATTTGTTTGCAAAATCCAAATTTTAAATATAATATTTTACTAAAGAAGTAAAATATACTTTTATTAAAGAAAAGTTTTTAAATATGCCTTTTACTTGTAATGAGTGATTTTTTTATTTTTTTGGGAGAAATTATAGTAAAATGGAAACAAGACAAAAATATTGCAATTTAGAGGGAGTATTAAAACAACATATATGGAAATTAAAAAATAAATTGTAAATACATAGAAAAATCATAAATTTATCGGTATAAATTCATTCTTCTTCTCCCATGTAACCCAAACCTGTCGCAAACCCAAACCCTATCATCTTGGTCATCTGTAGTCACTCCCTTACTTCCCCTTATCTTTGCAGCCTCTCTCTTAATCTCTGAAACTATCCTTTTTTGTCATACTCCTTTCATCGTAACAACGTCGACAACAGCCATCGCCATCAATGATCACTACCACCACTAACAATTTTTTTGGTCTCCAAATCAACAAAAGGGCCACTACTAATAACCACATCTCATTTTCTCGTGACCCCAACCCTACCCTGCTGCCTTTCTCTTCCTCTATCGCTATTTACGACAACACCATTGTTGCACCACACACCACCTTCTGTGGTTCAATTTGGTTCATCTAGATCTAGCTCATCATCGACCAAAAGAAAAAAAAAAAAAAGCCATCCAAATCTGGTTCGATAATCTCTCTCTTTCTCGCTCGCTCTTTTTTTTTTTATGGGTTTGATTTTGGTTTTTTTTTTTTTTTATTATTATTTTTTATTGAGATCTAATCTAGATTTGAGGGGATAGAGGTATGAGAGATCTAGGTAGGGTGGCGACAGGTAGAAGAAGAGTCGCTTATGGTTAGTTAAGGTAGAGAAGTAGCAGTGGCGATGGTGGCGTGGAAGGGAGGCATAGAGTATGAAAATGGGATTGAGGTGACAAGAGGGAGATGATGGAAGGCAGGGGGTGGTAGAAAGGGGTTGTGGTGATGAGAGGGCTAGAAGATGGGATGCAGTAGTGAGAGAATGGTGGAGGATGACTTGGAGTGGCAGGGATAAGAAAGGAGAGCGTTGACCAGTGATGGATGGTGGCTGCCAAATTTTCAGAGAGAGGAGAAGAGTAAGAAGAAAGCAAGGGTATTTTGGTCTTTATCAAGTCATTATACCATGTTTTTGTAATTTTTGTCCTTCCATTTCCATTGCCATTTTAAGAGAATATTCTATTGATTCGTAATATGTTTAAATTTCATAAATAAATTAAATTTGTAACATAAAAATTTGAAAATAAAAAAGTAACTACGTAATCCCTCTTGGTGTTCTCGAATAGATTATTGGGTGTTCCCGAATTATTTTATTTTATTTGTATACAACGTGTGGGGACATATTTTCTGAGTACCAACACGTGGCAAGATGACGCCGACGTGTCAGCCGAGGTGCCACGTGTCGTGGTAGTTACGCCGAGGTGATCTCGGAGTTGCCGAGGTTATCTCCGAAGATATCAGAATCCGAGATAAGCGGATAAAGGACAAGAGTCCTAGATTGAGAAAAGACTTCAGTTTGGGTAAAGATAAAACTCTTAGAGGGTTTATCCTAATCCCACTAGAAGTTCCAGATTAGCAGTAATCCTGAGTCCATTGGAGTTAGGCTCCTATTGGGACTAGGATTGTATTGGCTATAAAAGAGAGGCACCCCCATGGGTCAAAGGTACGTTTTTAATACTCAAGCTTGTGAGTTGAATACTTAAGTATCTTTGAGAGATATACTGACTTGATCGTCGGAGTGCCCCCGGGTGGAAGAACGACCACCGGAGCCTTTTCTTTCTGTGCAGGACAGCAAGGTGCCATCTATTCTGCCTGTGTTCTACAGCTGAATTCCTAAGGAGAGCAGTGTGGTCAGAAAATCACTCACACAATTTGGCGCCGTCTGTGGGAAAGAAAGACGAATAGATGGCCAGCAACGCACAAAACGAAAAGGTTGGGGATGACGCTCCCACTGGGAGTGGCAGGCCTATCAACCTTGACGCCGAAGGAGACAACCATAACGAAGAAGCCCGTAGCCAGGGACACAGAGGAAAGGACGTCGTCCAAGAGGGCGACACTTCGAAGAAAACAGACCAGGGCAAATACTACAATGAAGACAACCTCCAGGTATGGAGGGATAGGTGCCTACGGAGGGATGACGAAGTAAAAGAACTGGCAAACAAGTTGACTGACCTACAGTCGGTCGTCAACTTCATGATGCAAAACAATGTCATGCAGCCACCATACCCGCTGCAGGACATGCCAATTCCAGCAGTTAATACTCAGAAGGGAGGAAGGAAAGTAATTCCTGAAGCACCACAACACTCCAGGAGCAAAAGGCATTCTCACCCGCCCTCCGGAGAGGTCAGGCGAGAGGAGCCAAGACAAGAGAAGTCCCAGAGAACGTATCAAACGAAGGATCAGGAACCCAGAGAACATCGGCATGTTCAAAAGCAAGCGCTCTGCTTTGACACAACCCACGGAGAAAGATCGAAACGGGCCCATCACGAGGCTGAGAGTAGTGTGCCGAAGAGATTGAAGTCCAAAGACAGCCGAGCTCCGGGGAGGAGTAAAGAAGACTTGAGAAACTACCTTAAGAGGAAGGAACAGAATGCTGAAGCCGAGGTAACCTCACCCGTCAAGCCGAGGACACCGTTCTCGGTAGAACTGGACAAATTTGAAGCACCGAAAAGATTCAGCATGCCGAGGTTTCAAATATATGATGGTAAGTCAGACCCTAACTTCCATGTTGGACTATTTTTGAACTCAATGGCGTTGTACAGCGAAAACGAGCCACTACTCTGCAAAGTGTTCCCCTCGTCCTTTGGGGAAATTGCATCAGATTGGTTCCATAAATTACCGAAGGGAAGCGTGAAGACATGGGAAGGCCTGGCCGAGATGTTCGTGGCCAGGTTCGTAACAAACAAACTACAGCCATTAAGGGTGGACGCGCTAATGGCTTTAAAAATCAGCAAGGATGAAGGCCTCAGGGCCTATGCAAAAGGTACTACGAGGTGTTCAATCGAATACCTGAATGCAATTAGGAGGTAGCGGTCGTATCCTTCAAGAACGGCCTAAAAGATAACTGTTCACTACGGAAATCTTTGGCAAAGACATTGCCGAAGAGCATGGAGGAGCTCATGGCAAGAATCGAAAAGTATGCACGAGCCGAGGAGGATACATCGGCCCCAAGGAAGTCAAACAGGAAAAAGGGAACGGCTCGCCGAAGCAAAGCCGAAGTAACAACGGATTCAGCAAAACAGAGATGGAGTTAAGGGCCAAACAGGCAGTGACAACCGTGTTCCGAATTCCAATTCAAAAAGTCCTAGGAAAAATTCGGAGCCAGCCCTATTTCAGAACACCAGCAAGGGAACCAGGAGAATTCATGGGAAGAAACATGGACAGACACTGTGCTTATCACAATGAAAACGGACATACAACACAGGGCTGCAGAGCCCTAAAGGCACACTTGGAAGATCTGGTAAGACAAGGCCACCTGAGGGATCTTGTCGATGAAACCAGAACAAGAGAAGAACAGGCAAGACTGCCTCAGGCTCCAGCAGCCCCACCACCTCCTCAACCTCGGGCAGAAGGACCTCGGATAGTTAATGTGATTCACTCAAAGTAAACGAGAACGAAGTCAGAGGAGAGACCCAAAGGGTAAGGCATCTGCAGCATGTCTACCAAGTCGGGGAAAAGAGACATCGGCCAGAAGATAGCCAAGGACCGATAATATCCTTCACCGAAGCCGACCTAGAGATGGTCCAGCACCCGCATAATGATGCCTTGGTAGTATCCTTCCAGGTAGGGGAGTGCCAAGTAAAACGCATCCTAATAGATCAAGGCAGCTCTTGTGACATCATGTACGTTAGATGTTACAAGGAGTTAGGCCTTCACCCAGACGACATGGAGCAATCGAATGGCCGATGGTCGGCTTCAATGGAACGCCGACATGGCCACTGGGCGCTACAAACTTGGAAGTACAGGCCGGTACTAAGAAGATCAGGACAGAATTCATCGTGATTGATATGCCTTCTCCTTACAACATCATATTGGGAAGACCATGGTTGCATGCAATGGGGGCAGTCCCCTCAACGTTGCACCAACTACTGCGCTTCCCAACAGAACCTGGGATTGAAGAAGTCAGAGGAGACCAACTGCAGGCAAAAAATTGCTCCATGGCAGCAATGAAGACTACCTGCAATATTCGAGAACCAGCAAAGGCAGAGATTGAAGATGAGGACATGGAGGTCCTAGATGATGTCGGCAAGGAGCCGGCCGAGAAGAGTGAGGAATCACTAAAGAAAATCCTCGTCCAGGAGGGCGACGAAGAACGCTTCTTTCTTCTCGGCTCAGGCTTAGCCGAAGAAGAAGAGAGAGAACTGGAAGCTTTTTAAGAACAAACATAGAGGTGTTCGCCTGGACACCTTATGAAATGCCTGGCATTGACCCCGAGGTCACATGCCACAGACTGAACGTCGACAGGTCGGCAAAACCTGTAATACAACGAGCTAGAAGACCGACGTTGATACACGTCGAAGCTGTGAAGGAAGAAGTAGACAAACTTTGGAAGCCAAAGCCATCAAAGAAGTCAATTATCCAACGTGGCTATCAAACACCGTGGTGGTAAAGAAGAAAAACGGTAAATGGAGGGTTTGTGTAGATTTTACCAGCCTAAATAAAGCCTGTCCCAAAGACAGCTTCCCTCTGCCAAAAATTGACCAGCTGGTGGATGCCACATCAAGACATGGAAGGATGAGCTTCTTGGATGCTTATAAGGGGGTACCACCAGATAGCCATGTACCCCCCAGACGAAGAAATGACAGCGTTCATCACCCCAAAAGGCCTGTACTGTTACAGGGTGATGCCTTTTGGGCTGAAGAACGCAGGAGCAACCTACCAAAGGCTGGTGACCAAAATGTTCAAGCACCTGATAGGCCAAACAGTCGAAGTCTACATCGATGACATGGTCGTGAAGACCAAGGAGCCTAAGAGTCATCTTGCCGACCTAAAAAAGGTATTCGAAATACTCAAAACATATCGGCTCCGACTCAACGCATCTAAATGCGCGTTTGGAGTTGGATCTGGTAAGTTCCTAGGCTACCTGGTAACAAGAAGGGGAATAGAGGCCAGCCCAGATCAGATCAAGGCCATCCTAGATCTACAGAGTCCAACATCGGCAAAACAGGTTCAAATGCTCACTGGAAGGGCCGCAGCCCTAAACAGGTTCATAAGCCGAAGTTCAGACAAGTGTAAACCCTTCTTCAACCTGGTAAAAAAGACCGCAGACTTCCTATGGACTGAAGAATGTGAGGCCGCTTTGGCCGACCTAAAGAAGTACCTGACCACGGCCCCAGTCCTCTCAACACCTGAACCTGGGGAGGAGTTGTTTCTGTACTTAGCCGTGTCAGAACACGCAGTAAGTGCAGTGCTAATCCGAGAAGAGCAGGGAGAACAGAAGGCTGTCTATTATGTAAGCAAAACCTTGGCAAACGCTGAAACAAGGTACTTACCACTGGAGAAGTTAATGCTGGCCTTGGTAATGGCCTCCAAAAAGTTGAACCACTACTTCCAAGCACACAAGATTGTAATACTTACAGAGCACCCACTGAAGTCCTTGTTGCAACAAGGAGACTTAACAGGAAGAATTGCAAGATGGGCAGTGGCCTTGGGCCAGTATGACCTGGAATTCAGGCCAAGAACAGCAATCAAGGGCCAGGTTTTGGCCGACTTCGTGGCAGAATTCACACCTGAATGCCTCGAACATCGGGCTCCGTTGAGCCAAGATGAACGAGGTCCTAACAAGCAAGGAGAATCCCAGCCAAAAGCAAAGGAGCAAAGGAAGGAAAAGCTCAGACCTTGCAGCATCTACATCGGCGACTCATTCAGACTGTTTGTAGATGGAAGTTCAAACCGACAGGGAGCGGGGGCAGGAGTACTGCTGATATCCCCAGATGGAGAAATAATAGAACAGTCCATCCGTTTGGGATTCAAGGCCTCAAACAATGAGGCAGAATACGAGGCATTAATTGCAGGACTAAAACTGGCAGTAGCAGCAGAAGCAGACGAGGTAATAGTTTTTTGTGATTCACAGCTAATTGTTAACCAGTCAACAGGAGAATTTGCAGCCAGAGACGAGAGGATGTCGGCATACGCAAAAGAAGTTATCAGATTGGCCGAGTTATTTCAGAACTGCCGACTTCTTCAAGTAAGCCGAGATGATAACAGCCACGCCGACGCGTTGGCCAACCTGGCAAGTTCAATGCAGACTGGAAAAACAAGAACAATTATGATTGACTATATGTCGGGCCCGAGCATAGAACCACAGAACACAAAGCAGGAGGCAATGTGTGTGGACATGGGGCCAAGCTGGATGGATGCAATTGTTGCATTCCTGAAAGAAGGAAAGCTGCCAGAAGACCGCAAGGAGGCACACAAAGTCAGATTGAAGTCGGCAAGATTCAGCCTGACTGCTGAAGGACATCTTTATAGAAGGTCCTTCACCGGACCCCTTTTAAGGTGCGTACACCCTTTACAGGTGGAAGATTTTTTATTTGAAATTCATGAAGGGATTTGTGGAAGCCACATTGGGGGCAGATCATTAGCCCATAGGGCCATCACCCAGGGGTATTAGTGGCCCTACATGCAAAAAGATGCAGAAGCATACGTAAAGAAGTGCGAACAATGCCAAAGGTTTGCACCTTTAATTCATCAGCCAGCTGCTGACCTAAACCCAGTATCCAGCCCTTGGCCGTTTGCCCAATGGGGCATGGATCTGGTTGGACAACTTCCCCAAGCAACTGGGCAGAGAAAATACTTGCTAGTAGCAACAGATTACTTCACAAAATGGATAGAAGCAGAACCTCTTGCCAAAATCCGAGATGTGGACGTCAAGAATTTCATATGGAAAAACATTATCACCAGATTTGGCATCCCCAGAGCCATCGTTGCCGACAACGGAACGCAGTTTGACAGCAAACTTATCAAGAACTTCTGTGCAAAATTCAAGATCAAGAATTACTTTTCAACACCAAGTTTCCCCCAAAGTAATGGGCAAGCAGAAGCGTCCAACAAAGTAATTTTGGATGGAATAAAGAAGAGGCTGCAGGCAGCAAAAGGGAAGTGGGTGGACGAATTGCCCAACGTACTTTGGGCATATCGGACTACGCCGAGAAGATCAACGGGGGAATCCCCCTTTGCCATGGCCTATGGCACAGAAGCAGTAATTCCACTGGAAGTCGGCATCCAGGGATCCGAACCCAGGGAGTTGAGAATGGGACTAATGACATACTCTTAGCCCGAGATCTGGATCTTTTAGAAGAACGAAGAGAGAAGGCTGCAATTCAGCTTGCAGTATACCAGCAACAGCTTGCCAGAGCTTACAACAAGAAGGTCAACCCAAGAGATTTTCAAGTCGGCGACCTAGTCTTGAGAAAAGTCGTCGGCAACAAGAAAGATCCCAGAGAGGGCAAGCTTGGCCCAAACTGGGAAGGACCTTACAGAATTACTTCGGTGTTAGGCAATGGAGCTTATCGGCTTGAAGACAATGAGGGCAAAGCATTACCAAGACCCTGGAACACTTGTAATTTGAAATTTTTCTATCATTGAGATGTTCATTATTTTTGGCCGATGTCATCAATAAAATTTTTCAGAATTCTTCAAGCATATATGATTGATTAAGATACAACATTGTTCCTGGAAGACATAAACAATGAGAACCCAAGTGGAACTTAGGTTCACATTGGGGGCAAAGAGAATACAAAGTCTACCACTTGTTGAAATTTGTAGCAATTTACAAGTTGGTCAGACCGATACAAAGTCTACCACTTGTTGAAATTTGTAGCAATTTACAAGTTGGTCAGACCGATACAAAGTTTACCACTTGTTGAAATTTGTAGCAATTTACAAGTTGGTCAAACCGATACAAAGCTTACCACTTGTTGAAATTTGTAGCAATTTACAAGTTAAAAGTAAGCCGAGATTGTTCCTTAACTTCACTTGTTGAAATTTGTAGCAATTTACAAGTTGAAGTTAAGCCGAGATGTTTGTTTCTCTTCACTTGTTGAAATTTGTAGCAATTTACAAGTCGAAGTAAAGCCGAGGTTATTGCTTACAGACTTATAGCAATCTACTGGTTGGATAAAACCAAAGAAGATGTTTAACACTTGTTGAAATTGGTAGCAATTTACAAGTTAAAGTTAAGCCGACATATGATCATCTGTTGAAATTTGTAGCAATTTACAGGTTAAGGTAAATATAATTGTATAAACCCTTGTTGAAATTTGCAGCAATTTACAAGTAGGTCATTGTTTAATACTTATTCTAACTTAAGAAAAGCTTAATTGTATGTGCTAATCCTTGTTGAAATTTGTAGCAATTTACAAACAGGACAGATTGAGACTACTGTTTAAACACTCGTTGAAACCTAAGAAAAGTTTCCAGAGTTAACATTGAATAGTATATGTTTTATACTTATTAAAATTTACGAAAAGATTGCAGGTCAATGTCTTGCCGAAGTAAAATTCGCAGTTATTATACCCGAGGTATGTAACCCCGAGAAGATCGTGCAAAGGAAGAATTATGTAAAATATTCTAAGCATAGAACCAAACAGAAGCAATGAAGAGAAGTTAAAGACTAAAGCATTCACGAGGCAAAACAGTTGCAGTTGTATATGATAATAGCACTATGGCCTAGCAGAATTAAATTGTTCGTGAGTAACAAAGAAAGGCACATTGGCCACAGAAGGAAACTTGCATTGTTCAGAAAACAAAGTACAAAAGACAAAAGGAAAAAAAAAACTATGATTCTTCAGCCTCAGGAGCGGTTTGAGTTTGGACCTCGGCAGTTTCTGGAAGAACAACCTCGGCATCTTTTTCTACAACAACCTCGGCATTCTTGTCCGCCACGATCTCGGCATCAATCTCAGCAAGAGTTTCTTCAACATTCCTCTCAACCAGAAGAAGGTCAGAGGAAAGCCCACCTATGACAGTTTCCTTGGACACTTCTTCAGTATCTTCATCCTGGGTCAAGTCCAAAACTTGGTCACCCTCAGGAGGAGACTTGACTTCAACAGCATTCTTGGGCTTCCTTACCAAGACTTCATCATCATTATCCTCGTCTTCAGCCTGGGATTCAGACTCAGTTTCTGCCTCAGTCTGATTTGGAGGAGGAGGAGGAAATGGCAAAGGAATAGCTTCAGCCTTGCGCCAAGGCGAGTCAGCAGGGAGATCAAGTTTTTTGCTAAGGACATCCAACCAAGGGAAAAGCCCCTGTTGCATGCCTGCCTGACTTGAAGTTTATATTCTTCAGCAACGTCGACCATGCCTTGGGCGTATGCCTTATCATCAGCCGCTTTAATCTCGGCATCCTTGGTGGCCAAAGCCTCCTGTAGTTCCTTCTCGGCTTGGGCTACTTTTTCCTCGGCCTCTTTCTTTTGGGCCTCAGCTACCGTCTTTATGGCCTCAGCAGCCTCGGCCTTTTCTTCAGCTATTTGTTGAGCCTGAGTGGCAGCCTCGGCCTGATCCTCTAAAGTCTTCATCTTTGCTTGAAGATTTCTGTTTATCTTTTGAAGGGAAGAAAACTCCCTCTTCATCTCGGCCAACTTTTCTCGATTTTCAAATGACTGCATTGAAAAGGAATGGGCGTACTGGATAGCCTGACAGAAAATAGAAGTGTTAGAAAAAAATTCTAAGTATGAAACAAAAAGAAAGGACGAGTGCCCAACTGGAACACTTACTTGAACTGAGTGTTGGAGCATTAAAGCGTAGTTCTCATATTCACTATTTCCAGCATTTCGCTCCAAATCACCAGGAAGAAGCAGTGCAGTACTAAGAGCCACACCGACATTTATGTCGTCGGCACTTTCATTGGCCATTATTGGCCTGTCTTCCAAAGTGATTTGGGGGGCCCAAGGGACATTTGGTATCTTGGAATTTGAAGTTGTCGCAGAAGAAGACCTCGGCTTCTTCGATTTCTGAGACTCTGAGGGTTGAGTCTCAGCAGACCTTTTGGCCGAGGTAGAAGCGGTCTTTCTGCTCTCAGCCAGTTGGGAGATAGGCATGGCATCCTCAGCTTCGGCCTCAGTTACCTTGGCCTTTGGCTGGGCTTTCTTAGTTCTTTTTGGTTTTGGCGGAAGCACTGTTTGAGCTGGAACAGCGTCGGCATCGACTGGGAGGTCGGCCAGAAGATCTTGCACAATGGGCTTTGGGCGAACCATTTCGGCAGTTTTAACAAGCCTTCGCCGACGTTTTCTTTCTGGTATTGGGACTAGGTATTGGGCTGAAGTGGAAGGTTGATCAGCTGGATCAGAAGTTGATCCTTGGTCAGCCCGAGATGTTGATATGGTATGTATAGTGGTAGCAGAAGGAGGCGATAAGCTCTTTTTCTTTCTTTTTGGAACGTCGGGCAAGGTGGATTTGTAGGAAGGGATGAAGTTCAACACCAGGGGAGCCTTGCGCTTCTGGATCGGAAGGTCCAGGAGCTTCTTCAGGTCTTTTCTAATGAAATAGGACTGGCGAAAGTCCTTGGGTGGCTTGCGAACGTCTGCAAAGAAGAACACAACATCAGAAGCAGATAGAATTTTTTGGAGGACTAAAAAACAAACAAACCAACAACTAAGTAATTCGCATTGGGTTCTTACCCTTGCCCTCTTTGACTGTTCGGGGAAGAGGGAAGAGATGGACTTCTTCGTCTGGACCAAATTCCCAATTTCCAGAAGCAATAAGATAATTGTCTCCAGCCCCTTTGTTGGAGTCTGGAAGGTCGGCTATGATTTTAAATTCGGTAGACCTCGGCTTGAGGTAATACACATAACCCTTTTCTTTTAGGTCAAGGGCACACATAGTATAATAGTATTGGATATCGGCGAGAGTAATCCTAACATTCTCCTGCCGAGCTAAAGCTATGATACCATTAAGTGTTCTATAGGAATTGATGGTGAGTTGCATGGGGTTCAAGGTATAATAGTGAAGAACCTCACGAAAGAGGGGATTGAGTGGAAGCCGAAGTCCACATTCGACAAAAGCTACAACAGGAAAAGGCATTGTGTTATCTGTAGGCATGATGGAATCATCATCCCCAGCTAGCCTAAGGTGAACATCAGCAGGGATAGAGAACTCTTGCCTAAAGAATTCGAGTTTGGTTGGGGTATTAACCTTATGTCTCCACATACCCATAATTTTGGTATAAGGGTACTGGCTACAGAAACTGGGTGTCCTTAAAGGGTTACTGGTACTTCGGCTTGAACCAAGGTATATACTGGAAAAGGATTGTTTCAGTTTTCCTAAAGAATTAAAGGTTCTATAAACAAATCCCAACCCTAAAACTGTAAAAGCAAAGATTGGAGGCTCGAATCTGGGAAAAACACAGAAAACAGAAAACAAGAACAAGATTTTCAGAATCAAGAACGAAGGTGGACTATCAAGAGCCTAAAGAGTACAAAGAGTTGAAACACAAGACAGTACAAGCAACGACACACAAGATCATGAAATAAAAATCATTCAGGAGAATAGTTCACAAATTAAATGCTGAAACAGAACGGTAAAAGCAAGGAATTTCAGGAACAATTGAAAACTAGGGAAGAAAGGCCAAGTTGCTTACCAGGAAAAGTGACGCCGGAATGAAAATCGCCGAGGACGGAGGACGAATGAAACAGTAGCAGGAGCTTCGCAGGAATAACGAAAGGAAACCAGTTGCAGAGCTGAGAGCAAGAGCAATGGCGAATTTGGGAGAGCTTAGAGAGAGAGAAAGCAAGAGAATCAAAGTGTAAAAGTGAAGGAAAAAAGACGAAGAGAAGGTTTTTTGTCAAAAACCTGAAACGGCGGCAAAACATAAGTATTTAATGCGTCTGGGTTAACGCATGCGTCAGACGGCGCATACAGGCAAATGACAGCTTACAAGCGCGTCACAGGTATGGGCCAATAGAGATAAAACACGTAAGAGAAACGGTTGAGAAGTGGTGCATTACAGCTCATACGCGTGAAGGAGTTCATTTGAATTCTTGTTCCTAAGAGAAGACATGTCGGCCTTGGTAAAATGACCTCGGCAGAAGAGTTCTGACGCCGACATACTGGAAAGAAGAACAATATAGGTTCCATCACCTCAGAATGCCGAGGTAATAGAACCTAGGGGGCAGTTGTGGGGACATATTTTCTGAGTACCAACACGTGGCAAGGTCACGCCGACGTGTCAGCCGAGGTGCCACGTGTCGTGGTAGTTACGCCGAGGTGATCTCGGAGTTGCCGAGGTTATCTCCGAAGATATCGGAATCCGAGATAAGCGGATAAAGGACAAGAGTCCTAGATTGAGAAAAGACTTCAGTTTGGGTAAAGATAAAACTCTTAGTGAGTTTATCCTAATCCCACTAGAAGTTCCAGATTAGCAGTAATCCTGAGTCCATTGGAGTTAGGCTCCTATTGGGACTAGGATTGTATTGGCTATAAAAGAGAGGCACCCCCATGGGTCAAAGGTACGTTTTTAATACTCAAGCTTGTGAGTTGAATACTTAAGTATCTTTGAGAGATATACTGACTTGATCGTCGGAGTGCCCCCGGTTGGAAGAACCACCGCCGGAGCCTTTTCTTTCTGTGCACGACAGCAAGGTGCCATCTATTCTGCCTGTGTTCTACAGCTGAATTCCTAAGGAGAGCAGTGTGGTCAGAAAATCACTCACACACAACGTGATGTGTAGATTTTGTAATTATTTTATTTGAAATTAAAATATTTATAAAAAATGTTAAAAATTTCAAATGAATTACTAAATATTTTACATAATACGTACATAACTGTAGGACTCACATCGCATAGCTTCCATACTTTATTGTGTATGGGTCCCACACCGATATGTGTATTATATAAAATATTTAGTAATTCATTTGAAATTCCTAACATTGCTAAATTATTATTATTGCCACTTATAATTTAAAAAATGTCATTGTCATACTATTTTATATGGTTACTTAGTATAAAAATTTTATTGGAGAAATTTTAGATCAATTTAAAACTAGAAAAATAATTATAAATTAGTGATAAACTTTATCAATACTAATAATTATAATTATAAATTTTCTATATATCTATATATATGTAATAACTTTTTAAAATTACCTCTGATCTATTTTTTGGATGTATCGCACACGCGTCGTAGTAGAGAGTGGGACGTGCTTACAAGATTGGGAAAATTATAAGTCAGTGTATCTTTTCAAAAAAAAAAAAAAAAAAAAAAAATTCATGTCAATGATAGATTTTATAAATATTGATAGTTAAATTTATAGTTTTTTTTTTTTCACTAATATGTACATATTATTGTAGAAGTTCCATTGTTGTGTAGTTTTCCCTACTTTATAAATCGGAGTCCACCAAATCCCTTACCAAAACTGTAGTCCTAGATAGAGATACAGTAAATAGAGAACTAATGAGAGAGAGAGAGAGAGAGCCAAAGTGTGTATGTGTGTGAGAGAGAGAAAGAAGTCTCTCTCTAGACTCTGTAAACCCATTTTCCTACTTAGAGCATCTCCAGCAAGGATAGTTAAAATAACTATTCAAAATTTCACTTTATTATTTTAGCTAGTCATTTTTTTAATATACACTCCAACAAGGCTATCTACTTTAGCTATCTTCTATTAAAATATTCTTATACTTTGCCCATCTCTACATTAATGTTTAAAAAAAATACCCAAACATTAAACATGGCAAAAACAAATAGAATATGATTTTTTCTTAACAAAAAAAATACAAAAACATTAAACATTCATGTTGAAAAAAAATACCCAACAAGTAAAAAAAAAAAAAAAATGCGTTGACCGGTTGGCCCGCCGGACGTTCGGTCGGACTTGAGAGGCTACTGAACAGTGCCTCGTCTTCCCTGACGAGGTACTGTAGCTGAAAATCAAAGTAGCAAGCCACCGGCGAGGCTGCCGAAGATAAATTTTCTGCTTTTAGCTAGCTATAGTAACAAAAATAGAGGAATAGAGAGCCTTCTGGAGATGCTCTTAGAAAGGAGAGAGAGAGAGAGAGAAGGGTTGTAGAGCAGAGACTCGTGTTCTGTTCTATTTCTTTCTTCGTTCTTCTCTGCCATTGAATCTTAGGCCTTCTATACTGTCTCTTTATCTTTCAAATAGATTAGTTTGGTTCCACTTAAACTTTTCCAAATTTATTCTCTCTTCATTTTTTACCATTTTTAGAATCTCCACTCCAAAGAGGTGGCTTCTTTTTTTTTTTTAATTACTATTTCTTGACCTATTAACCGTATTTTTCTATGAGCATTAAAGGTGTTTTTGCCTTTGATGATTAGTTCAGATTAGTCGATTATAATAGTTCTTGTTTGATTATACTAAGAATTATTTGCTTGCCTTTTTTTAAAAAAAATCTTATTCTAAAATTTGGATGCTCTAGTTTGATTTAGAGTGTCATTTAATTTTGATGTTCTTGTATTATCTTGAATGCATCTCTGTTTTTTGTCCTATTGATATTAGATCTTGTTCTTAATTGAAATTATGTGAAAACTTCATTTTCCTTTTCGACAAGATTTCGGAGGAAACTTTTTCTGACAAACCAAACAAATCAACTTTCCCCATTTTGTCATGTAATAGGTTGCTATGTTGATGTTATTGACTTTGTTTATTTTTTGAGGTCCTGAATAAGTGAACATGATGAAGTCAAAGCAAAAAACCAAAAAATTTAGGGCTCAAAAAGGACCTCATCTTCTTGATCTTGTAGTTTCTTAATGAGGAGAAGAACAATAAATCTCTTCACAAGTATAATCCTAACCTTTTTCTTTCCAATTTCACGTCTTGTTTAAAATTTCTAGTTAATCATAGTTTGTTCCATTTTCTTGGATAGGCTTGAACGTGAATCGTGCTGCTTCTTTAACATGAACTATTTTGAGGAACTAATATTTAATGGCAATATAGTTTTTTTCATTTTCTTGGATAGACTTGAACGTGAATCGTGTTGCTTCTTTGACACGAACTATTTTGAGGAACTAATACTTAATGGTAATAGAAAGATACCTTTTTGGTTTCACCAAGTTGGAGGATAATGAATATTCTAGGAAGATCTTTTTTGAATTGAGAAAACAGAAGTACCTTGAGGCCTTGGATAGGTATATTGTAAAGGTTCTCGAGTTTTTGTTTTCTCTTGTGCCCTTTATGTAGTGGGTTTAATCATGCATCAACTCGAATTTGTTGGATATTTTGGGTGTGATCATGTTGCAGCCACTGCCATCCTTGTGAATGAACTCAAAGTTTTTTCAAGATTTAATCAAGACGTGTTCAATGATTTGACCAAGCTATTGAGATTAGATGATTTTAGGTATGAAGTCTAAACAAAATATGTTCTCATGTAATGTTTGATGACATTTATGTATTCGAATAGCAGTACCAAAATCTTGTGGGTTTGCAGTGAAAATAAACTACTTGCTAGTTATACTAATGTAACAATGCAAGATCGAATATGGTGGTTGAGTTCAGGGACCTTATGAAGGCAAATTTTGTTTTTTGTGATAGACTAAATTTCCCTAACTTGGCAGATTCAAGGATACAGAACCTCATTAACCAAAGGTAATAAGTTTTGTTCTAAGAAGCACAAACAAAACGTGTCTTGACAAAACGTTGGTAATTTCAAGCGTGTTATGTCCGACACCCATGTCCGATACGACACTCTTTGGATACTCCTAAAAGTTTGTCTGACACTTCTCAACATGTATTGATTAAAAAATCAAATTCATAACATTGGACACTTTCGTGTCCTATGCGTGTCAAGTCCTACATTTTTTTGAAAATTGATGTGTCAGCACTTTGGAGTCGTGTTCATGTCGTGTCACATGTCCGTGTCTATGTTACTTAGGCTTTATTTGAAATATATACATATATATACATATATGTATATTCTAATGCTAATTTGGTTGTGGTATGACATCTTAAATTGGTAGCATATGCTTTGCAGAAATTGTAACACTTTGTATTTCTTAAACTCATGGGATTGCTTTTGACACTCTTATTATTGTACTTGGAGCCTTTTTGGTTGATGTTAGAGTATTGATTGGGATGATATCACAATGGTAAAGTAAGATTGGACCAAAAATATTGATTCGGATAATTGTCCCATAAGTAGTCTTCACTCTTTTGCTCTTTTCTCTTTCCACACTTTGAATTTGCATATGAGGCTAGAACCATTGGAAGTCTTGTTTCCGGGGCTTCGATTTGGACACAATAATGATCTAAAATGGAATTCGGACGAGAGAGTTATGCCCGTTTGAAATTTGAGTATCTATGTTGGAAGCAAGTCCGCTCGAGACTTTTCAATGCTCAAGCGGTCTGTGCAAATTTTAGAGATTTTGGGAGCTTCTTTTCACCGCTCAAGCCAAGCTTTGACCTCTTGAGCAGTTTCGTTGATATTAGGCACTTTTAAAGTCACTTTTTTACCCAAAATCTTTATTCTTTCTTTCTCTCTTCTCTCCCTCTTCTCAATACCGAAACCCTAGAGCCCCAAACACTTGATTTCTCCAATTTTTACCTTAGATCCACCCTAGATCCTTCAAGGAGGTTGAAAGGAAAGCTTGGATCAAGAGTTCTACTGATTATTTCATAATTTTGCCAAGTTTCAAGTGGGTTCTCATCGTCAACTTCTAATCTTGAGGTAGGGGTGCCTATAACTTGTTATATCTTTGATTTGAGACTCACATGTGGTAATTTCATTAGATATTCATCCTTATATATATATATATATATGTATGTATATGTGTATGGATTGTGTTGGTTAATAAATGATTTGGAGGATGTGGTCAATAATTCATGATTTTTGGATGGAATTATGTCTTTTATTGATGATTTTTGTTGTTGATGAGGAAAAGTAGTCCTTAATTCATAAAAGAGAGAAAACCCCAAATTTTCCATTAACCCTAGTTTTAAGATTTGTTCAATAAAGGGGGTTTTGCTCAATTGGTTTCAAAAACATGAAATTGAATGTATTTACTTAACTTAAAGGTTGAAATGTAAGATTTGAAACTTTTCTCTATATACACCTTGAGTTAGTGAAGGTTATTAATGAGGTATCCTCCATTATTGATGTGTGAAGTAGTGAATTGTTATGAATTGAAATGTTTGTAGAAAAAATTGAAGATTTATAAATTCATGCATCATATGCATTCCAAATTTCTCTTTGGACACTATGATGAAGTGATTGTTGAAAAGCGGAAGGAGGTAAAATAGTCTATGAGTCTGGGTAGTGAGTCGGGTTAGTTTTTGAGTTGTGTAATGTAATTAGTACCCGCGCGGGGAGTCAAGTTGCCCAATTGCCTTGTATGTGCATATCGACGGATGAATGTAGGAAAATGTTTTTGAGTGTCGACAAGCCCGCCGTTTCTGGAGCCGGCAAATGTGGAAAAACATGGTTTTGGGTATCCACGTCTCCACCGTTTATAGAGTCGGCAAATGTGGAAGGAAAAATGTTTTTGGGTGCCCATCGCCCTACTGTTTCTGGAGCCGGCAAATGTGGGACTATTTTCAGTATACAAAACAGTATCAATATATGTATGCTTTGATTTTTGGCTCATACTTGGGATGTCATAGTATATTTACCACCCGTGGATAATGTGGAAAAATTGAGCAAATTTCATGCATTTCATGTTTTCACTTACATAGATAGACACTTATATACATCTTCATTTCTATATTTCAAATGTTTGCATTACATGATCATGTGTCTTTCAATTAATTATAAAACTTGTTAAATTCATTACCTACTGAGCTTTTGCTCACCCCAAAGCTAACCAATTTTAGGAAATGAAGACTAAGCATCTCCTAAGTGATTTCTTGAGAAGAAGAAAACCCTTTTGGAGTGTGAAACCTTTTGTTGAAATCTTTTTATGTTCAAGACCAAGGCTGTATTGTAATTGGATGTCAGATTTATGCTAGTGTAGCAAGGAACACCTTTTTGAAGGAAGTCGACTTGCAACTTGTCTTGTTGTATATTTTCTTACATTTGAACTATTTTGTTTTGTTTATGGATGTAATGAGACGATATTGTAAATCTTAGGGGATAGTTTAAACGGGAATGAAATGTAATGAATGTTATTTCATTATTTTTGTCTTTATTTGTATGGTGTGTGTTGTATGGCGAGAATGCTAAAGTGAATAGGATTGGGAGGTGTTCTCTCAGGGCGTTACAAATTGGTATCAGAGCTAACTAAGTTTGAATACCTTGGGCTCGTGGGAAGTGACGTTTGTCACAATAGGTTTACTAGACTATGATGGAGCGCTTATGTGCTTTGCATGCTTTGTGTTTTTATATGGCTATGTAGGTACTAGGATATGACTAGTGTCCATTGCATTCATCGAAATCCTTTTGGAAAGGCACCTGATCAATGCTTTTTCCACCTGGAGGTCTTTGAGTGCCATGGAACAAGTTGATATCTTAGGAGAGTGATCCATATGTGCTTATGTGATTATGTGTTTATGTGGCCTGCCTTATGTGGAAGTAGATACATGTATAGACATATGTATAACTCGCATCTGGTGTGTTAGATCTCGTGTGGAGTATTTAAGTGTGGGTTAAACCTTATCTCTATTTTCTTATAAGATGAAGGGACGACAGTGACCCCAAATGGGGGAAAACTTTTGGGACTTAAATCTTTGGCACCACTTTTTATTCGTAAGATATATCATTTTGGGATCACGTGAGAATGCAATTATGAGATTGGTGTAGAACCTTAGTTTATCGATTTTGCAAGTTCATGAGAAGCAATTGTGACCTTATGATGGTAAAGTTTTATTTTTTTTATTGTATGGTGAATGGTTTGTGGTAATGAAAAGTTGAAATTATCTCATAAACTCACATTGAAATTTTAAGAATAGGGTACAAGGGAGGTCTTGGAAGTGAAGTGAGGTAAGGATTAAACCTTATGGTAATGTACATTGATTGAGACCTTAAGAACGATCAGAGTGACCTAAGGGTGAGCATTTTGGATTGTTAATATCAGAATATATGAACTAGTTTTAAAACTTTTTCAAACTAGGTGAAGTTAGTTATATTTAACTTGGTTGGCAGAGTAGCATAAGGAAGAGGCTATGTGATGGGTGTCTTAAGGGTTGGCTTTATAAACATCGATACCGTGAGTCAAGCGTGGAGTTGTTATGAATAAACTAAGACTTATGATAGACATTTTGAAATAACTGATGTGGTTAAAATAGGGAAATCTTCATAAGAGGTGATATTTGACTTGCTGACATATAGGTGTGCCCTTCATGTTACATCCTTGTTATGAGGTAGGAGTTATGGATATGTGAAATGTATACAATTGTCTGGGTTTTGTTTTGATGCATACCATGACAGAGTGAGTATACTTATGTTCTTGATATACCGGATTATAGTACCCTTGAGTTTAGCCGAGACCTTCAATTTAGAATGATTGATAATTGTTAATTATGACTGTTTCAGATTATAAGTTCAAGTTTTATAAGAGTTATATATATATATATATATAAAAGAGTTATGAATGGAAATGGTGTAAATTGTGGTGATATAGGTTATATGGTTAAAGTTGAGGTTGACCTTTTCACTGTGTTCGATAGGCTACGCTATTATTTAAATTACATTGAGTTGTTGTCAATAGTAATGTCAATTATACCGTTAAAGGTGAAGAAATTCTGTGTAGTAAAGGATATGCTTCTTAGAGAGCTTGTTTTATTCAGAATTCTGTTGTAAATCATAAGTGAACGAACTAGGTAAAGAATTCTGGAATAGATTAGGATGAGATTAAATTTGATTGGGATTGCACTATTTGGTGGAATTTTTAGTAGTAAAAATGGTAACTTGTGAGTGGACATTTTGAGATGTGAAGCCAAGTTTTGAATATTTTCGAGTTTGGTAGAGTCAATTCTCTCAGAGTTGGTTGTTAAGGTACTCAAGTGCAATATACAAATGTTGAGATATGATGTGATCGGTGTTTGGGGAATAGTATTAGCAAACAAATGTCTTTAGAGAAATTTTTGAAATGATCTTGGAAGAATGTTGTGATTTTATGGAGATTATGATTAGGTTCCTTGAGATGGTTGATATAACCGTGATTTGAGTATTTTTATAAAAATTTATTCTTGATCCACCGTGAGAAACTAATGTTAATTTTTTTAAGTTACCCTTAATTATATGTCAGAAATTATGTAAACCAGGGGTACACATGATTGTGTTGGGTTATGTTTGGTGTGTTGTGATGGTGTGGTTCAAAAAACTGAAATGAAGATTTGTTTTGTATCCCTTATCTTTTAACCATAAGTTGTCGTGTATCCTTGAGGCAAAATTTGTGAGTTCCTTGTTAGTCCTTCGTTTCCCTACGAGGGTGGTGAGAATTTTGTTGTTAGTGTGTTAGTCTAGTATTGTTTATGAGTTGGGTGCACTTAAGCTTAAATGAAATTAAGAGGTGTTTAGTTTTGCTTGATAGAGGTTGATATCTTATTTTAATTTTATTACATCGTGTTTTGTGGTGAAATTATTTTAGAAGAAGCTATGCGGTTGACTCCTCTTCAGGAAATAAATTGATACAAAGTATTTTGTTATTTGGTTAGTCATAGAGATTGTTTTGGAATGACCGTTGTTGACAGAGAAATTTTCTTAGAGTGAATGAGTGGTATTATAGCTTGTGGTTATATCTTTAGAGTTTGAGTAAGAGGGAGTTGACTAGAGACTTCGGAAGAAATTTCAAAGTAACTACAACGATGAACATTTGTTGGTATAACCTTGCATCTTGAGTCGTGTGGACTTTTGTGGTGGGTTTGATATGGTAGTCGGTGTCGTTGTTTTGTGACTTGAGCAGCTGTGAGGATTATATTTTATTTTTTTCATTTAGAAAAGTTGTGGTGAACGAATTTTCAAGTTAAACTATTTTTCAAGGGTGAAGCAGCTTTAGTAGTGATTTGATTGGAGTGCTAAAAATATGATCTTAGTTAGAAATTTTGTATTAGAGGTGTAGTATTATTTTGGTGAGAGAAGCATATTGAATTTCGTTTGGAGAGATTTTATTGTAATATGAAATTAATTAATTTATTAACGATGTAAATAGTTGTCATTGAGTAAGTTTGTGCTATAGAAGGTATTGAATTCAGGTTGATTTTGTGGGACACCATAATCTTAGTGTGGTGTGGAGTCGTATTATTGCTTCAGAATTAATATCGTGGCTTTGATTCCAAGGAATGTAGTGTGTTGTGCGAGTATAGGTAGATGATGCATAGAAGGTTTTCTTAGGTAGTGTATCAGTTATTGTTGTTGCATTAGGAGAGGTTGACAAGGGATCACCTCAGTACTTATCTAAATTCTAGAAATGAGGTGTGTAAATGAGAATTGATTGTTTGGTGAGTGTGTGTCACTCAAGCAAGTGGCAAGTCGTGCAAATTGCTTGGTATTTGTTTCTAGTTGGTCGTGTGTGATCTCCAAGATGGGGTAGTTGCGAAAAATTATTTTTGCGAGCTTGAAATTTGTAATGGTAGTTGTGGGGGAATGCGATTTCCCAAGTTTATGAGCAAAACTTATCCATTGGTTTTATTTAACCTTATTGTTATTATTTTGAATTTTTGTTGCCCGTATGATTGTGATGGGGTTACGACATTGCAGTGGTAGTGATGGAATCCTTGGTTGGGTGATGTTTGGCAGTCACCGGTTGAAATATGTTTGAGAACGGAGTTTTCCTATCAAGTATGACCTTATTTTTGCTAGAATTGAGAATTCATTGTTCTAGATAAACTAGTAAGTTAAAGGGAAAAATAGTCAGGAAGTGGGCATATCATCTCTTACGACATGTACAAACCTTTACTATTTTCACAAAATCGTTCATTTTCAAACTCTTCATTTTTACCATTCACTTTTATGTATCTAAAATATCCCTTTATTTATATATATAGTTTTATACCAATTATGAATCCCTTCAAATTTCAAAGGTCTGGAAATATTGTGTTGTGTATTGCTAGCTTTTGAGTATTTCAATAACGCAGTTAGGTAACGTGTGTATATGGAACACTAGCTGTATTGCAAGAACGTGACCTGTGGTGCCTTGATTTTGCTGGGTTGTATCTCATCGAAAGGCCATGATTGGCGGATAGAATTCCTATCATAAATTTTTTCCTTCTCCTTATTTTTTGTTCATGAGAGGAAGTTGAGGACTTCTGAAGTGATGTGGGATATTCTTTTGAAAATTGGGTTACCAAGTGATCGGTACTTATTTCTTGGAGTGTGAATGTGATGTGAGAACTATTTTTTTCTAAGGTTCTAGGTCGTTAGACAACCGAGAGTCATCCTCCGGAAGTTAAGTCTATTTGAGGCAGGATGTCATGACCCGAACCCGCCCCTATGGATTAAGGTCATAACCGGCCAGTAATCATTAGATTACCTACGGCTTCAAATCGAATAAAACATATATCAACAAAGTGAAGGGGCCAAAACGGAAGCAAACTTAAACTTTTGTCCAATGAGCTATGCTTACATGGAAAATCAAAACATTCCACATATACTTAATAATAACTCACACCACATATCAGTAGTTAACATCTTGTGTACCCAGGATCATTCAAACACATAGTCAGCCAAACCAAAAGCTTATATACATAAACGGTCTGTCATGACCAATAGAAATAGCAAAAGATCATAAACAAAGCCTTTTGCGTGAGGCACCTGGGCTGACTTCACAAAACTTGGGTTCCTTCTTAAATTCCACTAAGGCTAGGGTTGAACGTCCCTTTGCTCACCTACATACATATAAATGAGAGTGAGCTAACGCCCAATGAATAATATCAAAATAAATAGGTTAATGAATGAGATTCGTTCATAAATGAATCATACTCGTAATGTATAGATTTGAACCACTATTCTCGTTCACACCAGATTCACAATTCTCAACAAAGCAAAACGACCTTAGGTCCAACACATCCTGTCCATATGCAAACTGACCTCAGGTCCAATTCTTATATAAAACAATACGACCTTGGATCCATCTGTACGAAACGACCTTTGGTCCAACCAACTCTCTATTCAAACGACCTTTGGTCCAATTCGAACACATCGAACGGCCTCGGGCCCCATTCAAACATATCAGGCGTATCAAACGGCCTCGGGCCCATTCTCTTTATATTCGTATCCTTACGTATTTCATATTCATGATTATGATCCCTTTCATTCAAACGGCCTTTGGCCCATCACGATATTCCAACATATCAAATGTCATATTCGAACGGCCTTTGGCCCATCTTTGCATTCATGTCAAACGGCCTTTGGCCCAATCGTTCATATCCGACGGCCTTTGGCCCAATCATTCATGTCCGACGGCCTTTGGCCCAATCATTCATATCCAACGGCCTTTGGCCCAATCATTATCATATTCAAACGGCCTTTGGCCCATCTTTATAGTTAGACATATCAAATGGCAAACGGCAAATGGCAAACGACAGACGGCCTTAGGACCAAATCAATTTTTATCAAATGTATCAAACGGCCTTAAACAAATTAGGCATATAGAATACTCATTCATATTGCAAATCAACAAATCTATGGAGCTTATACAGAAGTAGCATTTGGAAAGTAACATACTTGAAAATATCTTTACTAAGATATTACTCACAGTGATCGGCTGGATGATTTGCCCTGGAGCTCGACCCTACACATTGCATAACACATATGGGTCACAATCAATCCCGTTCGTTCTTAATTCACATATTCCTCTTTAGGCTTCTTTTTTATTCTTTTAATTCATTCATAATGCTCAATGCATGCCTAAGAGTACTTAGAAGTGAAAGAGAACGGCAAATGAAACATAGAACGCATTTACAAAATTTCAGAAACAGGGGTCCCCGCTCAAGCGTGGACTTTCCTGCTCGAGCGGACCCATTAGGTCTGCAAAAGTTCTGGTTGCCTCGTTTTTACGCTCGAGCGTGAGGTCGGGCGCTCGAGTTGAAAATCATTCCACATAGCTCTCCGCTCGAGCGTGAACTTCCCCACTCGAGCGGACATCATGTCTGCAAAATATACTAGGAGCTCGAAATTTACGCTCGAGCGGCGGTTCCCCCGCTCGAGCGGACTTCAAGTGTTCTGGGTTTTCCAGAACTTGTTCTTGAGCTCAAATTCGACCTTCAAGGGTCCTAAACCCACAATTCTGGTTTCAAAACATGCAAATACAATATATATCATGAGTACGCAAACAATGTGAGGCCAATTATTCAAAATCATGGTCCAATTCTTCAAAATAAATCAATATTTCTTTGTATAATCAAGGCTCATGCATTCACACCTCATTTAAGCTTCATATCTTCACTAATCAAACATGCATGTCAATTTTTGACTTCAATCCCCTTTCAAATAGCACCAATGATGCTCATAAACATGAAAATCAACAAAACTATACTTGCATGTATTCTTTAATACTCATATTCCCATACTCAACTTGATACATGCTTGATTATACAAAATCATGGTAATTCTATACATGCATGTGCATATTAACTTCAAATTCATCAGGTATAACACAATTCTTGCTCTTGGTTACATATTCTCTTTGAATTCACAAAATTACAATCTTAACTTATGAATTTATGCTCAAATACTCACCTAGGAGCTTCAATCTTCACAAATTCTTGTTAATTCTTGAGTGTAGCTTTCTAATCCACAATCCTTGAATCAAAATGCACAATTCTTCCTCTTTCTCTCTCTAGAATCGACACACTCTCTCTCTAGAGAGCAAATTCAGATTTTGAGTTCACAAAAATGAGGGACTTAAGTGTATAAGGGCCTATTTATAGGCTTGCTTAATCACATTGATTAAGTTTAAGTAATGGCACTCTAATTAATCATTCTGAATCTAATTATTTTGATCCGAATCAATTTTCAATTAAATTTCACCATAGGCTCTAAAAATTACATCAATCACGATGGCGTAGTCAATTTTGGCTTCGGTGGCCGATAAGGCCTTCAATTTTCAGTTCAAAGCACAGATTCTAACAGATTTTCCTACAGTGAACAGATACAGAGCCAAAACCACATATAATCATGCAATTAACACCCAAATTCAAATTAAGCACATAATTACAAACATAAGCATGATTAATTGACATAGTACAGATCACACAGGAGTACTGTATGGTATGTTAGTGAGACTTTTACCCTTGACCTTTAGTTTCATGGAATCGATAGGTTCTTGTGGGTTGTTAGAGGTGCTTGTGACCATTTTGTCTAATCCTACTAAATGGGGACCCTTACGTAATGGAAGCTGTCTGTCTGGGTTGAGTGGGCCTTGGTAATCCTTGTGGATGAATATTAATGTGGAACTTGAAAATATGAGAGTTAACCTTAGATTTTTGAGCTAGATTCTGGAGTGGTGATTGTAATTTTATTGGGAATTGTTCTACCCCATACATCATTGGGTTGCCTTATCTTCTTTCATAGGTGTAGACTGCCCGGAACTCCGCTCTGCGCACGAGGGCGCGAATCGTTTGTTCTAGCTACTACAGTTCGGACTCGTGTCACAGTTCTGAATCTAATCTCACAAAGTGCAATGTGAGACCAATAAATCACCAAAGAGTCCAAATCCGGCAAATCGTTTTGGAAAATCGATTTTAATAAAGAAGTGCCAAACATGGACTGCTTTGCCAGATTACAGAGTCGCCACCTAAATGTTTTATTTTGGAAAATTTAGGA
Organism: Camellia japonica; assembly: GCA_030407325.1. Classification (NCBI taxonomy): domain Eukaryota; kingdom Viridiplantae; phylum Streptophyta; class Magnoliopsida; order Ericales; family Theaceae; genus Camellia; species Camellia japonica. Next base: position 130,155,968 of record JAPPVO010000031.1, read on the forward strand.
AACCCTGACTCGTGCCTAAGGCCACGTGTCCATTATCACCAAAGTTGCCTCGGCTCGGGAACTTGGGTACGAGGGGGGAAGGTCATGAAATGAGCACCCCCGCTCACCCGATCAAAGGATCGGCCTCTACTAACATGATATGTTATTTTTGAAAACACATGTGTTCTTATTCCGGTTTATTAGCTAATCTTACTACGTGATGCGCACAACACACAAGTATAGACTAGATCGCCTAAATTGGAACAAAACCTCTTATGCTTGTTTGTTTGAACATGGTTTGGAAATGCTACTCGCAAGTAGGCTAAGATGTGGATTTGCTACCCTCAGGTGGGCTTAGAAAACATGATTTGCTACTCTCAAGTGGGCTTAAAACGCGTATTTTGATGAATTGTTCAATTCAAGCAATCCAACCTTCACCCACAGGCATTCATGCAGTTATAGCAATTAAGCAAATAGCCTCATGGCAAGCATGCTATCATGGCAATCACTTACACACAAGCAATGATGCTAAAGCATAAACACTCACAGTGTATTTCGAGCCAAAAAAAGAAGTTAGTTAGTAATCAATGCATGATCCTAGCTATGTCAACAATGCCTAATGCAACACATGCAAAAATGCAACTAAGATAAGTTCGGCTATTCTAAGATGTCATGTTAATGCAACTTGATAACATGTATTCAAATTGGTATTGAAATACAATGCAGTTAGTATGATGCGCCGAGCTCGGTGCATGCAAGATAGATGAATGAATGCAAACATGCGAGTATAAGGATGCTAATTGAAACATGCCCTAAAACTAACCACTGAAAGGAGGTAAATAAAAGGGAGAAAGAAATGGAGGTTGGAAGACATGCATCACACACACGCACGCTTATTACAACAGTTCGCCCTCTCGACGGAGGGTCTGAATAAAAGCTAAGCTATTCTAAGCTAAGCTAAGCAATTAATCTAATTAAGCTAATTAGACTAATTATTACACAACACAAATTGAACTTGAATCAACTAGCTAATCTAAGCTAATTAAGTACAAACCAAATTAAAACTAGCTATATTAAGCTAACTACAATATTACAAAGATGGAATCAATTAGCAAATACATTAACTAACTAATTAGCAAATTAACTAACTACACAAAGCAGTTAAAACAGCCTTGAGGAGAGAGGTGTATGCATGCTCGGTCGGCTTTGCTCGGAAATCCGATACCGTGCCTCATGTTGCCTCTGTTTGCACTTTTTGTATCTCTGAAAATTGTGCCAACTCCCATAGTGCTTTTGACCCACCTTAGGAACAATCTGAGGGGTGGTCGGCCAAGAGGAAAGGCCATCGGCCAAGTATAATGATCATCGGCCAATTTTTATGGCTATCGGCCAATTTTTATAGCCGATCGATAGCCTTGATAGCCGATCGGCCACTTCTTCCTGCAAACTTCTCCTTTTGCTGCAACAGAGCACTAACAGAGGCATGGCAGTATATTTGCAAGAAAATGTGTGTGCAACCACACTCCTTATCATGTTTAAAGCTCAAAGGAGTGTAGTGCTTGACTCTCGAGCCATCAATCACGCATCTCAATGCATGATGGCCAAAGAGGCCGAGTTGCACAAATCAATGTCAAATGAATGTACAAAAGCACATAAATGCCTTAACCTCTATCATGCATGATCAAGAGGGTCGGCGACCAAGAAATGAGGCACGTTTCATCACTTCAAGTATGAAACGTCCTTCGTTTCCCGTGTTTGGACTAACACCCTATCCAAACACAATACAATGCAATGCTTGCAAGCGAACAATAATACAAACAACAAGCATGCAAACAACAAGCAATGCAACATGAGCAATTTATCAAAGCTTATGGCATGCAAACTCTATTGAATGCAACCTAAGTATGCAAGCAACAATGCAAACAACAAGCATGCAAACAATATGTAATGCAAACAACATGCAAGATGGACTTAAACCGGATATGGACAGACCTCAAGCATGTCCAAAACAGTGGCCAATAGTGCTGAAATGATGGCATGAAAAGCATGAAAATGCAAGACGAGCATGCATGCCAATTGGCTCAAGAATTAAGGCATAAAGATGTAACTCTTAAGAGCACTTAAAGAGTGAAAAGCATGGACGTGTGACAACACTATAAGCTCTGAAATCATGTATGGAATGGTGTCAAACCACTCAAACAATACAACTATGGCATGCAAGAGGGCTCAAAGCTTGAAACTAGCATAGGCACTTGCACTATAACTATACAAAACACGAAGCATATGGCCAAGATAACCGAAAACAGTCCTAGAACATGCCAAAATGATGCTAAAACATGCATGGCATGGATCAAAGCTAAAACATGCTAGCATGAAGGGCATGAAGCATGGAGAATGCAATGCCAAAATGGAGGATTACACTACACCTACCAAGACCAAGCATGAGATGGCTTCGCCAAAAAAAATCAGAGTTATCATGGCAAAATAACCCTAAAAACACACTGAAATGATAGCTCGGAAGCTTAGGCATGAAGGCATACACAATGGCTCATGTTTAAGGCATAAAGCACAAACTTTCCAAAGCATTGAAAGAGTGACAGATGCGAGTGTATGACCACACTACGTGCACTGAAATCACATATGAAATGATGGCAAATCATGAAAATAGCCTAAGCAATGCATGCTAGTGGCTTGGAAACTCCAGGCTAATGAGCTAGAATGAACCATGGCTATACAAAGCAATGCATGCATGACCAAAACAACACAAATTAGACCTTAAGCATGCTAAAACGTGATCAAAAGCTTGCTAAAGTTAAGCCAAAATCATGCTAGAATGATGAGCTCAAGTGTGATACACATTAGGCTAGTGAATGGAAATGCACTACAAGTGCAAGGAGCATGCAAGAGGCTATCAAACCAACCCAAAACAGAGTTATGGCATGCTAAAACAACACCAAAAATATGCTGAAATGGAACCAATACATGCTAGAAAAACATGCTACTTTGATGAGCCATCTATACAAGCATGCAAGACATAAGGAGAGGGGATGACCCTCTCCTATTTAAGACCTCAAAATACACTTTCCACCACTAAAATTCCTCTGGAATTCAGTGGTAGAAAGGTCATGCAAAGACTAAAACAAAAGCCTAAAGAGGTGGCCCAAAACAAGGCAAAACAAGGCACAAATGGGGGTAGACCACCCCCAACACCAACAAGACCTTAAACAATCATTTCAAACACATGAAAATGAAGCTTTTTACAGTTGAGAGTTAAGCCAAAATAAGCATGCAAATAAGGCTAAGTAAGCAATGAACACAAAGCTTAAAAGAGGGTTAGTGACTCACCCTTGTAGAACAACTTCAAAGAGGCAACTCCAGCAACTTTTTGAGCTAAAAACCAAACTTTGAGTTCAAACAAAACCCTCAAGTACCTCAGCAACAAGAGTATGGTGTTTGAGTAGGTGCTTTAGTGCAAAAGTGTGAAGAAATTACACTTTTGAGCACAAACAAGTACAAATATAGAGAGAGAGGAAGAAATATAGAGAGAGAGTGATATGTAACTTGTATCTCAATTTTTCAGAACCTCTGGAAAGGGAGAGGGGTCTCCCTTCTTATAGAAAATCAAATCTCAAACTTGAGACTTTTTTCAATCCCTCCATACACGTGTATGGAGGATGAAATATGTGCTCACCAACTGTCACAGCTGGCACAAAAATATCTACAAAAGCAAACAAAAAGGCATCGGCCAAAAGATATGGCCGATTGTCCAAAAAGGGTGCCGATCGGCCAAAAAGAGTGTCGATCGGCCACCACCAATGGCTGATGGCAAAAAGGAAAGGCCGATAAGCACAAGGCTTGGCCGACGGGTTGTAGGGATGGCCAACAAGCCACCCTCTTCCCTCAGAAACAAAACCACAAGTCCTTGGTCTACAACCAAGCACAAAACAGACAAGTTGAGAGGTTCTAAGGCAAAGCGCGCAGCCGAGACCTTCGGGAACTCAAAACGAACACAAGCATGGATGATCATCGAGTGTTCAAACGATGACATCCAAGTCTTGAGGACGGTCAAAAATGGGGTGTCTACAATAGGACTTGTTTCTTGTTCATCACGCGAAATCTTTTGCGTCGAGAGAATCTTCTAGGAACTTGTTGTTGAGTAGAGGACATTTGTGATTAGTTGGTAGAAGTGTTAGTTCCAATCTCTATTTCACTTGGTATTGTCAAAACTTTAGATCTTGGTAATTTCGTTGACGAAATTTCCTAAGGTGGGGAGATTGTAACACTTTGTACTTCTTAAACTCATGGGATTGCTTTTGACACTCTTATTATTGTACTTGGAGCCTCTTTGGTTGATGTTAGAGTATTGATTGGAGTGATATCACAATGGTAAAGTAAGATTGGACCAAAAATATTGATTCAGATAATTGTCCCATTAGTAGTTGTAGCTTGCTTTTTGTGCTCCTTTCCGATACGACTAGCCCTACACTTCGGATTCCCGTAGTTCTGAATCTAATTTTACAAAGTGCAATGTGAAACAAAGAAAACACAAAAGAGTACAAATCTGGCAATTCTTTTGGAAAATCGATATTTTAATCAAATACAAAAAATGGACTGCTTTGCCAGATTTCAGAGTCGTCACCTAAATATTTTTGAAAAATTTAGGAAACCTGAGACTCGTGCCAAAGGCCACTTATCCGTCATCACCAAAGTGTCTCGGATCGGGAACTTAGGTACGAGAGGGGAAGGTCATAAATTGAGCACTCCACTCGCCCGATCAAAGATCGGCCTCTACTAATCATAATGTAATTTTTATTTACGTTATATGCTCTTGCTCTGATTTATTAGCTATTTTTACTATGTGACGCACACAAGTATAGACTAATTTGCAAAAGTTGGAACACTTTGATTTTATGTTTGTTTGAAAATTGTTTCAAATATGCACCACTTAAAAAAGTGATCTCATATGCACATTACTCAAATTATTCTAATTCAAGTAATTGACCTTCATCCACAGGCATTCAAACAAGTATAGCACTTAAGCAATTAGCCTCATGGCAAGCATGCTAGACATGGCAACAATCACACTCATGCAATATGCTAAAGCAAAAAAATGCTCACCTAGTACTCCGAGGCAAGCCAAAACAAGCAAAATAATTAGAAAACATGCATGCCCCTAATTAATGCAATATGACTAAATGCAATGCACACATTATGTAATTTTAATAGGCTCGGCTATGAGCACGACATATGATATCATTCAAGACATGTAATGAATCACGTATTCAAGCAATGAATTTAAACATTTGGTTAGTATGATGAGCCAAACCTTGGATGCATGCAAGACAATGGATGCAAAGCATAAGAATGCTAAGTTGAAAAATGATGTTCTATACTAACCACCATAAGCAAGTAAGTAAAAGGGAGAAAGACGTGGAGTTGGAAGACATACACGTTATTACATATTGGCACTCGTGCAAGAGGGTGCGAATCAAAGTCTGAAAGTCCGAATTAAACTAATTATTACAAAACCGAATGAATGAATAAGCAAAGATATAGCGATCCCGGTTTTCCCTTCATTGTTTAATTATATTTCGGACTCGGTTCCGTGGATGTGTTGTTGTCTTATTCCTGTTTTCATCCTTTACTCTTTGTATATGAGTCTTGGGTCGTGTTGGGCAAGTTTGAAACAGGTTGGGTGTGTTTGGGAAAACAAGTTGATTGTGGTTGGAAACCAAGGGTTAGTGTCCATTAAATTTTCATAATGGTCCATTCATATTCAAACTTGTCCTTTCAAATTCCAATTAGTAGGCTTTTATGACAAACTTGTTCATTTAATATCTTTATTAGTGGTTCATTTAATATCCTTATTAGTGTTCATTTAATGACAACTAGTGTCTTTTCATAATCCAACTAGTGTCTTTTCATAATCCAACTAGTATTTATTAGTGGACTTTAATGAACCAATAAATCCTAACTTGACTTTTCAATTCTAACCAGTGGGCTTCTATGCCATGTTACACCAGATTTGCCTATAAATATCACCATTCCCTAGCATGGCAAACACTAGTAACACTCTCACACACACACATTCGACTAAAGGAGAGGAAGGAGAACAAAAGAGAAATCTTGAGAGGAAGAGGAAGGGATGGCTTGCTCTTCATTTTGATTCGAAAATTATTAGGTTTGGAGCACCTTTGAAATCCTTCATCTTCTCCATTTGAGGTAGGGATAACTACTCATTTTTATGATCTTTGACATAAACTTTTGGTCATTTTGATTTAATGTTGAAGTTGGGTGATTTTGGGTGTTAGGGTTTCAACTTGAATAAAGAGGGGTTTTGCTATTTTGACCAATATATGTATATCTTGGGTCTTAAAATGAGCTTATTGATTGTTGTAGACACTGTATGATAATTAGGTGGAATAAAACTAATCGGTTGAATATGTCATTGAATATGACGGTTGGAATAATACATCGAATTTGTGTATTGATTGATCGTGTATATGATAATTGTTTATATACATTGTATTGTGTGGGAGGAGATAGGGGATGTACTCCACGGTTTGGGAGGAGATAGGGGATGGACTCCTAAATCGGATTTTATTTGGGAGAAGATAGGGGATGGACTCCATTGATACAGCAAATCTGTGTATCATTTATGAAGTATGAAGTGTTTTAATATAAGTTGTTATCTCATGAGAATTGTGATGTATGGAAGTGTTTTATTATGAGTTATAATCTCATTTAAATTGTTGATATTGGAAAGGATCATGGACATACTTGTCATGGATTTGGATTGTACTGTATGTTGGTTTATATGAGTTAAACATTTATCAAAATGCCAATGTTTTAGTTATTGCTCATATTATGTTTAGTATATCTCTACTAGGCATTGGCTCACCCTATATGGGACATCATTTTCAGGTCCAGGTGATATGCCACCTCCAAGGATGTAGCTTGGGAGGTTGTCGAAGCTGAAGGCTTTCTTTTTGTGATTATTTTTTGTGTAAATCAAGCCAAGGGCTTATTTTGCATTTTGAGTTAGTACTCTCTTCTTTGTAACCAAGTGTTGGCTTGGAAAGGTGTAAGCCCGTAGGGCAATTTACTTTTGATGTCAACATATCATACTTTTGTAATGAATACTCTGATAAATAGAAATATGCTTTATCCTCTTATGTCTATGCATGTCAAGAATGTGGGTTTATCTTGTATTATTTTGAGGGCGTTATAACTTGGTATCAGAGCGTACCGGGTTTGAATACTTTGGGTACGTGGGAAGTGATTAGTATCACAATGGGTTTGTCTCGCTTGTTAGAGACTTAGATGTATGATGTTATGTGCTTATGTAATAACATGCTTATGTGACTATATGGGTATGGGATTTGATTTTTAGGATGCTGATTGAATCCTTGGGTTTCTATGAGTCTTGTTGGAAAAGCACTTAATCAATGCTGTTTCTAACCGGAACTCTAGCAACGCCTCGGGACTATCATTATCCAGAAATGAAATTCGTAAGTGCTTATGTGATTATGTGCTTACGTGGAGTGAATTACAATTGTCCATGTATTAGGACATGAGTGTTATAGCTTTGGTACATTTATGAAAGTGCTAACGTTCTTTGTTACCTTTATTAGGATGTCAAGACGAGGACGTGGAGGTAGGCGAGGTAGGCGTGGTAGGCAGGAAATGCCTATACCGGATGAAATTCCAGTGCAGCAGGAGGGTGTTGGTCAGGCCAATATGGCCGAGCCAGTAGGACAGCAGGCCATGGGCGCCTTAGCCCGTGAGATGGCAGGAGCTTTGAGAGCATCTATGGACATTCTAAGAGCTGAGAATCAAGTCCAGGCTCTGGTTGTTGATGCAGGGCCTTCTTTTCTGAAGAGGGAGTTTTTCCGGTCTAGCCCGGACGAGTTTCTGGGGGATCCGAAGGAGCCTCTTAAGGCTGATGAGTGGCTGGAACAGATGACGAAGACGTTTGAAATGCTAGGCATCGAAGACGGGGTATTGAAGGTGACCTTGGCAGCTTTCCAGCTTAAGGGAGATGCGGGTCAGTGGTGGAAATTCACGAGGGGTCGTATTGGTGGTACTTGGGAGGCCTTTGTGGATGCTTTCCAGGAGAAGTTTCTGTATCCCGCTGTTAGGGAGAAGTTGAGAGATCAGTTTTCCCAGCTTTTGCAGCTGAATTCTTCAGTGGCCGAGTTTGAGGCCGTGTTTACTAGTTTGTCCAGGTTTGCACCTGAGCTTGTGGCGTCTGAGGAACGCCGTTGTCTCGAGTTTGAGAAGAAGCTGAGGCATGGGCTCAAGATGAGAGTTGGGGGTTCTATGATCCGAGAGTATGGGCGTCTTGTAGATGCTGCAGCCCATATGGAGATTATGATGCGTGAGGAAGAGGAGAGGTTGAGGGGCTCCAAGAGGAGTCAGGATGGCCAAGGTGATGGTAGGAGACAGAGGGGTCCTAACCCTCAGCAATCTCAGGGTGGCTTTGCTAGATCGACCTTTCCAGTGCCGAGTGCAGGCTCTGGGAGAGGCAGCCAGGGAGATGTTACATGTTACAAGTGTGGTCAGCTGGGACACAAGTCTCCAACTTGCCCGCAGAAGGGAGGAGGGCAGAGAACAGCTTCATTTTTGGCTCGACCTCAGAGCCAGAGTCAGGGCAGAGGCCAGTCCTCATGTTATTAGTGTGGTCAGGCGGGGCACCTGAAGAGGTTCTGCCCGCAGTTGAGTGTTACATCGGGTGCATCTGGTTCGAGGCAGACGCAGAGTTTTCAGCCAACACAGTCAGTTCAAGCCTCGAGAGCCAATCAGGGCACCTCATCGTCTCAGTCGATGCAGCAGTCTTTTGCTCCGAGAGGTGAGCAGGTAGATCAGGGGCCTTCAGGGCGTGTGTATGCTGTTACCACGCAGGATCTTGTACCAGCTCCGTTTGTTTTGAGAGGTACCTTCTTGTTTTGCAACTCGGTTGCTAATGTGTTGATTGATACGGGTGCATCTCATTCCTTTTTATCTGCTGCATTTGCATCTGTTTTGGGGTTGGAGTTGGCGCAGTTAGCATCTCCTATATGTGTTGTATCACCTGTTGGGGGTGAATTGATTTTGAAACAGGGGTGTCGGGGCTGTGATATAGAGGTCGCCGACCGCAGGCTTCCATTTTCTTTTGTAGTTATGGCTATGTCGGGTTTTGATGTAATTTTGGGTATGGACTGGTTATCGTCATACCAGGCTGTTATTGATTGTTACCGCCAGAGGGTCACAGTATGTACCTTGAGCGGGGATTGTTTCCATTTCTTGGGGGATCGGGTTGGTAGTGTGTTGCCACCGGTGTATGATCCGCAAGGGCGGAGTGAGCTTAGTGGTCTTCTCGCTAGCCTTATGAGTAGTGAATGTGATGAGATCCAGATTGAGTTGCCGAGAGTGGTTTGTGAGTACTCGGACGTCTTTCCCAAGGATCTTGTTAGTTTGCCACCTCATCGAGAGATCGAGTTCTTTATTGACTTAGTGCCTGGCACGACACCGATTTCCATGGCACCTTACCGTTTTGCCCCAGCCAAGTTGAGTGAGTTGAAGATTCAACTCCAAGAGTTGCTAGATAAGGGCTTTATCCATCCTAGTGTTTCGCCGTGGGGAGCACCGGCCCTCTTTGCTAAAAAGAAAGATGGTGCTTTGAGACTTTGTATCGATTACCGAAAATTGAATCTTGCTATGGTTAAGAACAAGTACCCTATGCCCCGTATAGATGATCTATTTGACCAGTTGAAAGGGTCTCGTTGTTTCTCTAAGATAGACTTGAGATCGGGTTACCATCAGTTGAGGGTCAAGGAGGAGGATATTCCAAAGACGGCATTCCGTACGCAGTATGGCCACTATGAGTTTCTGGTGATGCCTTTTGGGCTCACCAATGCACCGGCAGTGTTTATGGATTTGATGAACCGGATATTCCGGGAATTCTTAGATCGTTTTGTAGTCGTTTTCGTGGACGACATTCTGATTTATTCACCTTCTGAGGAGGAGCACAAGGAACACTTGAGAGTGGTGCTTGAGTTGCTTAGAGCCCATAAGCTATATGCTAAGTTTGGGAAGTGTGAGTTCTGGCTAGGAGAGGTCAAGTTCTTAGGCCATGTAGTCTCCGGGAAAGGGGTGTCTGTTGATACATCCAAGATTGAGGCAGTGCAGGATTGGGCACAACCTAAGAGCGTTTTGGAGATCCGCAGTTTTCTGGGATTAGCTGGGTATTACTGCCGGTTTATGAAGGATTTCTCCAGGCTAGCTTCACCTTTGACTAGATTGACACGGAAAGGGGTCAAATTTGTATGGAGTAAGACTTGTGAAAAGTCGTTCCAAGAGTTGAAAGTTAGACTTACCACCGCTCCGGTTTTGATTATTCCGGAGAGAGGTTTGGGTTATGCAGTGTATTGTGATGCCTCACGAGAGGGTTTGGGTTGTGTGTTGATGCAAGAAGGGAAAATGGTAGCCTATGGCTCACGTCAGTTGAAAATACACGAGAAGAATTATCCTACACATGACCTAGAGTTAGCAGCTGTGATTTTTGCCTTGAAGATTTGGAGGCACTACCTTTATGGTGAGAGATTTGAGGTGTTCTCAGATCACAAGAGTCTGAAGTACCTGTTTACACAGAAAGACTTGAACTTGAGTCAGAGGAGATGGATGGAGTTTATTGAGGACTACGACTTTGAATTACATTACCATCCGGGGAAGGCCAATGTTGTGGCCGATGCCCTTAGCAGGAAATCCATTAGTGATGTAGCTTGTATACCCATCCGGGAGTGGGAGATGTTGGGTGCACTTGGTAAGTTTGATTTGCTTCTGGGCGAATCCGTTGAGGCTGCGGCTTTGTTTTCTGTTGTTGCGCAGCCTACACTTGTGAGTCGCGTGTTAGAGGCACAGAGAGGTGACCTTGAGGTAGAATCCCTCCGAGAGAAGATCTCCAGTGGGAAGGTTAAGAAGGGTTTGATTGTGTATCCTGACCTGAGTGTGAGATACCGAGACCGTCTGTTTGTGTCGGAGTCCTGCCGAGAGGAAGTACTCCGAGAGTTTCACCATTCACGCCTTGCGGTGCATCGGGAGGCACCAAGATGTATCGTGATTTGGGTCGCCAGTTTTGGTGGCGGGGTATGAAGAAGGATGTGGCAGTTTTCGTGTCTAAGTGCCTTACTTGTCAGCAAGTCAATGCCGAACATCAGAGGCCAGTGGGTTTGTTGCAACCCTTGCCTATTGCCAAGTGGAAGTGGGAGCATGTCACTATGGACTTCGTTGTAGGCCTTCCGAGGACTCAGCGGGGTAGTGATGCTATTTGGGTGGTTGTAGACCGGTTGACTAAGTCGGCGCACTTCATTCCTATGTGCGTGAGAGATTCGGTCGATCATCTTGCCGACTTGTATATTTGGGACATAATGAGGTTGCACGAAGTCTCAGTGTCGATCGTCTCAGATAGAGATCCTCGTTTTACTGCTAGGTTGTGGTAGAGTTTGTAGAGTGCCTTGGGGACTAAGTTGACTTTTAATACGGCTTATCATCCTCAGACTGACGGGCAGTCCGAGCGTACTATTCAGATCCTTGAGGATATGCTTCAAAGTTGTGTTCTTGACTTTAGTGGGTCGTGGGAGAGGCACTTGCCCTTGGTGGAGTTTGCCTACAACAACAGTTTTCAGTCGAGTATTGGTATGGCACCGTTTGAGGCCTTGTATGGCCGACCTTGTAGGTCTCCAGTTTGTTGGGCCGAGGTGGGTGATACACCTTTGTTGGGCCCGGAGTTGGTAAGGGAAACGACGGAGAAAGTTGAGCTTATTGTTACAACCCAGAGTCGCCAAAAGAGTTATGCCGACCGTAGGAGGAGGCCTTTGGCATTTGAAGTGGGTGATCACGTCTTTCTGAAAATATCACCTAGGCGGGGGTTGATGAGATTTGGTAAGAGAGGGAAGTTATCTCCTTAGTTTATAGGCCCTTTTGAGATCCTTGAGAGGATTGGCGAGGTTGCCTATCGTTTAGCTTTACCGCCGCAGTTGTCCGGGATACATGACGTGCTTCATGTTAGTATGCTTCGGAAGTATGAGCCGGATCCATCGCATGTATTGGATTGGACCAACTTAAAGGTAGATGAGGATGCCTTATATGAGGAGAGACCGGTTCGGGTCTTGGATAGGCGGGATCAAGTCTTGCGAGGCAAGACCATTCCCTTGGTAAAAGTTTTGTGGAAACATCACGGGGTGGAGGAAGCCACTTAGGAACGTGAGTTGGAGGTCCGAGAGAAATATCAGGATCTATTTGTGGATGTTTGAGCATATGTTGTATATTTTATTGTATTGTTAAACTTTAAGAGCATTGAACGTGTCTTAAGTTGTAAAACATTGAATATGTTTTGGTTTATGGAAGTATTGTAGAACTTGCCTTAAAATGGAAGTTTATTATAACATTATAAATGTTGGATGTGTTGTAGAAATGGAAATGTATCATGAATGTATGATATGGAATTGGGAATCTTGTATATTGGAATTGTTGAATTTCAAGGAAATGCATGTTGTTATAGATTGTGAAATGCCTCTTGAAAAGAGATGGAATGACCAGTAATGGGTCAAGTTATTGTATATTGAAATGTAACATTGTTGAAAATTGAGGAAAACTTGTTTTTGAAAAACAGCTTGTACCTAATTTAGGGGACGAAATTCTTTAAGGGGGGGAGGTTATAGCGATCTCGGTTTTCCCTTCATTGTTTAATTGTATTTCGGACTCGGTTCCGTGGATGTGTTGTTGTCTTATTCCTGTTTTCATCCTTTACTCTTTGTATATGAGTCTTGGGTCGTGTTGGGCAAGTTTGAAACAGGTTGGGTGTGTTTGGGAAAACAAGTTGATTGTGGTTGGAAACCAAGGGTTAGTGTCCATTAAATTTTCATAATGGTCCTTTCATATTCAAACTTGTCCTTTCAAATTCCAATTAGTAGGCTTTTATGACAAACTTGTTCATTTAATATCTTTATTAGTGGTTCATTTAATATCCTTATTAGTGTTCATTTAATGACAACTAGTGTTTTTTCATAATCCAACTAGTGTCTTTTCATAATCCAACTAGTATTTATTAGTGGACTTTAATGAACCAATAAATCCTAACTTGACTTTTCAATTCTAACCAGTGGGCTTCTATGCCATGTTACACCAGATTTGCCTATAAATATCACCATTCCCTAGCATGGCAAACACTAGTAACACTCTCACACACACACATTCGACTAAAGGAGAGGAAGGAGAACAAAAGAGAAATCTTGAGAGGAAGAGGAAGGGATGGCTTGCTCTTTATTTTGATTCGAAAATTATTAGGTTTGGAGCACCTTTGAAATCCTTCATCTTCTCCATTTGGTCTCTCCATTTGAGGTAGGGATAACTACTCATTTTTATGATCTTTGACATAAACTTTTGGTCATTTTGATTTAATATTGAAGTTGGGTGATTTTGGGTGTTAGGGTTTCAACTTGAATAAAGAGGGGTTTTGCTATTTTGACCAATATATGTATATCTTGGGTCTTAAAATGAGCTTATTGATTGTTGTAGACACTACATGATGATTAGGTGGAATAAAACTAATCGGTTGAATATGTCATTGAATATGACGGTTGGAATAATACATCGAATTTGTGTATTGATTGATCGTGTATATGATAATTGTTTATATACATTGTATTGTGTGGGAGGAGATAGGGGATGTACTCCACGGTTTGGGAGGAGATAGGGGATGGACTCCTAAACCGGATTTTATTTGGGAGGAGATAGGGGATGGACTCCATTGATACAGCAAATCTGTGTATCATTTATGAAGTATGAAGTGTTTTAATATGAGTTGTTATCTCATGAGAATTGTGATGTATGGAAGTGTTTTATTATGAGCTATAATCTCATTTAAATTGTTGATATTGGAAAGGATCATGGACATACTTGTCATGGATTTGGATTGTGCTGTATGTTGGTTTATATGAGTTAAACATTTATCAAAATGCCAATGTTTTAGTTATTGCTCATATTATGTTTAGTATATCTCTACTGGGCGTTGGCTCACCCTATATGGGACATCATTTTCAGGTCCAGGTGATATGCCACCTCCAAGGATGTAGCTTGGGAGGTTGTCGAAGCTGAAGGCTTTCTTTTTGTGATTATTGTGTGTGTAAATCAAGCCAAGGGTTTATTTTGCGTTTTGAGTTAGTACTCTCTTCTTTGTAACCAAGTGTTGGCTTGGAAAGGTGTAAGCCCGTAGGGCAATTTACTTTTGATGTCAACATATCATACTTTTGTAATGAATACTCTGATAAATAGAAATATGCTTTATCCTCTTATGTCTATGCATGTCAAGAATGTGGGTTTATCTTGTATTATTTTGAGGGCGTTACAAAAGAATTAACTAGCTAACTTCTCTATTACAACAAGGATAATCATGAGAAAATAAACTAGCTATCTAAGTTAACTAACTATAATAATTACAAATAAGCAATACTAATTACAACAAGACTAATTGTAACAATAATAATAATAATTACAACAATACTCGGAGCATTAATCTACAACATTGATATAAGCAAGAATACGTGAGGGTTGCATGCAGAATGTCTAAGAACAGCTTTGTCTACCCAGGTCTGCTCGATTTTACCTTCAACCACTACCCTCTGTTTTCTGTGAAATATATACTGCTAACCAAATATTGATGACCGGCTGGCCCTGAATGAAGCTTGACCGGGCCTAAATAAGGCCGGTCGTGCCTTAATTTTATGCAAAATTCTGTTTTGTGCTCTGAAGTGAAAACAGTGCAGACAGAGTTGTTCTGAACTCCGTTTGTCCCTCTCACACTTCTCTGTCATGCGAAAGCCTCAAGCAAAAGGTTGGAATCGTTTCCAAAACCATCAATGAGCAAGTTGATTGCTTGATGATTTCAGATACAATTTGGACAAAATTCAATAAATGTAATGAACAACAACCACCCCTCCCTCCTATCATAGAGTGAACTCAAAGAGGGAGGTAGAGACACTTCAAGATTCATCAAAACATCATGAATTGATGTAAGACAACCATTGACACAATAGATTCAGCATAACATCCGGCCGAACCCAAGCAATATAACTCATTTTCTTTATGTGAGTTGGTTCATTTTAGGCCAAATTCATTAGTCTTTGACATCCTTTAATCCATTAAGTCTAAGATGATAATTAAGTCTACTAAACGAGAAGAAACGTCAAACGAGAGGTGATCCTAAACATGAAAGAGAGATCACGCCGTTGACGATGAAACTCCGTAGAGATTAAGCCATTGAGCATAGGTCTCCTTTTCATGCTTTGAATAACCATTAATCGGTTGAAATAACCCTCAAACAAATGAAAAGAAGAAAAGAGAGAGGTTGCAGAAATGAACACATGAATTTTGATTATTAGAATGAGACTCTTGACATGAAAATTAACCAAAGAAAAGCTATCAAAGCACGAGTAACACAACACAACAAGCTAGATATGAGGACTTACAACACAACAAGCTATATATTCAAAGTATACACTAATTAAATAAATTAGGACAGCCCTAAAACAGCCCCTAATATGCTAAAAACAGTGGCTAAAATCAAGAGAAGGTAAGTAAAAAGAGTAGAGGAAAAGCTATGGAACAAAGCCTAAGGAGGGGTGGCTAACCCCTCCACTTTTTGCAAATTTAAATAACATATTTTAGCTTCAAAACAGTCCAAGAACAGTCCCAAAACAGCCCAAAAACAGTGGCTAAAATCAAGAGAAGGTAAGTGGGAAACACAAGGATATAAGCTTGGAATAAGTTTCAAGGAAGGGTGGTTAACCCCTCCACCTTTGGTAGCTCGTAAATCACAAATTTCAGCCCACAAAACAGTCCCAAAATAGTGTACAAAGCATGTAAAAGAGAGGAAAAGAGTGAAAGAGAAATAAGGAAGAAGATGCAAAAGTTATACCTCTTGAAAGAGAGGATGCTTGTAGTTAAACAAACTTGATTCCAACACCCTCAAGTTTTATGAAATATGGTTTGAAACTTCAAAAAAAGCTTCAAGAACAAGCTCTAATGGTGTATGTATTGTGTATGTATAGCTAAAGAAGGTTTGAGGGTCAAAGGAGGAAGGAAGATGGAAGGAGGTCTATTTAGCTCTTCAAAGCTTTTGGAAATTTTGCTAACATTGAATTCTAAAGAAATAGGTCCTATTTATAGAATTTGAGCCAAAATGGTCAAAAATATCTTCAAACAAAGATATTTAATCAATTCTCGCCAACTGTCCGTCTGGTGACATTGAGACCCGGCCGGGCCCCAAAACAATGGACGAGCCCAAAAGTGCACGGCCAAGCCTAAAAAGCAAGTCTGGAAAAGTTTTCATTGAGGCCTGGCCGGGCCTTAATGAGGCACGACCAGTTCTAAATGGACCCGGCGGGGTCCAAAAATCTGCATTTCAGGCCCGACTTCAAATAGGCATATCTCACTCATCCGGACTCAGTTTTAGGTGATTCTTGAGTCTAAATCGAAGCCCCGGCCGGGTCTCAATGGCGCCAGACAGATAGTTGGCGGGAATTGAATAAATATCTTTGTTTGAAGATATTTTTGACCATTTTGGCTCAAATTCTATAAATAGGACCTCTTTCTTTAGAATTCAAGGTTAGCAAAATTTCCAAAAGAGAGGAAAGCAGTGAAAGAGAAATAAGCTATACCGACTGCTATGCATATCCCCCGCTTCCTTTCCCTCTCCCTCACTCACTTTGTATATAAATAGAGACGGGAGGGAGATGGTGAGTGTATCAGAAATTAAGAGATAGAGAGCTGTAAGTTGAGTGAGAGTCTTTCTCCTCCTTGTTTTTGTATTTACTGTGTTTAGTGAAATTCTCGTTTCTATCCGTGGACGTAGGCATTGGGCCGAACCATGTAAAATTTGGTGTTTCAATTATGTGTGATTGTTTGTTGTTTATTTTTCTAGGTGTCCATGATTCTAACAAATAATTCATGCTGCACTCTTACTTCTTCAAGCTATCTTTTTATTTATTTTTCCATAGTTCAAAAGCTTTCTCCAAAGCCACTTACTCACGAGTACTTGATTCATTTGGCGCAGTAAACCACATAACATTAGTTTTTCATTTTTTAAAATAAAAATAAAGAAGAATTACAGTTTGATCCCCACCAACATGGGTTATGTGAAGAATAAAAAAGCATCATCTCTTCTAGTACAATCAATGTGGAGCCTTCTAAGATGGCACAAGACGACTGAAGATGGAGGACGCGAAGGCAGAGGCAATCTCAGATGGAGAGAGAAAGAGAGGCAGTAAAGTCTTCTAAGCATGTCGGACATGAAGGGTTACTATTGGATTGCTTGCATGGAAGTGGATACCCCTTCTCTTAGGAGGGATGGGCTTGGAGGCTAGTTCACCAAGAGAGAACATCACAAGCTCAGAGAGAAGTGGCTTGTGCACCTTGGCCTGACAAAGTGGATGTTGCAACTACCAACAGAGCTGTAATTCTCAGTGTTCAGCACTAGCAACGGGTAGATGGCTGTGCTCGAAGTACGGAGAAGCATAGTGTAATACCCCTGTTCTATATTATGTTAATTGGTCCCTAATATGAGTATGATTATGTGTTTAGCATGATTTTATGTGCCATATGTGATTTCGAAGTCCTATCTGTTCACCGTAGGAATATCTGTTTGAATAATCTGCTTTGGGAATTAAATTGGAGGCCTTATCGGCCACAGAACCCGGAATTGGTTACGCCATTGTGATTGGCATGATTTTTAAAATCTACGGTGAAATTTAATTGAAAATTTATTTGGATCAAATTAATCAGATTAATATTGATGATTTAGTCCCCAATTATTTAATATTATTAAATGATAGTTAGTGGGTTATATTGTATAAACTCTACACCCTCAAATCTCTCCCCTTAGTGCATTTTGGCTGATCAACTCTAAGAGAAAATAAGAGAGGGCCGGCTGTTAGAGAGAGGGGGAGAGAATTGGGTGATTTTGGCTCAAGGATTGGGGAACTTGAAGATTAAACCCAAGATTTTGTTATAATTTGGGAGATTGAACTCTAGGTAAGTAAACTCATGGCTTTTTTGTTTGTAAATTTGTGAATTCAAGTTTAATAGATGGCCAAGAGCATGGATTAGTTTGAATGTAAGGGAATTGAGTTATATATGTTGAATTTAGAGGCTTAGAACACATGCATGTAAGAAATGGACATGAATCTCCATGTTTGAGCACAATGTGTGTGATTTATGTTGGATATTGTTTGAAAACCATGTATTTGAACCTCTTTTCACCAATTAAGTTAAGATGAATGTATATTTCTCACATGCAAGAGTAGATCATGGAGGTATGAGCTTTGCATGTTGGAATTTGATATGTTGGTGATGAATTTGGATTAATTGGAGACATGCATGTAAATGATATAAGGAATTGAGCTTCCTAATGTTGTAATCTTGTATTGGTAGCATGTTAGCATGTGTAAATGTAAATTTTGAGCCATAACATGCATGAATCGTTGGTTGAAAATCGAATTGGAGCTCAAGAACTCAATCTGGGAAACCCAGATTTTTGGTGTCCGCTCGAGCGGAGGAAGTACCGCTCGAGCGGGAAAATCGTGCTCCCAGCACTTTCGACAGACATGGTTCCCGCTCGAGCGGGGAAGTTGACGCTCGAGCGGGGAGCTATGTAGACAGGCAGTCCGCTCGAGCGTCCGAGTTCACGCTCGAGCGGGAATTTGAGGTAACCAGTACTTTTGCAGACTTAAGGGTCCGCTCGAGCGGGGACCTTATATTCTGAAATTCTGAAATTTGCATTCTGTGTTCTGTTTTCCGTTCCCTTTCACTTGTAAGCACTCTTAGGCATATGTTAAGCATTGTAAATGAGTTAATGAGATAAGAATAAAGCCTAAAGAGGAGTATGTAAATTAAAGAACGGATTGAGTTATTTGTGACCCGTATATGTTATGTGATGTGTAGGATCAAGCTCCAGGGCAAATCTACAAGCCGATCACTGTGAGTAATATCTGACATATGTTAGTGTCCAATGGCTACTTCTATGTAAGTTTTGTAAAGTTCATTAAATGAATGGATCAAAGGTCGTTTTGGCATAAATGAATGGACCGAAGGTCGTTTTGACATAAATGAATGGACCAAAGGTCGTTTTGACATAAATGAATGGACCGAAGGTCGTTTTGACATAAATGAATGGACCAAAGGTCATTTTGACATAAATGAATGGACCAAAGGTCGTTTTGGCATAAATGAATGGACCAAAGGTTGTTTTGACATAAATGAATGGACCAAAGGTCGTTTTGGCATAAATGAATGGACCGAAGGTCGTTTTGACATGAATGAATGGACCGAAGGTCGTTTTGCATAAATGAATGGACCGAAGGTCGTTTTGACATATACGAATGAACCGAAGGTCGTTTTGACATGAATAAATGGACCGAAGGTCGTTTCGACATGAATGAGTGGGTTGAAGGCCGTTTTGACACAAATGAATGGGCCAAAGGCCGTTTTGACATGAATGAATGGGCCAGAGGCCGTTTTGTCATGAACGAAAGACTGAATGGGCCAAAGGCCAGTTTGACACGAATGATAGTTTGACATAAATAATAGTTTGACACGAATAATAGTTTGATATAAGTAATAGTTTGACACGAATAATAGTTCGATCTGAATAATAGAATGAATGGGCCAGAGACCGTTTTGACATGAATGAATGGGCCAGAGGCCGTTTTGACATGAACGAAAGATAAATGGACCAAAGATCAGTATGTTTGGAACCACAGTCACTCGACTTAAATTGTATATATATATATGTTAAATAGAAATATGAATTGGCGTAAAGCCGTTCGGAATATGTTGTTCTACATATTGTTGTATCTTCTTAATTGATATTATTCACTGGGCTTTCGCTCACGCTCATTCATGTGTTTGTAGGTGAGCTAAGAGAAGTCCAGACCCAGCCTCAGTGAAGTCTGTATGGAACGACTAAGGTTTTGAGAGAGTCAGCCCTTGTGTCTCACGCACGAGACCCGTCTTTGCCCTTTTGTTATGTATTTACATTTTGTCAGGTTGGCGAAGTTTTGAATACGTCTGTATATAGTTTTCATGGGTTGACTTAGATTTGAATGATCTTGTCTGTACAGAATTTTATGTCAATGTACTTTCTGTCGTGAGTTATTAACATATGCATGTAATGATGTGCATATAAGCACGACTCTATGGACAAAGTTTCAAATTGCTTCCGTTTGGCCGCCCATGAACTCTGTTAAAATACGTTTGGTTTGGTTTGAGGCCGTAGGTAATCTCACGATTACTGGCCGGCTATGTCCTTAACCCACGGGGGCGGGTTTGGGTCATGACACATAGGGCACATCACGTGTCTTACTCAAAGACTAGTTTGTGTTCTTGTGAAAGCCTTTATCCAATATTGGTCAGGGTGTACGTCTCTTTTGGAGAAGGGGGGGGGGGGGGGGACAAGGCATCTCAACGAAGCAAAGCCTCAACTCCAGGCTCCACGCCACGTGTACTTTGATGATCCCAAGGTGGGAGTCATAGGTTGTTCAAGCTTCCCCAAGACTGAGGCACCAACCGGAAGGGGTTCCTAGGCCCTGCTCTTGACCTAGGCTGGTGTAGAAAGTAGAAACATTAGGATACCCTTTTTCTTTTTTTGATAAGCAAAACATTAGGATGCCCTTTTGTGAAGTATAGGAGATGTGTGCTCAGTGAGGAGTCGTTGGCTGAGCAAGGAAAGATCAAGCACAAGACAAGACATTGAGAGGGACACATTTGACAGAAGAGTGAGTGTGCCTAACGCTTGGAGATGCTTGGAGGGATTATAGATAGCTCGGTTAGAGGTTTGTTTGGCCCAACCAATTAGTGCCTTGAGCATGATCATCGAGCTGTATCAAGAGATGCTTTAGGCACGATCCCTTCAGAGATGGACATATTGAGGAAATTCTTTCTCCTTCAAGATGAGTTACATATAGTTTCGGTAAAGATGAGAACTTTGATTTACAGAGATCACCGATCAGGAATACACAAAATTTTGCACCGGTAACTTTATCAACTGACACTCAACTTGTTAAAAATGCTAAAAACTATATAAAATCATAATGATATAACATTGAAACACAAATAATTACACGTAGGGCAATAAAGAGCACATTCAGATGATAATTACCTTTTGTAGTGATGGTTGTTAATAAAGAACTTTGGAACCAACCACGATGCTGATCTGTACCTTCGAGATATAAATCTGCAGGAAAACTAAGCCCACTTCTTTTCTCTAACACAGCAGCCCAAGAAGAGCCTAAAGTAGGTCATGAGCAATTAACCAATGATGTGACCCTTGTAGTGCATTTTACAAAATGGAATAATGGACTGCATTTCAAATCTAAAAATATCAAAGCTTAATGCAATTACAACCGTGCTTCACGATAAATGACTAAGGATATATATTATATAAATTAATGGTAAATGTGACTAGCAGGATTTTCAGATACAAGAAATGATCGAGAAAAGCATGCTCTTTGTAAAGCACATGACAATAGAAGTCCAATTACTCAAAATTTCAAGCTGCAGTCCAATGATGAGAGAGCTTGATGTCCTTTTGAAGCTTCAGTCCCATCCTCTTCTATGTGTTCATTCTCCAACAAGAAAATTTCTGAAATGTACCTAGTTTGAAAAATGAGAAACAAAACACCCATTCAAATTTCCAAAAAATAAGCATTCTAGAAAAACAAAATAATAACTGTGATTTTTAAAAGTATTTCTCACAATTTATCTGCATTTTCTTAGTTGAGAGAACTGGAACCAAAATGCCCAATAATTTCAAAATTTGATTCTGAAATCTTATGTCAGTTGCATTTCTGACCGCCTCAATCTTCTAAATTTTTAAAACACATTAAAATGAAAACAATATAGAAAGATAAATGCAATAAGGGCTTGCCAGAAACTGAGGCAAAACTCAGATGAGAAGCATTAAATCAGCCGTCTTTTCCACCATCCAGTTAGGTTTACCACTAAATCAGTTGCCATCAATCGAAGGTTGAATTTATAATCTTCTAATGATCAACCTGTTTACAATGATCCTTTCTGATACCAAGTTTCTGATCCGATGGCAGAGTCGTAATAAAATAATGTCACCAAAATGCTGATAAATGAATTTGTTACTTGTTACTAGAATCATTTAACCAAGTGAAAAAAATAAATAAAGAACCATTTGATAACACTTTTTTCTCAGGAACACCGAAACCACAAATCAAAAAACCGGCAAAAAAAATACTTGTGATACTGTATGGTTAAAAAGGATGCCAGTGATCAAAATTCAGAGGTACTAAAAATCTGTGTTTTTCACTAGTAAACAAAGTTAAGTGCAACATTAAATTATGAAACCTGAGTCAAACCAAACATCCATTGTATCAGTTCCCTTCTCATATTCTGATGCTTTATCACGATATGCATCAGGAAGTAATTCCTCCACTGTCATGTACCACCAGGCGTCACTACCCTTTTGGGAAATTATAGCTGCCAAGACAAAAACAATCAACTGTGTCAGAAACCAAAATTTAGATGTAAATGTTTAGTAGCTTCATAGAAACTCTGAAACTACAATAATCAGGAAAGGAAGGAAAATAATACGCTGAGAGAGCATATTAAAGATGCTGACAGGCAAAAAAAGGAAAGAAAGTAGAGTAGAGATTGGATATCTACATGAGATGCAAAAATAACACTATGGTTTCTAAATGTAAAGTCAAAATGCATAGATATAAACCTAACATATAAAAGAAAATAAAAGCAACGACTTGTTTTACGAGGTCCTTAGTTACACTTGATATGATCAATGGTATCTTCATTCAGGAGAGGTTCCTTTGATTCAACAGGATAAAAGACTGGAATAGGGACACCCCATGTCCTTTGCCGTGAAATACGCCAGTCAGAGCGGCTAGAAGTCATTGCAGAAATTCTGTTTTCCAGCCAGAAAATGGATGTGCATTTTGGAAACAGAGTCAAGACTATACTTATAGCATTTGTCAGACGAGGACTGCTATAAGTAAAGCACATGCACAAAAAAGTAAATTGAATTGAAATATCAATACACAAAAAAATTAATTTGGAATTTCATATTTGAAGGGAAACAAGCAATTATCATTATCAAATGACCCCAAATACATTATGTAAAAAGTCAAAATTAAAAAGCTTAATACTTCTTTTCAAAGTTGAAACCCTTCGTTTTGGCAACTACATGTTTTAGCCAAAAAGCCAAAAAGTCACTATAAGTTGTCATATCATTCTATCTACTTTTCTGCACATCTTTTCATAAAAAGTCAAAAAATTACTAAAATAGCTTGTTCCCAAACGAGACTTTACAAACTTAGGGGCTCAAATATAACTGAACTCGGAAGCAAGTATGACTGATGGGCATATATCCAATTACACAACAATGCAAACAACATGAGCCATATATTTGTACAATAAATAAAGACGTGGAAAAGCATCAACTTTCATTCGTGCTCAAGCATAGTTAAATAGGATTCATACCCCACTATTGAGCTAGGCATAATTTAACATATCAGCGTGCTCCTGAGCATCTCCAATGCACTATGTATATAATACTTGTTAGTTAAAATGCCTAGTGTGATTTACTTTTTTCAATTCCAATGCACTAGGCATATGATTAGGCATTTTGGCTCAACTCATATTCACTAGCTACATGTAGCTAGCATTCAACGTTAGGCAAAATGTATTCAATCATTAGGATCATTTTCCTCCATCTTTGTTGTTGACGTGGCATTCTATAAAATTAATAGTATTTGGATAAATAGCTAAAATAAAGAGCATGGTTGGAGTAAAAATATAAAACAGTTGATAGGCAAAATAAAATATATACTTTATAGTAATATTTAGATAGGTAAAATGCCTACTACCGTTGGAGATAAGATTTTTTTTTTTTTTTTGGTTCGTGCTCCTTAATCAATGGTCAAAAAAGTTCATGCCTAACAAATATAAAAATAACAAAAATGGAAAGCATAAAAAGAGTCAATTAGGGTTTTGCATTATCACATACAAACATAGGATTTGCTGCAATAGAAGATATACTACCAGAGACAGAATCCATGTTACTTAGCTGATTGAGCATCCATGGCAGCCTCCCTGAATCCTTCCACAGGTGCAAACCATTACTCAGTTGCCCTAAAAACTGTAGGCTTTTTTGCGTGCCAATCACATGGATACTTGTGTCCAAGAGAAGAAATATATGGTCTTATAAAGCAACATACCTAACTCATCCTACTTTACAACATCAAGAGAGAACAATAGACAATTTCCACAATTTGCAACAAAATGAGAAAAGACAACTTACTGTAAGTATTCAATGACAGCAGCATTGCCACCCCCCACATCAAGCACATTAAACTTTCCGGCCTCTTCAGTGCACTTTCCATCATCATCTACAAGGGAATGTATGAGCAGACCATACTTCAAGCCAATCACATAATCTTTCTGAACGTGACCAGAAGCTGTATGGACAAGCCCAGTTGTTGACTCTGTTGTAAATAGTCTCCCCCAATGACAAATGGGCATTGTCTGCTATCTATTGGATGAATATACCTGAAGCCACATTTAAAATCCACATTTTAGATAGCATCATGCCGACAATTCACTACACTGGAACTCTAAAGACCTGTAGCTTCTGATGTAAATTTGGACATGAAAAATCACATAAACAAAGGACAATGATGGATTCATACTAGAATGGCATAACTCTTAAAGGACATAAAACAGTTCGAAAGTTCTATTTCCAAACATAACCTGCAGTTTTCAAGATCTGAACCCATTAGTATTTTCTTCACAGCAAGCTTTGTGCCCCATTTTGCTTCTAATGTTGACAAAAGGTCTAATGCTATGATAAGGAAGGGCTTGTTCTGCTCCTTCAGAACATTGCCGAGCCTCTTCTTTCCTTCTCCAGGAGATGTAGAAGCATCTCCTGAGAGTGCATGCACCTCAACAACGGCATATTGAAGCTTCGGATTCACCACAACAGCTGAGCATGAAAAAAGGAATATTTTATTACATATTATAATGTGTACAAGGAAAAGAGTGTCATATAGATGTGTATGCATGTCACATTGCAAGCAAAATGTGCAACATTACTGTATGAAGTAAATAGACACAGTTTAGAGGACTAACAGTCGATGCAGTTTCTGCTATAAGCAATATTTCTCCTACAGTAGTAGTGCATACTATAAAGAAAGAGAACTGCAAGTGATCACAGAAGAGTCTACACTCTACTACACTCTAGACCATACCTTATATGACATCTTCATTTCACACTAAGGCAGGACTCAATTTTCTCAAAACCATGGCTTAATGACAATAGTTATATGGATAAAATATATGCATAAGAGGCCATGGAAATTTTGGTTAGTTTTCTTGAGTTTCAACAACATTGATGTGAATACATAGCCCTCATATACAGAATGCACACTAGTACAATTTACTTGTTTAATCAAAACTAGTTAGAGGAGCTCAACCACTTGTCCATCTCAAATACTCTTCAAATGGTAAATGCTACTACTAAAGTGGGTAGGTATAAAAGATAATATCAACCGGTGCAATTCAACAAATTTTCAGGAAGATTGCATCAATGAGTAAATGAGCATTTTAAGACTGTTCCTAGCCCAAAAGAAGATGTGAATGCTCATGCTTTAAACAATGCCCATATACCATATACACAAGCGCTGAATATCAACAATATATAACCTCTTATTGTCATTGCATTACCTATTATCATGACTAATAAAAAGTGAGGAATACCAAGAGAGGATTTTCTAAGGTGGGGTAGGATTTAAAAAACAAGACAAAAACAAAAAAGAAAGAAAGAAAAAAGAGAAAATAACAGCATGGGTAATCCTCAAAGTTCAAGAAGAATTATGGGACCCTACTCAGCTATATTGAATATTTAATATCAATTGAAGCATACAAAAATTGGCAATAAAGGGAAATCACAAAGATATGATCAAATTGATATAATGAGTCATTTCAACAGTAAAAGAACAAGACGTTAAGTTACATATTTTTCTAGGCGTTCCATGGAAAAAATATTATAAGCTAAAACTACAAGACCCTCAGTATTATTGCGTAATCAGACATGTAGTTTTTTAAACCCCCCCCCCCCCAAGTCTGTCAAATCAGGCAGATTCTCTTATTTTTTCCCCATGATAATCTGGAAGATAATATTTTCCAAATCACTCATTGTTCTGGATTCTTTACCCTCTGCCAGTAACATTTTTTTTTTTTTTTTTTGATCAGCAAAAAACAAGAGCTTTATTGATGAAAAAAGGCACCTTACATGCAAAAAGACATCAACAAAGCCTGGAATTGGCGTGAATTGGTGAGAGACCAATCCAGCCCAAGCCAGAGGAACTACAGAAAAAACAGGACAATACACCTGAAGAAACTTTCATACAGACAGCTCTTTCTCTTCAAACTCCTTTGCCTCCACTACATTTCTGGGATCTTCTAACCTCATGAACACTACTACCACCTCCCATGCAGCTGCATACGGCTACACAGCAGGCAGAACACAGCAGGCAGCCAGACCCCGACTTCTCAGAAACTACACAGCAGCCTCATGAAGCAGGCCTCCGCGACCATACACAACACTCTGCACCAAACAAACCCAGCAACTTCTTACCACAGATTACCACCTCCCATGCAGCTCCCCCCATCCTTCAGATACATAACAGCACCTGACTAAGGTTCTCCACTATGTGGTGCACTGAGTAATGGACGCTAGGCAAGGAAGCTCTAACCCACAGCCCCACCCTCACTTTTACTAACTCTCCAAGCTCCATCATATCTGGTATATGGCCCTTGAACACAACCTCATTCCTCAGCCTCCATGTTGACCACAACATTGCCACTGGAACCATCACCCAGGTTTTCTTTGCTACTTTCCTATGCTTAGTTCCCATCCACCAATACAGCACCCCATCCACTGTAGCTGGGGACACCCAGCTTAAGTTCCACCACTGCAGCAACCTTCCCCACACCTTCCATATTTCAGGACACTGCACAAAAAAGTGATCAACTGATTCTTCCGCAACAGAACAGAAAGGGCAGGCAACACTTGCACTAACATCTAACACCCCTAATCTCTGCAAAACAACAGCAGACTTAACCCTTCCTCTCCAAGCCAACCAACTCAAAAATTGGGCTTTAGGAGGTGCCAGATTATTCCAAAGCATCCTAGTGACCTTTACACTAGTACCAGAATTTTTATGAAGCCACACACCAGTTGAGGATGCTGTCCACTGAACACCATCACACAGATTAACATTGAGCCTGGGCACATCCTTTGTTATCTCTTGCAACTTTTTAACCTCCTCTACCTCCCAAGCAAACAGAGGTCTTCTAAACTGAAAACTCCAAAGCCCATCTCTGTCCCTCCTTTGCACAAAGTGACTAAGCTTTCCATCTTTCTCCATTGAAAGCCTAAACAACCTGGGAAACTCCTCTTTCAACTTCAAATTCATGCAGCACCTATCATACCAAAACTTAATCCTACACCCATCTCCTACCACAATCTTAGATTTGGAAACAAAGAACTGATACAACTCAGGATTTAAAGCAGCCACACTCAGAATATCTCTCCACATATTGGATTCCTTACCTGCCCCATTCTGCCTTGGTAGCCACCTGCCCCCATCAGCCCCATACTTGCTTATAACAACCCTTTTCCACAGAGTCTCATCCTCCACCCCATACCTCCACCACCACTTTAGAAGCAAACAATCATTCATTTCCTTGGCCTTCCTGATGCCCAGCCCTCCCTTAGCTTTACTCAGAGTTACGTCCTTCCACTGAACCATATGTATCTTCCTCCGTATCTCTGAGCTGCCCCATAAAAAAGTGGCCTTCAACTTATCAATTTCCTTCGCTATGCCCTTGGGCAATTTGAAAATGGAAATATAATACCCCGGTAGACTATCCATAACTGATTTAACCAATGTTAGCCTACCAGCAAATGACAAAAGCTTCCTTTTCCGGAGAGCTAATCTTGACTTCACCTTATCCACCACATGTTTCCAAGTTTGTTTTCTTCTAGGATTTGCACCAAGTGGTAGACCTAAATACTTAATGGGTAACTTCTGAGATAAACAATGCAAAATGGGTAACCTCTGCCAGTAACATTAATTCCACCAAGGACAACTATTTTTTCAGGAGATCAAAATGCATGCTCAAAACCATGATGATGAATGACTACCGAAAGCAAGCTTCAAGAAACAAAGGCAATTGTCTGGCCAATCCTGAACTAATTTTTTTGTTTTTGAAATCTAGCACATTCAAACCAACTTTGAACAAAAGCTCAATTACCGAAAAATTGCAATATGTAACTAGGAAATAGTCCACATGAAGCCTAGATTTTAAACAGTTGCTTTAGTTTTAAACTTAAAACATTGAATGATATCAAACTCTGATACAAATCTAGTTATAAAAGCAACCAACAATGCTGAGTTGCAAACAATAAATACAAGCACTGAAGCACAGAAATTATTGAGTAAATAAATTAATAATCCTTATTCTAAAAATTAAAGTAAAATAAAACACTTACCAGCATTGGCTGGTATAGTCCAAATGGCCAGGGACAAAATGGGTCAATAAACTACCTGAAGTTGGAGGTGCGCTGACTAATCTGAAAGTGGCATATATGCTCTTTGAAACATGCCCCTCAGGATACTGAAATTTTACCATTAAAAGCATAGCATGTCAAATAAGTGAAGGTATAAGGATATTTTCATAGAATGAAATTCTTAGAAACACAAAAGGGAGAAACACATAGAAAATAACAAATCCTTCTCTCACTTTTTACTTTTTTTTAATTCCTGGTCTGTTTGTTCGAATTCTTATATATATATATATATGAAAAAAAAAAAAGAAGGGATGTAGAAGCTGTTGGTCTAACATTGAGAGCTCACAGTAAATACACGGCTCAAAAGATGAAGAAATATTGAGACACATGCCCAGCTTGAGATACTAGAGTCTGATCCGATCAAATAGCTATCAACATCCAATTAATGTGATTTTTTACAGGAATATAGTACTCGACGAGTTCTACACATTACACAGTTCGGATTATCGAAATGGGACCCAAAAATGGTCTCATGGGCCGGACTGGACGGCTCCAGTCTTGATCTCAACATGAGACAAGCTGGACCCGTTTTTTAATGTGATAATTTTTTATTTTTTTTTATTAACTTGTCTCTCTCCTTTAATTGAAGAAAAACTTGAATTTGCAATACTGCATTTTTTTGAAGACCAAACAAAAATCCTTTTTCAAACTAGAGTTTTCAAATCACTTTTCAAAAAAATAATTCAAAAAAATGGAACCAAACATATCGATTAGGTTGTAATAATTGGACTTAATTCTCATAAAGTTCTATTGATAATAAGTTTTAATAAAATCATCGCTAAAAATAATTTTTTGTAAAGATTTTTTTGCATATGTTAGTAATAATTGAGAATTACTGACTTTTTTTATCACGGTTTTTATAAATTGTCGCTAGAACTTACAATTAGTGATATTTTTCTATGACAAAATTTTCAAACTGCCATTGAAAGTTGAAAATTATTGACTTTTTTGTGACGATTTTTAAACTATCACTAAAATTTATAATTAGTGACAATTTTTAAATTGTCGTTGAAAATTAACAATTACTGATTTTTTTTATTTATTTATAGTGTTTGATAAAACAATATCATTAATTATCACAGGACTTGTTAGACAACAAGTCCATCTATTAGAACTTAAACGTAAGTCTCCCAAGTTAAAAGCACTCCTTCACCACCAAACAATCTGATACGTACTCCTAAATTAAAATGAGTATAATCAACTCTCACAATCTATATCAAACAGCCCCAATGGCAACATAAATTGCATATCTACTTTTAATTATTATAGACTTAACTATTTAAAACTCAACCTGTTGCTGTCATCGATTGAATTTAAAATTATGAGTTTTGAAAATTCTTTAAAAGATAATAAAAGGTTAACTAAAAAGTTTGTAAAAATTTAAGAATATTAAATTCTTATTCATAAGATTTAACTGACAAATTCCGTGTCAAACTTTTGGTGATCATAAACTCAACCATTTAAAATCCAATTATATTGTTATATCATTAAGTGCGAATTTAAAAATTTAAAACTATGAGTTACTAACATTTATTTAGGAAACAAAAATGCAAAAGTCAACCTAAAGTAATTATTTTAAATTTATTTATAAATATTTTACTTTTTAAGTGTCATTTTGATTAAAATATGAAAAAAAAAATTACTAAAAATATATGAGAACAAAATTAAAAAATAATTTCTAAAATTAAACCAAACATATTGAGGGTTGTTTTGATTGACCTTTTATCATTTTTTCAAGGAATTTTAGAAAGACATAATTTTAAGGGAGATTTATTAGAAAATCATTTTTCAAATGTTTGTATCCCAGTTAATCCATAAGATATTTTTATATTCCAATAAGTCCTATTATTTAAACATTTGATCTACCAAATCCGAATTCTCATATTTAAAGTATTTTATAGACATTTCTACCATTACAAATATTTTTTGAACGGTTAGCAATTTAGTGATGTGAACATTCATATTTTACAATGTGAATATTCACATTGACGGTGTGAACATTCACATCACGGAACATTCACACTGTAAATGTGAATATTATTAGGAGTATTTTGGTAACTACGTCACTCATAAGACTTATTGGAATATAAGAAAATAATGTGGACTAAATAAAACATAAGTAGGTGAAAAGGGATTTATGAAAAAGTGCCCCTAATTTTAAATTGTAAATTCACTCAATGACATTACTGAGTTGGGTTTAAAATGGTTAAGTTTATGGCTATCAAAAGTTAACTCAATTTATAGGAAAGCTTATGGTATGCACCCTTTAGAGATACATACCACATAGGCACATATTACAAAATGCGTAAATTTACCACAAATTAACGTAACAAAATATTTAAAAAAATTTAGTTAATGTTACAAAAGTTTGTGATTTAGTTACAATATTTTTTACATAATTAGAAACCAGTAACCGATCTAACAAGGTTATGTGATGGTTTAATTACAACTAACATATGGTTTATTCATTGTTCACAAGTAAGTTCTCTTCTGTAAATGATTTATTTTTTTTACTTTTCTATAAGCATCGTTATGTGTTTATTATCATCCAGTTGTTTGATAAAACGTCTCAATCAAAAAAGTCATTTTTTTCTTTTGTGATTTAGTTTATCTAGAGGCATTCACTTGATTAGAGAAGTACGTTTCAGAGCTCCAATAACTTCCTTATTCGTTTCATGAATAAATGGGGTTTGATAGACCTATATATGTGCATAACTTGTTTGACAAAATGCCTCTCTAAATTTTGTTGTGCGCCAAAAGTTAACCTGCTGGATTTGCTATGAATCACGAATTCAGAATCTAGTGTGATAGCAAGTTCATCGACCACTTTTTCACAAAATCTTTTATGCGGAATTTTTTGTTTGCTTGAGGTAATTTTGCACAACCACGATAGGATGAGCATGACATATGGTTAGTTGTTCGAACAGTGTGTTTAGTCAAATATCCGGTAAACTATGTAGGTAGATGGTCAAGTCCATGTAAATGATGAATCAAGAAGGAGTCACAACAATGCTTACAACTTCTGGGAATATCGTGGGACATGGGACACGATCTCACCCATGGCGGAACAATATGGACAAAAAGTTACACAAAACTCTCTAACAAAACAACCAACTCATATAGAATATATATATATTTTTTTGATCGGCAAAAGAAGACTTTATTGATGAAACACATACGAAGTATGATAAATTACATCAATAAAGAGGAGCTTGAAGCTAGTTCAAGCTCCAACCTCCTAGTTTGTGAGAGACCAACAAAACAGAGCAAAAACAAAGAAAACCAGCAAGCAGTCCACTGCGGAGCAACCAACACCAAGACTAAGCAAACACAAAAACTACACAACTGGAAAAACTAGAACCTAATACCAGTCCTCAAGTTGCAGCCACTGCAAGCACTCCAATCCTACAAAACTCTGTAGCAGCAAGAAACCCGTGCAAGAAATCAGCAAGTAAGACAGATTATCCGGAAAAATGATTGAAGAACCAGCACACTCCCTCCCATCAGTAGCAGACAAAATCTCAGACTGCAGAACTTCACTTTCTGCAAATTGAACACAATATCATTGACTGAGTAGCAAAAAGAAGGGCTAGAATATGATACATCATTGGTTTAATGTGTCTCAATTACTTAATAAAAATGGGTCAACATTATTAATTGGGAGTATCATATGATATTCATAGTGCTTGAAGATTACTCAAGAATTATCCCAGAGGATCTATCAGGAAAGTGACTCAAAATTAAAATATATGATATAAATTAAGTTTAATGTGATATGGGATGCACAGTATAATGGATATATTTCAAACATTTTATATTGTGAACTAAACTTTAAATAAGAAAAATTATATAGTTGTATAAATTCATAATAAAATTGATTTGACAGTAGCATTTGTGAAATTATGACAACAAATTTAATGGTAAATGAAAGCATCATAAAATGACACGTCACTGTAAGCAAATTGTGTATATAAATTCTGTTTGTATATCAAGTGGCCAAAAAAAATCCATTTTATGTATTACGAGTAAGGAGTTGCAGCAATCAACAAACCTTCAAATACCCAAAACAGAGCTAGATCCAAAAACAAAAATCACAAATCAAACCACTCCAACTTACAGATCAATCTTGCAGTTTTTCAAGCCATTCAACATAGAACCACCGGTTATATTGAACATGATCTTCACATTCTCACAAGTGACTGTTATCCACCGTCTCTTCTTCATCAATGTAAAATAATCGAACACGATCCTTGCACGCACCTTAAAGTTAAACTTCACTACTCCTTGCTTCCAATCCATCACAATGGCATTCGCAACGTTGTTATCAATTAGTACAGATGACGCAGAAATGCTCGCTGAGAACAAACCATGGAAATTCTCAGCAAAGTGAAGAGAAGGTAGCGTTGATGATGAAAGAAGTGTTTTTCTGTAGTATGCAAAAATCTTGACATGTTGGCAAGTGATTCGTGTTTTGGAACTAGGATTTGTAAGGGAGAAGAGTATATGCCATGCTGCGGTGATTTGAGCATTGGAGATTGAGAAAGGAGAGACTGACACAGAATTGATTGTGAAATTTGGAGGGTGAGGATTAATGAGATAGAAAATGAAGGCAATGAGACCGGCAATGACGATCACTGCAACGATGAGAAAGATTAATGACTGGAAAGCGGGGGAGCATGGACGGTGGTACTGCGGGAAGAACATGTTGCGGTTTCTCATTGCTGAAGAAGAAGAGTGAAGAGATCAATGGAGGCAAGAAGAACAAACGTCTCATTATGTTTTTATTTATTTATAGCGACCAATACTTTGAGCAATGGTAGAATAAATTTTAGGTATTA
The DNA here is from genome assembly GCA_030407325.1 of Camellia japonica. Taxonomy (NCBI): domain Eukaryota; kingdom Viridiplantae; phylum Streptophyta; class Magnoliopsida; order Ericales; family Theaceae; genus Camellia; species Camellia japonica. The sequence goes on from JAPPVO010000031.1 coordinate 130,189,490, forward strand.
GAATTACTACCATATTGGAATACGTTTGATATGATATGATTTCTACCACTCAGTTTAGTTACATAGATAATACAAGAAAATAAAAGAAATTTTTTTTTAATTTTTTTTATTTATTTATTTAGATAGAGAGTCTTAAAAGGTAATGGAAACTTTAAATTAGCATGTTAGTTAGGCTAATAATTTCTTGCAAAATACATAAGGAAATTTATTTTTTATCACAAATTTTGACAATGTTTATTTTGTTTTCCTTTTTGCCAATATTTCTTTCCACAACTCCCTATTATGCATTGATTATATTTTTTCCCATTATTTTCTTACAAAATTTTCCATTGATTCAAATACATGCAAGAATATATATATATATATATATATATTCCCCCTTTCCTTCACTTCACTTTCTATCATATTTATCTTCTATTATCGGTTTCTTTCTAAATAAATGGAACCTAAGGAAAGATAGAAAGAAATCATACCATAGTCCTATGTTGTTTACCTATGACGAAACCATAACCATAAGATGGAATAAAATAAAAAATATGTGAAGCTTAGAAAATTATTGGGTATTCTCGGAGTATTATATGTTCATACTCATTCACTAATTATCATTCATCATATTCTCAATCACCCAACACAAAATTATAAGTCTCACATTCTCCATCAATCATAATATTCTGAAATACTACATAACCGTACTTGTAAAGCTCATATATGTAAGAGTTTTTTTTTTATTAGAATTGTCCATTTCATATTGTTTAGTTAGGCTTAAGGTTATTTTGGATATGATATATAAATCGTCTTTTTTTGTTTGTTATGAAAAAAAATATAATAAAATAGAGAAATAATCAGTATGTCTAGTTTCAATTTTTTGTTTTTCGTGTTTTTTTTTTATTTTTAGTAAATATTTTTAAAATTTTAAGCAATTTTTTTTTATTATTTTAGATACACCTTACTTAGATGTATCTAAATAGTAAAATATTTGTGAAAAAATGTTTTAAAAAATTAATAAATACACAAAAATATGAAAAATGTGCTGAATTTTTAGTTTTATTTTTTGTTTTTTATTTTTATATTTTTGGTATTTAGTGGATTTTTAAAAAAAAAAATTTCACAAATTTATATTTTTTAAGTGTATTTATGTTAGGTGTGTTTAAAAATTTTAAAAATTCATTAAAAACAAAAAAAAATATTTTAAAAAAAGTAAAATTTTTTGACAAAGTATTTAAAAGATTCTCTTCTTTTTTTCCCCATGATAATCTGGAAGATAATATTTTCGAAATCACTCATTGTTCTGGATTCCTTACCCTCTGCCAGTAACATTAATTCCACCAAGGAGAACTATTTTTTCAGGAGATCAAAATGCATGCTCAAAACCATGATGATGAATGACTACCGAAAGCAAGCTTCAAGAAACAAAGGCAATTGTCTGGCCAATCCTGAACTAATTTTTTTGTTTTTGAAATCTAGCACATTCAAACCAACTTTGAACAAAAGCTCAATTACGAAAAATTGCAATATGTAACTAGGAAATAGTCCACATGAAGCCTAGATTTTAAACAGTCGCTTTAGTTTTAAACTTAAAACATTGAATGGTATCAAACTTTGATACAAATCTAGTTATAAAAGCAACCAACAATGATGAGTTGCAAACAATAAATACAAGCACTGGAGCACTGAAATTATTGAGTAAATAAATTAATAATCCGTATTCTAAAAATTAAAGTAAAATAAAACACTTACCAGCATTGGCTGGTATAGTCCAAATGGCCAGGGACAAAATGGGTCAATAAACTACCTGAAGTTGGAGGTGCTCTGACTAATCTGAAAGTGGCATATATGCTCTTTGAAACATGCCCCTCAGGATACTGAAATTTTACCATTAAAAGCATAGGATATTTTCATAGAATGAAATTCTTAGAAACACAAAAGGGAGAAACACGTAGAAAATAACAAATACTTCTCTCACTTTTTACTTTTTTTTAATTCCTGGTCTGTTTGTTCGAATTCTTTTTTATATATATATATATATGAAAAAGAAAAGGGATGTAGAAGCTGTTGGTCTAACATTGAGAGCTCACCGTAAATACACGGCTCAAAAGATGAAGAAATATTGAGACACATGCCCAGCTTGAGATATTAGAGTCTGATCCGATTAAATAGATATCAATATCCAATCATTGTGATTTTTTATAGGGATATAGTACTCGATGAGTTCTACACATTAAACAGTTCGGATTATCGAAATGGGACCGAAAAATGGTTCCATGGGCCGGACTGGACAGGTTCAGTCTTGATCTCAACATGAGACAAGCTGGACCCATTTTTTAATGTGATAATTTTTTTTTTTATTAACTTGTCTCTCTCCTTAAATTGAAGAAAAACTTGAATTTGCAATACTGCATTTTTTTGAAGACCAAACAAAAATCCTTTTTCAGAATAGAGTTTTCAAATCACTTTTCGAAAAAATAATTCAAAAAAATAGAACCAAACATATCAATTAGGTTCTAATAATTGGACTTAATTCTTATAAAGTTCTATTGACAATAAGTTTTAATAAAATCGTCGCTAAAAATAATTTTTTGTAAAGATTTTTTTGCATATGTTAGTAATAATTGAGAATTACTGACTTTTTTTATCACGGTTTTTATAAATTGTCACTAAAACTTACAATTAGTGATATTTTTCTATGACAAAATTTTCAAACTGCCGTTGAAAGTTGAAAATTATTGACTTTTTTGTGACGATTTTTTAAACTATCGCTAAAATTTATAATTAGTGACAATTTTTAAATTGCCGTTGAAAATTAACAATTACTGAATTTTTTTTTTATTATAGTGTTTGATAAAAATGTCATTAATTATCATAGGACCTGTTGGACAACAAGTCCATCTATTAGAACTTAAACGTAAGTCTCCCAAGTTAAAAGCACTCCTTCACCACCAAACAATCTCATACGTACTCCTAAATTAAAATGAGTTATAATCACCTCTCACAATCTATATCAAACAGCCCCAATGGCAACATAAATTGCATATCTACTTTTAATTATTATAGACTAACTATTTAAAACTCAACCTGTTGCTGTCATCGAGTGAATTTAAAATTTTAAATTATGAGTTTTTAAAATTCTTTACAAGATAATAAAAGGTTAACTAAAAAGTTTGTAAAAATTTAAGAATATTAAATTCTTATTCATAAGATTTAAATGACAAATTCCGTGTCAAACTTTTGGTGGTCATAAACTCAACCATTTAAAATCTAATTATATTGTTATATCATTAAGAGTGAATTTAAAAATTTAAAATTATGAGTTACTAACATTTATTTAAGAAACAAAAATGCAAAAGTCAACCTAAAGTAATTATTTTAAATTTATTTATAAATATTTTATTTTTTAAGTGTCATTTTGATTAAAATATGAAAAAAAAAAACTTTTACTAAAATTATATGAGAACAAAATTAAAAAATAATTTCTAAAATTAAACCAAACATATTGAGGGTTGTTTTGATTGACCTTTTATCATTTTTTCAAGGAATTTTAGAAAGACATAATTTTAAGGTAGATTTATTAGAAAATCATTTTTCAAATGTTTGTATATCAATTACTCCATAAGATATTCTTATATTCCAATAAGTCCTATTATTTAAACATTTGATCTACCAAATCCTAATTCTCATATTTAAATTATTTTATGGACATTTCTACCATTACAAATATTTTTTGAACGGTTAGCAATTTAGTGATGTGAACATTCATATTTTTCAATGTGAATATTCACATTGCCGGTGTGAACATTCACATCACGAAACATTCACACTGTAAATGTGAATATTATTAGGGGTATTTTGGTAACTATGTTACTTATAGAACTTATTGGAATATAAAAACATAATGTGTACTAAATAAAACATAAGTAGGTGAAAAAGGATTTATAAAAAAGTGCCCCTAATTTTAAATTGTAAATTCACTCAATGACATTTCTGAGTTGGGTTTAAAATGGTTAAGTTTATGACTATCAAAAGTTAACTCAATTTATAGGAAAGCTTATGGTATGCACCCTGTAGAGATACATACCACATATGCACATATTACAAAATGCGTAAATTTACCACAAATTAACAAAACAAAATATTCAAAAAAATTTAGTTAATGTTACAAAAGTTTGTGATTTAGTTACAATATTTTTTACATAATTAGAAACCATTAACCGATCTAACAAGGTTATGTGATGGTTTAATTACAACTAACATATGGTTCATTCATTGTTCACAAGTAAGTTCTCTTCTGTAAATGATTTATTTTTTTTTTCTAAAGAAAAAAACCATGCGAAGCAGAGAGCTGGATCGGGGGGGTTGGAACCCAGTCATTCACAGGAGAAGCGTGGGTAATCACAGTGGACAGTCAAGGGAAGGAGCTCTGATCACAGTTTTTGTGGATAACATCCCTGAATCAATGGACCCTAAAGGCTTGTTCAACCTTTTTCGGAAGTTTGGTCTGGTAAAAGATGTGTTCATCCCGGGGAAGAGGAGGAAAGCAACAAATTCCAGGTTTGGGTTCGTTAGATACGACTGTGAGGTGGCTGCTAAGGTGGCGATTCAAAAGGCAGATGGCTTGTGGTGTGGAGACAAGGTATTGAGGGTCAAGAGTGCTGAATATCAAAAGCCACTGTCAGTGGGGAAACAGAAGCCTGGGGGGCAGAACAGAGAAGATGAAGGTCGAGCAGTGAATCGATGGGTGCATTCAAAGTAGTGGAATGGAATGGGAGTCCATAAATCCTATGCAGAGGCAGTACGGAATGATGAAGTAAGGGTTAAGGATAGGGTGGTGTTAAAAGCTTTTGAGGAAGGGAATGGGTGGGGGAATAAAAGTCTGCTAATTCAGCTGAATAGTTTCTTAGCATTTGAGGCTTTTACAGAGGAAATGAGAAGCAGAGGAATGAAGGATGTAATTGCTAGAGAGGGGGGAGGCAAATTAGTTCTGCTAACTTTCCCCACAGATCAGCAAAAGCAGGAAGGCATGAAAGAGTTGCAGGGGTGGGGCAAGAAGTGGTGCGAATCAATCACTGAGTGGGACAAAGGCCAGTTCTTAGAGCAAGAGAGGTGCGTTTGGCTGCACTGTTTTGGCATTCCCATTAACTTATGGAGCAACACAACAGTTCGAAGCATAGGCAGTAACTGGGGTACGGTTGTTCAGTATGAAGAGGACTTCAATAACCCTCCTACGTTACTTCAGACTAGAGTGAGAGTGATTACGAGATGTATGGAGTGGATCAACACTACTATTTTTTTGCAGTTCAATGGAAGTCATATCCCAGTGAGAGTCTGTGAGGAGTTGCCAAAATGCTTACTTCAAAGCTCTTCCGGCAGCAGTGGTAGAGATCAAGATTGGCTGCACTCCATTGGTGAAGATGAGGTAGACCAGATGGTTGGTAATGGTGGAACATGCAAGGGTGAAAAGGTAGCGTCTGGGGGAAGGAAGGGGAGGGTGAGTGCTGAGCTGGAAGCGGCTTCTCGGGTTGTGGAGTCAGTGATGGATTGCTCAAAGCTGCAGAGTAGGGATGATAATGGGGAGCATGCGAATGCAGGGGTTGTCGCAGGGAGGAGTAAGGGCAAAGACAGTGTAGGTGCATGTTCCAAGGTGAACCGGAAGGGGTAGGAAGTCATCCTCCACTTGGCAAGCACGAGTGGAGTTCGAATCAGAGAAGAGGTTATATGCAGCACGGGTTTACTAAGGGAGTTGAGTGGGCCAGCAGAGGCAAGGCTTGGAGTGCAGAAGGGGGCTAAGCCCAATGGATTGCTTCAGGAGTTGGGTTTAGATTTAAGTGAAAACTTCGCCCAGCTTTCAAGTAGATCAGTTGAGGCCCAAACAAATAAAACAAATCACAGAAAAAGGGTTCTTCGGACAGCAGTAGGGAGTCTTCTACGGGAAGGAGAAGTTCAGAGGAGGGGAAAGGCTTGGAAAAAAGGCTCAGACCGAAGGAGAGGTGTTTTTGGTAGGCTGGGCTTTCAATGTGGCGCTATCCTCAGAGCTTCGGTGGAAGCAGCAGCTCCCCAAATGGTATCTAATTCCCAGAGCATAGTAGCGAACAGAAGGAAGGAGCTGGTTGAAGAGGCTTGGGCAACTGTGAGAGTAGGCACCAAGCTGGGTATGGACTACCAAGGCAAAGAGGAAGAGGTTGTGAACAGAATTGTGGAGCTAGAAGAGAAGGATATGAGTAGAATTGGAGGAGGAGGTAGGGCAACCGAAGCTTAGATGGTTGTCTGGAGGTGTATTGGAGTTAATTGTGTGTTTAATGAAGATTTTATCTTGGAATGTGAGGGGGTTGGAAGACCAGAAAAAAGGGGTAAGATAAAGAGATTGGTGAGGGAGAGAGGGATTGATGTGCTCCTTCTGCAGGAGACTAAGAGAAGAATTATGGATGATCATTTTGTGAAATCTATTTGGCCCTATGAAGAAATGGAATATATGGTGGTGGACTCTGTGGGAAGTGCTGGAGGTCTACTGTCTATATGGAGGCCACAAATCTTCGAGCTTAAGAGCTGCTGCAGTGGTAAAAACTTCATAATTTTATCAGGTATTTCTAGTCCTTCTTTTCAGTGCACCTTAGTAAATATCTATGCTCCTAATGAGGTTCTTGGGAAGAGGCAGTTATGGGAATCTCTCGTGGGTGTTCATCCACATTTTCCAAATCCGTGGTGTGTGGGTGAGGATTTTAATGAAATTAGATTTATGGGTGAAAGGAAGGGTTGCTTATCCAGAGATAGAGGGATGAAAGACTTCAATGAATTTGTGGAAAAATTGGAACTAACTGATATGCCTCTGCTGGGTAGGAAGTACACTTGGTGCAGTGCTTTGGATGGAAACAGGTAGAGTAGGATCGATAGATTTTTGTTAGATGTGAAGTGGATGGAAAAATTTTCATTTAAGCAATGGGGTCTTCCAAGGTCTATCTCAGATCATTGCCCCATTCTGTTAAAGGAAGACGACAGGGATTGGGGACCAAAGCCTTTTAAATTTATCAATGCCTGGTTATCTCATCCATCCTTCATATTTGAGGTAAAGAAGAGGTGGGAGGAAGCTGAAGTCCAAGGGTGGGCAGGGTTTAGAGTGATGAGAAAACTGAACCTGCTTAGGAGCCACTTAAGAGTGTGGAACAAGGTTGTGTTTGGAAATATTGACACTCAGTTACAGAAGGCAGAGGAGGAGCTTTATGAATGGGATTTGAAGGCAGAGTCTAGATCCCTAGAGGAAGTGGAACTGATGAGAAGAAGAGAAGTTAGGAGCCAGGTGTGGCAGCTGGGTAGGAGCAAGGAGAGGTTATGGCATCAAAAGTCTAGGCAGCTGTGGGCTCAGTCTGGTGATAAAAACACTAGGTATTTTCACATTATGGCTAGCAGAAGACAGAGGAAGAATTTGCTTGACTCTGTTGTAGTGGAGGGTAGGAGAGTAGAGGATCCGGTTCAGGTCAAACAGGAAGTAGTTAGGCATTTTAGTCAGCTATTCTCTGAGGATTGGAGGCTTAGGCCAAAACTTCTTGGCCCTTTTGCTAGTATTAGCCCTGTAGATGTTGGTATTTTGGAAGCAGCTTTCTCAGAAGATGAGGTATGGGAAGCAGTGCGGGATTGTGACGGGAACAAAGCCCCAGGCCCAGATGGTTTTAATCTTAATTGCATTAATAGGTGTTGGTCAATCCTGAAAGGGGAGATAACTAGTATGGTGTATGAATTTCACCAGAATGGTAAGCTATTGAGGGGGGTTAATAGCTCTTTCATAGTTCTTATCCCTAAGAAGGAAAATCCCATAGGCTTGGGGGATTATAGACCTATTAGTTTGGTGAGTTCGGTCTATAAAATTTTGGCAAAAGTGCTTTCAAGGAGGCTTAGGAGAGTGTTGCCAGCAGTGATCAACGAGGTTCAGTCTGCTTTTGTGAGTGGCAGGCAAATTTTAGATGGTGTGCTAATAGCAAATGAAGTTATAGATGCATGGAAAAGATCGAAAAATAAAGGTATTATCCTAAAACTGGACTTTGAAAAAGCTTATGACTCACTCAATTGGGAGTTTCTGTGGTTGATGATGAAAAATCTGGGCTTCGGAAAGAAATGGATAGCATGGATGAGGAGTTGCATTACTTCAGCTACGGTCTCAGTGTTGGTTAATGGCTCGCCTACAGAGGAGTTCCAGCCTCAAAAGGGGCTAAGGCAGGGCGATCCCCTATCACCATTTTTGTTCATTATCGCAGCGGAAGCTCTCAACCTCTTACTAGCTAGGGCAGTAGAGAAGGGCTTGTTTAGAGGTGCCTCTGTGGGAGGTAATGATTTGCGCATTTCGCACCTCCAGTTTGCAGATGATACTATAGTGTTTTGCGAAGGTGATCACGAGGAGGTATTAAATATTAAAAGGGTGTTGAGGTGTTTTGAGGTGATGTCTGGATTAAAGATAAATTATCATAAAAGTGCTGTAAGTGGAGTGGGTTTCCAAGAAGATGAAATTCTGGGTCTAGCTCATAGTCTGAATTTCCAAGCCAAGAACTTACCTTTCAACTTTCTAGGGTCGCCCCTAGGAGCTAACCCAAAGAGGAAGAGTACTTGGAACCCAATACTGGATAAGGTGAGCAAGAGGTTGTCCTCTTGGAAGAGTAAGCTGCTGTCTTTTGCTGGGCGTTTGACTCTAATTAAATCGGTTCTATCCAACTTGCCTACTTACTTTCTATCTATTTTCAAGATGCCTAAAGGGGTTGCTAAGGCTTTAGAAAAAATTCAATCAAATTTCTTGTGGGGAGGAACTAAGGATGGGAGGTGCGTACACTTGGTTAATTGGGGTGAGGTTACTAAGAATAAAAGTCAAGGGGGCTTGGGTGTGAGAGATTTGGGTGAGGTGAACGACTGTTTGATGTTAAAATGGTGGTGGAGATTTGGTGCAGAGGATAAAGCCTTGTGGAAATTTGTTGTATGCTCAAAGTATGGGCGTCACAGAGGGGATTGGGCACCAACTTTGTCCAGCACAGATGGGGCGTCTACTGTGTGGAAGGATATTGCGCAGCTCAATTTGAAAAACCAGTCTTTGGGTGAGTTTTATTTCCAGAACTTTAAGATCTCAGTGGGAAACGGGAGAAGGATTCAATTTTGGTCGGATGCTTGGCTCAATGGCAGAAGTCTGAATGAGGAGTATCCTAGACTGTTCAGTATATCAATTGAGAAGGAAGGATCTTTACAGCAAATTAGTGCAAATAAGAGACATGGGGTATGACAACTCCAGTTCAGAAGGAGACTGTTGGCATGGGAGGAAGAGGAGCTGCAGAGGCTGACTGCATCCCTGGACTCTGCTCCTGATCTCAGAATGGAATTTGTAGACTCTTGCTCTTGGCTTGCCTCAACATCTGGTAAGTTCTCAATATCCTCGGTGTGGAGCTGGTGGGGTGCAAATAAAGGTCCTGATATGAGAGTGCCAGCTGGGGTGTGGGTAAGCCTGGCACCTCCCAAGATGCAGTTTCTATGCTGGCTTGCTTGGAGAGGTCGCATTAAGACTTCACTCTTCCTTCAAAGGATTGGGGTTCTCCCTCCCAGTATAGAGACCCAGTGTGTTTTTTGTCAATCCGTGGAGGAGTCCTTGGAGGATGTACTGATGTTTTGCCCTCAGGTTTGGAAGTGCTGGGCAGCCATGGCTAGCTGGTGGGATCAGCATTGGGTCATACCAGGTTCTATTGAGGGTCTGCTCCAAGGGTGGTCTGGGGGTAAAGCGAAGTCTTGGGTTGATAAAGCTTGGCAGGCTATTCCAGCACTATTGTTGTGGTCGGTTTGGAAGTTAAGAAACGAATGCAGATTCAAGGGGGTTACCCCAGATTTTGCAGGTCTAACTGAGAGGATGAAAGTGCAGATTGCACTGTGGGTGAAGTGGTCCTTCAAGGTTGATTACTCAGTCCATGATCTAGTCTCAAACCTACACCAGATCAGGCAGGGTGTTAAGAAGTAGGTAGATCGTTTTGCATTCTAATCAGTGTGCTCTGCAGTTTTTCTGATATGAAGTGTGTAGTGAACTGCCATAGGCTGGTCTGCAGTTTTTTGGGTAGTCTCAGCTTCGGTTTGTCTGCCATAGGCTGGTCTGCAGTTTTCTGGGTTGGCCTGATCTGCTGTAAGTTGCCTTGTCTCTGTATCATCAGTCCTCTATTTCAGCTTGGCATGGTGTAGGTGACTCTGGTTTGGAGTCAGATCTGCTACCAATTAGGTTTTGTGTAATACAAATGCCTTGGCTGCTGTTCTGCTGTGGTCTGGTGGGGTAGGGTGTGGGTGATTGTTCTGCTGTGGCCTTGGCAGCCTTGGTGCCTGCCTGATGTTCTGTGTTTTGGTCTGTTTCTGCCTTCTCCAGAAGTGTACGCCATGTTGAATATAGAGTTATAAAGAGCCTGAAATGTTCTATAATGCATTTGCGATTGGTACTCCATGTACCTCATGTGGCAAAACACACTCTCAACCCATGCATCTGCAGATTGAGAGCATCCCTGCACCAACTCGCAGATTGTTCGTGGGTATAGCACAGATTATTTGGCAAAGAAATTTGACTGTTATAACTCTGCACTAGCACTTGAAGAGGCATTTTTGTTGACATATGCCTTGGTGCAGCCTGAGTCTATGGGCTAAGGCCTTGTTTTTGGGCTGCTTCTGGTGCAATCGAGTTTATGGAGGTTAATTGGTGGATCTTGAGCATCTGCGCTGTGAGGCTGAGATGGCTGAGGCTGGGGTTGGTCTGAGCTGTTTTGAGTCTTCATCTCCAGATCTGGCAGAGCTTATGGCTGTTGATAGTTGATTGAATGGTGATTGGTGTTAGAATGGCAGAGCTGGTTGAGTGTGTGCTAGCAAATGATTTGGTGTGCGTTTAGGTGCCAACCTAGTTGGGATCCAAATGTTCCACTGTGATGCTTTTTGCACCCTCATCTTTATTGATGTAAATTATAATTCTCGTTATGTTTTTCATCAATAAAGTTTCTCTTTTGCCGATCAAAAAAAAAATGATTTATTTTTTTTACTTTTCTATAAGCATCGTTATGTGTTTATTATCATCCCGTCATTTGATAAAATGTCTCAATCAAAAAAGTCATTTTTTTCTTTTGTGATTTAGTTTATTTAGAGGCATTCACTTGATTAGAGAAGTACGTTTCAGAGCTCTCCTATAACTTCCTTATTCGTTTCATGAATAAATGGGGTTTGATAGACCTAATAATTTGCATAACTTGTTTGACAAAATGCCTCTCTAAATTTTGTTGTGCGCCAAAAGTTAACCTGCTGGATTTGCTATGAATCACGAATTCAGAATCTAGTGTGATAGCAAGTTCATCGACCACTTTTTCACAAAATCTTTTATGCGGAATTTTTTGTTTGCTTGGGGTAATTTTGCACAACCACGATAGGATGAGCATGACGTATGGTTAGTTGTTCGAACAGTGTGTTTAGTCAAATATCCGGTAAACTATGTAGGTAGATGGTCAAGTCCATGTAAATGATGAATCAAGAAGGAGTCACAACAATGCTTACAACTTCTGGGAATATCGTGGGACATGGGACACGATCTCACCCATGGCGGAACAATATGGACAAAAAGTTACACTAAACTCTCTAACAAAACAATCAACTCATATAGAATATATATATATATATATATATATTTTTGATCGGCAAAAGAAGACTTTATTGATGAAACACATACGAAGTATGATAAATTACATCAATAAAGAGGAGCTTGAAGCTAGTTCAAGCTCCAACCTCCTAGTTTGTGAGAGACCAACAAAACAGAGCAAAAACAAAGAAAACCAGCAAGCAGTCCACTGCGGAGCAACCAACACCAAGACTAAGCAAACACAAAAACTACACAACTGGAAAAACTAGAACCTAATACCAGTCCTCAAGTTGCAGCCACTGCAAGCACTCCAATCCTACAAAACTCTGTAGCAGCAAGAAACCCGTGTAAGAAATCAGCAAGACAGATTATCCAGAAAAATGATTGAAGAACTAGCACACTCCCTCCCATTAGTAGCAGACAAAATCTCAGACCAACCCCATCAGTGCATAATGCAGAACTTCACTTTCTGCAAATTGAACACAATATCATTGACTGAGTAGCAAAAAGAAGGGCTAGAATATGATACATCATTGGTTTAATGTGTCTCAATTACTTAATAAAATGGGTCAACATTATTAATTGAGAGTATCATATGATATTCATAGTGCTTGAAGATTACTCAAGAATTATCCCAGAGGATCTATCAGGAAAGTGCCTCAAAATTAAAATATAATATATGATATAAATTAAGTTTAATGTGATATGGGATGCACAGTATAATGGATATATTTCAAACATTTTATATTGTGAACTAAATATTCTTTAAATAAGAAAAATTATATACTTGTATAAATTCATAATAAAATTGATTTGACAGTAGCATTTGTGAAATTATGACAACAAATTTAATGGTAAATGAAAGCATCATAAAATGACACGTCACTGTAAGCAAATTGTGTATATAAATTCTGTTTGTATATCAAGTGGCCAAAAAAAAATCCATTTTATGTATTACGAGTAAGGAGTTGCAGCAATCAACAAACCTTCAAATACCCAAAACAGCGCTAGATCCAAAAACAAAAATCACAAATCAAATCACTCCAACTTACAGATCAATCTTGCAGTTTTTCAAGCCATTTGACATAGAACCACCCGTTATATTGAACATGATCTTCACATTCTCACAAGTGACTGTTATCCACCGTCTCTTCTTCATCAATGTAAAATAATCGAACACGATCCTTGCACGCACCTTAAAGTTAAACTTCACTACTCCTTGCTTCCAATCCATCACAATGGCATTCGCAACGTTGTTATCAATTAGTACAGATGACGCAGAAATGCTCGCTGAGAACAAACCATGGAAATTCTCAGCAAAGTGAAGAGAAGGTAGTGTTGATGATGAAAGAAGTGTTTTTCCGTAGTATGCAAAAATCTTGACATGTTGGCAAGTGATTCGTGTTTTGGAACTAGGATTTGTAAGGGAGAAGAGTATATGCCATGCTGCGGTGATTTGAGCATTGGAGATTGAGAAAGGAGAGACTGACACAGAATTGATTGTGAAATTTGGAGGGTGAGGATTAATGAGATAGAAAATGAAGGCAATGAGACCGGCAATGACGATCACTGCAACGATGAGAAAGATTAATGACTGGAAAGCGGGGGAGCATGGACGGTGGTACTGCGGGAAGAACATGTTGCGGTTTCTCATTGCTGAAGAAGAAGAGTGAAGAGATCAATGGAGGAAAGAAGAACAAACGTCTCATTATGTTTTTATTTATTTATAGAGACCAATACTTTGAGCAAGGGTAGAATAAATTTTAGGTATTAGAATTACTACCATATTGGAATACGTTTGATATGATATGATTTCTACCGCTCAGTTTAGTTACATAGATAATACAAGAAAATAAAAGAATTTTTTTTTAATTTTATTTTATTTATTTATTTATTTAGATAGAGAATCTTAAAAGGTAATGGAAACTTTAAATTAGCATGTTAGTTAGGCTAACAATTTCTTGCAAAATACATAAGGAAATTTATTTTTTATCACAAATTTTGACAATGTTTATTTTGTTTTCCTTTTTGCCAATATTTCTTTCCACAACTCCCTATTATGCACTGATTATATTTTTTCCCATTATTTTCTTACAAAATTTTCCATTGATTCAAATACATGCAAGAATATATATATTCCCGTTTCTTTCACTTCACTTTGTATCATATTTATCTTCTATTATCTGTTTCTTTCTAAATAAATGGAAACTAAGGAAAGATAGAAAGAAAATCATACCATAGTCCTATGTTGTTTACCTATGAGGAAACCATAACCATAAGATGGAATAAAATAAAAAATATGTGAAGCTTGGAAAATTATTGGGTATTCTCGAAGTATTACATGTTCATACTCATTCACTAATTATCATTCATCATATTCTCAATCACCCAACACAAGATTATAAGTCTCACATTCTCCATCAATCGTAATATTTTGAAATACTACATAACCGTACTCGTAAAGCTCATATATGTAAGAGTGTTTTTTTTATGAGAATTGTCCATTTCATATTGTTTAGTTAGGCTTAAGGTTATTTTGGATATGATACATAAGTCGACTTTTTTTGTTTATTATGAAAAAAAATATAATAAAATAGAGAAATAATCAATATGTCTGGTTTCAATTTTTTGAATTCAATTTTTTATTTTTTCTGTTTTTTTTTTGTTTTTAGTAAATATTTTTAAAATTTTAAGCAATTATTATTATTATTTTAGATGCACCTTACTTAGATATATCTAAATAGTAAAATATTTGTGAAAAAATGTTTTAAAAACTTAATAAATACACAAAAATATGAAAAATGTGCTGAATTTTCAGTTTTATTTTTTATTTTTATATTTTTGGTATTTAGTGGATTTTTTAAAGATTTTTTTCACAAATTTATATTTTTTAAGTGTATTTATGTTAGGTGTGCTTAAAAATTAAAAAAATTCATTAAAAACAAAAAAAATATTTTAAAAAAAGTAAAATTTTTTGACAAAGTATTTTTTGAAAATCAAAACTAAATAAGCTGAATATGATTCAAATAAATTAATAAATTGATTTTTTTAAATGTGGCCAAAAACGCCTAAGTTAGCATACTGTAATTCACCCCATGTTGTGGGTTTTGTATATAGTGTAGTGTGAAATTCATTGACTTCCGATGGGATTTGAGACGTGTCGGTGACATTACTGAGCAAATAATACTGATTTAAAATAAGGGTGATATGGCCGATGATTTGGTCAACTTATCTTTTTTCATATTTTATTTTGTAGAATTGGGTTGGGCTAAATGTTTTAAGTTTTCTTATTAACTGGCTTGATTTTTTTTGTTTTTTTTTGTTTTTTTGTTTTGAAAAAAAAGAAAAAAGAAAAATTGCATCCACCAAGCTTTGGGATAAAAGTGTTATTGTGCACTTAACTATAATGTTATTGACATTTCGTCCCATAATAAATTTTTTATTTAATATATGAAATTACTAGATGAGTTTAGATTTAAAAAATAATAATTAAGAATTATAATTTAATCCATAATGACATAATAAATCATATGTTATTTTTTGTAAACTTTTCCTTACCAGTAAATTGCAAGATACATTTTTAAAATTTAATGTGAGACTGAGGCACATAGTTGATTCCAGTTATTAAATTGCAAGACTCAAATGGTGAAATAATTTTATTTTTTTTTTATAAATTTGATTGGAGACTGAGTTGAGTCGGTTCAGTACTTGTTTTTTTGAGTGCCGATTCAGTGGAAGGATACTTTGAAAACCGTTCTGGACTGTAACGATTTAAAGATTGTTTGAACAGGTGGCCGGTCCGAGGTAGGACGGTTTAATGGTGATACAAAGCGTACTAGTAGTAGTGTTTATTAGGGTTAGGGTTTAGGTTTGAAATCCAGTTGATTGGGAGGAAATACAATTATTTTCTCTACACTAGGAATCTCTTTTGTCTATCCATATAGAATTTGTATGCAATGATAATGAAAGATCATATACAATTTATACTAATTAATTTACAAAGAAAGTCTCAAAGTGAGATATAGAAATTCTAGGTCGTAGATTTGAACCCTAACCTCCTATTCGAGCTCATCTTACGACCTTGATTTTGGCTGAGAACCTTTCTTGGCAGCTTTGTATATTGCCTTCAAAATTTTAGTGATGCTGCTCATTGATCCTGCAAAAAAGATATCATTTAACCGTTGCATTAGTGATTGAGATTTGGTTATTGTATATGAGAAGCATGATAAGAACTCAGATTCTATATGTTGCAGATATTAGCTTCGTTATTATGTACTTGGAATTAGTTCCTGGTTGTTTGGTTCTTGAGTTTGGCACTGAAAGTCGATCTTTGACCACCTCACTTGCTAGCTTCCACGGGACATGTCTATACGTTTGATTTTCACAAACAAAGGGCTGCCTCAGCTAGGTAAGAAATCAAAATCTCTCAAATTTATGGTACTTCACAATGTATTACTCTCAGTCTATGTTTAATTCCAATTGGATTCTATATCGTAACACCTCATAAAAATCTGTTTGTAGATGGACACCAAAAAAAACACAAACATAAAACAAAAAAATAACAAAAAAAGAAATAAACAATAACCAAAAGGGATCGTAATTAATTTTTTGTTTTTAAGCATATTAAACTTGAAGGAATAAAAAAAAGGTCTCTATTTTCTTCAAAAAAATGTGCTGGCATTTTAAAAACTTGAAATGTTACAGCTCAAAGGAACCTTTTATATGGGTGTTTTTGTTTTGTTTTTTATTTTATTTTCTGTAAGCCATATAGTTGATGCCTTGTTTAAGTTATGTGTTCAAGCTAACCACACTGACTGATAGAATGGATGCTTCTTCAAACTGAGCTCAAGTTGATGTTATTTACGACGAAGCTTGTGTTCTCAAATTCAAGTCAAGTTACGTTTTATGTTATTTTTTTGGTCCCCTCAATGAATTTAGTTTACATGGTGTGATCTAATGATAGTAATAAGCTTGTCTAGCTTGTTAAAAAGAATGTTTGTCTCAATAATGTCATTCACAACAACATTCAAGTAAAGTCACAAAGGCTACACCTTTATGTGTTTTGAAGATGTAAAATTTTTGAAATGCTGACTTGAGTTTTTATTTTTGAGGCAGGGAAGATTTTGAGAGGACAAGACTAAGTAGTGTGGTCACAGTGGGAGTCAGAGATATTCAAGGTG
This sequence comes from Camellia japonica, assembly GCA_030407325.1. Taxonomy (NCBI): domain Eukaryota; kingdom Viridiplantae; phylum Streptophyta; class Magnoliopsida; order Ericales; family Theaceae; genus Camellia; species Camellia japonica. The sequence continues at coordinate 130,206,275 of JAPPVO010000031.1, forward strand.
TGAGGGGTTTCCTGATGATTTTTGTGGAAGGCTGATTCTGTCTTCCTAGACCTACCGCAACCTTGGTTAGCCATTCCTTCTGTTGGGAAAATGTTGAAACAAGATGGGATTTTGTGCTCATTCTCACCGTGCATTGAGCAAGTACAACGTTCTTGTGAAACTCCACAATTAAATTATACTAATAAGCACTTTTGCAGCTTATTCTTCTAGATTTTATGAGCTATTGTGTTATCATTTTCAATTTTGGCCTACGCAGACTTGATTTTGATGCTTTTTAAATTCATTTGTTTTGATTATTAGCAGTTGTTAATTGGTGATTGAATTGCCAGTTCACATTGAAAATACATTTTGATGGATGTTATCTTGTGCTTGTGTAGATATAAAAACATTTGAGGTACTCCTTTGCATGTATGAAGTTAGAGAAAGGAAAACAGAGAGCTTCCAACCTGATGATAGTGCTGCTCTTGGGTCTCTTCCTTGCAAGAGGAGGCATGGCTCAAATGAAGGCAGCAATGTAAGTTCTCTTACAATCATGGTTAGACCCTCAACTGAGGCCAGAGGTCACACTGGCTATCTCACTTTTGCAAGACTCGGATGCCTTTCTTAAAGAATGTGATCACAACTTCTTAGAAAGCATGCTACAAATTATTTGTTTTATTTTATTTATTATTTAATTTTAATTTTTGTTCAAGCATGTTTGGTTGAGAAGGTTGAAAGGCTTATATATGAAGTTTGCAAGTTATATATCAAGTAGTATAAATTATGATCATAAGGTGGAAATTACATCTTATTATTGTATGAAGAGGTGCAATCTACAACATCAAACGCTAAGGGGCAAGATGAAGTAGTCATAATTAATTTGAGACATGGTTGTTAAAATAGTTGTTAAGAGAGACAAGGAAGAGTTAGTGGTATCAAATGATTGTGCTTCCTTTACGGTGCCAACCTAGTTGGGATCGTTAAGGTTAGCTATGATTCTTAGTGCAATCCCCAATGTAAGCATGATATGCATAGCAGTCGGTATAGCTTATGGATTGATGTGAAGCTGACGACGTGAATCAGGGCAAGATAATTGGGTTGAGACGAATAAGATGGATACGGTTGAGACCGAACTTCAGGTCAACGTAGTTCATGACTAAGGTTCACTCTGGTCTTGACACTCTCTTTTTGCGCTCTAACTTTTGCGAAAGTCGCCCCTTTGGGGTTTTCAACATTGCGAGCTCTATTTGTTTGATTTCTCATTTTTCATGCTCTAACTTTTTCCTAGGTCGCCCTTTCGAGTTTTCGGCCTAGCGAGCCTCTCCAGGATAGCGTTACAACACTTGTGGTGAATTTGATCAATAGTCATCCTTGCCTTAACACTGGAACTGGCTTCGCCTTGATTTGAGCTTGGTTTCCCATTCTCTTATTCATGTCTTCTTCTTTTCTTTCACTTCATTTGCTAAGTTGATTCTTCTCGCAATGTGGTACTTCCTTGTATCGGCCTTCTCGGATTCAGACAGAAGTTCCCTTCCTCACAGTTGACTATATTTCATTGCAATGGATGCCCCTAGCTTGATGATTGACTTTTTTTCCATTTTTTTCTTTTTTTCCTTTTCTTCTTTCTTTTATTCTTTTTCTTCTTTTTATTTTCCCCCTTCTTTTTCTTCTTTTTTTTTTCCCCCTTTCTTTTAGGTTTCCTTTATCCTTTTCTCTTTGAAATAACGAAAACACCAGGGGGAGAAATTCTATGATCTGTGAGGTCTGAAAGTCACCTTGTGCTTTCCATAATGATCGCCTAATGGCAAAGAAAATCCCCAAGACAATGCAAAACACCATGCACAATTCTAAACCTATCTTCGCAAGTTTTGCAAAAGAAGCAGTTTAAAATTCTTGAAATCATGAATGACTTTGCGCCGATAAGTCATAATTCACTCAAACCATTCGGGGGATCTTTCTCAACACTTGAGCTTATTAACAGAATCTCATTCAAAAAACAAATTCAAAGCCTTTTTCTATTTGTGAAAGGTCACACATGCATCACTATAGGCACAATAAAATGATCAGAAACTTGACTCCCACTTTCTTATAAAGATGAAGACCTAAGGGTACACGAGAGCGACTCAAGAGAAAAGACTCAACTGACGCAACAATGCAAGAAAAGACAAAGAAAATAAAACTCACAACTCCATACACAACTCAACTGTGTACTAGACACAGCTCAAAACAAAATCAATACACTGGAGACAAAAGGGGTTTCTCCAAATCCATCTGCAGAATTCAAAAACACCACTTCAAGTAGCCCACAGGAGGGTTCAAATTTGCCTTCAATTCAGCAATACTAACATCCACACCTAGCAGGATTGATTTCTCATAGATTGAGCTTCATAATTACCTCGGTTGTCCTTACACATCTCATTGACCATGTTGGCAAGGGTCAAAGGTTGGTTGTTGGCAAAACACGGATGGGATTTATGTTATGTGGTGGCAATCTATTGCGGTCAGGGAGAGGTTTATTGACAACTTTGGTACTTGGCCAAGGGATTGGGTGGCTATATCAAAACGAGGCCCATTTGTCGTTGATATGTCATCACCTGGCCTTGAGAGAGCTTCGGGTTGGCCATTTCCAATTGCAGCTCGCCCCAAGATTGGGGAGCTTTTTGAAGGGATCGAAACCCCAAATGTTAAATCTACCACCGTTCCTTGAAGGTCTTCAATCATTCTCAACATCTCAACATCAATGGTTTCAGCCATTTGGCGCTCTTGGCGTACCCGAACCAGATTGGGTGTATCCATCATGCATAAATCGGTACTTTCAACAATGAACACCTTTGGGTTGGGTAGATAGGCTGGGGTGATATATATGCTGGGGTTGAAGGTAGGTGGTAGTGTATGGATGAGGTTAAGGTGAGAAGGAGATACTTGGTCATGGATGGAAAATGGGTTGGTGGTATCATTGGGTTCTTGAGGTGGAGCTATTGTCTAGTTGTCGATGAGATTCTGAACCTGATGACGAAGGCAGTATTAACGATTGGTGCCATGACCGCGCTGTTGATGATACGAACAGTATTTGGTGGGGTTATGTCTAGCAGGGAGTGGGTCAGGAAGAGGTTGGGGATGAAAGGTTTGGGATACCCTCTTTCCATCAGGACTTTTAGTGCGCTAGTTAGGCTCATATGTAAGGGGTGAAAGTTCTGCCTTGAGTTCGGGTTGGGCAGGCTGTTTATGGATTGGTATTGGCAAAATGGTCGACAGTTTGTGGGTTGGTGGCAACGGTATTGATTTCAGTGGGTTTGAGAATAGGGCTACTGCTAGCATTGGTACTCCCGAAAAACACCCTCATTGTTGGTTCGCTTGTTTTAGGAATAATCCCTTTGTTGAATGCACTCTCAATCTGAATCCCTAACTCGTGTAAATTTTTGAAAGTAAACAGTGGAGCAACTATTAACTTTTGTAACATATTTGGCTCAAGATTCTGGACCACTATTCGCACTTGGTCCCTCTCAGAAGGTCGATCTGTCATTTGTGCGGCCTTTGCTCTCCACCTTGCAACAAATTCCACAAAAGGTTCTGTAGGATTCTAGTGGGTTGTTTCAAGCTCTTGAGTGGTCATTTCAATTTGTCTACTGTAAGAATACTAATTGACAAATGCCTCAGCCAAATCTTCCTAGTTCTGCTTCACTTTATCCTCTAACTTAGCATACCAAGTGGCCGCTATACCCGACAGCGTCCTTCCATATAGAGAAAGTTTCTGAGGCTTAGTCAGACCCATCAGTTTCAAGATATCCAAGAAAAGCCAGATATGTACCACAGGATCTTCAGACCCGTCAAAACAGTCAATGTGTGGCATTTTGAATTTGTTTGGGAGTCTTACGGAAGCCTCGGTGTATCCATACTCAATGTCGGGAATGGAGTTAAGTCCCTGTTCCTTTTTGAATTACTTCTCAAGATTATCAATTTTTAACAGGGTCGGGTCGAGATCATTAATATCAAGGGGAAAAAGCCCCTCATTAGGCTGCACCAGGGGTTTGAAAACTAGAGCTTAGTCAGACCCATCAGTTTCTGAGGCTTAGTCAGACCCATCAGTTTCAAGATATCCAAGAAAAGCCAGATATGTACCATAGGATCTTCAGACCCGTCGAAACAGTCAATGTGTGGCATTTTGAATTTGTTTGGGAGTCTTACGGAAGCCTCGGTGTATCCATACTCAATGTCGGGAATGGAGTTAAGTCCCTGTGCCTTTTTGAATTACTTCTCAAGATTATCAATTTTTAACAGGGTCGGGTCGAGATCATTAATATCAAAGGGAAAAAGCCTCTCATTAGGCTGCACCAGGGGTTTGAAAACTAGAGCTTGAGCCAACCCTTCTTGAGGATTTGGGCCTTGCAAATCTTCAGCCGGCGGAGGTGGGTCAAAGTTTGGCTGGGGGCCCGGGACTGGATGTGTGGTAGATGCCCCAGATGGGCGTTGCATTTCAGCACTGGTCTCATCCTGCGTGGCGATTCCCTAGTTTAAGGTTGTCATCATGGCCACAACTTCTTCTGGACTCTAAGCCATCACGAGTCTGCTAAGTTGGCAATCGGGGAAATAGATGGGTGTAAGTTGAGAGCTGACTAACAAGGATTTTGACCTGGATTATACTTGATGTATCTAAACTGGATTAGTCTAGACAGGTTTGACTGGATTGGGCTTTTTTAGAATGGGTCTTTTTTAGAATGAGCAATTAACCAATGATGTGACCCTTGTAGTGCATTTTACAAAATGGAATAATGGACTGCATTTCAAATCTAAAAATATCAAAGCTCAATGCAATTACAACCGTGCTTCACGATAAATGACTAAGGATATATATTATAAATTAATGGTAAATGTGACTAGCAGGATTTTCAGATACAAGAAATGATCGAGAAAAGCATGCTCTTTATAAAGCACATGACAATAGAAGTCTAATTACTCAAAATTTCAAGCTGCAGTCCGATGATGAGAGAGCTTGATGTCCTTTTGAAGCTTCAGTCCCATCCTCTTCTATGTGTTCATTCCCCAACAAGAAAATTTCTGAAATGTACCTAGTTTGAAAAATGAAAAAGATAAAAAGTTGATTTGCTATTTTTTGTTATTATATATTTTCAATGAGAAACAAAACACAATTCCAAATTTCCAAAAAATAAGCATTCTAGAAAAACAAAATAATAACTGTGATTTTTAAAAGTATTTCTCACAATTTATCTGCATTTTCTTTGTTAACAGAACTGGAACCAAAATGCCCAATAATTTCAAAAATTGATTCTGAAATCTTATGTCAGTTGCATTTCTGACCGCCTCAGTTTTCTAAAATTTTAAAACACATTAAAATGAAAACAATATAGAAAGATAAATGCAATAAGGGCTTGCCAGAAACTGAGGCAAAACTCAGATGAGAAGCATTAAATCAGCCGTCTTTTCCACCATCCATTTAGGTCTACCACTAAATTAGTTGCCATCAATCAAAGGTTGAATTTATAATCTTCCAATGATCAACCTGTTTACAATGATCCTTTATGATACCAAGTTTCTGATCTGATTGCAGAATCGTAATAAAATAATGTCACCAAAATGCTGATAAATGAATTTGTTACTTGTTACTAGAATCATTTAACCAATTGAAGAAAATAAATAAAGAACCATTTGATAACACTTTTTTCTCAGGAACACCAAAACCACAAATCAAAAAACTAGAAAAAAAAAATACTTGTGATACTGTATGGTTAAAAAGGATGCCAGTGATCAAAATTCGGAGGTACTAAAAATCTGTGTTTTTCACTAGTAAACAAAGTTAAGTGCAACATTAAATTATGAAACCTGAGTCAAACCAAACATCCATTGTATCAGTTCCCTTCTCATATTCTGATCCTTTATCACGATATGCATCAGGAAGTAATTCCTCCACTGTCATGTACCACTAGGCATCACTACCCTTTTGGGAAATTATAGCTGCCAAGATAAAAACAATCAACTGTGTCAGAAACCAAAATTTAGATGTAAATGTTTAGTAGCTTCATAGCAACTCTGCAGCTACAATAATCAGGAAAGGAAGGAAAATAATACACTGAGAGAGCATATTAAAGATGCTGAGTAGAGTAGAGATTGGATATCTACATGAGATGCAAAAATAACACTATGGTTTCTAAATGTAGAGTCAAAATGCATAGATATAAACCTAACATATAAAAGAAAATAAAAGCAACGACTTGTTTTACGAGGTCCTTAGTTACACTTGATATGATCAATGGTATCTTCATTCAGGAGAGGTTCCTTTGATTCAACATGATACAAGACTTGAATGGGGACACCCCATGTCCTTTGCCGTGAAATATGCCAGTCAGAACGGCTAGAAGTCATTGCAGAAATTCTGTTTTCCAGCCAGAAAATGGATGTGCATTTTGGAAACAGAGTCAAGACTATAATTATAGCATTTGTCAGACGAGGACTGCTACAAGTAAAGCACATGCACAAAAAAGTAAATTGAATTGAAATATCAATACACAAAAAAATTAATTTGGAATTTCATAGTTGAAGGGAAACAAGCAATTATCATTATCAAATGACCCCAAATACATTATGTAAAAAGTTAAAATTAAACAGCTTAATACTTCTTTTCAAAGTTGAAACCCTTCGTTTTGGGAACTGCATGTTTTAGCCAAAAAGCCAAAAAGTCACTATAAGTTATTATATCATTCTGTCTACTTTTCTGCACATCTTTTCATAAAAAGTCAAAAAATTACTAAAATGGCTTGTTTCAAAACGAGGCTTTACAAAATTAGGGGCTCAAATATAACTCTAGGAAGCACGGATACAGATACGGGATACGGGTACGATACGATACGGATACGGCGATACGGCAAAATTTGAAAAACTAGGATACGGGTACGGCGGGGATACGTTCATAAAAAATATTATTTTTACAATTTTTAGTAATGTAACATACATAAAAATAAAACTTCTATTCAAATTCATTAATGTAGTTATCTTTTGGCATGAACATTAAAAAAAAAAAAAATTCATCAATTCAATTAAATTTCAACAATATAGCATCACCTATGACAACAACCATAATGCAATTCAAATTAAGGGGGGAAAAACTTACAAAATTCATTTATTTAATAGTAAGTTTGTTTATTTATTTATTTGCTTGCTTATAAGAAATTAATTTAAACTAATTTACAAAGTTCAACTTATTTTAATTCTTTTAAACTAATAATAAAAAAATTTACAAATATAAAAGCTAATATATATATATATATATATATGATATCAAATGGGCCAAAAATATTACTGGCAGAGTATACTTCTAAAAATATATATATATACACATATCAAATGGGGCCAGTCTACAGAGGTCAAAAGGGAAAGCAAGAGATAGAGCGAGAGGGAGAGATAGACCGAGAGAGGGAGAGAGTCAGATCGAAGAAGATCTGTCCATCCAGACCAGAGAGAGATCGAGCGAGAGGGAGAGGGAGAAAGAGAGAGTGAGATCGAGCGAGAGGGAGAGAGAGAGAGAGAGAGAGAGAGAGAGAGAGAGAGAGGGGGATGAACCTGATCGATCGACGAGCTACTGTTCGACGAGACGACGAGCTGCTGTTTGATAGAGACGACGACGAGTTGCTGATAGAGACGACGACAAGCTGCTAATAGAGACGACTCCTCTCCTCTCCTCTTTGCTGCTGCTGTCGCGACTAGGTAGGGTTTGGTTGATTTGTTTTTTTTTTTGTTTTATTTTACCTATTTTGTTATTTTATAGTTTGACCCCTGTTATATGTTTTTAAAATTATTTTTTTGCCCTGCCGTATCCCGAAAGTATCCCGAGCGTATACTTGAAGTATCCTCGCGTATCCCAAATGTATCCGAAATTAAAAAAAAATTTTAAAAAAATAGGATACTCTTTTTCCTGTATCAGATACGTATCCCGTCGTATCGGGCGCATATCTGTATCCGATACGTATCCGATACGCGTACGGAGGACATTTCGGAGTATCCGTGCTTCATAAAATATAACTGAACTCAGAAGCAAGTATGACTGATGGACATATATCCAATTACACAACAATGCAAACAACATGAGCCATATATTTGTACAATAAATAAAGAGGTGGAAAAGCATCAACTTTCATTCGTGCTCAAGCATAGTTAAATAGGATTCATACCCCACTATTGAGCTAGGCATAATTTAAAATATCAGCGTGCTCCTAAAGATTTTTTTTTTTTTTTTTGGATCGTGCTCCTAAAGAATCAATGGTCAAAAAAGTTCATGCCTAACAAATATAAAAATAACAAAAATGGAAAGCATAAAAAGAGTCAATTGGGGTTTTGCATTATCACATACAAACGTAGGATTTGCTGCAATAGAAGATATACTACCAGAGACGGAATCCATGTTACTTGGCTGATTGAGCATCCATGGCAGCCTCCCTGAATCCTTCCACAGGTGCAAACCATTACTCAGTTGCCCTAAAAATTGTAGGCTTTTTTGCGCGCCAATCACATGGATACTTGTGTCCAAGAGAAGAAATATATGGTCTTATAAAGCAACATACCTAACTCATCCTACTTTACAACATCAAGAGAGAACAATAGACAATTTCCACAATTTGCAGCAAAATGAGAAAAGACAACTTACTATAAGTATTCAATGACAGCAGCATTGCCACCCCCCAAGTACATCAAGCACACTAAACTTTCCGGCCTCTTCAGTGCACTTTCCATCATCATCTACAGGGGAATGTATGAGCAGACCATACTTCAAGCCAATCACATAATCTTTCTGAACGTGACCAGGAGCTGTATGGACAAGCCCAGTTGCTGACTCTGTTGTAAGTAGTCTCCCCCAATGACAAATGGGCATTGTCTGCTATCTATTGGATGAATATACCTGAAGCCAAATTTAGAATCCACACGTTAGATAGCATCATGCCGACAATTCACTACACTGGAACTCTAAAGACCTGTAGCTTCTGATGTAAATTTGGACAAGAAAAATCACATAAATTTGGCTATGATAAGGACGGGCTTGTTCTGCTCCTTCAGAACATTGCCAAGCCTCTTCTTTCCTTCTCCAGGAGATGTAGAAGCATCTCCCGAGAGTGCATGCACCTCAACAACGGCATATTGAAGCTTGGGATTCACCACAACAGCTGAGCATGAAAAAAGGAATATTTTATTACATATTATAATGTATACAAGGAAAAGAGTGTCATATAGATGTGTATGCATGTCACATTGCAAGCAAAATGTGCAACATTACTATATGAAGTAAATAGACACAGTTTAGAGGACTAACAGTAGATGCAGTTTCTGCTATAAGCAATATTTCTCCTACAGTAGTAGTGCATACTATAAAGAAAGAGAACTGCAAGTAATCACAGAAGAGTCTACACTCTACTACACTCTAGACCATACCTTATATGACATCTTCATTTCCCACTAAGGCAGGACTCAATTTTCTCAAAACCATGGCTTAACGACAATAGTTATATGGATAAAATATATGCATAAGAGGCCATGGAAATTTTGGTTAGTTTTCTTGAGTTTCAACAACATTGATGTGAATACATAGCCCTCATATACAGAATGCACACTAGTACAATTTACTTGTTTAATCAAAACTAGTTAGAGGAGCTCAACCACTTTTCCATCTTGAATACTCTTCAAATGGTGAATGCTACTACTAAAGTGGGTAGGTATAAAAGATAATATCAACCGGTGCAATTCAACAAATTTTCAGGAAGATTGCATCAATGAGTAAATGAGCATTTTAAGACTGTTCCTAGCACGAAAGAAGATGTAAATGCTCATGCTTTAAACAATGCCCATATACCATACACACAAGTGCTGAATATCAACATTATATAACCTCTTATTGTCATTGCATTACCTATTATCATTAACTAATAAAAAGTGAGGAATACCAAGAGAGGATTTTCTAAGGTGGGGTAGGATTTAAAAAACAAGACAAAAACAAAAAAGAAAGAAAAAAAAAGAAGAAAATAACAGCATGGGTAATCCTCAAAGTTCAAGAAGAATTATGGGACCCTACTCAGCTATATTGAATATTTAATATCAATTGAAGCATACAAAAATTGGCAATAAAGGGGAATCAGAAAGATATGATCAAATTGATATAATGAGTCATTTCAACAGTAAAAGAACAAGACCTTAAGTTACATATTTTTCTAGGCGTTCGATGGAAAAAAATATTATAAGCTAAAACTACAAGACCCTCAGTATTATTGCGTAATCAGACATGTAGCTTTTTACACCCCCCTGTCACAGCCCAAACCCGCCCCTATGGGTTTAGCACCGTAACCGGCCAGTAATCCGAGATTACCGAAGGCCTGCTTAACAGTAGGACAGTAATACAGAGTACAGGGGCATGGCGGAAGCCAATACAGTAATTAAACAATGTCCAATGAGCTGTGACAGTCTGTATGCAAAAAGATTTTTCTTATATTTATACTTTCGGTACAGAACCGTATGCATAACATTTACAAACACTCAGTACAGGGACCTAATCCCTATTAACATTACAGTAAACAGTGCAGTACAGTGTTATCGGTCCATACAGTACAGTAACAGTCTATACAGTACAATGACAGTTGGGTGAAGCTAAGACACCCCAAAAGCAGTCTAAGCTTGATTACGCTCGGAACCTCGCAGTGAGGCACAGTGGTTGGCTTGACAAAACTAAAGCTTGCCTGACGCTCCTAGCTGCAGTCTGGTGCCTGTACACCTACATATATATATGAGCAGTGAGCTAAAGCCCAGTGAATAATATAATGCGTAAAGGGGGTTAAGAATAAATGTCCTTTCAGTATTAAGACCAGTCATTTCAGTCAGTTTATCAGTCATTCAGTTTGTGGCTCATATGTCAGGCCATAACAGTCATTCAGTTAAAATAGTGATATGTGGTACATCCCTTGGCGTAACAGTACAGTAAACGGTAGGTCTTAAAAGACCGGGTCTTAACAGACCAAACAGTAAATGATGGCCATCAGTAGCAGTACAGTAACAGTAGCAGTAACAGTACCAATTCAGAGAATAGTACAGTACTTGTGGATTCAAGAGGTGGCTCCCACTGTAGCACTTAGCTCCGTAGATTCTAGAGGTGGCTCCCAGTGTAGCACTTTGCTCCATATCGGTAATACCGAGTGGCCATCACAACAGTAAACAGTAGTGGTTCCAAACTTGGGAACCGACAGAGATCTCTCTGTCACAGTATGTGGATTCAAGAGGTGGCTCCCACTGTAGCACTTAGCTCCGTAGATTCTAGAGGTGGCTCCCAGTGTAGCACTTTGCTCCAAATCAGTAAACAGTAGGTGCCAAGGATGCCATAGTACAGTTCCAAATATAACTCATACGTTCATTTAGTATACAGTATCAGTTCAGTGGACAGTTCAATTCAGTAAGCGGTGTCAATTCAGTAAACAGTTCAGTTCAGTGAACAGTATCAATTCAGTATACGGTGTCAATTCAGTAACCAGTTCAGTAAACAGTTCGATAAGATAGACAGTTCAATAAGGTAAGCAGTTCAATAAAGTAACAGTTCAGAAGATAATCATTTTTGGACATATCTTTACACAGTTGTTACTCACAGTGATTGGGCTAATAGCAGCTAGAGCGCGTCCCCGAGAGCCAACCCTAAACAGTTAACAAATAGAACACACACTAAGTTTCACAGTCGGGAAGGACGATAATTAAATCCTTAAATTTCTCCTCGGTGTGGTTCTATGTCTAAATCCTCATTAAGATGCCTTAAACTAGGCCTAAGAATGCCTAGGATGGGATGAGGATGCAAAATTACAGTTGGAAGGCATTTTTCAAAAGTTGCTGAAAATAGGCGCTTCGCTCGAGCGAGCCTTCCTTCGCTCGAGCGAGCTTCCAAAATCAAAGGCTTCGCTCGAGCGAACAATCCTTCGCTCGAGCGGTCTGATGAACAGTAAAAGTACTGGACGCTCGAATTCTACGCGCGATACCACGCTCGATGCTCGCTCGAGCGAGCTTGCAAAACCAAAGGGCTCGCTCGAGCGAGGAATCCTTCGCTCGAGCGAGGAAGCCAAATCTGGAATTTCCAGATTTGTCTCCCAAGTTCGAACCAAGCATTCAACAATCCAAAACTCAACCTCTTAGGCCCAAATTCTGGAAAATACATCTACATTCAATATAAAACAAGTTTCAAAAGCCAATCCACACATGCAAGGGCCAAAGGTGAGTCAATTAAAACCATTTTTCAAACCCATTTTCAAGAGCAATTTCAAAACATGCAATGCATGAGTTTTAACCCAACTTCAAGCTTCAAATCTTGCTCTAATGAGCTCAATAGTTGGTAAACAAACTGAAAACATGAACTTTGATAGAAACATGAGCATGCATGTACAATCCATCATGAATTCAACTTCAAAAATCACCAAAATGGGCATGCATGCATGAATTCAAGCATAATCCAACCTCTTAGCACTAAATCATGGTTTAATCCTACAATGGGACATGAACCATGCAAGATGAGCTTAAAGACTACAAGAAGATGATGATTTCCTTACCTAGAGTGTCAATTACAAGTCTTGAAAGCTCAATCTAGTAATCTATGTTACCAATCCTTCAATTCTTCTAGCAATTCTTCAAGAGTGAGCCAATACATCAAATGAAATCACTCTCTCACACTAGCTCTCTTCTATGGTCGGCTATACACTCAAAATGGCTGAGGGAAATGTTTTGATTAAGTGCAAACAAGGCCTCAAATGACAAGATTAAACAAGGCCACTCAATGGCATAATTGTAATTAAGTCAAACTTGACAATTAATTCATTTAATTCTAATTTAATCATTTCTAATCAATTTTCAGATAAATATACCATTAAATCAGAAATATTCTACTGATCATGGAACACTAAACGGTTTCTAATTCGGCCGCCGATAAGGCCTTCAATTAGCAGTTTAAACACATAAACTCAAACAGATACTCAATCAATCAAACAGGTGCAATATACAATTCAATAACTAAACTTATTCAATTTCAGTTTCAATTTCAATCGGTTTATTCAGTACTTCAGTTAATTCCATTATCAGTCATTATCAATTCAATCTAGCAGCAATCAGTATATAATTCAGTGGTCAGAGATAAATCAGTAATCGGTAACGAGGGTTGTTACAGTCTCCCCTCCTTAAAAAGAGTTTAGTCCTCTAAACTCGAATCAACATATGACATTCACTCTATAACAGGAGTATAATCATATTCATAAACGGGTTCATGGCCCAATCTCAATCTTAGCAATGCACAGAAACAGAATCAGAAATCACATATGAAGATTGGGGCTCATATTAAAACAGAATCTTATGCACATTCAGATCTCAGTCAAGAACAGATTCAGATACATGTTCATTTGCATATTTTTGTCTAGAGCATACGTAGATGCACAATCCTGGCTTATGTATACATGGTGCATTACTAGAGCAGGTACAGAACAGATGCAGACATGGCAGGTACAGAACGGATACAGTGCAGAACAGATACAGTACAGAGCAGATACAGTTACATAATGGTTATGAATAACCAGTTCCATAAGGGAATCCCGAATCCGGGTAACAGAACAGAACAGTACAGAAGCTAGGCCCTCATGACGAGGCCTCCGGTACGGGTAACAGAGTGTAGACAGATATAAGTTCCTTAAAGGAACCTCCGATACCGGGCAGCTAATCATATATTACATAATACTAAGAGTCACGAATATATAACAGGGATCGAACAATCATTCAGTAAACAGCATATAGCATTTTCGAGACAAAACTTATTTCGTGACACGAAATATGAATAAAGTGGCACAGTAGTACACAACAGGTACAGTAGCAGTAGCAGTGTCAGTACAGTGACAGTACAGTAACGGTGACGGTGACAATACAGTAACAGTACAGTAGCGGTATAGTAGTATTCACACTACTTATCTCAAGTACTTATCGGGGTTATAGATTTGCGATGGTCTCCGTTTCATAAGTAATTTCCCCCGTTAAGTTACAGAGATACGACCTATTCAATTTCAAGTCTTTCATTCAGTCTTTGTTCAATCCAGTTATCGATTCAGTAGTCCATTACAGTCAGTCCAGTTCATTCGTGAGTTATTGGGGACATAAGGCGAATTTGTACATTACTCCCATAGCAGTAGGCAGAGTTCTGAAGTAAGTATCCATTTACTACTCATCAGTTCCAGTCTTCACAAATTCAGCCATAGCACATGTCAGTACGAAAACAGTCCCACAGCTTACATATACTTCCAGACAGTTAGAGCTTATGGTCATAACAGTAATACCGGGTAAGTCATCACAGGTTACATACCCAGTTTTTTTTTTTTTTTTTTCCACATCGTAAGCAATCTGATAATAGCTTTCCCAATGAGGGTTCCCTCAGGTCAATTCAATGAAAATTCGATCAGGTCGTGTCAGATGCAAGTTCTGCCCAATCGTTTCAAGTAGGAGTTCAAAGCACAAGCATCCAACCAAAAGTTTCTATCAGTTACACAAAGGGTTTTATCAACCCACGGTTTCATCAGGTTAGATCGAATAACAGTTCCATTCCTATCATTCCATTCGTTCAGGTACATAGTCAGTAGTTTCACAGTTTGTCAACCGACATCAGAATCTTATGACCTTACAATTCATATCAAAGCAGTACAGGTCATATACAATGTGTTCCTCCCAATAAGTTCACAGGAAATGCACAGGCATGCAGCTATTCATATCGAGAGGTAAGCATCACAGTCAATATAGCAATTTCCCAATAAATCTCCCATAAAGGTATATGGTACACATAATAGTGAGTTGCCCTACGAGGGTTCCAGATCGGTCATACAGTCACTAAAGCATAGGCTCGCAGGTTTACTCAAACAGTCATGTCAGTTTTCTATAATCACAATTCACAGTCTAGAGTTTATCAGTTGGGGTCTTTATTCGGTCATGCAGTTCTAGGGTCATAGTCCCGGCGGTTAAATCATTGAACAAATTTATCAATCATTCCGGGCAAGGGTACAGTCATATATGTACATGTTCAGAGTCTACTAACAGTCCCAATACAGGTTCGCGGGTTCAATGTACTCCAGATACAATAGTTAAGGTAACAAATCCGAAGTCTACTCAGTCTAATAATATCCTTAAGCAAAGGTATGCAGATATGTACATATGTCTAAACAGTTTTCAGAGCATAGTTAATTGTTAACATGAGGTTTACAGTGTTGTACATATAGTTCGCATCAATAGTAGATTTCGAAAGGTTCATTAACCACAGTCCATTCCAAATTACGGAATACACGATTCCCACACAAACGTTCGCACAAGCAATTTCACCTATTTAAGGTAATACCCGCGTCAGTCATTTCAGTGTTCCGAGCATTCTCTGGAACTAGGGTCTAGATTTAGACTCATTATTATTCGGTTCAATTCGTGAGCAAGATTTAGGTAAGTGCCCTTCCTGTCCACGTTCTAAAGGAGTTTCGGCTGGGTGGCGACAACGCCCCAGTGGCATTTCCCACATACGGTACAAATAGGTACATCATTGTTCACATTGCTTCTTCGACCTTCATTGGTCAAAGCTATTGCCCGAGATTTTCCATTCACGGAGGTCATTGGTTTACCGGTCATTTTCACTTTCTGTTACTTCTGTTTCATTCTTCCGGATTCAGTTAACGATGTTGATTTGGACATTTCAATGCTGCCACGTTGACTCAGGCATTATACTTTATCCAGGACATCTACACACTTTGACGGTTTTAAAACGTCGATTCAGTCA
This sequence comes from Camellia japonica, assembly GCA_030407325.1. Classification (NCBI taxonomy): domain Eukaryota; kingdom Viridiplantae; phylum Streptophyta; class Magnoliopsida; order Ericales; family Theaceae; genus Camellia; species Camellia japonica. The sequence continues at coordinate 130,222,056 of JAPPVO010000031.1, forward strand.
AACACATCTAGGTCACACCCACCTTCAGTTCCTTTCTAGTCTTTTGTAGTCAGTATGTATCATGTGGGGCGCCTATCAAACTAGCTAGGTAAATTTTATCTCGTGTTCGATCACGGTCTTATCACTTTACTCAAGTTGTTCAACTCAGATACTTTCTTAACTCGGATGCACTAGGGAAAGTATTTTTCAAAGAAAACTTCACATACTTTCTCAGTTTCTAAACCCAAATCTCAGTTTTCAGTAGTTCGGTACCTCCCAGAAATTCCGGCGGTTTCAGTTTATTGGGTTTCTGTATCAGTAATATCAGATCATAGTCAGTTGATTCAGGCACGTATGTCGGCCTTTATTATCTCAGATTTTCGGTTAAGGCTTCAATCATTCTTTTTGGCCTATTGATCCTCGGATCAGAAAATTCAGTTTCATCCACATTCCTCGTCCTTTCCCTTGTTTACACACAGCAGGGTGATTATCAATATAGGAAAGGTTCTTACTGATTTCGCATTTCATTTCATATCAGACGTGTGTATACTTCCATTTCAACTCAGATACGGTCACATGACCCCTTTACTTTCACACGTTCATTTTCTTTCACATTGATTTTCCACAATCAGTATTAACATTAACATTACATATTATTTCATTTAACTTCTTTAAGCATGCATATAGATTTCGTTTCAGTTCACATAGGCAGTACAGTGATCATAAACATAAACAGTTGCGTACTTAAACAGTTTATCGTATAAGCAGTCACTCGTTTAAATAGATTAACACAGTAGCATATATTCAGTCATATCACAATCACACACTTTTCATGTTCATGCAATGCCCTAATTTCTTTTCTAGGACATCCTATAGCTCATTTGGACACGTGTGTGCGGCATAACTCGTGGTAAGTATCGCTCTGATACCACTCTGTCATAGCCCAAACCCGCCCCTATGGGTTTAGCACCGTAACCGGCCAGTAATCCGAGATTACCGAAGGCCTGCTTAACAGTAGGACAGTAATACAGAGTACAGGGGCATGGCGGAAGCCAATACAGTAATTAAACAATGTCCAATGAGCTGTGACAGTCTGTATGCAAAAAGATTTTTCTTATATTTATACTTTCGGTACAGAACCGTATGCATAACATTTACAAACACTCAGTACAGGGACCTAATCCCTATTAACATTACAGTAAACAGTGCAGTACAGTGTTATCGGTCCATACAGTACAGTAACAGTCTATACAGTACAATGACAGTTGGGTGAAGCTAAGACACCCCAAAAGCAGTCTAAGCTTGATTACGCTCGGAACCTCGCAGTGAGGCACAGTGGTTGGCTTGACAAAACTAAAGCTTGCCTGACGCTCCTAGCTGCAGTCTGGTGCCTGTACACCTACATATATATATGAGCAGTGAGCTAAAGCCCAGTGAATAATATAATGCGTAAAGGGGGTTAAGAATAAATGTCCTTTCAGTATTAAGACCAGTCATTTCAGTCAGTTTATCAGTCATTCAGTTTGTGGCTCATATGTCAGGCCATAACAGTCATTCAGTTAAAATAGTGATATGTGGTACATCCCTTGGCGTAACAGTACAGTAAACGGTAGGTCTTAAAAGACCGGGTCTTAACAGACCAAACAGTAAATGATGGCCATCAGTAGCAGTACAGTAACAGTAGCAGTAACAGTACCAATTCAGAGAATAGTACAGTACTTGTGGATTCAAGAGGTGGCTCCCACTGTAGCACTTAGCTCCGTAGATTCTAGAGGTGGCTCCCAGTGTAGCACTTTGCTCCATATCGGTAATACCGAGTGGCCATCACAACAGTAAACAGTAGTGGTTCCAAACTTGGGAACCGACAGAGATCTCTCTGTCACAGTATGTGGATTCAAGAGGTGGCTCCCACTGTAGCACTTAGCTCCGTAGATTCTAGAGGTGGCTCCCAGTGTAGCACTTTGCTCCAAATCAGTAAACAGTAGGTGCCAAGGATGCCATAGTACAGTTCCAAATATAACTCATACGTTCATTTAGTATACAGTATCAGTTCAGTGGACAGTTCAATTCAGTAAGCGGTGTCAATTCAGTAAACAGTTCAGTTCAGTGAACAGTATCAATTCAGTATACGGTGTCAATTCAGTAACCAGTTCAGTAAACAGTTCGATAAGATAGACAGTTCAATAAGGTAAGCAGTTCAATAAAGTAACAGTTCAGAAGATAATCATTTTTGGACATATCTTTACACAGTTGTTACTCACAGTGATTGGGCTAATAGCAGCTAGAGCGCGTCCCCGAGAGCCAACCCTAAACAGTTAACAAATAGAACACACACTAAGTTTCACAGTCGGGAAGGACGATAATTAAATCCTTAAATTTCTCCTCGGTGTGGTTCTATGTCTAAATCCTCATTAAGATGCCTTAAACTAGGCCTAAGAATGCCTAGGATGGGATGAGGATGCAAAATTACAGTTGGAAGGCATTTTTCAAAAGTTGCTGAAAATAGGCGCTTCGCTCGAGCGAGCCTTCCTTCGCTCGAGCGAGCTTCCAAAATCAAAGGCTTCGCTCGAGCGAACAATCCTTCGCTCGAGCGGTCTGATGAACAGTAAAAGTACTGGACGCTCGAATTCTACGCGCGATACCACGCTCGATGCTCGCTCGAGCGAGCTTGCAAAACCAAAGGGCTCGCTCGAGCGAGGAATCCTTCGCTCGAGCGAGGAAGCCAAATCTGGAATTTCCAGATTTGTCTCCCAAGTTCGAACCAAGCATTCAACAATCCAAAACTCAACCTCTTAGGCCCAAATTCTGGAAAATACATCTACATTCAATATAAAACAAGTTTCAAAAGCCAATCCACACATGCAAGGGCCAAAGGTGAGTCAATTAAAACCATTTTTCAAACCCATTTTCAAGAGCAATTTCAAAACATGCAATGCATGAGTTTTAACCCAACTTCAAGCTTCAAATCTTGCTCTAATGAGCTCAATAGTTGGTAAACAAACTGAAAACATGAACTTTGATAGAAACATGAGCATGCATGTACAATCCATCATGAATTCAACTTCAAAAATCACCAAAATGGGCATGCATGCATGAATTCAAGCATAATCCAACCTCTTAGCACTAAATCATGGTTTAATCCTACAATGGGACATGAACCATGCAAGATGAGCTTAAAGACTACAAGAAGATGATGATTTCCTTACCTAGAGTGTCAATTACAAGTCTTGAAAGCTCAATCTAGTAATCTATGTTACCAATCCTTCAATTCTTCTAGCAATTCTTCAAGAGTGAGCCAATACATCAAATGAAATCACTCTCTCACACTAGCTCTCTTCTATGGTCGGCTATACACTCAAAATGGCTGAGGGAAATGTTTTGATTAAGTGCAAACAAGGCCTCAAATGACAAGATTAAACAAGGCCACTCAATGGCATAATTGTAATTAAGTCAAACTTGACAATTAATTCATTTAATTCTAATTTAATCATTTCTAATCAATTTTCAGATAAATATACCATTAAATCAGAAATATTCTACTGATCATGGAACACTAAACGGTTTCTAATTCGGCCGCCGATAAGGCCTTCAATTAGCAGTTTAAACACATAAACTCAAACAGATACTCAATCAATCAAACAGGTGCAATATACAATTCAATAACTAAACTTATTCAATTTCAGTTTCAATTTCAATCGGTTTATTCAGTACTTCAGTTAATTCCATTATCAGTCATTATCAATTCAATCTAGCAGCAATCAGTATATAATTCAGTGGTCAGAGATAAATCAGTAATCGGTAACGAGGGTTGTTACACCCCCCCTCCAAGTCTGTCAAATCAGGTAGATTCTCTTCTTTTTTTCCCCATGATAATCTGGAAGATAATATTTTCCAAATCACTCATTGTTCTGGATTCTTTACCCTCTGCCAGTAACATTAATTCCACCAAGGACAACTATTTTTTCAGGAGATCAAAATGCTTGCTCAAAACCATGATGATGAATGACTACTGAAAGCAAGCTTCAAGAAACAAAGGCAATTGTCTGGCCAATCCTGAACTAATTTTTTTGTTTTTGAAATCTAGCACATTCAAACCAACTTTGAACAAAAGCTCAATTACTGAAAAATTGCAATATGTAACTAGGCAATAGTCCACATGAAGCCTAGATTTTAAACAGTCGCTTTAGTTTTAAACTTAAAACATTGAATGATATCAAACTCTGATACAAATCTAGTTATAAAAGCAAACAACAATGATGAGTTGCAAACAATAAATACAAGCACTGAAGCACTGAAATTATTGGAGTAAATAAATTAATAATCCTTATTCTAAAAATTAAAGTAAAATAAAACACTTACCAGCATTGGCTGGTATAGTCCAAATGGCCAGGGACAAATTGGGTCAATAAACTACCTGAAGTTGGAGGTGCGCTGACTAATCTGAAAGTGGCATATATGCTCTTTGAAACATGCCCCTCAAGATACTGAAATTTTACCATTAAAAGCATAGCATGTCAAATAAGTGAAGGTATAAGGATATTTTCATAGAATGAAATTCTTAGAAACACAAAAGGGAGAAACACATAGAAAACAACAAATCCTTCTCTCACTTTTTACTTTCTTTTAATTCCTGGTCTGTTTGTTCGAATTCTTTTATATATATATATATGGAAAAAAAAAAAAAAGGGATGTAGAAGCTGTTGGTCTAACATTGAGAGCTCACAGTAAATACACGGCTCAAAAGATGAAGAAATATTGAGACACATGCCCAGCTTGAGATACTAGAGTCTAATCCGATCAAATAGCTATCAATATCCAATCATTGTGATTTTTTACAGTGATATAGTACTCGACGAGTTCTACACATTAAACGGTTCGGATTATCGAAATGAGACCCAAAAATGGTCCCATGGGCCGGACTGGATGGGTCCAGTCTTGATCTCAACATGAGACAAGCTAGACCCATTTTTTAATTTGATACTTTTTTTTTTTATTATTTTTTTTTTATTAACTTGTCTCTCTCCTTAAATTGAAGAGAAACTTGAATTTGCAATACTGCATTTTTTTGAAGACCAAACAAAAATCCTTTTCAAAGTAAAGTTTTCAAATCACTTTTTGACAAAATAATTCAAAAAAATGGTACCAAACATATCGATTAGGTTCTAATAGTTGGACTTAATTCTCATAAAGTTCTATTGACAATAAGTTTTAATAAAATCCTCGCTAAAAATAATTTTTTGTAATGATTTTTTTACATATGTTAGTAATAATTGAGAATTACTGACCTTTTTTTATCACGTTTTTTTATAAATTATTGTTAAAAATTACAATTAGTGATATTTTTCTATGACAAAATTTTCAAATTGCCGTTGAAAGTTGGAAATTATTGACTTTTTTGTGATGATTTTTTAAACTATCGCAAAAATTTATAATTAGTGACATTTTTGTGACAATTTTTAAATTGTCGTTGAAAATTAACAATTATTGACTTTTTTTTTTATAGTGTTTGATAAAAAATGTCATTAATTATCATAGGACCTATTGGACAACAAGTCCATCTATTAGAACTTAAACGTAAGTCTCCCAAGTTAAAAGCACTCCTTCACCACCAAACAATCTGATACGTACTCTTAAATTAAAATAAGTTATAATCACGTCTCACAATCTATATCAAACAGCCCCAATGGCAACATAAACTGCATATCTACTTTTAATTATTATAGACATAACTATTTAAAACTCAACCTGTTGCTGTCATCGAGTGAATTTAAAATTTAAAATTATGAGTTTTTAAAATTCTTTAAAAGATAATAAAAGGTTAACTAAAAAGTTTGTAAAAATTTAAGAATATTAAATTCTTATTCAGAAGATTTAAATGACTAATTCCGTGTCAAACTTTTGGTGGTAAAAAACTCAACCGTTTAAAATCCAATTATATTGTTATATCATTAAGTGCGAATTTAAAAATTTAAAATTATGAGTTACTAACATTTATTTAAGAAACAAAAATGCAAAAGTCAACCTAAAGTAATTATTTTAAATTTATTTATAAATATTTTACTTTTTAAGTGTCATTTTGATTAAAATATGAAAAAAAAAATTTACTAAAAATATATGAGAACAAAATTAAAAAATAATTTCTAAAATTAAACCAAACATATTGAGGGTTGTTTTGATTGACCTTTTATCATTTTTCAAGGAATTTTAGAAAGACATAATTTTAAGGTAGATTTATTAGAAAATCATTTTTCAAATGTTTGTATCCCAATTAGTCCATAAGATATTCTTATATTCCAATAAGTCCTATTATTTAAACATTTGATCTACCAAATCCTAATTCTCATATTTAAAGTATTTTATGGATATTTCTACCATTATAAATATTTTTTGAACGGTTAGTAATTTAGTGATGTGAACATTCATATTTTACAATGTGAATATTCACATTGACGGTGTGAACATTCACATCACGAAATATTCACACTGTAAATGTGAATATTATTACGGGTATTTTGGTAACTATGTCACTCATAGCACTTATTGGAATATAAGAAACTAATGTGGACTAAATAAAACATAAGTAGGTAAAAAAGGATTTATGAAAAAGTGCCCCTAATTTTAAATTGTAAATTCACTCAATGACAGTACTGAGTTGGGTTTAAAATGGTTGAGTTTATGACTATCAAAAGTTAGCTCAATTTATAGGAAAGCTTATGGTATGCACCCTTTAGAGATACATACCACATATGCACATATTACAAAATGCGTGAATTTACCACAAATTAACGTAACAAAATATTCAAAAAAAATTAGTTAATGTTACAAAAGTTTGTGATTTAGTTACAATATTTTTTACATAATTAGAAACTATTAACCGATCTAACAAGGTTATGTGATGGTTTAATTACAACTAACATATGGTTCATTCATTGTTCATAAGTAAGTTCTCTTCTGTAAATGATTTATTTTTTTTACTTTTCTATAAGTATCGTTATGTGTTTATTATCATCCAGTCGTTTGATAAAATGTCTCAATCAAAAAAGTCATTTTTTTCTTTTGTGATTTAGTTTATCTAAAGGCATTCACTTGATTAGAGAAGTACGTTTCAGAGCTCCTATAACTTCCTTATTCGTTTCATGAATAAATGGGGTTTGATAGACCTAATAATTTGCATAACTTGTTTGACAAAATGACTCTCTAAATTTTGTTGTGCGCCAAAAGTTGACCTTCTGGATTTGCTATGAATCACGAATTCAGAATCTAGTGTGATAGCAAGTTCATCGACCACTTTTTCACAAAATCTTTTATGCGGAATTTTTTGTTTGCTTGAGGTAATTTTGCACAACCACGATAGGATGAGCATGACATATGGTTAGTTGTTCGAACAGTGTGTTTAGTCAAATATCCGGTAAACTATGTAGGTAGATGGTCAAGTCCATGTAAATGATGAATCAAGAAGGAGTCACAACAATGCTTACAACTTCTGGGAATATCGTGGGACATGGGACACGATCTCACCCATGGCGGAACAATATGGACAAAAAGTTACACAAAACTCTCTAACAAAACAACCAACTCATATAGAATATATGTATATATTTTTTGATTGGCAAAAGAAGACTTTATTGATGAAACACACACGAAGTATGATAAATTATATCAACAAAGAAGAGCTTGAAAACAGAGCAAAAACAAAGAAAACCAGCAAGCAGTCCACTGCTGAGCAACCAACACCAAGACTAAGCAATCACAAAAACTACACAACTGGAAAAACTAGAACCTAATACCAGTCCTCAAGTTGCAGCCACTGCAAGCACTCCAATCCTACAAAACTCTGTAGCAGCAAGAAACCCGTGTAAGAAATCAGCAAGTAAGACAGATTATCCAGAAAAATGATTGAAGAACCAGCACACTCCCTCCCATCAGTAGCAGACAAAATCTCAGACCAAGCCCATCAGTGCATAATGCAGAACTTCACTTTCTGCAAATTGAACACAATATCATTGACTGAGTAGCAAAAAGAAGGGCTAGAATATGATACATCATTGGTTTAATGTGTCTCAATTACTTAATAAAAATGGGTCAACATTATTAATTGGGAGTATCATATGATATTCATAGTGCTTGAAGATTACTCAAGAATTATCCCAGAGGATCTATCAGGAAAGTGCCTCAAAATTAAAATATATGATATGAATTAAGTTTAATGTGATATGGGATGCACAGTATAATGGATATATTTCAAACATTTTATATTGTGAACTAAATATTCTTTAAATAAGAAAAATTATATACTTGTATAAATTCATAATAAAATTGATTTGACAGTAGCATTTGTGAAATTATGACAACAAATTTAATGGTCAATGAAAGCATCATAAAATGACGCGTCACTGTAAGCAAATTGTGTATATAAATTCTGTTTGTATATCAAGTGGCCAAAAAAAATCCATTTTATGTATTACGAGTAAGGAGTTGCAGCAATCAACAAACCTTCAAATACCCAAAACAGAGCTAGATCCAAAAACAAAAATCACAAATCAAACCACTCCAACTTACAGATCAATCTTGCAGTTTTTCAAGCCATTTGACATAGAACCACCCGTTATATTGAACATGATCTTCACATCCTCACAAGTGACTGTTATCCACCGTCTCTTCTTCATCAATTTAAAATAATCGAACACGATCCTTGCACGCACCTTAAAGTTAAACTTCACTACTCCTTGCTTCCAATCCATCACAATGGCATTCGCAACGTTGTTATCAATTAGTACAGATGACGCAGAAATGTTCGCTGAGAACAAACCATGGAAATTCTCAGCAAAGTGAAGAGAAGGTAGTGTTGATGACGAAAGAAGTGTTTTTCTGTAGTATGCAAAAATCTTGACATGTTGGCAAGTGATTCGTGTTTTGGAACTAGGATTTGTAAGGGAGAAGAGTATATGCCATGCTGCGGTGATTTGAGCATTGGAGATTGAGAAAGGAGAGACTGACACAGAATTGATTGTGAAATTTGGAGGGTGAGGATTAATGAGATAGAAAATGAAGGCAATGAGACCGGCAATGACGATCACTGCAACGATGAGAAAGATTAATGACTGGAAAGCGGGGGAGCATGGACGGTGGTACTGCGGGAAGAACATGTTGCGGTTTCTCATTGCTGAAGAAGAAGAGTGAAGAGATCAATGGAGGCAAGAAGAACAAACGTCTCATTATGTTTTTATTTATTTATAGAGACCAATACTTTGAGCAAGGGTAGAATAAATTTTAGGTATTAGAATTACTACCATATTGGAATACGTTTGATATGATATGATTTCTACCGCTCAGTTTAGTTACATAGATAATACAAGAAAATAAAAGAAATTTTTTTTTAATTTAATTTTATTTATTTATTTAGATAGAGAGTCTTAAAAGGTAATGGAAACTTTAAATTAGCATGTTAGTTAGGCTAACAATTTCTTGCAAAATACATAAGGAAATTTATTTTTTATCACGAATTTTGACAAAGTTTATTTTGTTTTCCTTTTTGTCAATATTTCTTTCCACAACTCCTTATTATGCACTGATTATATTTTTTTCCCATTATTTTCTTACAAAATTTTCCATTGATTCAAATACATGCAAGAATATATATATATATATATATATTTCCCCTTTCCTTCACTTCACTTTCTATCATATTTATCTTCTATTCTCGGTTTCTTTCTAAATAAATGGAACCGAAGGAAAGATAGAAAGAAATGATACCATAGTCCTATGTTGTTTACCTATGAGGAAACCATAACCATAAGATGGAATAAAATAAAAAATATGTGAAGCTTAGAAAATTATTGGGTATTCTTGGAGTATTACATGTTCATACTCATTCACTAATTATCATTCATCATATTCTCAATCACCCAACACAAAATTATAAGTCTCACATTCTCCATCAATCATAATATTCTGAAATACCACATAACTGTACTCGTAAAGCTCATACATGTAAGAGTTTCTTTTTATTAGAATTGTCCATTTCATATTGTTTAGTTAGGCTTAAGGTTATTTTGGATATGATATATAAGTCGACTTTTTTTATTTATTATGAAAAAAAATATAATAAAATAGAGAAATAATCAGTATGTCTGGTTTCAATTTTTTTGTTTTTCGTGTTTTTTTTTTTTGTTTTTAGTAAATATTTTTAAATTTTTAAGCAATTTTTTTTATTATTTTAGATGCACCTTACTTAGATGTATCTAAATAGTAAAATATTTGTGAAAAAATGTTTTAAAAAATTAATAAATACACAAAAATATGAAAAATGTGCTGAATTTTCAGTTTTATTTTTTGTTTTTTATTTTTATATTTTTGGTATTTGGTGGATTTTTTAAAGATTTTTTTCGCAAATTTATATTTTTTAAGTGTATTTATGTTAGGTGTGTTTAAAAATTAAAAAAATTCATTAAAAACAAAAAAAAAATATTTTAAAAAAAGTAAAATTTTTTGGAAAAGTATTTTTTGAAAATTAAAACTAAATAAGCTGAATATGATTCAAATAAATTAATAAATTGATTTTTTTAAATGTGGCCAAAAAGGCCTAAGTTAGCATACTGTAATTCACCCCATGTTGTGGGTTTTGTATATAGTGTGGTGTGAAATTCATTGACTTCCGATGGGATTTGATACGTGTCGGTGACATTACTGATCAAATTATACTGGTTTAAAATAAGGGTGATATGGCCGATGATTTGGTCAACTTATCTTTTTAAAGAACTTTGGATTCATATTTTATTTTGTAGAATTGGGTTGGGCTAAATGTTTTAAGTTTTCTTATTAACTGGCTTGAGTTTTTTTTTTTTTGTTTTTTGTTTTGAAAAAAAAAAAGAAAAAGAAAAAAGAAAAATTGCATCCACCAAGCTTTGAGATAAAAGTGTTATTGTGCACTTAACTATAATGTTATTGACATTTCGTCTCATAATAATTTTTTTATTTAATATATGAAATTACTAGATGAGTTTAGATTTAAAAAATAATAATTAAGAATTATAATTTAATCCATAATGACATAATAAATCATATGTTATTTTTTTTAAACTTTTCCTTACCAGTAAATTGCAAGATAAATTTTTTAAATTTAATGTGAGACTGAGGCACAGAGTTGATTCCAGTTATTAAATTGCAAGACTCAAATGGTGAAATATTTTTTTTTTTTTTATAAATTTGATTGGAGACTGAGTTGAGTCGGTTCAGTACTTGTTTTTTTGAGTGCCGATTCGGTGGAAGGATACTTTGAAAACCGTTATGGACCGTAACGATTTAAAGATTGTTTGAATAGGTGGCCGGTCCGAGGTAGGATGGTTTAATGGTGATACGAAGCGTAGTAGTAGTAGTGTTTGTTAGGGTTAGGGTTAGGGTTTAGGTTTGAAATCCAGTTGATTGGGAGGAAATACAATTATTTTCTCTATGCCAGGAATCTCTTTTGTCTCTCCATATAGAATTTGTATCCAATGATAGTGAAAGATCATATACAATTTATACTAATTAATTTACAAAAAAAAGTCTCAAAGTGAGATATAGAAATTCTAGGTCGTAGATTTGAACCCTAACCTCCTATTCGGGCTCACAGAGGCTATGGCCGATGGTTTTTTTTCTCTCCAATTTGATGGGCATACCAATTTTAGGATTTTAAGAATTTTCTGATAGGATAATTTATTTGCTGTTTTAGCTTATCAATTTATCAAATGGCAACAAACAATTTGTTTCTGGTACACATAATTTTCATGTGTGTGTGTATGGTGTACCCTTTACATTTGGAAATAAGCATATAAATTAACTTATGAATTGATTAAATCTTACTTTATAACAAGATTCTAGATAAAAATTTAATGGGTCTTGTAGATCACTCACTCACCATCCATTTTTTTTTTTTTTTATTTATAGTTTTGTTAACATAATTGCTGTACAGATTGCCTACTTTTCTTCTGTCCCATGTCACGTTTTTTGGGATGTTTGCAACTGTTTACTAGTTAACTCTTGATCTCTTGCAGTTTCACCAGATGTACGTTCAAAAATCACGATCTTTAAGTTATGACAAATATATGTGTGTACACAAGTACATGTATTTTTGTAGTTTTAGTCTCCTCTGTTTTTCTTTGTTGAGTAACTTACATGATATGATTAATTTCGTAATGGCACAATAAAAATGAATTTCCATGGAAAATACACCTAAGTTTTCTGAAAATTCGAAAGATAAATGTCAGGAAATTTGATCAGTTACCTTACATCTTACGACCTTGATTTTGGCTGAGAACCTTTCTTGGCAGCTTTGTATATTGCCTTCAAAATTTTAGTGATGCTGCTTATTGATCCTGCAAAAAAGATATCATTTAACCGTTGCATTAGTGATTGAGATTTGGTTATTGTATATGAGAAGCATGATAAGAACTCAGATTCTATATGTTGCAAATATTAGCTTTGTTATTATGTACTTGGAATTAGTTCCTGGTTGTTTGGTTCTTCAGTCTGGCACTGAAAGTCGATCTTTGACCACCTCACTTGCAAGGGTTGTAGCTCCCACAGGACATGTCTATACGTTTGATTTTCACGAACTGCCTCAGCTAGGTAAGAAATCAAAATCTCTCAAATTTATGGTACTTCGCAATGTATTACTCTCAGTCTATGTTTAATTCCAATTGGATTCTATATCGTAACACATAAAAATCTGTTTGTAGATGGACCCCCCAAAAAAAACACAAACATAAAACAAAAAAATAACAAAAAAAGAGATAAACAATAACCAAAAGGGATCGTAATTAATTTTTTGTTTTTAAGCATATTAAACTTGAAGGAATAAAAAAAAGGTCTCTATTTTCTTCAAAAAAATGTGCTGGCATTTTAAAAACTTGAAATGTTACAGCTCAGAGGAACCTTTTATATGGGTGTTTTTGTTTTTGTTTTTGTTTTTGTTTTGTTTTTTATTTTATTTTCTGTAAGCCATATAGTTGATGCCTTGTTTAAGTTATGTGTTCAAGCTAACCATACTGACTGATAGAATGGATGCTTCTTCAAACCGAGCTCAAGTTGATATTATTTAAGACGAAGCTTGTGTTCTCAAATTCAAGTCAAGTTACGTTTTATCTTATTTTTTTGGTCCCCTCAATGAATTTAGGTTACATTGTGTGATCTAATGATAGTAATAAGCCTGTCTAGCATGTTAAAAAGAATGTTTGTCTCAATAATGTCATTCACAACAACATTCAAGTAAAGTCACATAGGCTACATCTTTATGTGTTTTGAAGATGTAAAATTTTTAAAATGCTGACTTGAGTTTTTATTTTTGAGGTAGGGAAGATTTTGAGAGGACAGGACTAAGTAGTGTGGTCACAGTGGGAGTTAGAGATATTCAAGGTGTGAGGGGTTTCCTGATGATTTTTGTGGAAGGCTGATTCTATCTTCCTAGACCTACCGCAACCTTGGTTAGCCATTCCTTCTGCTAGGAAAATGTTGAAACAAGATGGGATTTTGTGCTCATTCTCACCGTGCATTGAGCAAGTACAACGTTCTTTTGAAACTCCACAATTAAATTTTACTAATAAGCACTTTTGCAGCTTATTCTTCTAGATTTTATGAGCTATTGTGTTCTCATTTTCAATTTTGGCCTATGCTGACTTGATTTTGATGCTTTTTAAATTCATTTGTTTTGATTATTAGCAGTTGTTAATTGGCGATTGAATTGCCAGTTCACAGTGAAAACACATTTTGATGGATGTTATCTTGTGCTTGTGTAGATATAAAAACATTTGAGCTACTCCTTTGCATGTATGAAGTTAGAGAAGGGAAAACAGAGAGCTTCCAAGCTGATGATAGTGCTGCTCTTAGGTCTCTTCCTTGCAAGAGGAGGCATGGCTCAAATGAAGGCAACAATGCAAGTTCTCTTACAATCATGGTTAGACCCTCAACTGAGGCCAGAGGTCACACTGGCTATCTCACTTTTGGAAGACTCGGATGCCTTTCTTAAAGAATGTGATCACAACTTCTTAGAAAGCATGCTACAAATTATTTGTTTTATTTTATTTATTATTTAATTTTAATTTTTGTTCAAGCATGTTTGGTTGAGAAGGTTAAAAGGCTTATATATGAAGTCTGCAAGTTATATATCAAGTAGTATAAATTATAATCATAAGGTGGAAATTACATCTTATTATTGTATGAAGAGGTGCAATCTACAACATCAAACGCTAAGGGGCAAGATGAAGTAGTCATGATTAATTTGAGACATGGTTGTTAAAATAGTTGTTAAGAGAGACAAGGAAGAGTTAGTGGTATCAAATGATTGTGCTTCCTTTACGGTGCCAACCTAGTTGGGATCGTTAAGGTTAGCTATGATGCTTAGTGCAATCCCCAACGCAAGCATGATATGCATAGCAGTCTGTATAGCTTATGGATTGATGTGAAGCTGACGACGTGAATCAGGGCAAGATGATTGGGTTGAGACGAATAAACCGAACTTCAAGATGAAGTTGCCTATGTATCCCAAGAATGGGAATCAGGTCAACGTAGTTCATGGCTAAGGTTCACTTTGGTCTTGACACTCTCCTTTTGCGCTCTAACTTTTGCCAAAGTCGCCCCTTCGAGATTTTCAACCTTGCGAGCTCTATTTGTTTGATTTCTTATTTTTCATGCTCTAACTTTTTCCTAGGTCGCCCTTTCGAGTTTTCGGCCTAGCGAGCCTCTCCAAGATAGCGTTACAACACTTGTGAATTTGATCAATAGTCATCCTTGCCTTAACATTGGAACTGGCTTCGCCTTGGTTTCCCATTCTCTTATTCATGTCTTCTTGTTTTCTTTCGCTTCATTTGCTAAGTTGATTCTTCTCGCAATGTGGTACTTCCTTGTATCGGCCTTCTCGGATTCAGACAGAAGTTCCCTTCCTCACAGTTGACTAGATTTCATCCAATGGATGCCCCTGGCTTGATGATTGACTTTTTTTTTCCCTTTTTTTTCTTTTTTCCTTTTCTTCTTTCCTTTATTCTATTTCTTCTTCTTTTTCTTTTCTTTTTTTTTTTCCTTCTTTTTCTTCTCTTTTTTCTTTCCCCTTTCTTTTAGGTTTCTTTTATCATTTTCTCTTTGAAATAATGAAAACACCAGGGGAGAAAATCTAAGATTTGTGAGGTCTGAAAGTCGCCTTGTGCTTTCCATAATGATCGCCTAATGGCGAAGAAAATCCCCAAGACAATGTAGAACACCATGCACAATTCTAAACCTATCTTCGCAAGTTTTGCAAAAGAAGCAGTTTAAAATTCTTGAAATCATGAATGACTTTGCGCCGATAAGTCATAATTCGCTCAAACCATTCGGGGGATCCTTCTCAACACTTGAGCTTATTAACAGAATCTCATTCAAAAAACAAATTCAAAGCCTTTTTCTATTTGTGAAAGGTCACACATGCATCACTATAGGCACAATAAAATGATCATAAACTTGACTCCCACTTTCTTATAAAGATGAAGACCTGAGGGTACACGAGAGTGACTCAAGGGAAAAGACTCAACTGACGCAACAATGCGAGAAAAGACAAAGAAAATAAAACTCACAACTCCATACACAACTTAACTGTGTACAAGACACAGCTCAAAACAAAATCAGTACTCTGGAGACAAAAGGGGTTTTCTCCAAATCCATCTGCAGAATTCAAAAACAACACTTCAAGTAGCCCACAGGAGGGTTCAAACCTGCCTTCAATTCAGCAATACTAACATCCACACCTAGCAAGACTGATTTCTCATAGATTGAGCTTCATAATTACCTTGGTTGTCTTTACACATCTCATTGACCGTGTTGGCAAGGGTCAAAGGTTGGTTGTTGGCAAAACACGGATGGGATTTATGTTATGTGGTGGCAATCTAATGCGGTCAGGGAGAGGTTTATTGACAACTTTGGTACTTGGCCAAGGGATTGGGTGGCTATATCAAAACGAGGCCCATTTGTCGTTAATATGTCATCACCTCGACTTGAGAGAGCTTCGGGTTGGCCATTTCCAATTGCAGCTCACCCCAAGATTGGGGAGCTTTTTGAAGGGATCGAAACCCCAAATGTTAAATCTGCCACCGTTCCTTAAAGGTCTTCAATCATTCTCAACATCTTAACAGCAATGGTTTCAGCCATTGGCGCTCTTGGCGTACCCGAACCGGATTGGGTGTATCCATCATGCATAAATCGGTACTTTTAACAATGAACACCTTTGGCTTGGGTAGATGGGCTGGGGTGATGTATATGCTGGGGTTGAAGGTAGGTGGTAGTGCATGGACGAGGTTAAGGTGAGAAGGAGATACTTGGTCATGGATGGAAAATGGGTTGGTGGTATCATTGGGTTCTTGAGGTCGAGCTATTGTCTGGTTGTTGATGAGATTCTGAACCTGATGACGAAGGCAGTATCAACGATCGATGCCATGACCGCGCTGTTGATGATGCGAACAGTATTTGGTGGGGTTATGTCTAGCAGGAAGTGGGTTAGGAAGAGGTTGGGGATAAAAGGGTTTGAGATACCCTCTTTCCATCAGGACTTTTAGTGCACTAGTTAGGCTTATATGTAGGGGGTGAAAGTTCTGCCTTGAGCTCGGGTTGGGCAGGCTGTTTATGGATTGGTATTGGCAAATGGGTCGACAGTTTGTGGGTTGGTGGCGACGGTATTGATTTCAGTGGGTTTGAGAATAGGGCTACTGCTAGCATTGGTACTCCCGAAAAACACCCTTATTGTTGGTTCGCTTGTTCTGGGAATAATCCGTTTGTTGAATGCACTCTCAATCTGAATCCCTAACTCATGTAAAATTTTTAAAGTAAACAGTGGAGCAACTATTAACTTTTGTAACATATCTAGCTCAAGGTTCTAGACCACTATTTGCACTTGGTCCCTTTCAGAATGTCGATCTGTCATTTGTGCGGCCTTTGCTCTCCACCTTGCAACAAATTCCACAAAAGGTTCTGTAGGATTCTGGTGGGTTGTTTCAAGCTCTTGAGTGGTCATTTCAATTTGGCTATTGTAAGAATACTAATTGACAAATGCCTTAGCCAAATTTTCCCAGTTCTGCTTCACTTTATCCTCCAACTTGGCATACCAAGTGGCCGCTATACCCGACAGTGTCCTTCCATACAGAGAAAGCTTCTGAGGCTTAGTCAGACCCATCAGTTTCAAGATATCCAAGAAAAGCCAGATATGTACCATAGGATCTCCAGACCCGTCGAAACGGTCAATGTGTGGCATTTTGAATTTGTCTGGGAGTCTTACGGAAGCCTCGGTGTATCCATACTCAATGTCGGGAATGAGTTCTAATATCGGTTCAAGTTAGCTTATGCAAGGATGGCCTTGTCCAATACTCCGGCGTAAGTCGGCATGTTGAGCATATTAACTCGATCCTGAATTGGTCCACGCAGTCCACTTTCGAACTTCCTAGCTTTTCTATATTCGTCATCGACCATGTGAGGCGCATATCTAGCCAACTCGGTAAATGCACGGTCATATTCTGCCACTGTCTTGTTGCCTTGCGTCAGAGCCTGAAACTCCGTGGTCTTGCGGTCTCGGACGCTAAGCGGAAAATGCTTGTTGTAAAACAGCTCCAAAAATCTTGTCCAAGTTAAACCAGGATTAGCTTCTCTGATCATCATCCACCATCTCCGAGCGTCGTCGTCTAAAGTGAATGCAGCCAATGTCACCTTCTGAACGTCGGTGCTGGGAAAGATCTCGAACAGCTTCTCCATTTCTAAAACCCACGCCTCGGCTTTCATAGGCTCTATACCCCCAGAGAATCTCGGCGGTTTCATCTTCTTAAACTCCCTAATCAAGGCGATCGTGCCGTCCCCATACAAGGCTGGCTGTGGAGGAACTTGTGGCACTGGGGGAGGTAGAGGCGGAGCTGCATGTCGGCCATTCGTCTGTTCGGCCTGGGTAGATGTAGCACTAGCATTCTGTTGCCTCACTTGTCTCAACTCGCGGGTTAGACCTTCAACTAGTCTTTCTAGTCTGTCCAGTCTATCCTCTGATTGATCTCGGCCAACTGGTGGTCTACCTCTCCTCATGATGCTATGAGTATGCAAAATGCAACTTTAAAACAAACTGGACTAGGAATCGTGTATGCAAATAACAAATAGTCATGCCGAGATGATGCACACCTTGTCAAATAGCAAGCAATATGATGCAATCCTAACATCTTTCTAAGGGAAATCCTATGCTCTTTAGGACTCAAGGTGTGTGAATAACGTATTGTGAGAAACTCATGCTCTGATACCAATCTGTCACGACCCCATTCCGCCCCTAGTGGAATGGTGCCAGGATGGCCAGTAATCCGAGATTACCGAAGGCCTACTTTCAAAATTCACACACAACAGAGTACAATATATGGGGCTTACATGTGCGGAAGCAATATATGTAAATCTAATTAGTCCATAAGAGCTGCGCATAAGTCAAATGAAATAGCATACATCTTTTCATAACTTTACAACTTGAATACAAATATAATGAAGTGCAAAAATACATCCTGACCAAAAGGCTTCTCAAGCCGACATAAACAAAAGAAATTAACTACAAGCCAAGAAGCATGATCTTCAAGATGTTTGCAAAACATGAATCCAAAAACACATCGGCAAAACACATCTAGGCGTCGCCGCCGTCCTGCTCATTACCTACATATATATAGAGAGGGTGAGCTTGGATACTCAGTGAATGGTATAAGTAATACAGGGTTTACATGAATGATATCCGAGATCTTTTAACAAAACAATACATGGGATTAATCAAGTTCATCTATCAAATCTTTCAAAGCTTCAAGGGATGCTTACTAACATCAACATAGTACAAGGGATGACATTCCGGACAAACAAACCCACGCGGTAAAACCGTCAGTGGCAAGGCAAGACAAGACAAGGGAGATATCTCAAACAATGGTGTCGTTGCATTATAGTCCCCGGACACTAAGGACTTGTGCTACAAATGCTTATAGTCCCCTAGCACGTACGGACTTCCAAACTTTGTGCTACAAATGCTTATAGTCCCCTAGCACGTACGGACTTCCAAACTTTGTGCTACAAATGCTTATAGTCCCCTAGCACGTACGGACTTCCAAGAATGTCATCAAAACAAGATATAATACTTGATATACAAAATAGGAATAATCATTCATGCTTACAAATACTTTCCAAAACAAAGCAAAACAAGGCTTTCATCAAAACATTGTAACATAGATTTATTAAAAATACCACTCACATAGTTCTTCAAACGTCGGGGTCAAGGCAAGTCCAAGCCCTACAAACACATGGCAAAGTCTGTTGAATGCACTTTCAAACAAACTTCACATGCAAACAAATGACTTCGGCATTCCTCAAAGACTAGGTCAAATCAAAACAAAACACTGTTTCTTATCTCGAAAAACATGCTGGGCACCAACCAGGCCTAGGCCGAGGTTCCACACCTCCTCGCCGAGGTGTGGTCCCGAGGGCCACATTCAAGGATATGAAGTCAGGAAAATCTGGGCTTCCCTCTGCTGAAGATCATGAAGAACATGAACATGAAGAACATGAAAAACATGAATGTTCAATCACAACTTGTTATTTCAAAATCTGGGATTTTCATGCTATGAGTTCGAAAACATGGACCTGGGTACCCATACTTGAAGATCTTGGGAAAACAAACACAAAAACATGGATCTTAATGCAAGCTTTCGGATCAAAACATGGTTTTCTTCAAGAACACATGAATATCATATTCTCTTTCTAAAACCGAACTTCAAAGCAATGCATGGCTTTCAAAACACGCTCAATCATGCAATGCAGCTAGATGGACAATAAGAACAATAAGAGTAGATCAAGATTCTAACCTCAAGACACGAATCCAACGGTTTGAACTCTAAGGATCAAGCTTGGGATCTACTTCTCTCTCTAAAGACTTCTTCTTCTTCTTCTTCTTCTTCTAGAGTCTCTCTCTCCTCAAGAACAAAGACATATAGCAAAATGATACATTTCTAGGTCTGCTGGCTAACTTAACACTCAGCTGGGACACGTGGCACTACCGGGTTGGTTCTCCTCAAAAAGGTGACTGAGTGAAAAGACAAGACTATGACAAAGTGTGTTTAACAAGCAAGATGGCATAGTTACTCCGGCAGGCAATGACATCGGCTAACAACAAAGCCTCGGCAAGTAGGGTTTCAATGATCTCGTCTAGGAAGGACAACACTTGGCCTAGCTGTGCCACACCTCAGCCTAGATGTGCCACACCTCGGTCTAGGTCGTACCAGTCCAGAAGCAAGATCACTTGGGTTCAAGGGTAACACCTCAGCCTAGATAATACACATCTCGGCCTTGGTGATAAACACCTCGGCCTAGATAATGACATCTCGGCCAATATGTCAGGGTGCGAGTGGAGGTCAACCAAAGGAAATCCCAAGATGGTTCTAGGTGTAAGAGTACCAAAGGAGCGACCTAAGCTCAAGATGACCTCGGTTCAAACACACACCAAACAAGGAATATAGCATGCAAGTAACACCTATGCAAGACAAGTCAAGGAATGCAAAAATGCAACATATCGGGACAAGATCATGTAATACATGCAATCATGACTAGAGTGGAGTGGGGGTTGTTACACTAATCCTCACACAATTTCTACAACAATCAAAGCTATCCTCCACCGATAGCCCAAAATAAATATTTCTACTCAACAGATAATTTTTCAACAATAGATATAATTTCATAAATTTCGAAATGGAAGTAAGAATACATATCCAACTTCGCTCTCATCATTAACAGATACAATCATCTTATCTTTTCAAAATTGAACATTTTTTCTTTCATTCATAAATCAAATATCAATGATTTTCTAACAAAACCTCTTTTACTTTCAAAATCACATTTCAGGAAGTAATTTCCAATATTTCAACACAATCCAACAATATTCACACTTCCATAACCATACTCAAGAATTTAATTGAAAAACCTCTCTTTTATATTTCAAAATGAAACCCTAGATTTGAACCCAAAATTCCCAAATCACTAAACTATTTCAAAGAGCAAATAACTAAGCTAAGAATCATACTTACAGTTCAAGAAATCTCTACCTCAAGAGTAGAAGAGGAAGAGAGTAATGGTAGATGTTTGACAAGGTCGAAAATGAGATCTGCTCCGATTAAAACGAAGTTTCGAATGAGATCTATCTTTTTCTCCAAGGAACTATGGTGGAGAAATTAATGGATGAGGGTGTATTTGAGGTTTTAAACAAGAACAAGAGAGAGAGAGAGTGAAGAAATTAGGGCTAGAGGTGTTTTAGAGAGAGTGAGAAAGGAAGTGAAAAAGTGACAAAAATCTTTTTTTCCCGAACTAATATATGCACAGACCGCTCGAGTGACCAAACCACCACTCGAGCGTCAGACACAATAAATGACATCGCTCAAGCGCATAATGACCCCTTCTAAAAGTTCAAATCTGCAAAAGACCGCTCAATCAAAGATAGCCCATTCCCAGAAGTTTTACAGGTCTAAAAAAATATTGAGAGATCTCAAAGACCGCTCGAGCGACCAAAGCATTGCTCGAGCAAACCAGAAGTGAAACATACAGCAACTCTATTGAAAAACTAACTCCCAACTTGTTTGAAACATAACAAACCGCTCAACTCAACTATCAACAATATGATAAAGGGTATAAACAATAATTAAAACTACAAAATACCAAATCTAAGATCTTGAAAAAGGTTGGGTCTAAACCAGAATGGTTATACTAATTCGGCCAAAAGTTAATCACACATCTTATAGCGATTTTGGTTTAGACCCGACCCATTTGATGTTTTGGATCCAGGTTTCATTGTCTTATATAGTTGTTCATGTCTTGTTTCCCCTTATTTCTCTTTGAGTTGGTTATTGGGATGTGTTGGTTGCGTTTGGAATAGGTTGGTAGCTTATTTTTCAAACTGTTGTTGCCCAGAATTTTGGCTCTTCGCTCGAGCGACACTTCTTGCACTCAAGTAGTTCTTGTGTACTCTTAGTATTTTTGTAAGTCTGCAAAAATTACTAGAAGTTGGCATTCTTCGCTCGAGCAGTGGTCTTCTGTCTGTAAAACTTTTGGGAGTCAGTATCTTTTGTTCGAGCAAAGCTTCTTGTGCTCAAGTGGTGCAACTTATTATGTCTAGTCACTCGAGCGACACTTCTTGGGCTCGAGTGATCTCTGCGTATATCAGTTCGTAAACAGCCATTTTTAAGTCACTTTAACTTTGTTATTTATGTTTTGAAACAATATTGTGATTTGGGAAAACTTCTGAACGAGTCTAGGGTTTTTGTCAAAACTCAAAAGACGGGTTTTCTAATAGTTTCAAGAAAATGGTTGTGGGATTGGAAAAGAGATTGAGTTGTGATAAAATAGTTGGTTTCGATATGTAGAATTGATTTTGAAAGAAATGGGGGGTTTTTGCCCTAATTATGTCAAATGTTGATTTTATATAAATTATGGAATTGGTGTTGGAAATATGAAATTGAATTGGTTTTGATGAGGATGGCGAAGTTGGATATGTATTATCACTCACATCTTGAAATTTGGAGAGTTAATCCTTATTGATAATTGTTTATCTATTTTGGGCTATCGGTGGAGGGTAGCCATGATTATTATAGAAATTGCATGAGAATTAGGAGAATTGAAACTATTTTCTCATTCAATTGCATTGAGCATTATCTTACACTTTTACATTATCGTTTTGAGAAAAATGGGTGAATCTGGGCAGTATGTATTGTCTCATTAAAATAAGCCGACCTGAGTGTCCATGAAGTCCTAAAAATCGCCCGTATACATAGGTGCCGATCTTGCAGATGAAATTTCCATGAAATGACAATAGTAGTGCTTGTAATGCCTACGTTTACATGGGTGCTGGTTTATAGTTTCCCGCGGACGAAATTTCCATGAAATGTTGTATTTGTTTTGGGGTTCCTAGAGTATGATTCACTGCCCTGCTTTCTATTGTAAAGAAAATGATTTATGAATTTTGATACTAGCCTGACACTGCACGATTTTTGAAAGAGATATAAAATGTTTTGGCACGAGCATTGCATTTGCATTCACCTTATAGCTTTGTTAAGATTCATATATTGTGTTGGGTTATTTCTATGGGCTTTGGCTCACCTTATATAGGAAAAACATTTAAGGTGCAGATGATATGTCTTCACCAAGGCAATAGCTTGGGTGAATTTGGAGCATGGGCTTCATTTTGTTGATTTTTGCATATGTTTTGAACAGGCCAAGGGCCTTTAACTGTATTGGACTTAATCCACTTTTGTTGTAACCAAGTATTGTCTTGGAAAGTTATAAGCCTTTAGGGCATTTCTTATTTGTTTAACTTTTATCCTATTCCTTATTGTGTAACATATGCTTTAGATTCAAGGTTAGGCTTGTGAATGTATACTAGCATATGTTACTCTTTTGTAAAACTTATTTGGAAATTAATTGAAGATAATTACTTTATCATTGTTGTCACTTATTGATGTTACTCTTCCATGCCACAATTCATAAGGTGTTTGATTCACTTTCTTTCGGGGTATTTTATTTAAAATATAATTAGCAGAAAGTATTGCTTCCCCCCATAAGTTCTGAGGTAATCCAGAACTGATCAACATGGCATTCATCATTTCTTTTAAAGTCCTATTTTTTCCTTTCAGCAATTCCATTTTGCTGAGGTGAGTAAGGAGCGGTGGTTTGATGAATTATTCCATGTTCTTTACAAAATTCACCAAAAGGTGATTCATATTCACCACCTCTATCACTTCTAAGTTTCTTGATTTTCTTACCAAGTTGATTTTCAACTTCATTCTTATATTGAATGAAAGTTTCCAAAGCTTCATCCTTGGTTCGAATTAAATAAATATAACTATATCTAGTATAGTCATCTATAAAAGTGATTACATACTTTTTTCCACCTCTTGTTTGAATTGATTTAAAATCACAAATGTCACTATGAATTAATTCAAGTGGTTCCGTACTTCTTTCAATTGAATGAAAAGGAGTTTTAGATAATTTTGCCTCAACGCAAATTTCACACTTATGATTTGAATCAATGTTAAATTTAGGTAAACATTCCATATTAATTAATCTACGCAAAGATCCATAATTAACATGTCCTAGTCTACCATGCCATAAATTTGAAGACTCAAGCAAGTAAGAAGAAGATGTAGTATTATTAATAACTGAGGGTACAACGGTAATTACATTTAACTTGAAAAGGTGAAAAGGCCATCAGACATGTAACCTTTTCCTACATACATCCCATTCTTAGTAAGTACAAATTTATCACTCTCAAATACTAGCCTAAACCCATTCTTACTCAACAAAGATCCGGAAACAAGATTCTTGCGAATGTCCGGTACATGCTGCACATTGTTGAGAGTGAGTTCCTTTCCTGATGTCATCTTGAGAACAATCTTTCCTTGTCCTTCAACTTTGAAAGTTGAGGAGTTGCCCATAAAAAGTTGTTCGCCATTGTCCACTGTAGAGTAAGATGTGAACATCTTTTTGTCGGCACAAATATGGCGAGTAGCACCAGTGTCCACCCACCTGTAGACGTCCCCGAACGCATCCAGGAGGGTTAAGTCCCGTTCCGTTCATATCGGGTTCACTACAGTTCGGACTCAAATTGTCGCGGTTCTAAATCTGAACCAAAGAGTCCAAATCCGACAAATCGTTTTGAGAAACAGATTTTTGAAAAGAAGTGCCAAACATGGACTGCTTTGCCAGATACAGAGTCGCCACCTAAATATTTTTTGTAGGGAAATTTAGGAAACCCTGACTCGGTGCCGAAGGCCATGTGTCCGTCATCACCAAATGTCTTGGCTCGGGAGCTTGGGTACGATCGGGGAAGGTCAGCTATGAGCACCCCCTTTCGCCCGGTCCGAAGACCGGCCTCTACTAACCGTGATATCCGATTTTGAAAACATTACATGCTCTTATTCCAATTATTAACCTAGAATTACTATGTGATGCTCACAGCACAAAAGTATAGACTAGATTGCCTAATTTGGGAATAAACATTGCATATCCGTTTTGTCTCGAAAAACGTGTTGGTTTTGCTACTCGCAAGTAGGCTAAAATACGGATTCCAATGAGTTATTCCAACTCAAGCAATCCAACCTTCACCCACAGGCATCCAATCATTTATCTCACATAAGCACTTAGCCGCATGGTAAGCATACTGTCATGGCGACATTCACACGCATGTGGTATGCTAAAGCGTAAAATACTTACATTGTACTCCGTGCCAAAACAGTAAACTGGTTAGCAAACATGCATGACCTAGTTCACGTTAAATGGCTAATGCGACACATACAGCATGTAATTAGGCAGGCTCGGCTATCCTAAAAATGGCATGTGAAATGCAATCATTTGATGCACGTATTCAATTTGGAATTGAAAGTACGATGCAGTTTGCATGATGTACCGAGCCCGGTGCATGTTTAGACAAATGCATGGATGCACGCATGCATTGCATAAGGTATGCTAAAATAGACGTGCCCTAATCTACCATCATAAGCAGGTAAATAAAAGGAAGAAAGAAACGGGGGTTGGAAGACATACACCCACTCACACACACTTATTACAATTTTGCCCTCGCTCGGAGGGACCAAATAATAATACAAATTAATTAACTACGCAAGCAAATTAATTATTACAAATTAACTAAATTAATCAAATAAATTAATTAATCTATATAAAGCAGTAAACCGCCTCTGGATGAGGGCTCAAATGCAGCGCGCGCTCGGAATTAGCTCGGAATCGCACTGCCATGCACAGATTGCCTCTGTTTCCCCTGCTATCCTCCTCTGAAAATTGCCAAAGTCCCAGGAGTGCCTCTCAGGACACTGGGGAGTACCACCGGCTGGGGCAGAGCACCACCGGCTGAAGGAGGAGGCCACCGGCACTGAATTGTTCCATCGGCTGGGAAAACACTGCCGGTCGGCACTAAAAAGTGCCGGTCGGCACAAAATGTTCTGCAGATCCTGCAACTCACAGCAGCAAAAGACAAACTATGCATGGCAAGGTAATTCAAAGCATGTATGCACAAAACACATCCCACATCATGTTAGTGACTCAATGGGGTATATGCCTCGATCCTCGGACCACCAATCGCGCATTTTCATGCATGATGGCCCTAAGAATCAAGAATGCAACTTTACTATAAAAATGCATGCAAACCAAATAATCAAACAAGGGTGCCAAACCTCCATCAAACTCACTTCAAGGGGCTTGGCATGCATGTCAATATGATGAAGCCCTAAGCATGGCAAACTAGTATGCAATATGGACAATGTGATGCACTTATGCAAACATGCAAACAAGCATATAAGGCAAGCATGCAAACCAATGGAAGGATGGTCTTAGACATGAATTAGGCAACTCAAAAAGGCCTAAAATCAGTAGCCAAAATGCCTACAATTGGGGACTAAACACACACACACATGCACATGTTAAGGTGCCAAACCCAAGGCATAAACAAGCAACATTCAAGCACACTTGAGATGATTCAAACATGGACTATTAGCATACATTAAAAGCTCTCAAATTTATTTCAAACATGATGCCAAATCATGCAACAAATCGAATCAAACAAAGTATGCAAATAGCCTAGGCTTAAGGCAAGCTAATAGGGCATTAAACCACACTTTGCACAAACATACATGGCATGCACTAATCAACCTAAAACAGGTTTCTAGCATGTCAAAACAAAGCCAAATGGCTACTTAGATGGCATCTAAGGGTCATTAAATCAAAGGCATGCATTGAAGCCAAAACAAGGGGCATACAATACATACTCTTAAAGCATTAAAGAAGCATGCAAGGTGATCAAACAAGCACATTACAAGGTCTGAAATGGCAAGTTAGATGGTTCTAAACCATCAAAAATGAAGCAAGTATGGCATGCTACACATTCACGTTCTTAAGGCCAACAAGCCAAGGGCAAAGGGGCTATATTAAACATGCTAAGATTGACCAAAATACTTATGGACAGACCTAGAACATGGTAATATGAGCACAAAATCTTCACAAACACAAGTCTAAAACATGCTAGAAATGGAGGCATACAACCTAAGCATGTTAAGGCATAAAAAGGCATTACAAGGCAACTATACTAAACATGCATAGGAGACCAAAACCAACTTGGAGGCATGTTATATCATGGCAATATAAGCATGGAAAACAACCAAGGCATGCTCAACACACACTCAAACATGGTGCTCCTTTGGAAGCCAAAACTTGCCCTTTTCAAGGACATCAAGGAGAGGGGGTGGCCCTCCCCTTTCTAGGACTTTAAGGCACCATCTCCACCACTGAAATCCCTCAAGATTTCAGTGGTGGAAAGGTCCAAGCACACAAGTCCCGGATCTCTCCAAAATAGCACAAAAATGAGCCCTTTTCAAGGCCTAAAGGGGGTCAAACTTGCTCAAACCACAAAACACTCTTAATATACAATGAAGAGGCTTAAAAAACAGAACTTTTATGTATTATATGCTAAGCACAAAAACTGTTTTAAAGTAAGCAAAAAGAGGGTGCAAAAATGGGGTAAAAAGAGGACTAGTGTCTCACCCTTGTTGACCTCTTTAACAAAGTTGTAGTTGATGCTTCCTTAGGCTCAAAATCTGTCAAGAACTTCAAAAACCAGCCCTTAGAACCTTAGTTGCAAGGAGAAGGTGAATCACTAGGTGTTTGTGTGCAATAGTAAGGCACAAAACACCTAGACACACAAGAGAATGATAGAGATAGAATGTGTATGCAACTCAAACCCTAGAAAAACCAGAGCTTCTCTCTCTCTTTTTTCCTCTCCCTCTCCAAAAATCTAACCCTTTGGCCAAGAGAAGAGCCTTTTTTTGTATAGGCATCCAAAACTTACAAGTTAAGGCATCCAAAGGGCTCATCCCTCCATACACGTGTATGGAGGGGAAACAAACACCAGAAAGCTGTCTGAAAATATCTCCAAAAACAGCTGTAAAGTGGTCGGCAGGGCAAAATGGTCATTTTGCCAAAAATAGTGCCGACCGGCACAAAATAGTGCCGACCGGCACAATATAGTGCCGGTGGCCACACCAGCCAGCCGGTGGCCTCTAGCCACAGCCGGTGGTATGTGGGGATGCCTCACAAAGCATTCCCTGCCTTCCCAAGGCAAAACAAAAGTGTTTGGTGCAAAACCAAACATCAAACGGTCGAGTTCGGAGGTCCTGAGGCAAGGCGCGCGTAGCCGAGAACTCCGGGAATCTCCAAACGAACACAAACATGGATAATCACCGAGTGTTCCAACGGTGACGTCCAAGTCTTGAGGACGGTCAAAAATGGGGTGTCTACACCACCATTCTTTAGGATTTCCGACAAGATTTGCCTCGGAAACAACTGCAGAAAGATTGATGTCATCTACACCATTGGAAATCTTGTCCACTTCGGTCATATGGGCTTGTGCAGGCTTCTTGCTTGTTCTTCTTTTGCTTTTGCCTTTGCTACGACAATCTTTGGCCCGATGTCCCTCTTTGTCACAGATGTAACATTTGCCATTAAACTTGTACTTTTTATTATTTCCCCCTTTAGAGCCTTGTGATGAACTTTCTCCAGAAGACTTTCGTTTCTTGGTTTTTGAAGCATGTTCCACCACATTTGCCTTACACTCCATAGGAAGCTTACCAGTCCGCTTTTCAGAATTGTGGTTGTCCTCCTCAATCCTCAAACGCACAATTAACTCATCCATAGAAATTTCTTTGCGCTTGTGTTTGAGGTAGTTCTTGAATTCCTTCCAACCTTTTGGTAATTTTTCAATTAAGGCTGCAACTTGGAAGGATTCACTGAGAGACATGCCTTCTGCGTGAATGTCATGCAGAATGAGTTGGAAATCTTGAGCTTGGCTGATCACAGTTTTTGAATCAACCATTACAAAATCTAAGAATCTGCCAACCACAAATTTCTTTGAGCCGGCATCTTCCGTTTTGTACTTTTTCTCCAACGATTCCCAAAGTTCCTTTGCTGTCTTGATCGGACTGTAGACGTTGTACAATGTGTTGTCAAGTCCGTTCAAGATGTAATTCCGGCAAAGGAAATCAGCATGTTTCCAAGCATCTACCGCAGTAACCACTTGCCGATCGGTTTCATCCTCTTTCAGGATAGGAGCATCTTCACGGAGGAAGCGAGCCAGGTTTAGAGTTGTAAGATAGAACAACATTTTCTGTTTCCATCTTTTAAAGTCAGTTCCTAAGAACTTCTCTGGCTTCTCTCCATGATTTATTGGTACTGTCATCACAGGAGGGAGGGTTGGTGCAATTACAGCCACCACAGTAGTACTTGTTTGGGCATTTGTTTCAGTAGCCATCAATTCTAATTTATAAAACAAAATTATAATTAGAATTTACACTACACAGAAAATTAAACCAAATGCACAGAATTAAATTCTGTAAAAATAAAAGAAACAAGAATGTAACTTTTATTTTCCAATTAATTTGAAAAATAAAATTTTATTTAAACAAATTAATTCCACACAGAAAATAAAAGAAATAAAAACTATAACTTTTATTTTTCAATTAATTTGGAAATAAAATAAAATTTTATTTATCCAAAATAATTCCACACAGAAAATAAAATTTTGTAAAATAAAAGAAATAAGAATATAACTTTTATTTTTCAATTAATTTGGAAATAAAATAAAATTTTATTTAACCAAAATAATTCCACACAGAAAATAAAATTCTGTAAAATAAAAGAAATAAGAATATAACTTTTATTTTTCAATTAATTTGGAAATAAAATAAAATTTTATTTAACCAAATTAATTCCACACAAGAAATTAAATTTTGTAAAATAAAAGAAATAAAAATATAACTTTTATTTTTCAATTAATTTGGAAAAATAAAATTTTATTTAACCAAATTAATTTCACGCAGAAACTTAAATCTCTTGTTACACTCCAATAATTAAAATACTGAAAACAGAATTTTAATTAATGAAAAATCAGAAAATAATTTCTAAAACCCAAAATTAATTTCTGAAAAAATTCCACAAAAATATATTCTGAATTGTTAATGACACCAGTATCGTACTACTAGTTGTTGTCAAAGAAAAGAGACAGTATATTACTACTATCTGTCAAATAGCATATAAACACTATTTGTTTTTCCAACCAGAATATTATTTTGTAAATTCACAGAAAATAATTTTATTTCGAAATTATTTATGAAGAAAGAAAAAGGAAAACAAACGAAAAATTCTGTAAACAGAATAATTCGAATCTGTCTTAAGATTGTTGGAACAATCTTCTGTGTAAATAAAATAACTTGAAATAAATTCAAACAAAATAAATAAATAACATACCGGATTTATTTATTGAACCGAAATAAAATTAAGACCAAGTCGAGTGTGTGACACTCTGTCCTTAAGACAGATTCGCCCCGCTACGGTGCTTACGGTTGAGTGGCGTCTATCTCCCAGGATACAATGATCTTCACAAAATTATTGTAACACACCAAACAAAATTGTACGGCGAACCAAACCTTGTGTTCTATACTCTCTTTTATTTATTCTAAATCTAAAATGAAGAGTAATGCATATAAAAGAAATCTAGACAGCAATATCAAACATGCAAACTAAATTTCGGATCACCAAAAACCTGCAGGAATGATTTGTATTTATAGGCCATACTCCTGTCCGAACAGGTACCAATGAACAGATGCACTTATAATTCAAACAATGAAAAGTGTCTGTTGGTTTGAACACACTTTCAAACAATTGAAAAGTGGACCGTAGGTGTAACAGTTATAAAACTATTGTGACTTTTAAATTAAACTATTAGAATAGTTAATTCAATAAAATTTTTCACTGAATGGAATAATTTTATTAAACTATTTAAATAGTTTAATCAATTTTTAGGAAATCACTTAGGAACTAAAAATTTGAATTTAGAATTAAATTAAATTCCCACAATTACAAACTTTAGGAAACCACTTAGGAACCCAAAATTTGAATTTAGAATTAAATTAAATTCCCACAATAATTTTTTATTGAAAAAATGCAAAAGAATTTTATCAAATAAAAATTAATGTTAGACTCGAAAACGATGTCAACTTCTTATTCACTCATAAATGGTTTTGACGTTCCGTTTTCACCGTGTGACTTGCCACACGGCAAGGAACACTTCACCTCTTCGGACCCACCCCAAAAGACGTTTGGGGTCCACCCAAATTGGGCCCAAAAATATGCCTATATAAAACCATTTTTCTAACAAATTATAGCTGCCAAGACAAAAACAATCAACTGTGTCAGAAACCAAAATTTAGATATAAATGTTTAGTAGCTTCATAGAAACTCTGCAACTACAATAATCAGGAAAGGAAGGAAAATAATACACTGAGAGAGCATATTAAAGATGCTGACAGGCAAAAAAAGGAAAGAAAGTAGAGTAGAGATTGGATATCTACATGAGATGCAAAAATAACACTATGGTTTCTAAATGTAGAGTCAAAATGCATAGATATAAACCTAACATGCAAAAGAAAATAAAAGCAACGACTTGTTTTACGAGGTCCTTAGTTACACTTGATATGATCAATGGTATCTTCATTCAGGAGAGGTTCCTTTGATTCAACATGATAAAAGACTGGAATGGGGACACCCCATGTCCTTTGCCGTGAAATACGCCAGTCAGAGCGGCTAGAAGTCATTGCAGAAATTCTATTTTCTAGCCAGAAAATGGATGTGCATTTTGGAAACAGAGTCAAGACTATAATTATAGCATTTGTCAGACGAGGACTGCTACAAGTAAAGCACATGCACAAAAAAGTAAATTGAATTGAAATATCAATACACAAAAAAATTAATTTGAAATTTCATATTTGAAGGGAAACAAGCAATTATCATTATCAAATGACCCCAAATACATTATGTAAAAAGTCAAAATTAAAAAGCTTAATACTTCTTTTCAAAGTTGAAACCCTTCGTTTTGGCAACTACACGTTTTAGCCAAAAAGTCAAAAAGTCACTATAAGTTGTCATATCATTCTATCTACTTTTCTGCACATCTTTTTTTATAAAAAGTCAAAAAATTACTAAAATAACTTGTTCCCAAACGAGGCTTTACAAAATTAGGGGCTCAAATATAACTGAACTCAAAAGCAAGTATGACTGATGGACATATATCCAATTACACAACAATGCAAACAACATGAGCCATATATTTGTATAATAAATAAAGAGGTGGAAAAGCATCAACTTTCATTCGTGCTCAAGCATAGTTAAATAGGATTCATACCCCACTATTGAGCTAGGCACAATTTAACATATCAGCGTGCTCCTAAAGATTTTTTTTTTTTTTGGTTCGTGCTCCTAAAGAATCAATGGTCAAAAAAGTTCATGCCTAACAAATATAAAAATAACGAAATGGAAAGCATAAAAAGAGTCAATTGGGGTTTTGCATTATCACATACCAACGTAGGATTTGCTGCAATAGAAGATATACTACCAGAGACAGAATCCATGTTACTTGGCTGATTGAGCATCCATGGCAGCCTCCCTGAATCCTTCCACAGGTGCAAACCATTACTTAGTTGCCCTAAAAATTGTAGGCTTTTTTGCGCACCAATCACATGGATACTTGTGTGCAAGAGAAGAAATATATGGTCTTATAAAGCAACATACCTAACTCATCCTACTTTACAACATCAAGAGAGAACAATAGACAATTTCCACAATTTGCAGCAAAATGAGAAAAGACAACTTACTGTATGGTTCTACCATGATAATTGACATGTGCTCATCCAAGTATTCAATGCCAGCAGCATTGCCACCCCCCAAGTACATCAAGCACACCAAACTTTCCGGCCTCTTCAGTGCACTTTCCATCATCATCTACAGGGGAATGTATGAGCAGACCATACTTCAAGCCAATCACATAATCTTTCTGAACGTGACCAGAAGCTGTATGGACAAGCCCAGTTGCTGACTCTGTTGTAAGTAGTCTCCCCCAATGACCAATGGGCATTGTCTGATATCTATTGGATGAATATACCTGAAGCCACATTCAAAATCCACGTGTTAAATAGCATCATGCTGACAATTCACTACACTGGAACTCTAAAGACCTGTAGCTTCTGATGTAAATTTGGACATGAAAAATCACATAAACAAAGGACAATGATGGATTCATACTAGAATGGCATAACTCTTAAAGGACATAAAACAGTTCGAAAGTTCTATTTCCGAACATAACTTGCAGTTTTCAAGATCTGAACCCATTAGTATTTTCTTCACAACAAGCTTTGTGCCCCATTTTGCTTCTAATGTTGACAAAAGGTCTAATGCTATGATAAGGAAGGGCTTGTTCTGCTCCTTCAGAACATTGCCAAGCCTCTTCTTTCCTTCTCTAGGAGATGTAGAAGCATCTCCCGAGAGTGCATGCACCTCAACAACGCATATTGAAGCTTTGGATTCACCACAACAGCTGAGCATGAAAAAAGGAATATTTTATTACATATTATAATGTATACAAGGAAAAGAGTGTCATATAGATGTGTATGCATGTCACATTGCAAGCAAAATGTGCAACATTACTGTATGAAGTAAATAGACACAGTTTAGAGGACTAACAGTCGATGCAGTTTCTGCTATAAGCAATATTTCTCCTACAGTAGTAGTGCATACTATAAAGAAAGAGAACTGCAAGTGATTGTTAGGGAAAATCGATGATTCCCACAAGTAAATCAATCAATGGGAATAAAAACTAATGCGGAAAAATTAAATCAAAGGCAACACAAGAATTTTTATGTGGTTCCCTCAATGTGAGGTACGTCCACGGGATCGAAATCCGATTCCACTATCAACCAAATAAGTTCCAAACGATTACAAACGAGACACGAATGGTCTCACAAAACCACCCTTAGGTGAATTCCAAATAATCACAAAATAAACTAGAGGAAAGACCTCACCAAATAGATGAACCAAAATCTTCAGAACCAAAGTTGAAGAAGACCCAAAATAACGAACCAAACACCAACCGAAGATGCCCCAAAAAACCGAGCTTCCAAAAAACCGAAATTGAACCAAACTCAATCTTCGGCACTGTTCTCAAAAAGATGTAAGCCGCCCCACCTTTTTTTCATGTGTGTAACACCAAAAAATAATATATATATTCGAATCTAGGGTTTTGTAATCAAACCCTAATTGTATCCAAATTGAATTGGGCCTCCACAAATATAATATATAAAAATATATTATACTAAACCAAGCCAAATTAAAACTCTTTTTCCAAAATCAATTGGGTCCCACACTCCAATAAGGAGGTATACCCAACAATTCTCCCCCTACCGACTTAGGTGGAGACATCAACCATACCCGCCAAAGTTCGACACTTCAAATGTTTGTCCCTCGACAAAGTCTTAGTCAACATATCCGAAATATTATCATCCGTGTGAACCTTTTCGAGTTGCAACAATTTCGAATCTAACACATCACGAATCCAATGGTATCTCACATCAATGTGTTTCGATCTCGAATGAAAAGTAGAATTTTTACTCAAGTGAATAGCACTTTGACTATCACAATAAAGCACATACTTTTCTTGCTTCAAACCCAACTCTTGCAAAAATTTCTTCAACCATAACTCTTCTTTGCAAGCTTCTGTAATGGCAATAAATTCAGCTTCGGTAGTTGAGAGAGCAACACATTTTTGTAATTTAGATTGCCATGCCACAGCTCCCCCTGCAAAAGTCATCAAATACCCCGAAGTAGATTTCCTAGAATCAACATCACCGGCCATGTCAGAATCTGTGAACCCATCAAGCATCGGCTTACCATCCCCAAAACACAAACACACTTTCGAAGTCCCTCGAAGATATCTTAGAATCCATTTTACCGCTGCCCAATGTTCTTTACCCGGATTAGAGAGAAACCGACTCACCACACCAACGGCGTGAGCAATATCCGGCCTTGTACAAACCATGGCGTACATCAATGAACCAACTGCTGAAGCATAAGGAACTTTCAACATCTCTTCTTTGTCTTTCTCACTTGTAGGACATTGATTCGAACTAAGCTTGAAGTGACCCGCAAGTGGACAACCAACCGGCTTTGCTTTATTCATGTTGAACCTCTCAAGAACTTTCTCAATGTAGCTTTCTTGAGACAACCAAATCCCTCTTTGCGATCACGAACAATTTTCATACCAAGTATTTGCTTTGCCGGTCCCAAATCTTTCATAGCAAAAGATTTACTCAACTCTAACTTCAACTTGTTAATCATGGTAGAAGCTTGACCCACAATTAACATGTCATCAACATAAAGCAAAAGAATAATAAATTTGCCATCCGGGAAATTTTTCACAAACACACAATGGTCCGAAGTGGTTTTAGAAAAACCATTATTCATCATGAAAGAGTCAAATTTTTTGTACTATTGCCGTGGAGCTTGCTTGAGGCCATACAAACTTTTCTTCAATTTGCAAACAAATTTCTCTTTCCCTTTCTCTACAAAACCTTCTGGTTGCTCCATGTAAATTTCTTCTTCAAGATCACCGTGAAGAAATGCGGTCTTCACATCAAGTTGTTCAATTTCAAGGTTCATACTTGCAGCCATGCCAAGTACAACCCGAATAGAAGACATCTTCACAACCGGCGAGAAAATCTCGTCAAAGTCAATGCCTTTCTTTTGCCCAAAGCCTTTCACAACAAGACGTGCTTTGTACCTCAGATTCTTCCTATCATTCTTCAATTTGAAAACCCACTTATTTTTCAGAATTTTCCTCCCCTTAGGCAACTTCACTAAGTCATAGGTGTGATTTTCAAGTAAGGAGTTCATCTCATCTTCCATGGCCTTTTTCCAATCATCTTTCTTTGCATGCTCAATTGCTTCTTGGTAGCTCTCCGGCTCCCCTTGATCAGAAATCAACACAAATTCATTGGGAGGATACTTTCTTGAAGGTTGTCGGTCCCTTGTAGATTTTCTTAACTCAAGTTGTGGTGGCGGTTCTTGAGTTGGATGCTCTTCCTCAATTTCTGGCTCAACTTCATTAGGATTAGCATCATCCTCCACATCTTCAATAGGTGGCTGCACATCTCCCCCATTTTCATCATCAACTGAAGATGAAGGAGATGGATCCATGTCAATGAGATCACTAGTTTTTGGCTCTGGTTGATCACCTTTGCCAAAGTCTTCAATTGTTTGGTCTTCAAGAAACACAACATCACGGCTTCGAATGATTTTCTTATCGACTGGATCCCACAATCTATACCCGAACTCATCACGCCGATAGCCAAGAAAAATACATTGTCTTGACTTACTATCAAGCTTGGACCTCTCATCCTTTGGAATGTGAACAAAAGCTCGGCAACCAAACACTCTCAAGTGCTCATAAGACACATCTTTGCCAGTCCAAACTCTTTCAGGAACATCACCATTCAAAGGATAGCAAGGAGACAAATTGATCACGTCAACTGCTGTACTCATTGCCTCACCCCAAAAGGATCTTGGCAATTTAGCTTGTGAAAGCAAACACCTTGTTCTTTCTACAATGGTGCGATTCATCCTCTCGGCAACGCCATTTTGTTGAGGAGTCTTCTTAACTGTCTTTTGGTGCCGAATACCTTGGCTGCGACAATACTCATCAAATGGCCCAATGTATTCACCACCATTGTCTGTTCGGATGCACTTCAATTTCTGCCCTGTTTCTCTTTCAACCATGGCCTGAAAATGCTTAAATACTTCTAGAACTTGATCTTTAGTTTTTAGTAGATAAGCCCAAACTTTCCTTGAATAATCATCAATGAAAGTAAAAAAATAAAGTGCACCACCATGTGTTCTAACTTTCAAAGGACCACAAACATCCGAATGAATCAACTCCAAAACATTTTCTTTTCTAGAAGAAACATTTTTATGAAAAGAAATTCTATGTTGTTTACCTGCCAAACAATGAACACAAGTTTTAAGATGTGTACCTTTCAAACCGGGTAGAAGCTCTTTCTTGAACAAAACTTGTAGCCCTTTTTCACTCATATGGCCAAGCCGCTTGTGCCACAATTCGGTAGAAGTATCATCTTCAAGTGCATTGACAACACCTTTACAAATTTTTCCTTGCATCGAATAAAGTGTATGAGTCTTCTTGCACTTAGCCACCACCAAAGAACCCTTTGTGAGCTTCCATATTCCATCACCAAATTTGTTGTTGAAGCCTTCATCATCTAGCTTCCCAGTAGAGATCAAATTGAGGCGAATGTCGGGAACATGCCTCACATCTTTAAGCAACAACTTGCAGCCCAAATTTGTTTCCAAGCAAACATCACCCATACCAATAATCTTGGACAAACCTTCATTACCCATTCGAACAGAACCATAATCTCCTGCAGTGTAGGTAGTGAAGAAATCAACTCGAGAAGTCACATGAAAAGAAGCACCAGAATCAATCACCCAACTGCTCTCTTGGCCCACAAAATTGATACAATCATCTTTACAAACGACCATAAGATCATCGGTAGTAACTGCCGTTGTGTCTTCTTGCTTCTTATCCACACTTTTGTCACGCCTTTTCTCCTTGTTCTTGAGCTTTCGGCATTCCCGCTTCATGTGCCCTTTCTCATGGCAATAATAACACTCAACGTCTTTCTTTGAAAGAGAACCATCTCTTGACTTGTCACGGCTTTGATCACGACTATGAGGAGTCTTACTCCTCCCCCTTGTTTTGCTTCGGCCTCTCACAACAAATGCTTCCGAATGAGAGGAACCGACTGATTTTCTTCTAGTTTCTTCATTCAATAAGCTACTAGTGACTTGGCCCATTGTGACAACTCCATCGGGCGCCGAATTACTAACTGTCACAACCAAAGTCTCCCAACTTTCGGGCAAAGAACTAAGTAACATCAAAGCCTGCAACTCATCATCAAAAATAATTTTCATAGAAGCAAGTTGGTTAACAATACTCTTTATTTCATTCAGATGTTCCGGAATAGGGCTGCCCTCTTTATATTTTAAATTAACCAACTTACGAAACATAAAGGCTTTATTTGTGGCTGATTTTCTATCATAAAGACTCTCTAATTTTTTCCATAAATCATGTGCTGAAGTTTCAGTAGCAACATGATGAAACACACTGTCATCAATCCATTGACGGATAACACCAACGGCTTTTCGATTAAGCCTCTTCCACTCATCATCTTTCATATCAGCAGGTTTGCCACTATCACCCTCAATGGGTCCATACAAATCTTTACAAAATAATAGGTCCTCCATTTTAGTTTTCCAAGTTACCCAATTGCTTCCATTGAAGCTAGACATGCGACCCACATTCCCCTCCATTGATTTACACAAATAAATAAATCCAAATAAACCTTAAGCTCTGATACCAGTTGTTAGGGAAAATCGATGATTCCCACAAGTAAATCAATCAAAGGGAATAAAAACTAATGCGGAAAAATTAAATCAAAGGCAACACAAGAATTTTTACGTGGTTCCCTCAATGTGAGGTACGTCCACGGGATCGAAATCCGATTCCACTATCAACCAAATAAGTTCCAAACGATTACAAACGAGACACGAATGGTCTCACAAAACCATCCTTAGGTGAATTCCAAATAATCACAAAATAAACTAGAGGAAAGACTTCACCAAATAGATGAACCAAAATCTTCAGAACCAAAGTTGAAGAAGACCCAAAATAACGAACCAAACACCAACCGAAGATGCCCCAAAAAACCGAGCTTCCAAAAAACCGAAATTGAACCAAACTCAATCTTCGGCACTGTTCTCAAAAAGATGTAAGCCGCCGCACCTTTTTTTCATGTGTGTAACACCAAAAAATAATATATATATTCGAATCTAGGGTTTTGTAATCAAACCCTAATTGTATCCAAATTGAATTGGGCCTCCACAAATATAATATATAAAAATATATTATACTAAACCAAGCCAAATTAAAACTCTTTTTCCAAAACCAATTGGGTCCCACACTCCAATAAAGAGGTATACCCAACAGTGATCACAGAAGAGTCTACACTCTACTACACTCTAGACCATACCTTATATGACATCTTCATTTCACACTAAGGCAGGACTCAATTTTCTCAAAACCATGGCTTAATGACAATAGTTATATGGATAAAATATACGTATAAGAGGCCATGGACATTTTGGTTAGTTTTCTTGAGTTTCAACAACATTGATGTGAATACATAGCCCTCATATACAGAATGCACACTAGTACAATTTACTTGTTTAATCAAAACTAGTTAGAGGAGCTCAACCACTTGTCCATCTCAAATACTCTTCAAATGGTAAATGCTACTACTAAAGTGGGTAGCTATAAAAGATAATATCAACCGGTGCAATTCAACAAATTTTCAGGAAGATTGCATCAATGAGTAAATGAGCATTTTAAGACTGTTCCTAGCCCAAAAGAAGATGTAAATGCTCATGCTTTAAACAATGCCCATATACCATATACACAAGCGCTGAATATCAACAATATATAACCTCTTATTGTCATTGCATTACCTATTATCATTAAATAATAAAAAGTGAGGAATACCAAGAGAGGATTTTCTAAGGTGGGGTAGGATTAAAAAACAAGACAAAAACAAAAAAGAAAGAAAGAAAAAAGAGAAAATAACAGCATGGGTGATCCTCAAAGTTCAAGAAGAATTATGGGACCCTACTCAGCTATATTGA
Organism: Camellia japonica; assembly: GCA_030407325.1. Lineage (NCBI taxonomy): Eukaryota > Viridiplantae > Streptophyta > Magnoliopsida > Ericales > Theaceae > Camellia > Camellia japonica. The sequence goes on from JAPPVO010000031.1 coordinate 130,261,698, forward strand.
ATATTTAATATCAATTGAAGCATACAAAAATTGGCAATAAAGGGAAATCACAAAGATATGATCAAATTGATATAATGAGTCATTTCAACAGTAAAAGAGCAAGACCTTAAGTTACATATTTTTCTAGGCGTTCCATGGAAAAAATATTATAAGCTAAAACTACAAGACCCTCAGTATTATTGCGCAATCAGACATGTAGTTTTTTACAACCCCCCTCCCCCCCCCCAGTCTGTCAAATCAGGCAGATTCTCTTCTTTTTTTCCCCATGATAATCTGGAAGATAATATTTTCCAAATCACTCATTGTTCTGGATTCTTTACCCTCTGCCAGTAACATTAATTCCACCAAGGACAACTATTTTTTCAGGAGATCAAAATGCATGCTCAAAACCATGATGATGAATGACTACCGAAAGCAAGCTTCAAGAAACAAAGGCAATTGTCTGGCCAATCCTGAACTAATTTTTTTGTTTTTGAAATCTAGCACATTCAAACCAACTTTGAACAAAAGCTCAATTACCGAAAAATTGCAATATGTAACTAGGAAATAGTCCACATGAAGCCTAGATTTTAAACACTCGCTTTAGTTTTAAACTTAAAACATTGAATGATATCAAACTCTGATACAAATCTAGTTATAAAAGCAACCAACAATGATGAGTTGCAAACAATAAATACAAGCACTACAGAAATTATTGAGTAAATAAATTAATAATCCTTATTCTAAAAATTAAAGTAAAATAAAACACTTACCAGCATTGGCTGGTATCCAAATGGCCAGGGACAAAATGGGTCAATACACTACAACAAAAAGCACCAATGGCGACTAAAAAAATGAATTTCGTTGCTGAAAGTTGCACAAATGGCGACTAAATCCATTTTAGTCGCCAAAAATGAAGACTTTTGGCGACTAAAACCATTTAGTAGCCAAATGTATATGTATTGGCGACTAAAAATCAGTTTGGTCGCCTATTATATGGGTTTCAGCGACTAACACAATTTTCGTCGCCAAAAGTGATGGTTTTTGCCGACTAAAACAATTTAGTAGCCAAAGGTTCTGGTTTTGGCGACTAAAAAGCAGATTGGTCGCCGATTGTAGGTGTTTTGGCGACTAAAACCAGATTAGTCGCTGAAAGTGAAGCTTTTTGGCTACAAAAAAAAAATTAGTAGCTAAAAACTGAGTATTGGCGACTAAAATTCAGTTTAGTAGCCAAAAGGGGACGTTTTTGGCGACTAAAAACAGGTTTAGTCGCCAAAAGGTGTGTTTTTAGGCGCAACATTTTTTTTAGCGACTGCAAAATTAATTAGTAGCCTAAAATTGTAGAATTGGCAACTAAATAATGGATTTAGTCGCCAAAAGTGAGCTAAATTTTTTTAATAAATAATTTATTTTTTACATAAATTATATTTGAATATATATAATTATATTTATATATATAGTGTTGTATTAATACTGGTGAAAGTAATATATAAATAATATAAGTTGCAATTGTATTCACGTGAAGGTTCAGTGGCATAGTGGGGTGGCGTGTGTTGTTAAGGTTTGGAGCTTGGAGGTCGCAGGTTCGAAGTGTGGGAGATGCTGAGGCACAGTGGGTAATCTTTTTTTATATTTGAAAAATGCTTTTGGCGACAAAATACTGTGGTCGCCAAAAAGAGTGACAATTGACGACGAAAAAAGTAGTCGCCAATTGTATAAATAATAAAAAAAAAATCACTATTGGCGACTAAAACTTTAGTCGCTAAATGTATAATTCCAAAAATGAAATCGACTATTGGCGACTAAAACTTTAGTCGCTGAAGACCTGTATATTGCCGACTAACTAATCTTTAGTCGCCAAAGGTATTGGCGACCATGTATTGGCGACCACAGCGGCGACTAAAATATTTAGTCGGGAAAAGTGAAAATTCTACATTTGGCGACTAAAAGAGGACTTTTGGCGACTAAAAATTTAGTCGCCAAAAGTGTTTTTTCTTGTAGTGATAAACTACCTGAAGTTGGAGGTGCGCTGACTAATCTGAAAGTGGCATATATGCTCTTAGAAACATGCCCCTCAGGATACTGAAATTTTACCATTAAAAGCATAGCATGTCAAATAAGTGAAGGTATAAGGATATTTTCATAGAATGAAATTCTTAGAAACACAAAAGGGAGAAACACATAGAAAATAACAAATCCTTCTCTCACTTTTTACTTTTTTTTAATTCCTGGTCTGTTTGTTCGAATTCTTATATATATATGAAAAAAAAAAGGGATGTAGAAGCTGTTGGTCTAACATTGAGAGCTCATCAAATAGCTATCAACATCCAATTAATGTGATTTTTTACAGGAATATAGTACTCGACGAGTTCTACACATTAAACTGTTCGGATTATCGAAATGGGACCCAAAAATAGTCCCATGGGCCGGACTGGACGGGTCCAATCTTGATCTCAACATGAGACAAGCTGGACCCAGTTTTTAATGTGATAATTTTTATTTATTTTTTATTTATTAACTTGTCTCTCTCCTTAAATTGAAGAAAAACTTGAATTTGCAATACTGCATTTTTTTGAAGACCAAACAAAAATCCTTTTTCAAAGTAGAGTTTCCAAATCACTTTTAAAAAAAATAATTCAAAAAAATGGAACCGAACATATCGATTAGGTTCTAATAATTGGACTTAATTCTCATAAAGTTCTATTGACAATAAGTTTTAATAAAATTGTCGCTAAAAATAATTTTTTGTAAAGATTTTTTTGCATATGTTAGTAATAATTGAGAATTATTGACTTTTTTTTATCACGGTTTTTATAAATTGTCACTAAAACTTACAATTAATGATATTTTTCTATGACAAAATTTTCAAATTGCTGTTGAAAGTTGAAAATTATTGACTTTTTTGTGACGATTTTTTAAACTATCGCTAAAATTTATAATTAGTGACAATTTTTAAATTATCGTTGAAAATTAACAATTACTGATTTTATTTTTATTTTTATAGTGTTTGATAAAAAATGTCATTAATTATCATAGGACCTATTGGACAACAAGTCTATTTATTAGAACTTAAAAGCACTCCTTCACCACCAAACAATCTGATACGTACTCCTAAATTAAAATGAGTTACAATCACCTCTCACAATCTATATCAAACAGCCCCAATGGCAACATAAATTGCCTATCTACTTTTAATTATTATAGACTTAACTATTTAAAACTCAACCTGTCACTGTCATTGAGTGAATTTAAAATTTAAAATTATGAGTTTTGAAAATTCTTTAAAAGATAATAAAAGGTTAACTAAAAAGTTTGTAAAAATTTAAGAATATTAAATTCTTATTCATAAGATTTAACTGACAAATTCCGTGTCAAACTTTTGGTGGTCATAAACTAAACCATTTAAAATCCAATTATATTGTTATATCATTAAGTGCGAATTTAAAAATTTGAAACATTACTAACATTTATTTAAGAAACAAAAATGCAAAAGTCAACCTAAAGTAATTATTTTAAATATTTTACTTTTTAAGTGTCATTTTGATTAAAATATGAAAAAAAAAAATTACTAAAAATATATGAGAACAAAATTAAACCAAACATATTGAGGGTTGTTTTGATTGACCTTTTATCATTTTTTCAAGGAATTTTAGAAAGACATAATTTTAAGGGAGATTTATTAGAAAATCATTTTTCAAATGTTTGTATCCTAATTAGTTCATAAGATATTCTTATATTCCAATAAGTCCTATTATTTAAACATTTGATCTACCAAATCCTAATTCTCATATTTAAAGTATTTTATGGACATTTCTACCATTACAAATATTTTTTGAACGGTTAGCAATTTAGTTATGTGAACATTCATATTTTACAATGTGAATATTCACATTGATGGCGTGAACATTCACATCACGAAACATTCACACTGTAAATGTGAATATTATTATGGGTATTTTGATAACTATGTCACTCATAGGACTTATTGGAATAGAAAAAAATAATGTGGACTAAATAAAACATAAGTAGGTGAAAAAGGATTTATGAAAAAGTGCCCGTAATTTTAAATTGTAAATTCACTCAATGACAGTACTGAGTTGGGTTTAAAATGGTTGAGTTTATGACTATCAAAAGTTAGCTCAATTTATAGGAAAGCTTATGGTATGCACCCTTTAGAGATACATACCACATATGCACATATTACAAAATGCGTAAATTTACCACAAATTAACGTAACAAAATATTCAAAAAAAATTAGTTAATGTTACAAAAGTTTGTGATTTAGTTACAATATTTTTTACATAATTAGAAACCATTAACCGACCTAACAAGGTTATGTGATGGTTTAATTACAACTAACATATGGTGCATTCATTGTTCACAAGTAAGTTCTCTTCTGTAAATGATTTATTTTTTTTTACTTTTCTATAAGCATCGTTATGTGTTTATTATCATCCAGTCGTTTGATAAAATGTCTCAATCAAAAAAGTCATTTTTTTCTTTTGTGATTTAGTTTATCTAAAGGCATTCACTTGATTAGAGAAGTACGTTTCAGAGCTCCTATAACTTCCTTATTCGTTTCATGAATAAATGGGGTTTGATAGACCTAATAATTTGCATAACTTGTTTGACAAAATGACTCTCTAAATTTTGTTGTGCGCCAAAAGTTGACCTTCTGGATTTGCTATGAATCACGAATTCAGAATCTAGTGTGATAGCAAGTTCATCGACCACTTTTTCACAAAATCTTTTATGCGGAATTTTTTGTTTGCTTGAGGTAATTTTGCACAACCACGATAGGATGAGCATGACATATGGTTAGTTGTTCGAACAGTGTGTTTAGTCAAATATCCGGTAAACTATGTAGGTAGATGGTCAAGTCCATGTAAATGATGAATCAAGAAGGAGTCACAACAATGCTTACAACTTCTGGGAATATCGTGGGACATGGGACACGATCTCACCCATGGCGGAACAATATGGACAAAAAGTTACACAAAACTCTCTAACAAAACAACCAACTCATATAGAATATATGTATATATTTTTTGATTGGCAAAAGAAGACTTTATTGATGAAACACACACGAAGTATGATAAATTATATCAACAAAGAAGAGCTTGAAAACAGAGCAAAAACAAAGAAAACCAGCACGCAGTCCACTGCTGAGCAACCAACACCAAGACTAAGCAATCACAAAAACTACACAACTGGAAAAACTAGAACCTAATACCAGTCCTCAAGTTGCAGCCACTGCAAGCACTCCAATCCTACAAAACTCTGTAGCAGCAAGAAACCCGTGTAAGAAATCAGCAAGTAAGACAGATTATCCAGAAAAATGATTGAAGAACCAGCACACTCCCTCCCATCAGTAGCAGACAAAATCTCAGACCAAGCCCATCAGTGCATAATGCAGAACTTCACTTTCTGCAAATTGAACACAATATCATTGACTGAGTAGCAAAAAGAAGGGCTAGAATATGATACATCATTGGTTTAATGTGTCTCAATTACTTAATAAAAATGGGTCAACATTATTAATTGGGAGTATCATATGATATTCATAGTGCTTGAAGATTACTCAAGAATTATCCCAGAGGATCTATCAGGAAAGTGCCTCAAAATTAAAATATATGATATGAATTAAGTTTAATGTGATATGGGATGCACAGTATAATGGATATATTTCAAACATTTTATATTGTGAACTAAATATTCTTTAAATAAGAAAAATTATATACTTGTATAAATTCATAATAAAATTGATTTGACAGTAGCATTTGTGAAATTATGACAACAAATTTAATGGTCAATGAAAGCATCATAAAATGACGCGTCACTGTAAGCAAATTGTGTATATAAATTCTGTTTGTACATCAAGTGGCCAAAAAAAATCCATTTTATGTATTACGAGTAAGGAGTTGCAGCAATCAACAAACCTTCAAATACCCAAAACAGAGCTAGATCCAAAAACAAAAATCACAAATCAAACCACTCCAACTTACAGATCAATCTTGCAGTTTTTCAAGCCATTTGACATAGAACCACCCGTTATATTGAACATGATCTTCACATCCTCACAAGTGACTGTTATCCACCGTCTCTTCTTCATCAATTAAAATAATCGAACACGATCCTTGCACGCACCTTAAAGTTAAACTTCACTACTCCTTGCTTCCAATCCATCACAATGGCATTCGCAACGTTGTTATCAATTAGTACAGATGACGCAGAAATGTTCGCTGAGAACAAACCATGGAAATTCTCAGCAAAGTGAAGAGAAGGTAGTGTTGATGACGAAAGAAGTGTTTTTCTGTAGTATGCAAAAATCTTGACATGTTGGCAAGTGATTCGTGTTTTGGAACTAGGATTTGTAAGGGAGAAGAGTATATGCCATGCTGCGGTGATTTGAGCATTGGAGATTGAGAAAGGAGAGACTGACACAGAATTGATTGTGAAATTTGGAGGGTGAGGATTAATGAGATAGAAAATGAAGGCAATGAGACCGGCAATGACGATCACTGCAACGATGAGAAAGATTAATGACTGGAAAGCGGGGGAGCATGGACGGTGGTACTGCGGGAAGAACATGTTGCGGTTTCTCATTGCTGAAGAAGAAGAGTGAAGAGATCAATGGAGGCAAGAAGAACAAACGTCTCATTATGTTTTTATTTATTTATAGAGACCAATACTTTGAGCAAGGGTAGAATAAATTTTAGGTATTAGAATTACTACCATATTGGAATACGTTTGATATGATATGATTTCTACCGCTCAGTTTAGTTACATAGATAATACAAGAAAATAAAAGAAATTTTTTTTTAATTTAATTTTATTTATTTATTTAGATAGAGAGTCTTAAAAGGTAATGGAAACTTTAAATTAGCATGTTAGTTAGGCTAACAATTTCTTGCAAAATACATAAGGAAATTTATTTTTTATCACGAATTTTGACAAAGTTTATTTTGTTTTCCTTTTTGTCAATATTTGTCCTTATTATCCTATTATGCACTGATTATATTTTTTCCCATTATTTTCTTACAAAATTTTCCATTGATTCAAATACATGCAAGAATATATATATATATATATATATATATATCCCCTTTCCTTCACTTCACTTTCTATCATATTTATCTTCTATTCTCGGTTTCTTTCTAAATAAATGGAACCGAAGGAAAGATAGAAAGAAATGATACCATAGTCCTATGTTGTTTACCTATGAGGAAACCATAACCATAAGATGGAATAAAATAAAAAATATGTGAAGCTTAGAAAATTATTGGGTATTCTTGGAGTATTACATGTTCATACTCATTCACTAATTATCATTCATCATATTCTCAATCACCCAACACAAAATTATAAGTCTCACATTCTCCATCAATCATAGTATTCTGAAATACCACATAACTGTACTCGTAAAGCTCATACATGTAAGAGTTTCTTTTTATTAGAATTGTCCATTTCATATTGTTTAGTTAGGCTTAAGGTTATTTTGGATATGATATATAAGTCGACTTTTTTTATTTATTATGAAAAAAAATATAATAAAATAGAGAAATAATCAGTATGTCTGGTTTCAATTTTTTGTTTTTCGTGTTTTTTTTTTGTTTTTAGTAAATATTTTTAAATTTTTAAGCAAATTTTTTTATTATTTTAGATGCACCTTACTTAGATGTATCTAAATAGTAAAATATTTGTGAAAAAATGTTTTAAAAAATTAATAAATACACAAAAATAAAGATTTTTTTCGCAAATTTATATTTTTTAAGTGTATTTATGTTAGGTGTGTTTAAAAATTAAAAAAATTCATTAAAAACAAAAAAAATATTTTAAAAAAAGTAAAATTTTTTGGAAAAGTATTTTTTGAAAATTAAAACTAAATAAGCTGAATATGATTCAAATAAATTAATAAATTGATTTTTTTAAATGTGGCCAAAAAGGCCTAAGTTAGCATACTGTAATTCACCCCATGTTGTGGGTTTTGTATATAGTGTGGTGTGAAATTCATTGACTTCCGATGGGATTTGAGACGTGTCGGTGACATTACTGAGCAAATAATACTGGTTTAAAATAAGGGTGATATGGCCGATGATTTGGTCAACTTATCTTTTTAAAGAACTTTGGATTCATATTTTATTTTGTAGAATTGGGTTGGGCGAAATGTTTTAAGTTTTCTTATTAACTGGCTTGAGTTTTTTTGTTTTTTGTTTTGAAAAAAAAAAGAAAAAGAAAAAAGAAAAATTGCATCCACCAAGCTTTGGGATAAAAGTGTTATTGTGCACTTAACTATAATGTTATTGACATTTCGTCTCATAATAATTTTTTTATTTAATATATGAAATTACTAGATGAGTTTAGATTTAAAAAATAATAATTAAGAATTATAATTTAATCCATAATGACATAATAAATCATATGTTATTTTTTGTAAACTTTTCCTTACCAGTAAATTGCAAGATAAATTTTTTAAATTTAATGTGAGACTGAGGCACAGAGTTGATTCCAGTTATTAAATTGCAAGACTCAAATGGTGAAATAATTTTTTTTTTTTATAAATTTGATTGGAGACTGAGTTGAGTCGGTTCAGTACTTGTTTTTTTGAGTGCCGATTCGGTGGAAGGATACTTTGAAAACCGTTATGGACCGTAACGATTTAAAGATTGTTTGAATAGGTGGCCGGTCCGAGGTAGGATGGTTTAATGGTGATACGAAGCGTAGTAGTAGTAGTGTTTGTTAGGGTTAGGGTTAGGGTTTAGGTTTGAAATCCAGTTGATTGGGAGGAAATACAATTATTTTCTCTACACTAGGAATCTCTTTTGTCTCTCCATATAGAATTTGTATGCAATGATAATGAAAGATCATATACAATTTATACTAATTAATTTACAAAGAAAGTCTCAAAGTGAGATATAGAAATTCTAGGTCGTAGATTTGAACCCTAACCTCCTATTCGGGCTCACAGAGGCTATGGCCGATGGTTTTTTTTCTCTCCAATTTGATGGACATACCAATTTTAGGATTTTAAGAATTTTCTGATAGGATAATTTATTTGCTGTTTTAGCTTATCAATTTATCAAATGGCAACAAACAGTTTGTTTCTGGTACACATAATTTTTATGTGTGTGTGTATGGTGTACCCTTTACATTTGGAAATAAGCATATAAATTAACTTATGAATTGATTAAATCTTACTTTATAACAAGATTCTAGATAAAAATTTAATGGGTCTTGTAGATCACTCACTCGCCATCCATTTTTTTTTTATTTATTTATAGTTTTGTTAACATAATTGCTGTACAGATTGCCTACTTTTCTTCTGTCCCATGTCACGTTTTTTGGGATGTTTGCAACTGTTTACTAGTTAACTCTTGATCTCTTGTAATTTCACCAGATGTACGTTCAAAAATCACGATCTTTAAGTTATGACAAATATATGTGTGTACACAAGTACATGTATTTTTGTAGTTTTAGTCTCCTCTGTTTTTCTTTGTTGAGTAACTTACATGATATGATTAAATTCGTAATGGCACAATAAAAATGAATTTCCATGGAAAATACACCTAAGTTTTCTGAAAATTCGAAAGATAAATGTCAGGAAATTTGATCAGTTACCTTACATCTTACGACCTTGATTTTGGCTGAGAACCTTTCTTGGCAGCTTTGTATATTGCCTTCAAAATTTTAGTGATGCTGCTCATTGATCCTGCAAAAAAGATATCATTTAACCGTTGCATTAGTGATTGAGATTTGGTTATTGTATATGAGAAGCATGATAAGAACTCAGATTCTATATGTTGCAGATATTAGCTTTGTTATTATGTACTTGGAATTAGTTCCTGGTTGTTTGGTTCTTGAGTCTGGCACTGAAAGCAGATCTTTGACCACCTCACTTGCAAGGGTTGTAGCTCCCACAGGACATGTCTATACGTTTGATTTTCACGAACAAAGGGCTGCCTCAGCTAGGTAAGAAATCAAAATCTCTCAAATTTATGGTACTTCACAGTGTATTACTCTCAGTCTATGTTTAATTCCAATTGGATTCTATATCGTAACACATAAAAATCTGTTTGTAGATGGACACCAAAAAAAACACAAACATAAAACAAAAAAATAACAAAAAAAGAGATAAACAATAACCAAAAGGGATCGTAATTAATTTTTTGTTTTTAAGCATATTAAACTTGAAGGAATAAAAAAAAGGTCTCTATTTTCTTCAAAAAAATGTGCTGGCATTTTAAAAACTTGAAATGTTACAGCTCAGAGGAACCTTTTATATGGGTGTTTTTGTTTTGTTTTTTATTTTATTTTCTGTAAACCATATAGTTGATGCCTTGTTTAAGTTATGTGTTCAAGCTAACCATACTGACTGATAGAATGGATGCTTCTTCAAACTGAGCTCAAGTTGATGTTATTTAAGACGAAGCTTGTGTTCTCAAATTCAAGTCAAGTTACGTTTTATGTTATTTTTTTGGTCCCCTCAATGAATTTAGGTTACATGGTGTGATCTAATGATAGTAATAAGCTTGTCTAGCTTGTTAAAAAGAATGTTTGTCTCAATAATGTCATTCACAACAACATTCAAGTAAAGTCACAAAGGCTACACCTTTATGAAGATGTAAAATTTTTAAAATGCTGACTTGAGTTTTTATTTTTGAGGCAGGGAAGATTTTGAGAGGACAGGACTAAGTAGTGTGGTCACAGTGGGAGTTAGAGATATTCAAGGTATGAGGGGTTTCCTGATGATTTTTGTGGAAGGCTGATTTTGTCTTCCGAGACCTACCGCAACCTTGGTTAGCCATTCCTTCTGTTGGGAAAATGTTGAAACAAGATGGGATTTTGTGCTCATTCTCACCGTGCATTGAGCAAGTACAACGTTCTTGTGAAACTCCACAATTAAATTTTACTAATAAGCACTTTTGCAGCTTATTCTTCTTATGAGCTATTGTGTTCTCATTTTCAATTTTGGCCTACGCTGACTTGATTTTGATGCTTTTTAAATTCATTTGTTTTGATTATTAGCAGTTGTTAATTGGCGATTGAATTGCCAGTTCACATTGAAAATACATTTTGATGGATGTTATCTTGTGCTTGTGTAGATATAAAAACATTTGAGGTACTCCTTTGCATGTATGAAGTTAGAGAAGGGAAAACAGAGAGCTTCCAAGCTGATGATAGTGCTGCTCTTGGGTCTCTTCCTTGCAAGAGGAGGCATGGCTCAAATGAAGGCAGCAATGCAAGTTCTCTTACAATCATGGTTAGACCCTCAACTGAGGCCAGAGGTCACACTGGCTATCTCACTTTTGCAAGACTCGGATGCCTTTCTTAAAGAATGTGATCACAACTTCTTAGAAAGCATGCTACAAATTATTTGTTTTATTTTATTTATTATTTAATTTTAATTTTTGTTCAAGCATGTTTGGTTGAGAAGGTTGAAAGGCTTATATATGAAGTTTGCAAGTTATATATCAAGTAGTATAAATTATGATCATAAGGTGGAAATTACATCTTATTATTGTATGAAGAGGTGCAATCTACAACATCAAACGCTAAGGGGCAAGATGAAGTAGTCATGATTAATTTGAGACATGGTTGTTAAAATAGTTGTTAAGAGAGACAAGGAAGAGTTAGTGGTATCAAATGATTGTGCTTCCTTTATGGTGCCAACCTAGTTGGGATCGTTAAGGTTAGCTATGATGCTTAGTGCAATCCCCAATGCAAGCATGATATGCATAGCAGTCGGTATAGCTTATGGATTGATGTGAAGCTAACGACGTGAATCAGGGCAAGATGATTGGGTTGAGACGAATAAGATGGATATGGTTGAGACCGAACTTCAGGATGAAGTTGCCTATGTATCCCAAGAATGGGAATCAGGTCAACGTAGTTCATGGCTAAGGTTCACTCTGGTCTTGACACTCTCTTTTTGCGCTCTAACTTTTGCCAAAGTCGCCCCTTCGGGGTTTTCAACCTTACGAGCTCTATTTGTTTGATTTCTCATTTTTCATGCTCTAACTTTTTCCTAGGTCGCCCTTTCAGGTTTTCGGCCTAGCGAGCCTCTCCAGGATAGCGTTACAACACTTGTGGTGAATTTGATCAATAGTCATCCTTGCCTTAACACTGGAACTGGCTTCGCCTTGATTTGAGCTTGGTTTCCCATTCTCTTATTCATGTCTTTTTTTTTTCTTTCGCTTCATTTGCTAAGTTGATTCTTCTCGCAATGTGGTACTTCCTTGTATCGGCCTTCTCGGATTCAGACAGAAGTTCCCTTCCTCACAGTTGACTAGATTTCATTCCAATGGATGCCCCTGGCTTGATGATTGACTTTTTTTTTTCCTTTTTTTTTCTTTTTTCCTTTATTCTATTTCTTCTTCTTTTTCTTTTCTTTTTTTTTTCCTTATTTTTCTTCCCTTTTTTTTCCCCCCTTTCTTTTAGGTTTCTTTTATCATTTTCTCTTTGAAATAATGAAAACACCAGGGGAGAAATTCTAAGATCTGTGAGGTTTGAAAGTCGCCTTGTGCTTTCCATAATGATCGCCTAATGGCAAAGAAAATCCCCAAGACAATGTAGAACACCATGCACAATTCTAAACCTATCTTCGCAAGTTTTGCAAAAGAAGCAGTTTAAAATTCTTGAAATCATGAATGACTTTGCACCGATAAGTCATAATTCACTCAAACCATTCGGGAGATCCTTCTCAACACTTGAGCTTATTAACAGAATCTCATTCAAAAAACAAATTCAAAGCCTTTTTCTATTTGTGAAAGGTCACACATGCATCACTATAGGCACAATAAAATGATCAGAAACTTGACTCCCACTTTCTTATAAAGATGAAGACCTAAGGGTACATGAGAGCAACTCAAGGGAAAAGACTCAACTGATGCAACAATGCAAGAAAAGACAAAGAAAATAAAACTCACAACTCCATACACAACTCAACTGTGTACAAGACACAGCTCAAAACAAAATTAGTACTCTGGAGACAAAAGGGGTTTTCTCCAAATCCATCTGCAGAATTCAAAAACACCACTTCAAGTAGCCCACAGGAGGGTTCAAATCTGCCTTCAATTCAGCAATACTAACATCCACACCTAGCAGGACTGATTTCTCATAGATTGAGCTTCATAATTACCTCGGTTGTCCTTACACATCTCATTGACCGTGTTGGCAAGGGTCAAAGGTTGGTTGTTGGCAAAACACGGATGGGATTTATGTTATGTGGTGGCAATCTATTGCGGTCAGGGAGAGGTTTATTGACAACTTTGGTACTTGGCCAAGGGATTGGGTGGCTATATCAAAACAAGGCCCATTTGTCATTGATATGTCATCACCTGGACTTGAGAGAGCTTCGGGTTGGCCATTTCCAATTGCAGCTCGCCCCAAGATTGGGGAGCTTTTTGAAGGGATCAAAACCCCAAATGTTAAATCTACCACCGTTCCTTGAAGGTCTTCAATCATTCTCAACATCTCAACAGCAATGGTTTCGGCCATTTGGCGCTCTTGGCGTACCCGAACCGGATTGGGTGTATCCATCATGCATAAATCGGTACTTTCAACAATGAACACCTTTGGCATGGGTAGATGGGCTGGGGTGATGTATATGCTGGGGTTGAAGGTAGGTGGTAGTGTATGGATGAGGTTAAGGTGAGAAGGAGATACTTGGTCATGGATGGAAAATGGGTTGGTGGTATCATTGGGTTCTTGAGGTGGAGCTATTGTTTGGTTGTCGATGAGATTTGAACCTGATGACGAAGGCGGTATCAACGATCGGTGCCATGACCGCGCTGTTGATGATACGAACAGTATTTGGTGGGGTTATGTCTAGCAGGGTGTGGGTCAGGAAGAGGTTGGGGATAAAAGGGTTTGAGATACCCTCTTTCCATCAGGACTTTTAGTGCGCTAGTTAGGCTCTTATGTAGGGGGTGAAAGTTCTGCCTTGAGCTCGGGTTGGGCAAGCTGTTTATGGATTAGTATTGGCAAAAGGGTCGACAGTTTGTGGGTTGGTGGCGACGGTATTGATTTCAGTGGGTTTGAGAATAGGGCTACTGCTAGCATTGGTACTCCTGAAAAACACCCTCATTGTTGGTTCGCTTGTTTTGGGAATAATCCCTTTGTTGAATGCACTCTCAATCTGAATCCCTAACTCATGTAAATTTTTGAAAGTAAACAGTGGAGCAACTATTAACTTTTGTAACATATCTGGCTCAAGGTTCTGGACCACTATTCGCACTTGGTCCCTCTCAGAAGGTCGATCTATCATTTGTGTGGCCTTTGCTCTCCACCTTGCAACAAATTCCACAAAAGGTTCTGTAGGATTCTGGTGGGTTGTTTCAAGCTCTTGAGTGGTCATTTCAATTTGTCTACTGTAAGAATACTAATTGACAAATGCCTCGGCCAAATCTTCCCAGTTCTGCTTCACTTTATCCTCCAACTTAGCATACCAAGTGGCCGCTATACCCGACAGCGTCCTTCCATACAAAGAAAGTTTCTGAGGCTTAGTCAGACCCATCAGTTTCAAGATATCCAAGAAAAGCCAGATATGTACCACAGGATCTCCAGACCCGTCGAAACGGTCAATGTGTGGCATTTTGAATTTGTCTGGGAGTCTTACGGAAGCCTCGATGTATCCATACTCAATGTCGGGAATGGAGTTAAGTCCCTGTGCCTTTTTGAATTACTTCTCAAGATTATCAATTTTTAACAGGGTCTGGTCGAGATCATTAATATCAAGGGGAAAAAGCCCCTCATTAGGCTGCACCAGGGGTTTGAAAACTAGAGCTTGAGCCAACCTTTCTCGAGGATTTGGGCCTTGCAAATCTTCAGCTGGCGGAGGTGGGTCAAAGTTTGGCTGGGGGCCCGGGACTGGATGTGTGGTAGATGCACCAAATGGGCATTGCATTTCAGCATTGGTCTCATCTTGCGTGGCGATTCCCTGGTTTAAGGTTGTCATCATGGCCACAACTTCTTCTGGACTCTGAGCCATCACGGGTCTGCTGAGTTGGCAATCAGGGAAATAGATGGGTGTAAGTTGAGAGCTGCCTAACAAGAATTTTGACCTGGATTATACTTGATGTATCTAAACTGGATTAGTCTAGACAGGTTTGAATGGATTGGGCTTTTTTAGAATGGGTCTTTTGGCATTAGATGTATATTTTCTGAGTTGGCCTTTGGGGATCAGATGGACTAGACCTTTGCTGAGTGGGGTTTTTTCTGGGATTAGATGGACTGTGATGGGTTAAGGCAGGTACTGCTCATTCTCTGGCTCAGACAAACCTAGCATTAAAAACAAATGCTCCATTAGATTGGGATACCGGATATGTTGGTCAAAACAAATCAAGGTACTAGTATGTTTCCACCATATCAAACACAAACCCCTAGATTTTGACCCAAATTCTAATTCTGACATGACTCTCAAGTTTCGAAAAGAATTGCCTCAAGATTAAGACTCCCAGGATTGCATCACACATTTTGCACAAAAGCATTCAAAACACTCCTATGAGAGGTTAAGGTCTCTCTGTCCCAGCTTTGAAGTGATCTACGGCTTTACTATTCAAACAAATAGTATCACAACAGCCTAGTAAATAGGAGAGCATCCTGTCCTATGTTTGAAAGGTAACTAAGGCTGACTATACGCATCTAGGTTGATTGGTAAAAAAGGGTACCTCAGCAAAGACTACCTAATATAACTCTCACACCTAACACCGAGAAGTGAAAGGTAGATCAAGCGGTACATCGGTAATCCAGATCCAAGGGTTGTATTTCCAACATGGCAGAGCCCATGACCAACCAGCCTTTTGGCAAGCTTTTGGGCAAGCCTCTAGCAAATCATCTAGGAACAGCAAATGGCAAACACAGTGACTTAAGCGCACCAATGCAAATGCAATGCAAAGAACATATAAGTGTAAATAAAATTTCACATCATGAATTTGAAGTCAAGTTCTTTAAAGTCCGTAGCAGAGTCGCCAGAAACTGTACCTTGCTTTTCGTGCTCCTTTCGGATACGACTAGCCCTACAGTTTGGACTCCCGTGGTTCTGAATCTGATTTCACAAAGTGCAATGTGAAACAGTGAAAACACAAAAAGAGTCCAAATTGGCAATTTTTTTGGAAAATTGATGTTTGAATCAAATGCCAAAAATTGATTGCTTTGCCAAATTTCAAAGTCACCACCTAAATATTTTTGGGAAATTTAGGAAACCCGAGACTTGTACCAAAGGCCACTTATCTGTCATCACCAAAGTGTCTTGGCTCGGGAACTTAGGTACGAGAGGGGAAGGTCATAAATTGAGCACCCCACTCGCCCGATTAAAGATCGGCCTCTACTAATCATGATGTAATTTTTATTTACGTTATATGATCTTGTTCTGATTTATTAGCTATTTTTACTATGTGACGCACACAAGTATAGACTAATTTGCAAAAGTTGGAACATTTTGATTTTATGTTTGTTTGAAAATTGTTTCGAATATATACCACTTAAAAAAGTGATCTCATATGCGCATTACTCAAATTATTCCAATTCAAGCAATTAACCTTCATCTACAAGCATTCAAACAAGTATAGCACTTAAGCAATTAGCCTCATGGCAAGCATGCTAGACATGGCAAGAATCACACTCATGCAATATGCTAAAGTAAAAAAATGCTCACTTAGTACTCCGTGGCGAGCCAAAACAAGCAAAATAATTAGAAAACATGCATGCCCCTAATTAATGCAATATGACTAAATGCAACGCACACATTATGTAATTTTAATAGGCTCGGCTATGAGCATGGCATGTGATTCCATTCAAGACATGTAATGAATCACGTATTCAAGCAATGAATTTAAACATTTGGTTAGTATGATGAGCCAAACCTTGGATGCATGCAAGACAATGGATGCAAAGTATAAGAATGCTAAGTTGAAAAATGATGTTCTATACTAACCATCGTAAGCAAGTAAGTAAAAGGGAGAAAGATGTGGGGTTGGAAGACATACACGTTATTACATATTGGCCCTCGTGCAAGAGGGTGCGAATCAAAGTCCGAAAGCCCGAATTAAACTAATTATTACAAAACCGAATGAATGAATAAGCAAAGAATTAACTAGTTAACTTCTCTATTACAACAAGGATAATCATGAGAAAATAAACTAGCTATCTAAATTAACTAATTATAATAATTACAAATAAACAATACTAATTACAACAAGAAAAATTGTAACAACAACAATAATAATTACAACAATACTTGGAGCATTAATCTACAACATTGATATAAGCAAGAATGCGCGAGGGTTGCATACACAATGTCCAAGAATAGCTCTGTCTACCTAGGTCTGCTCTATTTTACCTTCAACCACTGCCCTCTGTTTTCTGCGTAATATACTGTTGACCAAACATTGATGACCAGCCGGCCCTCAATGAAGCCCGGCCGGGCCTAAATAAGGCCAGCCATGCCTTAATTTTATGCAAAATTCCGTTTTGTGCTCTGAAGTGAAAACAGTGCAGACAGAGTTGTTCTGAACTCTGTTTGTCCTTCTCACACTTCTTTGTCATGGAAAAGCCTCAAGAGAAGGTTGGAATCGTTTCCAAAACCATCAATGAGCAAGTTGATTGCGTGATGATTTCGGATACAATTTGGACAAAATTCAATAAATCCAATGAACAACAACCACCCCTCCCTCCTATCATAGAGTGAACTCAAAGAGGAAAGTAGAGACGCTTCAAGATTTATCAAAACATCATGAATTGATGAAAGACAACCATTGACACAATAGATTCGGCATAACATCCGGCCGAACCCAAGCAATATAACTCATTTTCTTTATCTGGGTTGGTTCATTTTAGGCCAAATTCATTAGTCTTTTACCATCCTTTAATCCATTAAGTCCAAGATGATAATTAAGTCCACTAAATGAGAAGAAATGTCAAACGAGAGGTGATCCTAAACATGAAAGAGAGACCACGCCATTGACAATGAACCTCTGTAGAGATTAAACCATTGAGCATAGGTCTCATTTTCATGCTTTGAATAACCATCAATCGGTTGAAATAACCTCAAACAAATGCAAAGAAGAAAAGAGGGAGGTTGCAAAAATGAACACATGAATTTTGATTATTAGAATGAGACTCTTGACATGAAAATTAACCAAAGAAAAGCTATCAAAGCATGGGTAACACAACACAACAAGCTAGATATGAGGAATTATGACATAACAAGCTATATATTCAAAGCATACACTAATTAAATAAATTAGGACAACCCTAAAACAGCTCCTAATATGCTAAAAACAGTGGCTAAAATCAAGAGAAGGTAAGTAAAAAGAGTAGAGGAAAAGCTATGGAATAAAGCCTAAGGAGGGGTGGTTAACCCCTCCACTTTTTGCAAATTTAAATCATATATTTCAACCTCAAAACAGTCCAAGAACAGTCCCAAAACAGCCCAAAAACAGTGGCTAAAATCAAGAGAAGGTTGGAATAAGGTTCAAGGAATGGTGGTTAACCTCTCCACCTTTGGTAGCTCGTAAATCCCAAATTTCAACCCACAAAACAGTCCCAAAATAGTGTATAAAGCATGTAAAAGAGAGGAAAAAAGTGAAAGAGAAATAAGGAAGAAGATGCAAAAGTTATACCTCTTGAAAGAGAGGATTCTTGTAGTTAAACAGACTTGATTCCAACACCCTCAAGTTTTATGAAATATGGTTTGAAACTTCAAAAAAAGCTTCAAGAACAAGCTTTAATGGTGTATGTATTGTGTATGTATAGCTAAAGATGGCTTGAGGGTCAAAGCAGGAAGGAAGATGGAAGGAGGTCGATTTAGGTCTTCAAAGCTTTTGGAAATTTTGCTAACCTTGAATTCTAAAGGAAGAAGTCCTATTTATAGAATTTGAGCCAAAATGGTCAAAAATATCTTCAAACAAAGATATTTATTCAATTCCCACCAACTGTCTGTCTGGCGCTATTGAGACCCGGCCGGGCCCCAAAACCCATGGCCGGGCCCAAAAATGAACGGCCAGGCCTAAAAAGAAAGTCTGGAAAAGTTTTCATTGAGGCCCGGCCGAGCCTTAATGAGGCACGGCCGGTTCTAAATGGACTCGGCTGAGTCCAAAAATCTGCATTTCAGGCCCGACTTCAAATAGGCATATCTCACTCATCTGGACTCGGTTTTAGGTGATTGTTGAGTCTAAATTGATGCCTCGGAAGTCTACTTTCTCAACAGTTTGATGCTCAACTTCTTCCTAATCTAGTTTTCTTCCGTTTCCTCCTATTTCCTTCAACTCCAAACCTCTAAATAAGACGTTTTTTTAAAGATTTTCAAAGAGTTCACCTCCCTTCCATTTATTTCCACTTTGTCCTTACTCGGTTTACTGAAAAGTGCAATGTTTTAAATGAAATGCAAGTCTCGGAACATCGTAGAAACATTTGAAAAAATATTTTGAAAAAGGGGGTTTTTAGGTCTAAAATAGTTTGGCCAAAATGGGATGTAAGGTTTGGGATTAGAGCTTGAATCCAAATTTTTTCGCTGAGAATTCAAAAGATTGCACAGTGTAACTTTCATCATCCGGTGCTTGGAATAAAGCGCCCATGTCTTAAGGCTGGTCAAAAATGGGGTGTCTATAGTAGTCTTCACTCTTTTGCGCTTTTCTCTTTCCATACTTTGAATTTGGATGTGAGGCTAGGACCATTGGAAATCTTGTTTTGGGCTTCAATTTGGACATAAGAATGATCTAAAACGGAGTTTGGACGAGAGAGTTATGCTTGTTTGAAATTTGAGTAACTTGCTTGAAGCAAGTCCGCTCGAGCAAACTTTTCACTGCTCGAGCGGTCTATGCGAATTTTAGAGATTATGGGAGCTTCTTTTCACCGCTCGAGCCAAGCTTTGACTGCTCAAGCGGTCTGGTTGATATCAGGCACTTTAAAGTCACTTTTTGGCCCAAAATCTTTATTCTTTCTTCATCTCTTTTCTCCCGCTTCTTAACACCGAAACCCTAGAGCCCCAAACACTTGATTTCTCCAATTTTTACCTTAGATCCACCCTATATCCTTCAAGGAGGTTGAAAGGAAAGCTTGGATCAGGAGTTCTGCCGATTATTTCGTAATTTTGCCAAAGTTTCAAGTGGGTTCTCATCTGCAACTTCCAATCTTGAGGTAGGGGAATCTTTAACTTGTTATATCTTTGATTTGAGATCCACATGTGGTAATTTCATTAGATATTCATCCTTATATATATATATATATATATGTGTGTGTGTGTGTATGTGTGCATGGATTGTGTTGGTTAATAAATGATTTGGAGGATGTGGTCAATAATTCATGATTTTTGGATGGAATTATGTCTTTTATTGATGATTTTCGTTATTGATGAGGAAAAGTAGTCCTTAATTCATAAAAGAGAGAAAACCCCAAATTTTCCATAAACCCTAGTTTTGAGATTTGTTCAATAAAGAGGGGTGTTCAATTGGTTTAAAAAACATGAAATTGAATGTATTTATTTAACTTTGAGGTTGAAATGTAAGATTTGAAACTTTTCTCTATATACACCTTGAGTTGGTGAAGGTTTTTAATGAGGTATCCTCCATTATTGATGTGTAAAGTAGTGAATTGTTATGAATTGAAATGATTGTAGGAAAAATTGAAGATTTATAAATTCATGCATCATATGCATTCCAAATTTCTCTTTTGACACTATGATGAAATGATTGTTGAAAAGCGGAAGGGGGTAAATAGTCTATGAGTCTGGGTAGTGAGTCGGGTTAGTTTTTGAGTTGTGTAATGTAATTGGTACCCACGCAGGGAGTCAAGGTGACCAATTGCCTTGTCTGTGCATATCGCCGAACGAATGTGGAAAAATGTTTTTGGGTGTCCACGAGCCCGTCATTTTTGGAGCCGGCAAATGTGGAAAGGAAAATGTTTTTGGGTTCCTATCGTCCCGTCATTTCTGGAGCCAACAAATGTGGGACTATTTTCAGTATACAAAACTATATCAATATATGTATGCTTTGATTTTTGGCACACACTTGGGTTGTCATTGTATATTTACCACCCATGGATAATGTGGAATGATTGAGCAAATTTCATGCATTGCATGTTTTCATTTACTGTAGACACCCTATTTTTGACCGACCTTAAGACTCAGATGTCATCGATTGAGTGCTCGGTGATGGTGCATGTTGTGCTCGTTCTGAGGTTTCGGAGTTTCGGCTGAGAGCCTTACCCCCGGACCTCGGGACCTTTTTGTGCTTTGCCTTGGTTTGCAAACCAGGTCTTGTTTTCTCTTCCTGAAGGGAGGGAGAGGTCTCGTAGACCATCTCTCAGTGGCCGTAGGCTACTTTTCGTGGTTGTAGGCCACTTTTCCCGTTTGGAGACCAGTTTCCGGTTTTCAGAGCCGTCGGCCGTGCGCCTCAGTTTAGGACCGCTTAACTTTCTCCGTTTGGCACGGTTTTTGGCACACACCTTGCTTCCTCTCTCTAGAGGGACACTGTGGCCCGAGAGACCACCTTTGTGGTCACACGCCACTTTCGATGCTTAACAGCCTGTTTTCGGGGCACCCGGCTGCGCGTTTTGACCCCCGAACCCTCGTTTTGCATCCGTCTTGGTTCATTTTTGGCATGGACCTTATTTTCATTGTTTGGGAGGTGGTACAAGGGTGGGAGACCACCTTTTCTCCTTGGAGACCACTTTTCTCCCTCCAGCCGATTTTCTTATCAGGAAGCTGGTCTCCTTGGTCTTTGAGCCACATTTACTGGTCTCCCACCATACCACTAGCTTGCATTCAATGTGGAGACCATCAAATGGGGCTGCCAACCACCTTTCATTGAGTTGAACCTTTTGAACTGGTCAGCCGACCAGGGGAAGTGGTCGGCCGACCACCTGAACTGGTCGGCCTGCCTCCCTCAGTTTTGTCTCTGTGAGTTGTTGCCAGCTGTGCCAGCTGGAAAGCACGGACTGGATCCTCCATACACGTGTATGGAGGATCTTCAACCTTGGTTTTTAGCTTCTTTGAGAAGCTTTGGTCCCTTTTGGCTATAAAGGAGGGCCCCCCCTCCTTTGTGAGGGTTCAGATTTTTTGTCTAAGGCAAAAGACATATCCCTCTCTATATCTCACTATTTTGAGCTCCAAAGTGTGTGATTCTTGGCCCTTTGCACACCACCTCATAGCCTAACACTTCCACCATCAACCTAACGTTCTTGGAGGCCATTTTCAGAGGTTAAGGAGATGTGTTTTTGGGTCCAGAAGTTGCTGGTTTTGTTGAGCTTCAAGGGTAACTCTTTTTCTCCATTTTTAAGCTCTATTTTGATCCTTCTCTTAGCCTTATTTGAATGCATATTTAGGCTTTGTTTTCAACTAAGAAAAGCTTCTTTTTTAAGTGTTTTTCATGTTTGTTTAAGGCCATTTTGTTGTTGGAGGTCATCTACCCCCCTTGCATGCTCTATTTTGCCTTGTTTTGAGCCATGCCTTAGGGTCTTTGTGCTGACCTTTTCTTGGCCCTTTAGCCACTGAAATCCAGCAGATTTTTAGTGGTTGGTATATGGTTTTGAGGGCCAAAATCAGAGAGGGGTGACCCTCTCTCTCCTTGTCTTGTTTGTTTGTATTTGTGGCCTTACAAAGGAGCCTTCATTTGCACACCTCCAAGCCTTGTTTCAGGCCCTTTTGAGTGACTTTTAGGGCCTGCCTAGGCTTTGTCCAGAGTTGGTTTTGTCACCTTGGGTGTGTCTCTTACATGTGTAGAATAACCCCTCTTATAGCCTATCAAAGGAGCATGACATTCTTGCATGCATTGGTCATGTTTCAGTGGGTTTTTGGCCATCATTTGGCATGCCATGATTCTTTTTTGGGCTGGTTTGGTAGCCTCTCATATGCTTCACATGCTTGTAGTGTAAATCATGTTCACTAGCTTGTAATGCATGTTGTTTTGGCCCTCTATGCTAGCATATTTTGGTTGTGCTCCAAACTGATTTTGTTCATATTTTGGGCTGCCTTAGCTCTGTTTTGAGGTCTCTTGGTTGAATGATGCTTTCCATGCATGCTTGTAGTGTAATAGCCTTGCCTAGCTTTGAGTTTTGAAGCCCCTTGCATGCTTAACTTGAGGTGTTTGCATGTTTTGGCATCATTGAACATGATATTTCAGAGCTTATACCTTTTCCATATTCTCATGTTTGTCACTTCTTCAATGTGTTTGAGAGTTGCATCATTATGCCCTATTTATGAGCCATTGCATGAGCTTCATTTTTGTGCCTTTCGAGCCACCATCTTAGTTCATTGTTGCTGCTATTTTGGCCTGTATGAGGTCTGTTTGAAGTTGGTTTGGTCATTTGAACCTTGCCTTGCATGCCTATAGTGTGATGTACTTCACTAGTTTTGGTGCTTTTGAGCCATTCAACATGCATTGTGTGAGTTGTTTGCATGATCCGAGGCCACTTTGTATGTCATTTCAGAGCTGGAATATATGCCATTGTGTTCCATGCTTCATCCTTTCAATGCTCTTGGAAGATTGTGTTTTGTGCCTTAGGTTTGGTCCCTTGCATTTGTGCATGTTTGCATGTACCTTGTTGCCTCATTTTCATCATAATGGCCACTGATTTGGGTGTGGCTGAGACCCATTCATTTTGGTTTAAGTCCATTTTGCATCGAGTATGCCATTGTAGTTCATAGCATTGAGTATGCCGCGTTGTCACATGTTTGATCATTGCATTGCGCATGCCTTGTTCACTTCATTGTGTATGATAGTCTTCACATGTGCATTGTGTATGACATATAGTATCATGTGCATCAAGTATGCCATTGTTAGTTCGTAGCATTGCGTATGCTAGTTTGCATGTTTGCACGTCATCCTTTGCATGACTTGGTTGCATCGCCTTAGGATTGAATGCTTGAGGTCGCATTGTGCATGCCATTCTACTTGTTGCATTGTGTCTGGAATAGGAGTTAGTCCAAACACGGGAAACGAGGGACGTTTCATACTCCAAGTGATAAAACGTGCCTCGATTCTCGGTCGCCGACACTCTTGACTAACACATGATGGAGTTTAGGCATTTATGTGTTTATATGTGCATTCATTTCACATTGAGTCGTGCAATCTAACTCCTCGGCCATCATGCATCGAGATGCGTGATTGGTGGCCCGAGGATCAAGGACTACACTCCCTAGAGCTTATGCAATGATAGGGAGAGTGGTCGTGCACACATGTGTTGCAAATACCTTGCTTTCTCTCTCTCTTGCCTTTGTTGCAGAAAATGCAGAAACTAGGAGAAGAAACTGGTCGGCCGACTAGGTTTTCTGGCAGGCCGACCACCTTTTCTGGTTTTCACCACCAAGGGTGGTCGGTAGGTGGTCTCCAATGCCTATAGTTGGTCGGCAGCCTCCCCCTAGATTCCCAAGGTAGAGTTTCATCTCCTTGGAGCTTTGTGCAAGTTTCTGAAATCAATTGCAAACAAAGGCGAGCCGGGGCATCGCGATGGATTTCCCGACAAGGCGACTCGAGCATGCATGCATCCTTTATCATTTAAAGCAGAGCTGAGGCAACTCATTTTACATAGTTTGCATGCTAGTTTAGTTAATTTGTTAATTAGCTAGTATTGTGTAATAATTAGTTAATTCGATTCTGTATTATTTATTCGGACCCTCCGAGAGAGGGCAATGTTGTAATAAGTGTGCGTGTGTGTGATGTATGTCTTCCAACCCCACGTTTTTCTCGCTTTTATTTACCAGCTTATGATGGTTAGCTTTAGGGCACATTTCAATTAGCATCCTTATGCTCGTATGTTTGCATCCATTCATCTGTTTTGCATGCACCAGGCTCGGCGCATCATACTAACTGTATCGTATTTCAATTCCAAGTTGAATACATGTTACCATTAGCATCTCATATGCCATCTTAGAATAGCCGAGCCTATCTTAGTTGCATTCTTGCATGTGTTGCATTAGGCATCTCAGCATAGTTAGGATTCATGCATGTTTTCTAATTAGCTTCTTTCTTTGGCTCGGAGTACTCGGTAAGTGTTTATGCTTTAGCATCCTTGCATGCGTGTGAGTGACTGCCATGATAGTATGCTTGCCATGAGGCTAACTGATTATGTGATATACCTGCCTGAATGCCTATGGGTGAAGGTTGGATTACTTGAATTGGAACAATTCATCAATTGCGAGTTTTAAGCCCACTTGAGAGTGGCAAATCACCCTGTTTTCTAAGCCCACTTGAGGGTGGCAAAATCCGCATTTTAGCCTACTTGCGAGTAGCAAACCGCTTTAAAAAACAAACATAAGATGTTTTGTTCCAACTTAGGCAATTCAATCTATACTTGTTTGCCGTGCGCATAACATAGTAATTCTAGGCTAATAACTGGAATAAGAACGCATGTGTTTTAAAAAATAAGATATCATGCTTAGTAGTGGCCGATCTTTGATCGGGCGAGTAGGGGTGCTCATGAAATGACCTTCCCCAATTGTACCCAAGTTCCCGAGCCGAGGCAACTTTGGTGATGATCGACAAGTGGCCTTAGGCACGAGTCAGGGTTTCCTAAATTCCCCCAAAATAAAATATTTAGGTGGCGACTCCGTATCTGGCAAAGCAGTCCATGTTTGACACTTCCTTCTAAAATCAATTTTTCAAAACGATTTGCCGGATTTGGACTCTTTGGTGATTTATCGATCTTGCATTGCACTTTGCGAGATTAGATTCAGAACCGTGACATCGAGTCCGAACTGTAGTGAGCCCAATGAACAAAACGGGATTTTCCCGGGACGTTTGGGGCCGTCTACACTTACATACATACACTTATATACATCTTCATTTCTATATTTCAAATGTTTGCATTACATAATCATGTGTCTTTTAATTAATTATATAACTTGCTAAATTCAATACCTACTGAGCTTTTGCTCACCTCGAAGCTAACCAATTTCAAGAAATGAAGACTAAGCATCTCCTAAGTGATTTCTTGAGAAGAAGAAAACCGTTTTGGAGTGTGAAACCTTTTGTTGAAATCTTTTGTGTTCAAGAAACACCTTTTTGCTAGTGTAACAAGGACACCTTTTTGTTGTAATTGGATGTCAGTTTTATGTTAGTGTAACAAGGAACACTTTTTTGAAGGAAGTCGACTTGCGACTTGTCTTGTTATATATTTTCTTACTTTTGAACTATTTTGTTTTGTTTATGGATATAATGAGACGATATTGTAAATCTTAGGGGATAGTTTAAAAGGGAACGAAATGTAATGAATGTTATTTCATTATTTTTGTCTCTATTTGTATGGTGTGTGTTGTATGGCGGGAATGCCCAAGTGAACAGGATTGGGAGGTGTTCTCCCAAGTGTGAACGTGCTCCCGGGGAGAACTCTCTGAGTATCCGCGTGCGCCTCGTGAGGGCTGCGAATTCTCGTTTTGTTCTCTGAGCTACCACAGTTTGGACTCAAAAGTCACGGTTCTGAATCTAATCTCACAATGTGCGATGTGAGACTGATAAATCACCAAAGAGTCCAAATCTGGCAAATCGTTTTGGAAAACTGATTTTATAAAGAAATGCCAAACATGGACTGCTTTGCCAGATACAGAGTCGCCACCTAAATATTTTATTTTGGGAAAATTTAGGAAACCCTGACTCGTGCCTAAGGCCACGTGTCCGTCATCACCAAAATTGTCTCGGCTCGGGAACTTGGGTACGATTGGGGAAGGTCATTTAATGAGCACCCCCGCTCGCCCGATCAAAGATCGGCCTGTACTAAGCATGATATCTTGTTTTTGAAAACACATGTGTTCTTATTCCGGTTAATTAGCTAGTCTTACTATGTGATGCGCACAGCAAATAAGTATAGACTAGATTGCCTAATTTGGAACAAAACATTGCATGTCCATTTGAAAACGGTTTGAAGTTTACTACTCGCAAGTAGGCTAAAATGCGATTTTCAATGAATTGTTTCAATTCGAGTAATCCAACCTTCACCCACAGGCATTCAGGCAGTTAATCACATAAGCAGTTAGCCTCATGGCAAGCATGCTTTCATGGCAATCGATAACACACATGCAGTATGCTAAAGCATAAACACTCACAGTGTACTCCGAGCCAAAACAAGGAACTAGTTAGAAATCATGCATGATCCTAGTTCATGTTAAAATGGCTAATGCAACACATGCGAAAATGCAACTAAAATAGGCTTGGCTATTCTACAAATGGCATATGAAATGCAACTTGATACATGTATTCAAATAGGTATTGAAATACGATGCAGTTAGTATGATGCGCCGAGCCCGGTGCATGCAAAACAGATGAATGGATGCACGCATGCGAGCATAAAGTATGCTAAATGAAATATGCCCTAAAACTAACCATCGTAAGCGGTTAAGTAAAAAGGAGAAAGAAATGGAGGTTGGAAGACATACATCACACACACGCACGCTTATTACAACAATGCGCCCTCTCGAAGGAGGGACCAAATAAGAAGCTAGCTAGCTAGCTAATCTAAGCTAATTAAACTAATTATTACACAACAAATTAATTAACTAATCCTAGTTAACTAATTATTACAAAACGAATTGAATAGCTAACGCATTAACTATTAAGGTACAAACCAAAGCATAAGCTAGCTATCTAAGCATGGCAGCTAAGGAAAACAGTAAATCAGGAGCCTCAGAGGGAGAGGAATGCATGCATGCCCGGTCGCCTCGTTCGAAAATCCAATGCGATGCTCCAATTTGCCTCTGTTTTCAATTGTTCTCAGAAACTTGCACCAAGCTCTAGAAAGCTGAAACTCCACCTTAGGAATCCTGTGGGAGGGTGGCCGACCACTTTTGGTCTCTCCAGACACCTGCCGACCACTTTTGGTTGTTGAAAAACCAGAAAAGTGGTCGACCAGCTAGTTTTTCTGGCTGGCCGGCCAGTTGTTGCTACTGAATCCCAGTTTTCTGCAACAGAGAGCAAGAAAGGGCATGGCAATGTATTTGCAAGATATGTGTGCACAACCACCCCTCCCTATCATGTGATGAACTCAAGGGGGTGTGGTTCTCGACCCTCGGGCCACTAATCGCGCATTTCCATGCATGATGGCCGAGAGGCGAAGTTGCACAATTCAATATGAAAATGAATGCACAAGTAAACACATAAAGCCTAGAACTCTATCATGTATGATCAAGAGCGTCGGCGACCGGGAATTAAGGCACGTTTCATCACTTGAAGTATGAAACGTCCCTCGTTTCCCGTGTTTGGACTAACACCTATTCCAAACAACAATGTAACAACAAGCATGGCATACACAATGCGACTCGAGCATACAAGCATGGAATGCAACTTGAACAACCTAACAAGGCTAATGGCATGCACAATACTAATGCATGCAACAACTAGCATGCACAATGAAAATATCAATTAGCATGCACAATGCAATGATGTAACCTAAACATACACAATGCAAGGTATAAGGCATACACAATGCGAAGTAAGATAAGCATGCAAGCAACATGCAAGTGAACATGCTAAATGGACTTAAACCAAAAGGGGTAGACCTCGGTCATGCCCAAATTAGTGGCCATAATGCTGAGATAAAGGCACCGAAAACACATACAAACATACATGCCAATTGGCTCACCAATTGAGGCACTAAGGTGCAACTCTCAAGAGCACTAAAAGAGTGAAAAGCATGGAAGTGTAACAACACTAAAGGCACTGAAATTAGATAAGAAATGATGCCAAATCACTTAATCAACACAAGCATGGCATGCAATGGTCCTTAAAGCTTAAGACAAGCAAAGACGACTACACATGAGGCATGCAATACGTGGCACAAATGCATGAACTAAGCATGGACAGAGTTCAAGTAGGTCAAAATAAGGACCTAAACATGCTGAGACAAGGGCTCAAAGGCCTAGGCATGCAAGCATACAAGCTAAGGCATAAACTAGGCAACAAATGCACAACACTCAAAGGCACTCAAAGCATGAATGAAGTGAGAACATGGTAGTCCTAAATGCTCTGAAATGTCATGTTAGGTGATGCCAAATCATGTACATAACACAAATGAAGCATGCAATGGTGCTCAAAATTTGAGGCAAGCAAGAGCATTTGTACTACAAGTATGGAAAACATGAAGCATGTGACCAAGGCAACCCAAAAAAGTCCTAGTACATGTTAAAATGAGTCTAAAACATGCATGGAAGTAGGCCAAAATATGCTAGCATACAGGGCATGAAGCATGGAATATGCAAGGCAAATAAAGTGGATTACACTACACCTATTAAGACCAAGCATGGGATGACTCGACCAATAAAAATCAGAGTTATATCATGGCAAAATAGCCCCAAATAAACACTAAAATGATGGCTCGCAAGCTAAGGCATGAAGGCATACGCAATGGTTCATGTTAAGGCATAAAGGGGCAAACCCTCCAACGCATTGAATGTGTGACAAATGTGAATGTATGGCCATGAAACATGGACTGAAATCACATAACTAATGATGCCAAATCATTGAAATAGGCCAAGCAATGCATGCTAGTGGACTCAATACACAAGGCTAACAAGCTAGATTGAACCAAGGCTATACAAAGCAAGTTATGCATGACCAAAACAACCAAAATCAGACCTTAGAAATGATAAAACATGAATAAAATCTTCTTTAAGCTAAGCCAAAAGCATGCTAAAATGACATGTTACAACATGATGCATGTTAGGCTATTCCATGGAATTACACTACAAGTGTATGGAGCATGCAAGGGGCCAACAAACCCACCCAAAACAGAGTTATGGCATGCTAAAACATCACCAAAAACATGCTAAAATGGAGAAAAAACAAGCTAGAATGACATGCTACTTCATGAAGCATACAAAGCTAGTTTGTGTGATTTACACTACAAGTGTATTAACCATGCATGGAGTGACCAAACCAAGCAAAAATAGTGGTATGCATCAACAAAATAACCACAAATACAAGCTAAGATATGGCCAACACTAGCTTAACAAAGGTGCTCAAACATGAGGCATATGAAGCTAGTAAACACAATACAAGGAGAGGGGATGACCCTCTCCTATTTAGGACACCAAAACCACCTTTCCACCACTAAAAATCCTCTAGATTTCAATGGTAGAAAGGTCATGCAAGGGGTTCAACAAGAGCCTAAAGGGATGGCTCAAAATAAGGCCTAACAAGGCCTAAGAGGGGGTAAATCACCCCAAACGAAAAAGTGACCTAAAACAACTATTTTAAGCACTTAAAAATGGAACTTTTTTCAGTTATAAGCTAAGCTCAAAACAGCATATAAATAGGCTCAAAATCTTAAGCAAGAAAGGGGTATTTAAAGGTCAAAGACTCACCCTTGAAGACCTTCTTTACTACTGCAACTCCAGCAAGTTCTTTGAGCTTAAATCAGTCCAAGAACACCAAAAACAACTTCTTAGCACCTCAGCTACCCAAGGATGGTGTTTGAGTGTGTGTTTGTGTGTTAAACTAAGACAAATCTACACTTTTGAAGCACAAAAATGAAGAACCAAGCAAGATAGATACAAAACAATATGTATCTCTCTAAGGGCAAATTTCTGAACCTAGAGGAGAGAGGGGGAGCTTCCCTCTTATAGAAGAGGAAAGGCAAAGCTTCTAGGAGAAGCTAAGCAACAAGGCAATCCCTCCATACACGTGTATGGAGGATGGCCCTAATGTCCTCCAGCTGTGCAGCTGGAGGAAAATATCTCCAAAAAGGTGTCAAAAAGCAGCCGACCACCTAAAGTGGACGGCCTGCTACTTAAAGTGGTCGGCCAACCACTTCAAGTGGCTTCTGAGAGCAAAAACTGGTCGGCCATAGTGGGAGAGAGTCTAGGGCATGAAAACAATGCAGTGGTGTGGTGGCCGACCAGAAAAGATGCCCCAAAAACCAAGAAAGCCAGTTGTCCGACCAGAAAACTGGCTGGCAGAAGAAGAAGTGGTCGGCCAGGAGAAATACTGGTCTCCCACCCTTGGACCACCTTCCAAACAAGGAAAACAAGGTTTGTACCAAAAACAAACCAAAGCGGATGCAAGACGAGAGATCGGGAGGCAAAGCACGCGGCCAAAAGCCTTGAAAACTAGTCTACGAGCATCAAAAGTGGTATGCAACCACAAAAGTGGTCTCCCAGACCACAGTGTCCCTCTAGGCAGAGGCAACAAGGTGTGGTTCAAAAACCACGCCAAACGGAGAACGTTAAGCGGTCCCAAGACAAGGCGCGTGACCAAAGGCTCCAAAAATCGGAAACTAGTCTCCAAACGGGAGAAGTGGCATACGACCACAAAAAGTGGTCTACGACCACTAAGAGATGGTCTACAAGACCACTCCCTCCCTCCGGGAAGAGAAACAAAGTTCGGTCCACAAACCGAGCCGAAGCACAAAAGAGTTCAGAGGCCCGAAGGCAAGGCTCTTAGCCAAAACTCTGAAACTTCTAAACGAGCACAACATGCACCATCACTGAGCGCTCAATCGATGACGTCTGAGTCTTAAGGTCGGTCAAAAATGGGGTGTCTACACCAGGGTGTTACAGAAATCCTAGTCCCAATCCTGAAAAGGAAACCCTTTTTGTGGATCACAAATGCAACCAAACCCAGTTCTTCAAATGTGAGATCAACTACTAGTAACCAAACAGATAGATCCACATCACAACTTGGAGGTTTTTTTCCTAGTGCCTTTATATATGGTTTGTGACCAAGTTAATTGAATTGATTTTGTGATCCCTTTGGTTTTTTTCTTCTTCTTTTTTTTTTTTTCTTGGTAGAGAATTTCTATTTGACGTACATTTTTATTTTCATACATTCCAACCCATAGTACTCAATCAAAACCCTTATAACATGTGGATGCATGGTCAACCAACTATAAATCATCCAACTGTTTCTGGAGGAACTATGGTTCCCCCAATGAACCCAGGTAACCACTATATTACTCCACTACTTGTCCCTGTTAAGCTCTAAGTTAACGTCATCTTTTAAAATGATTTTATTAATAAATTGGTGCGGTATTTTTGAATTTCAACTTACCACATGATCTTACATAGTGGCAGCTCAATGGAGCCTCAGGGGTCATGATGGTATCACTAAAACAATACCCTCTGGAAATTTAGATAAGGCAAGTCGGATTAGACCTAACTGCTAAAGGCATGTCTTATACCTGTTTATGTTTTTTCAACTTTTCTTTTCACTATTTTACATCTGTAAATATATCTTTTAGATGAAGCAAATAGTTTGTAGTCTTGATGGATGTGCTAGTCTAGTGCTCAACATAATTGATAAATTGCCCATGACTGTCATTAGGACATTGACTCAGGGGTTATGTGTAGTGACCATGAATTTTCATCATGTTCTACCAAGGCTACTTCTAGGTCAGCGTTTCGATTTTTGTTTTTTTATTTTTTTTGTATTTTTGTACTTCAATCCAAGGCAGGATGTTGACTTTGTGTTTCTCGTGATTTCTTCAACAGTTGGAACTGACGTGGGAAACATCGGGTTGAGGGAAGTTGGCTCAAGGAAGAAGCATGTTTCATTAAGTTTCTGGATTTGGAATGATGTTTCAATTTCAACATTATTAAAAGTAAGTCAATTCTATACCTAAGTTGTAATATGAAACTATATTTTCAGGATGACATGAAATGTAATTTAATCCTATTGAAATTCAGTCTGATTTAGTCAAAGATTCATGCACTATAGTTAACTGTATAAAATGGAGCCCAATTGGTTCTTTATTTGGTGAGTTCAATCATCCTGTATATATATATATGGAAGAGTCCATTTATTCTTATAGGGTCTGAAAAGACTAAAATGGCATGTGATTTGAATTGTTGTAGTTGATTAACATATCTATTTTTTTATTCTAACGAAATAAGAGCTGCATATTCTAAACACATGTTGCACTTGTACTCTTACGATGGTGAAAATAACTTTCAACCCCATTTAGAGGTAGGTCCTGGTACATTTTATTTATAGAGCTGGATATCAATTTTTTTTTTTCTGATGTAAAATCCTTTGATTCCTACATTGAAGCTCATATTGGCAGTGTAAACGATCTTTTTTTTGCTAGTACCAACGAGCAACTTTCAACTAGTTGTGTTGTTTCAAATCTTAAGCAATGTAAATTTATAAAAATACCTGTTATCTTATATTTTTTTTATTATGTTTGAATGATATATTCATATATATAACAATTGGCATGTTGTGTCATATCTGTGTCGTGTTCGTGCTTCGTAGATTAACTGTATCTGTAATTGTAGGTGTGGGATGTGGCTACTGGAGCCAATTTGTTTACTTTTGAAGGGCACAAGGCTCCTGTATTTTGTGTTTGCCCTCATGTCAAGGATCACAAATTTCTTTTCTCTAATTGTTCCATATGTACTTCTTGCTTCCATGGCTTGTCTTATTTATTTTCAATATGTTGAATGTTATGTTTGTGCTTTTTATTTCCTAGTTTATTTTTTCAGCCTTGACCGATGGAAAGATAAAAGCATTGTTATATGATATGTCCGGACTGTCGGTTCATTGTGATGCACCCAGGTGGAGTAGGGTGCACAACAATACTTTATAGTACCGATGGTAAAATGTAGATCTTGTAAACCTACTTTACCACATGATTTTGTATCTCTTCATATATATAGAGAGGACAGATCGAAACACCAACATTGTCATTGAACACGTTGTAGGCTTTTTTAATGTGGTACAAACCAAAATAGGGAGACTCATCTTGTTGAATGGATATAAAATATAGATATTCAACAGATAAACTACAAAGGATTGCAAAAACGTTCTTTGGGTTAATGCAATTTGATACAACCAAATGGCTGCCAATGATGACTATGTTATCAAATTTTGGGAAATGGATAGCAAGGATCTTTTGAAAACTTCTAATGCTGAGGGAGATTTACCTATAACTATTTTCGTAATTGTGCTAAAATTAAATCTTATTCTTTACAAATGGTCATATGCGTTTCTATATCATATTACATAATCTACATGTAAAAATTGTAGGCCAATTCACCTTCCTCTTTTTCTTTTTCTTTTTTTAATTTTTCAAATCGTACGACAACTCCGTGTATTTCTTCAACAAGGAGGGCACGTTACTAGCTACTTCTATAAGGAAAAACAAAATTAAAATATGAGGAACCTTCAATGGAATTCAGTCATTGCAAGCTTATGAAATGATTGTATCCATTATTCTAATTAAGGTCAGGTCATTAAATCATTTCATGGGGCTCTAAGCAAAATTTCTTGTCAGAATTGGAAACGTAGATATAAAAATATATATTTATATTGTGTATGTAATGTTTTTCCATTTGGTATATTTCCATATTAAATGTGTTCTTTGTTCTCACAATCTAACCTATTTCATTCATTTTATACGTGTTCTGTGTTTTTATATGTATATTTGATATCACTTCTGAAATAATATAAAACTTGGACTTGCTAGAATGGGGAGCAAAGGAGCTCAGATGATGTTCCTAAAACAATTGAAGTCTTCAAACCAACAAAGACGTTGAAAATCAAAGAAATTAGTGGGTATGCTCAACTTCTGTCCGTGCTGCTTCCTGTTCTGTCAAAATGGCTAAGGTGCAATTCACTAATTATTGTAGTGTAGATATGGCCAATCATTGTTCATCCATCTTAGATGCAAAATGATGCTATAAATGTTACATTTTGGTTACCTTAGATGCACCTTTGTTTCAATAACATTCTATATTGGAATATTGGATACATGGACACTTCTTAGAAGGTGGCGTATCCATGTCATGTCTGTGTCCGTGCTTCTAAACTCTTTCCAAATAAAGACTAGTTCTTCTAACATGTTTCTCTGCTAATTGATTTAGATCTTGAAGCCGACGTACACGAATTCCAGTAATACCATTTTAGCATTAACATCAAATGCAATCCATCTGATTTGGAGGTGGCCATATGAAGCCAAGGTAAAAAAAAAAAATGCCCATCATTCATCTGTATGCACGCACGCTTCTTTTTGAATTCAAATATTAGCTCATGATTGTTATGTTGAGAATTGAAGTCTGTCTTGATGTAGGCAACGATGAAGAATCCCACTCAATTATGGCATCCAATATCGTGGACATTAATTGCACAAGACTTAACTAATGTTAGAATTGAAGAGGCCAAGCCTATTTTGCTTTGTCCAAAAATGATTCTGACCTCATTTCAACATCAGGTAGTCAAGTTTCCTTGTTCAACATAGCAACATTTGAGGTATTGTACAATTTTCAAGTGCTTTGGTATGGTTTGAAGCACTCTATTTTTCTACCTAGACTTTGTTGAAAGACGTTCTTACGTTTCTTGTAATAAAAAATTAAAAAAACCTTTTTTTTTTTTTTTTTGGAGTAGATTGATCTTTCCAAAATATTGGAACATCACAGACAATGACAATTTCCGTGTGTCCACCGCTTGTGCCAACATATATTTCCTTCTATCCTTATAATAACAACATAATTGCCATTGGCATGGATGATTCGACAATTCTGATATATTATGACCTTGTAAATGAGTACAATCTTCTTAGTTTGTTTATGTGTAGATTCAATGATTTTTTTTTTTCTAAATGGATAACTTAGACGATAAGTAAATTTTTTAACCTCTTTGTGTTGAAGGTGAAATCCAAGCTGGAGGATCACTCTAAACTGATCACTGGCCTTGGCTTTTCCTCTCTGCATAATTTACTTGTTTCTATTGGAGCGGATGATCAGGTTAGCATTTTTTCAACTTCGACAATTTGAAATTCTAAGCCCTTCCCAAAGGTCTAATTCTCTAACCGTGTGTTTTTTTTTGGTAAATAATTGTGTGGCAGTGCAATAAATGGATAAGTAAGAAGAGCTGCTTCTTGCAGCTTCCAGCTAAAAGATCAAGTAGGAAACTGTCAGAAACCGAGGTTCAATTTCACAAAAATCGAAAACACTTCCTTGCTATGCACGAGTTGAAACTTGCTATGTATGAAACAATCAAGCTGGAATGTGTTATGCAAGTAACTTTATTTTGTGCATACCATAATTTGGAACCTTTTATATATATATATATTTGTTTTATGTTTAAAGAAGATGCTTTTTTTATTTTTCATTTTTTATTTCCAGTGGTCGATTCCGAAGATGTCGACTTTGATCTCACATGCAACATTTTCATGCAATAGCTAGTTAGTTTACATGAACTTTTTGGATGGAATTGTGTGCATATTTCGTGCTTCAGATTTCTGACCATGATGTCTGATTAATCCTGCTGCTTATCTTCCATCCAGTAACAGATATTATTAACTTTCTAATTTTCAATTTAAACCATTCATCTATTTTTGTTAAGTAAAATTGACGGGAAAACGTTAATTTAATCATTAAACTAAACTAAAAATGATATTTAAGACATTTTTCATACACGTATATTGAGTTTCATGTCTAAGTTTTGTGCTAATGTCATTTTTAACTTGTTCTTCTTATTGTTCTTCCCTATAGTCATGTCATATACCCAATAGTGGTTGCTGCGAATCCAAACAAACCGAACTAGTTTGCATTGGGGTTAACTGATGGTAGTGTTCATATGTGCGGACCGCTTGAATTAGACGGCAAATGGGTAACGTCTCAATTGCATTTCCAGCTATTGGTTCTAGTTCCATATCAACTCCAGTATGCAACTAAGCAAAGGAATCAACTTTCTTGAAGGTTTTATGGTTATTGATAGTTAGTTTCAGGTTCTATGGTTATTCCTAGTTAGTTTCAGGCTCTACGGTTATTGATAGTTTAATTCAAATTGGTGTCGTTTAGAGGCACATACCATATTGAACAAGATTTTGAATTTTCTTCTAATACATTTTATTCCGCAGGATTTTTAAGAGTTTTTCATGGTGGTTTCATCTCTTACATTTCCCCTCCCCTCCACAAAAGAAAAAAAAAAAAAAAAAGTTGCAAGTTTTAATTTGTCTTCCTTTTTCAATGAATGAATGCAGAACTTTTAAATTTGAATCAATTATTGTTGGCAGTAAAAAGTTGAAACTTCTTCAAGGAAAGGGCCTCAATTTCTCTTTTCCTATATTGCATTTGCTTTTGTTTTATATGCTTTGATGACTTCTATGAAGTATCGACACCTCAAAAAAAGTGTTGTAACTATGTCAAAGACAGGGACACATTAAGTGTTGTAACCGTGTCGGACATGGGGACACGTATGGGACATGCCATGTGACGTGTCTCTTTATTTATTATTATTTGTTTAGGGACACTTTGGGAACACGTCAACTAGTTGCCCCCCCCCCCCTCCCCCTCCCCCTCCTCATTTTTTTAGTGTTTTTGATGGATGTTAGATATTTGTTCCTTTTTGTTTAGATTTTTATACTTAATAGATCATCTATAAAAAAAAGATATATTATAAACGGCAAGTGTTAATTTAAAAGTTTTTTTTTAAATATTGAATTAGTGTTAATTTTTGTTGAATTTGATTGTTTGTGGACGTAATATTAATCTACACAGGAAATAAAATTCTATGAACAAATATTTTCTTGTTGTGTCCATGTCTCTATTTTTATTGCAATTAGCGTGTCTGCATCCATATCTGTGCTTTTAGATAACAATGTTCTATAAATTAGACTGGATTAGCTAATTAAATTGGTCAACTTGTTAACTAGTCTAGATAAACCTTATAAGCCATTCTTCCATAAAAATTAGTACCATAACCGATAGTTAAATTGGTCCTTCTTGTATTTTATTTGATCTTCATTATTGTGATTGTAATTCATTGGGTTTCAATGTAATATCTTATACGAATCAAATCTATAAATATATATATATATATAATAAATAAATAAATAAAGTTAAATTGGTCCCAATGTAGAAGGACTGTCTAGGCTAAACTCCTATTTGAAATCGTCGGCTTGAAGCACAAGTTTAAACCCTAATTGTAACGCCCCACAAAAATAACAACTGTCTCCCTCATGATAACCAATGGAAAAGGCAGAAAATTATAAAATATTAGCCTTTCATTACTTCTATTTTCGCATACAAAAGATGACATATACATGTATACATTCATAAATCCTAGACCCTGAATCTATAGCATATGACATGTGTAAATGAATTAAAATAAAATGGAGAACAAGTAAGGTGATGCCCTAATGGCTACCTATTTCCAAGCCATTGCTTAGTCACAACAAAAGTGAGTTAAACTCAATACATAGAAAGCCCCAGGCTTGTACAAAAATAATTACACAAAGAAACAAAATGAAGTTCTTGGCTATAAGTCCTCCTAAGCTATGTCCTTGGTTGAGGCATATCATCAACACCTGAAAGTTGTTTTCCACGTAGGGTGAGCTAAAGCCCAATAGAGATATTTAAATACAATGTATGAAACTTAACAAAGTAATAATAAGGTGTATGCAAATGCATACAATTTACCATACATTATATTTTTTCATCTCAAAATGATGCATTGCCAATATTATGTGTCAATTCATGAAAATATTCTTTTATATCAGAAAACAAAGCAGTGGATATAAAACACTGAGAATCTCTAGGTACGTATCTGCCAGTAAGCTATAGAAGCACTACCAAAGCTATTTTACTGGTACTAATCGGAAGGAACAACACCTAACCGCGTGGGTTTCTGGACTTTCACCAAGGACACACAGGCCAACATAATAAACCACAACCACACCCCCTAACCAGATTCACCATGGTATACATCTCTTTTTCTCAAAATAATACATTTCCATGTTAAGTTCGAAACAATGATCAATGCAAGATGTATGAGAAATTAGTTTTAATTAACCTAATCCTCACACAATTTCTACAACAATCAAAGCTATCCTCCACCGATAGCCCAAAATAGATATTTCTACTCAACATATAATTTTTCAACAATAGATATAATTTCATAAATTTCGAAATGGAAGTAATAATACATATCCAACTCCGCTCTCATCATTAACAGATACAATCATCTTATCTTTTCAAAATTGAACATTTTTTCTTTCTTTCATAAATCAAATATCAATGATTTTCTAACAAAACCTCTTTTACTTTCAAAATCACATTTCAGGAAGTAATTTCCAACATTTCAACACAATCCAACAATATTCACACTTCCACAACCTTACTCAAGAATTTAATTGAAAAACCTCTCTTTTATATTTCAAAATCAAACCCTAGATTTGAACCCAAAATTCCCAAATCACTAAACTATTTCAAAGAGCAAATAACTAAGCTGAATCATACTAACGGTTCAAGAAATCTCTACCTCAAGAGTAGAAGAGGAAGAGAGTAATGGTGGATGTTTGACAAGGTCGAAAATGAGATCTACTCCGATTAAAACGAATTTTCGAATGCGATCTATCTTTTTCTCCAAGGAACTATGGTGGAGAAATTAATGGATGAGGGTGTATTTGAGGTTTTAAAACAAGAACAAGAGAGAGAGTGAAGAAATTAGGGCTAGAGGTGTTTTAGAGAGAGTGAGAGAGGAAGTGAAAAAGTGACAAAAATCTTTTTTTCCCGAACTAATATATACACAGACCGCTCGAGTGACCAAACCACCACTCGAGCGTCAGACACAATAAGTGACATCGCTCAAGCACATAATGACCCCTTCTAAAAGTTCAAATCTGCAAAAGACCGCTCAAGCAAAGATAGCCCATTCCCAGAAGTTTTACAGGTCTAAAAAAAATTGAGAGATCTCAAAGACCACTCGAGCGACCAAAGCATTGCTCGAGCAAGCCAGAAGTGAAACATACAGCAACTCTATTGAAAAACTAACTCCCAACTTGTTTCCAACATAACAAACCGCTCAACTCAACTATCAACAATATGATAAAGGGTATAAACAATAATTAAAACTACTAAACACCAAATCTAAGATCTTGAAAAAGGTTGGGTCTAAACCAGAATCGTTATACTAATTCGGCTGAAAGTTAATCACACATCTTATAGCGATTTTGGTTTAGACCCGACCCATTTGATGTTTTGGATCCAGGTTTCATTGTCTTATATAGTTGTTTATGTCTTGTTTCCCCTTATTTCTCTTTGAGTTGGTTATTGGGATGTGTTGGTGTAGACACCCCATTTTTGACTGTCCTCAAGACATGATTGTGCATGTAGGTACATCCAGCCACAAGTTTGATTGCTCGTTGAGTACTTGACTTTCACGGCGGAGCGTCACAGGTTTGAGCTATCCAAACCCTGTATCCTTTTTGCCCAATTTTTGGACCATGTGTTGGTCCTTTCAGCATGATCCTCATGGGGCACTGCCGGCCATTGTTTGGCACTGCCGGCCATGAACTTTCCCTTGCCTGCTATTGATGAAGCCTGCCGGCCATCAATGGGGCACTGCCGGGCACCTCTGATGGCCAGCAGAACCCTTTGTCTCAGCAGATTTCACGCCAGATCTTTTGAGCCAGCTGGTTTTCACTCATCCCTCCTCCATACACGTGTATGGAGGGATGAAGCCCTTTCCAAGCTTGTTTAACAAGCTTCTCATTGCATTCCACTATATAAAGAGAGGCTCTCCCTCCCTTACAGAGGTTCAGCACATTTTGAAGAGTTGTATCTCTCTCTCTCTATATATATATATATTTTTCATTCTCTCTCTCTATATAGTGTTTGTTTGTGCTCTAAAGTCCATTTTTCTTTCACTTTTGCACTACAACACATAGTGATACACCACCACCTTTGAGCTGAGGTTCTTGGGAGTGTTATTTGAGCTTTGAATGTTGGTTTTTGGCCCCTGAGGTTGCTGGTTTCGAAGCTGAGCTTCAAGTGTGAGTATATTCCCCTTTTTAGCATTTGTTTGTATCTCATTTTGGCCATCCTTGCATATTGTTTTAGGCCTTACTTTCAACTAAAAAAAGTTCTGTATTTAAGTGCTTTTGGTGTTTGTTTAAGGCCTCTTTGGTGTTTAGGGTGTTCTACCCTCTTATATGCCTTGTTTGGCCTTGTTTTGTGCCATGCTTTTTCGGCCTTTGAGTTAGTCTTTATTTGGCCTTTTAGCCACTAAAATCTAGTGGATTTTCAGTGGTAGGCATGTGGTTTTGAGGCCTATAATCAGAGGGGGTGACCCCCTCTCTTTTTGTTTTGTTTGCTTGAGTTATTGGCCTATCAAAGGAGCATGTATCCCTATACTTTTGAGGCTTAGTTCAGGCACTTTTTTGTGACTTTTAGGACCTGCATTAACTCTTTCCATGGCTGGTTTGGTCACCTTATGCATGCTTCTTGTATGTGTAGTGTAATCCCATTTGTGGCTCATCAAAGTAGCATGTCTTGCTAGCATATATTGGCCCCATTTCAGTGTTTTTTTTATCATCATTTGACATCTCATAACTCCATCTAAAGCTGGTTTGGTTGTCTCTCTAGTGGCTCATGTACTTGTAGTGCAAATCTTGCTTACTAGCCTTGTATGCATGTTGTTTTGGCTCATCATTCTAGCATATTTTGGCTATGCTCTAGCATGATTTTATTCACATTTTTGGCTGTTCTAGGACTTTTTTGGGCTGCCATGGTCATATGACTCATGTTTAGTATAGCTATAGAGCAAATGCTTTGACTAGGCTTAAGTTTTAAGGGAGCTTGCATGCTTAACTTGTGATGTTTTCATGCTTTGGCATCATTTGGAGTGTTATATCAGTGCATAATTCATGGTCATACACTTGTCTTTTGTCATGCTTTCAATGCCTTGGAGAGTTGGTGTTTTATGCCTCATGAATGGATCATTGTGCATGCCTCTATGCTTAGGTCTTTGGGATGCCATCTCAGTGAGTTTTTGGGCTTATGTTGACATGCCATCACTCTGATTTTTATTGGTTAAGTCATGCCATGTTTGGTTTTAATAGGTGTAGTGTAATACCCCTTTGTAGCCTTGCATGCTTCATGTTTTTGGCCTTTTGTTCTAGCTTGTAATGGTTAGGTTCAAGCATGTTTAGTCTCACCTTGACCTGCCTTGGGACTGTTTTGGATGCCCTTTCCCCTTTGAGGCTTGCTTTGCATGGCCATGGCTTAAGTCCCTTTGCTAGTCTCAAGCTTTGAGCTTTCTTGCATGCTTTATTTGTCTTGCTAGGATGGTTTGGCACCATTCCATGCATGTTTTCAGAACTTATGGTGCTGTCACATGTCCATACTTGTCACTCTTTAAGTGTGCTTAAGAGTTACATCTTTGTGCTTTGATCCTTGAGCCAATTGGCATGCATGTTTGCCTTGCCTTTTCATGCATTTCATACCATCTTTTTAACATTATGGCCACTAATTTGGGCATGGTTGAGGTCTACCCATTTTGGTTTAAGTCCATTGAGCATTGTGTATGCCATGTAGTTCATAGCATTGTGTATGCCATGTAGTTCATTGCATTTGTGTATGTCATGTTCATTGCATTGCATATGCTAGTTGTCATTTAGCATTGTGTATGCTAGTTGTTGTTCTTAGCATTGTGCATTGTGCATGCCATTAGCCTTGTTAGGTTGTTCATGTTGTTTGCATGTTTTGCATTTTGTTCAATCGGATGTCGTATTGAACATAAGGCGGATTAGCTCATTCCATACTTGAAGTGATGAAGTGAGCCAATCACCCTTGGTCTCCATTTCCTTTGACTTCCCATGATAAGGATATGGTCTTGATGTCTTGTTTGTCATGCATTTATTGAATTTGCAGATGTTGGATCTTTGGCCATTATGCATCGAGATGCGTGATTGATGGTCTTGGATCCGATTATGCCTCTCCCTTGATGTTTCGAGGTGATATGGGATGGCATAGTGAATACATATCCTTGGGAGACCCTCCATTTCCTCTGTTTTGTGCTCTGCTGCAGCTTGGTGTCACAGCATACTAGTGGCCGGCACCCTCTCATTGTTGGCCGGCACCCCCCTCATCCTTGGCCGGCAGTATGCATCCTTGGTCGGCAGTGGGGTCGGCAGCAGCTCCTCATGGCCAGCAGGCCATTGGTGCACTCCTCAGCATGTTTTTGGTAAGATCCAGCAGCTAGTTCTTAAGGACACCCTGCAGACAGAGCCTCTAAAGAGCATTTGGAGAGCTTTCGGGACGGGAATCGAGCATGCATCTTCAACTCCTTCAAGGCAGAGCTGAGGCGGCCTAGTCTACATATTTTAAATGCTTTATTTGTTAATTAACATTCGGTTTTGTAACTTAATTAATTTGTTTGATTAGTTAAAGTTTTGTAATAATTAGTTGTAGCTAGTTATTCAATTTGGTTGTGTAATAATTAGTCTAATTAGATTATTAG
Organism: Camellia japonica; assembly: GCA_030407325.1. Taxonomy (NCBI): domain Eukaryota; kingdom Viridiplantae; phylum Streptophyta; class Magnoliopsida; order Ericales; family Theaceae; genus Camellia; species Camellia japonica. Next base: position 130,304,840 of record JAPPVO010000031.1, read on the forward strand.
ATTAGTTAGCTAGCTTAGCTTAGCATAGCTAGTTTAGCATATTTATTCGGACCCTCCGTCGAGAGGGCGAATTTTGTAATAAGTGTGCGTGAGTGTATGAATGTCTTTCAACCCTACGTCTTTCTCCTTTTTATTTACCCGCTTTCAGTGGTTAGAGTAGGGCGTGTTTCAATTAGGATACTTATGCTTCGCATGTTTGCATCCATTCATCTGTATTGCATGCACCGGGCTCGGCGCATCATACTAACTGCATTGTATTTCAATTCCTACTTGAATACGTGTTCAACAACATATTATCAAGTTGCATATCATATGCCATTTTAGAATAGCCGAGCCTATTTCTAGTTGCATTTTGCATGTGTAGCATTAGCCATCTTAACATGAACTAGGATCATGCATTGATTTCTAACTAGTTCTCTTTTTTGGCTCGGAGTACACTGTGAGTGTTTACGCTTTAGCATACTGCATGTGTGTTATTGATTGCCATGTATAGCATGCTTGCCATGAGGCTATTTGCTTAGATGATATAACTGCCTGAATGCCTGTGGGTGAAGGTTGGATTGCTTGAATTGGAACAATTCATTAAAATCCTCAATTTAGCCTACTTGCGAGTAGCAAACTTCAAACCACTTTCAAAACAAACGAATATGCAATGTTTTGTTCCAACTTAGGCGATCTAGTCTATACTTGTATGCTGTGCGCATCACATAGTAATTCTAGGTTAATAATCGGAATAAGAACACATGTGTTTTCAAAAACAAGATATCATGTTAGTAAAGGCTGATCCTTTGATCGGGCGAGCGGGGGTGCTCATTGCATGACCTTCCCCTCTCGTACCCAAGTTCCCGAGCCGAGGCAACTTTGGTGATGACGGACACGTGGCCTTAGGCATGAGTCAGGGTTTCCTAAATTCCCCCAAAACAAAATATTTAGGTGGCGACTCTGTATCTGGCAAAGCAGTCCATGTTTGGCACTTCTTTATGAAAATCAGTTTTCCAAAATGATTTGCCAGATTTGGAGTCTTTGGTGATTTATCGGTCTTGCATTGCACTTTGCAAGATTAGATTCAGAACCGTGACATTGAGTCCGAACTGCAGTAGTAGTCCAATGAACAAAACGGATTTCGCGCCCATTTTCGCGCGCGGAGCCCGGGACGTTCGTGTACGTCTACAGTTTCTGGTGACTCTGCTAGGGATTTAGAGAGCTTGACTCGAACTCATGATATCTTGTTTTGATTACACTTATCTGTCTCTTTGCATTGCATTTGCATTGGTGCGCCTAGGACACCGTGTTTGCCGTATGTTATTCCTGAACGGTTTGCCGGAGGCTTGCTTTGAGAAGCGTGCCATTAGGCTGACCGGTTGCGGGCTCTGCCACGACGGGAACACAAACCTCAATTTTTACCGGGGCACCCTTTTTGACCATTCGACCTAGTTGCACATCGAAAACTATAGTGACTATTCCAAACTAGGACAGGTTGCTTACCCGATTATAGGTTGTTTAAAATCGCTGTGTGCGTAGTGAAACCCTAGCTCCTGACAAGATAGGACAGGGAAACCCTACCCCAACATAGGGGTGTTTTGGCTCTCACTTGCTTGCTATGTGCTTTTAGAGTTGGCCTCTACAGGAATGCACATATCAGTTTGCAAGTCTGGGTATCAGGCCTGCGGGCATCAGTATTTGGGAATCAGTTTTACTTGCGGGTACCAGATTCAGATTTGGGCAGTGATTTGGGAACAGTGATCAGTGGTTGAGAACGGTTCATTCAGCTTGTGTTTACCAACTGTGTGTTGTGTTAATTTAAGCCGTTATGCTGTCCGTTTTTCTGTTCATTATTTCCTTATTATGCTTTATTTATCTTTTTGCAAGGTAGATTAGCACCATTGCATCCGACCAGGTAGATATTCCCCGAGCACTCCGGGTTAGAGGTCGTAGACTTAATCGATCCAGGGATCTGATAGACGGATAAGCAGTGTTCCTTTCTTTACCCCCGGTTACCAGACGGAAGTTAAAAAGGCGCAGTGTATCGGTACAGCGATCGTCAGATCAGTTGTCTACCCCACCAGTAAACAGTCAGGCTGAGGTCTCAGTTTTTACTCCAGGGACAGATATATCGGTTATTCAGTTAGACCAACATCCTTTGGCAAGAATGGAAGAGATGATGCGTCAACTCCAGGAAAGTATGAAAACCATGCAGCAGGATGCTGCCCGTCAAACAGAATTTGCCATATGCCAGGCCGAGGTTATGGCCCAATAGGCAGAGGTAGTTGCCAAGCTACAGCAACAAACTGGAGCATCTGCTTCACACCAAGCTCCTCCCCCACCAAGAGTTCCAATACTTGTTGAGACAGCTAATGTCCAGGACAATACGGACGTTCTAGTAGGGGCAGCTTCGTCCCCGGTCGTACCCCAGCTATCCAAAGCGCCCACCAACCTAGTGGATTCCCCCTTTGAGTTCGAAGTGGACCCCACAGTGTTAAAAGTGAGCAAGCTAGAAAAGCTGTTCAAGAAGTCTCAAGGAGCTCACTCTATTCCAGATATAGAGGATGGGTACACTGACTCGGCCGTGACTCTGCCAGACTGGTTTAAAATGCCACACATCGATCGTTTCGACGAGTCTGGAGATCCTATGGTGCATTTGCGGCTGTTTTCGGACATACTAAGGCCGATGGGCCTCTCCAGATTGCAGAAGCTTTCTCTGTTTGGCCGGACCCTGTCGGGTGTAGCGGCTATTTGGTATGCAAAACTGGAAGACTCCGTTAAAAGGAATTGGGAGGAGATGGCTGAGGCCTTCATAGCTTAGTATTCCTATAATACTCAGATCGAGGTCACAACTCGTGATCTCGAGACAACCAGGCAAGAGCCAAAGGAGAGTTTCTCCGATTTTGTGACCCGCTGGAGGGCTAAGGCCTCGATGATGACCATCAGGCCCGTTGACAAAGATCAGATACGGATGGTTGTGCGCAACCTCCAGCCTAAGCTCATGCAGAAGATGATCGTTCTCCCCCTCCCCACCTTTGCAGATCTACATAAGATAGGGGTGCCGATCGAGGACACCATAAAACAGGGCCTCATCGATCATGAGAGAGAGCAGCCCAAGAGGGCATTCAACCGCAGTACAAATGCAGACACAAGCAGTGCTGCAGCTGCCAGATCTTCAGGTGTGGGTATGGTCACCACTACCACCACTCCAAGAACCCTTGCAGCCACACCATTCACAGGTGCGTCCAGAAGTAGCTCACAAACGACCAAGTATTCCCCCCCGAGGCCAAAGAACCTTCACTCCACTATATATGCCCCCGTTCAAAGCTCTAGGGGTTTTGATCAGGAAAGGGCACTTGAAGCCCCTAGAGCCGCGACCGCTACCAGACAGACTCCCTGCTTCCCATAACCCAGCCAAATACTGCGCCTTTCACCAACAGCATGGTCATGACACCGACCAGTGCTTTCGATTGCATAATGAGATTCAGGATCTCATTGATAACAGGGTGATCGTGCCTCCGGAGAAACCGAATGTCACAACCAACCCTCTCCCACCACATAACCAAGCTCTACCTCCCAAACACATCAATTTGATTCAAACTGGGGTTGTGTCATACGACCCTAGCATATATATCACCCTTTCTCACCTACCCAAGCCGAAGGTGTTCATTCCCTACAGCACTGACTTGTGCATGTTGGACATCTCCCAAACCCAACCAGAAGTGGTGGTTGTGGCTATCGAAGATAGAATTGGGTCAACTGTGAGAACAGATGAAAATGATTAGTCAGAGCCTGAGGGGTCTGCGAGCTTCATGTACAACCCGAGCGGTTACATTACATCAGCAGGCCAGGTTAGGCCAAACATGGAATTGCCAGTGGAGGTAGAGATTTGTGTAGTACGAGAGGATGGACCTAATCAGGGGCTAGATGACCTAGCGGATTTGGAAGAAGACATGGCAAATCTGCAGTTCTTTGAAGAGCAGGACTCAGGGGACGTGGCAGTCAATTGGTTTGATGGGTCAGCAGAGTCTACTGGGTGGCTTGATGACCAGCCGGATGTTGTTGAACAACCTCAACTAGAACAGGGTCCGTCAGGGACGGGGACATCGACAGTGGCCGGAAGGGTTGAGAATCAGTTTGCATCACTGGAGAGCACCGGTGTAAAGAATTTTGCTCAGAACACGGGCAATTTGGGTATGGAAGAGACTGAACAACAAGCCGTACTGAAGCAGTTTGAGCGGGAAAGGATCAAAGATTCTAAGAGGGCTAGAAAAGCCAAAGCCCTAGTGGGGATAGAACGTGCTGTGTGCACAGGAACAGAACATGCTGCGAGCATAGGAACGGAAGGTGCTGTGGGCACAGGAATAGTCGTAATAGAGCCGGACAGGTGTCTGTCGACTGCCGATGGCATGTGGTGGGAAGATGACGACCTATGTCTTGCCCACACAGATGAAGGCTGGGGACAAAGCTAGCCGGATGATACCTGGTACATTGGCGAGGTTGACCACATGACTAGGAGCGGGCGGTATTTCAAGCCCCCGCACTTAGATCAACCAGAGGCGTCTGGAAAGGACAAGGAGGCGGAAAAGCATAAAGAAAAGTTACTCGAAGAAGAGGCTATGCTAAAACAGCTTAAGAAGATACAGGCAGACATCTCTATCTGGGGACTGCTTATGGCTTCAAGAGTCCATAGACAAGCTGTCCTTTCTGCAATGGACAAGGCCAAACTTTCAATTGACATTACACCTGAACAGCTGGTAAGGCTAGTCTTTCCGGGAGGAGCTTCCCCGACGTTAACCTTTTCTGACAAAGAACTACCGCCTGAGGGCTCAAATCACAATAAACCCCTCTACATCTTTGTGGAGTGTAGAGACAAGTGGGTACCGGTCATTCTTGTCGACACGGGATCCGCCATTAACGTGTGCCCATCGAGGACAGCATATGCAATCGGGTTGAAACCCGCGGACTTTGTGCCAACTGCCCAGGTAATACGGGCGTATGATAACACTAGCAGAGAGGTGATAGAGATTGTGCAGATTCAGACTAAGGTTGGTCCAGGACAATACGAGATTGACTTTCATGTCTTGGACGTTCCTGAAACCTTTAATCTACTCCTAGGGCGGCCGTGGCTGCACCAGGTGAAGGTGGTCTCTTTCACCTTGCAGCAAATGTTGAAATGCCCCCATGGGAAGGGGGTGGCTATAGTTTTTGGGAATTCATCAATCCATCCGCCGCCGGAGGTGTCTACACCGGTTTTGGAAATCGAGCATGGTGTGAAGGACGTGTTCCTATCAGGATTTACCCTGGCCGCGGCCCGGGTCGTACATAACATCTTAGCTGTTGATGAGGGGTTGTATGTCAGCACACAGTCAGTGTACCTCATGAACAAGCTTCAGCACATCCCTGGGATGGGACTAGGAAGAAGTGTCCATAAGGGCATTATAGCATCGGCCAAAGTGCCGCACAATCCGCATGCCTTTGGCTTGGGTTATCTGCCCACCAAAGAGGACTGGGTGAGGAAAGGCAAAGAAATGGCTGGGAGAGCCAGAGCCAAGTAGACCGGGAGGCATTTTGAGTTGATGCATCAGTCTATCCAAGGCACCCTGAACGGACGCTTTGTCCGGGAGGGGGAGGACTTTCCATTCTGCGGCTTCCTAGAGCCATGGCTGAATGCCGAGAAGAGGCGCTTGCTGGGGTTTGAGATCTTCTTCGATTTACAGTTATCTGGGGATAATGTTGCCGAAGAGCAGATAGACCTATCAGCTGAGGTTGAGCAGTGTAAGGAAGTGGATTCTGAGAGCACCGAGATTGAAATGGGGGTAGCACTGGCTTGTCTACTATCAGATCCTCTGATCGTACATAAGTGCTTGGGGGATGACCTCTCAGTGTCTATGATCGAGAATGAAATGGCTGCGAGCCCATCTTCAAACATTTTGGATGCATCCATCGCACCACCCTCCCTCGTCTGGTAGTACGAGGAGGGATTCTTATCGAGCAGCACCAGGTCAAGTAGTGAGCCGAAATCTGATTCCACCGAGTCTGTATAGTCGGAATCAGGTTCCAGGTCTTCTGAGTCTGAGTCCGGTATTCCTGGGGGTGACAACCCAGATGCCATAGTCCTGTCTAGGTCGTCTTTTTCTTTTTCTTTTGAGTCTATTGTAACTGAGGAATCAGGCGACTTGGAAGAGATTAATGAGAATGGAATTGCTGTGGCTTTCGAGTACTTTTCTGTGCCCTTGATTTATTGCATTAATTCAAACTTTCAAAATTTCGATGAAAACGACGAGGAAGAAATTCCTTCGGTTTTAAAATATTTGCTAGAGCAAGAGCAGGAGAGGTTTGTAAAACCTTTGGTTGATGAAATCACCCAAATTAATGTTGGTACTGAGAAGGACCCGCAGCTGGTCCAGATTGGGTCCACGTTGTCTTCGGAGGAGCGCGAACGCTTAGTCGCTTTATTAAAAGATTTCAAAGATGTTTTCGTGTGGTCCTACGAAGACATGCCTGGAATCGATCTTGAGATTGTACAGCACCGGATCCCTCTTGACCCAGAGGTCCAACCTGTTAAGCAAAAACTCAGAAGGATCCGCCCGGATTGGGCTATCAAGATCAAAGAAGAGGTTACCAAGCAAATTGACGCAGTGTTCCTGCTGGTATCTGAATACCCAACTTGGTTGGCCAACATCGTTCCGGTACCGAAGAAGGACGGCAAGATTCGAGTATGTGTGGACTTCAGGGATTTGAACAAAGCCAGTCCGAAGGACGACTTTCCTCTGCTGCATATCGACGAGTTAGTGGACTTTACGGCTGGGCATGCGTTGCTCTCATTCATGGATGGGTTTTCAGGCCACAATCAGCTATTGATGGCACCCGAAGACCGGGAGAAGATTGCTTTTACCACCCCGTGGGGAACCTATTGTTATAGGGTGATGCCATTTGGGCTGAAGAATGCTGGAGCTACATATCAACGGGCCGCGACCACAATTTTACACAATATGATCCACAAAGAGGTTGAGGTGTACGTGGACGACATGATTGTCAAGTCCAAGGAAAGAGAGGGCCACTACACCGCCTTGCAAAAGTTCTTCCAAAGGATCAGAGAATTTCGGTTGCGGCTGAATCCTCAGAAATGTACGTTTGGTGTTACAGCAAGGAAAATGCTGGGGTTCTTGATCACACAGAGAGGTATCGAAGTCGACTCTTCCAAAATCAAGGCCATCTTAGAAATGCCACCACCAAGGACTGAAAAGGAGGTGCGAGGCTTTCTGGGTAAAGTGCAATTCATAAGACGGTTTATCGCAAAATTAACCTTGACTTGTGAACCACTCTTTGGTCTCCTGAAGAAAGGAATGAAGTTCCAACGGGACGGCCAATGCCAAGCTGCTTTTGAACAAATCAAACAATATTTACAGAACCCACCTGTGTTGTCACCGTCTGAGCCGGGGAAACCGTTGATCTGGTATCTTTCAGTGATTGAAACTACAATGGGCTGCATGCTTGCACAGGAGTCTGAGGACAAAGTGGAGAGAGCTATCTACTACCTGAGCAAGAAAATGTTAGATTACGAGACCCGTTATACTCCGCTGGAAAAGGCTTGCTTGGCCTTGGTATGGGCTACCAGGAAGCTGCGGCACTACCTATTAGCTCACTCAATAATACTGGTTTCGAGATTAGATCCCATCAAATATCTCTTCGAGAAACCGGCACTTACGGGTAGGCTAGCTCATTGGTTGCTTCTGCTTTCCGAATTCGATCTGAAGTATGTGACGCGCAAGTCAGTAAAAGGGAGAGCAGTAGCAGAGTTCCTAGCCAATCACCCAGTGGAAGGGGATGAAGCAGTCGAGTATCTGTTCCCAGACGAGGCTATTTTGCATGTCGAAGACGAAACTTGGACGATGTACTTTGACGGAGCGTCAAGCCAATACGGGTATGGGATAGGGGTGTTACTGATAGCACCTGACAATTCCGGTATCCCTCTAGCATTCAAACTCCGGTTCAAAGTCTCGAACAACAAAGCAGAGTATAAGGCATATATCGCTGGTTTAGAAGCCGCCTTGGAACTAGGGGCAAAACGGTTGGACGTCATCGGGGACTCGAACCTTGTTGTATCTCAGACTAAAGGAGATTGGAAAGTCAAAGAAGAAAAGATGAGAATCTATCACCAGACCTTGGACATGCTGATTCCTCGGTTTGAGAAACTGAACTTCGCTCATCTGTTAAGAGAGAACAACAGGTTCGCAGATTCACTAGCAACTCTATCTTCTATGATAGACATCCCTTTCGGAGTCCGGATGCGTCCGATCATCATCAAACAGAAATTTGTGCCGGCCTACGAGCTGATTGCTGCCATGGATGAGGTACAAGATGAGAATCCTTGGTATTACAATGTTTGGAACTTCTTGGAAAAAGAGGCGTATCCACCAGGGGCAAATGCCAAAGATAAGAGGGCAATTAGAAGAATGGCTGCTCAGTTCATCGTCTGCGGAGGAAAACTGTACAAGAGAGGTCATCTCGGGATGCATAAGCTGTGTGTTGATGCTGAAGAATCGAAGCGCCTGATGGAGGCCATCCATGGAGGAGAGTGCGGAGCGCACATGAACGGGGTGATGCTAGCCCGGAAGATCCTTAGACAAGGTTACTACTGGTCCACCATGGAGGAGGATTGTATTGGCTTTGTCCGGCGATGCCACAAATGCTAGATCCATGCGAATCGCATGAACATTCCGCCGTTGAAGCTGTACAACATGACTTCGCCATGGCCGTTTTCAGTCTGGGAAATTGATGTGATTGGGGCTGTCACTCCAAAGGGGTCCAATGGGCATGAGTTCATTCTGGTCGCGATAGACTATTTTATGAAGTGGGTTTAGGCCCAATCTTATGCGGTGTTGAAGGCTTCGCATGTTGCAAAGTTCATCAGGAACAACATCATCTGTCGCTACGGGGTCCCGAATGAGATTATTTCAGATAATGGTTCCCACTTCAAGAAGGAAGTGATCGACTTGTTGGACAAGTACAACGTGGCTTTTCATAAGTCATCTACATATCGGCCGCAGACCAACGGAGTAGTTGAGGCCGCCAACAAGAACATTAAACACATTCTGCAGAAAATGGTGAAAACCTACCGGGACTAGCTAGATAAGCTGCCATTTGCTCTGTGGGGCTATCGGACTTCAATTCGAACTTCTACTGGATCAACTCCGTATTCCTTGGTTTATGGGATGGAGGCTGTTCTGCCTATCGAAGTTGAGGTTCCGTCATTGCAAGTATTGGCTGAGTGTCAGATAGCTGAGGCAGATTGGCAGCAAAGCAGGTTCGAAGAACTCATGCTGTTTGACAAAAGGAGGCTGAAAGCACTGTACCATGTTCAGGGTTACCAACGAAGAATTGCCAGGGCTTTCAACAAGAAGGTTAAGTCCAGGAATTTGAAAGAAGGAGATCTTGTGCTCAAAGACAATCGAGCTCCCATTCACGACCCTAGGGGCAAGTTCAGACCCAATTAGACTGGTCCTTATATCATCAAGTCTATCTAGTCGGGTGGAGCTATCGTTCTGATGGACCTAGATGGCCTAGAGTTCTCCCAGCCGATTAACATGGACAAGTTGAAGAAATATTACCCCTGAGTGGCTCGCTAGGCCGAAAACCCGAAAGGGCGACCTAGGCAAAAGTTAGAGCATGGAAAATTTGAAATTATAAAAACTGAGCTCGCAAGGTTAAAAACCCGCAAAGGGCGGCTTTGGCAAAAGTTAGAGCGCAAAAGGAAAGTGTTAATACACGAGTGAACCCAAGCCGAACTACGTAAGGCTTGATTCCCATTTTTGGGATACGTAGGCAACTTCGTCCTGAAGTCCAGCCATAAACACTTCCCCGATCAACTTTGTCCATGTGATCTTGTTGGCCATCTTCGTCTATTCTGCATTCAAGAGCTCGGTTGTCATCTCCAGTGCAGTGCTATTCAGACTAGGGGCAACTTTCCAGTTGCTAGGATCCGGGATTGTGCATCTCAGTGACAGATCTCAGGCATGTCCAGTTCTGATCCATTTCAAAAATGGTTTTGAAAAGTTTTAATAAAAGTTGATTTTGCTCAAATTAATCTTTTTACAACTTAGACCATTTTTGGACCAAACAGAAAATTTTCAGTACCCACAACCTTTAATTTCATTGACTTCAACATAGAGTTCTCCCACTCTTGAATACAAATTGAAGTTGCTTTTTATTACATTCCTAAAGAAAACTTGAAAGTACTGACTAAAGCAAATAAATTCGGGGCATAGTCAGGTGTTCCTGTGATCCCTCCCAGAGTTGGTAGAAGCCTCTGATGCCAAAGTAGGCCCAATCTGCACCTCCTCAAACAGCCAAGCTATGCACTCGTCAGAGAGGGTGCAGCTGAAAGTGGGAGTGGGGGCCAGAAGCTCTCTCGTCCTCCATGCTGTGGCATACCGAGCTAGCTGTGTGCCTCAGACCGGAAATACAGCAGGGTACTCTATCCCCTCCTCCGGGCAAGTCTGATCATGTCCGAACTGACGCCGGAGTCGAAACGAAAAATAGAACACGCAGTGTGTCAGGCCTATCAACTGAATCCCGGGCTGGCGGGTCATGCTGTAACTCATTGCCGGTAGATTGAGCCAAGGATAGCACCAAACAATGTCTGTAGCGGACAAACTACACATCCAATTGCACCACCATCCCTCATCCGGGGCATTGACTAGGCGTCGCCGGAAGAAATAGCTGCGAGCTGAATACGCGGGGCAGGAGTCCGCAATCTTCAATTTGTCCATCAACCATATCTGGGAAAGGATGAAAAATGAGATATTAAAGAATAGAGAGGTGTACGTTGAGAGAAAAAGTGAGGAAAGGGTTTTGAGAGAAAAATCAAGCCTGAGGGCCGAGTGACGTGAGAAACATATGTGAGATAGCGTGGGAAACATTACCTGCAATAGTAGTGGACTCCCTGCCAAGCTAGCCGTCTCCCGGCAATGAAAAGCGTCCAAGCCCATCAAGGTTTCAGCTAATGTCATGGCGACGCAGCTTTTGCCTTATTTTAAGCCCTCGGCAACTTCGATCAAGCGAGTGCTAAACCCACCAGAGCCTGGGGCAAGCAAGAAATGAGACAACATGCACAAGCAGAGCGCATGTCGCCAATAACCCTGCCAATGATGATCGTCGCGGTCACTGGCATCAGAGAAACGATGAATCAAGCTCGGAATGTCCAGCTCTTTGTCGTGAATCAATGACCGGGCGTCGTGCAAAGTAAGGCTGCACATCCGTCCTAAGGCTTGGACATAGCCGAAGTGGAATTGAGGCAAGATTTCTTCATCGCGCTCGGATTCCATTAAAGCTTGGAAGTCTTCAAAAGTGGGACACATCTTTTGCCCGCCAAAGCTAAAGACGTGTGTCACCAGATTCCAAAACCTTGCCGCGGCATGAAGAAATGGAAAACGCAGCGGGGTGCGACTCAACGTGAATAGTGCATTTATACCAAAGCGCCGGAAACTCAACTTTTCCGAGCCATCCAAGTTGGCAATCCAATTTGTGAGGTTTTGGACAAGAAATCCTTCCATTTGGTGCAAAATTGAGCTGAAATGAAGAGAATCCCGAAGCTGGAACTCATATAGAAGATAAGGCAGTGAGTGAAGGACAGATGTCGACGTTTCAGAGAGTCTGCCATCGATGGCCGACAGTGGCTCATCAGTGGCCGGCAGTGGCACACTGATGGCCGGCAGGCCTTCCCTTGTGGCCGGCAGGCCTCCCCTTGTGGCCGACAGTCTTTTCTTCCTGCCCACTAACCTTCTTGGTGGTAATCCAGTTGTTTGCTGCAAAGAAGCCCTATTACTCGTGTCTTTTAAAGTCTTGTTTTTGTCCTGTCAGACTCTTTTGTGTCTCGTTTAAGACATAGTAGTCTTCATTTTTGTATCGAGTTATAATCATCTTCCATTCATTTATCGAGTTGTTGTAACTTGCTTATCGAGTTGTAAACTTGTTAAGGCTTTGATTTGCTTGTTGAGTTGTTTCGTAGTTAGTCGGTTCACTACCTGATTAATGCAATTCGAGTGTTTAGTTTTCAAAACAAAGTTCAATCTCATTTACATTGTTGTGTAAAGTGATGCGATGCGATGCATAGAATGTACAAAGGTAACACTTTTTCAACAAAAGAGCTTTTTCATTCCATCATATTTTCTTTTGCAAAAGTACATAGTTTTGAAGAAAATAAAACCTGCCTGACGCAATACAAGGTGCTAAAACTACTAGTAAAAAGAGAAATAAAGCACAAAAAAAAAAAAAAAAACAGAGCATCTGGATCGGCGCCGGTAGCCTCAAGTGCGGGAATCCGTCCTGGTCCTCTTCCTGGACGAAGGTCCAGGATCTCCACTGTCAGAGTCTGAACCTGAACCATCCCCAGTCTCATCTCCATCCTGAGACGATCATCTGGGCCAAGCCCCCATGAACTACTCCCGGCATGAGCACACCTAACTCTGCTATGGCTGTGCGCTAGAGTCCCTCGTCCCGCTCCCTCTGCTGCTCGGGGAGGTGCTGAAGGACCCACCTCTGCTCCCGCTGGGGCATTTGATAGGCCTGGCATCATGAAAGGAATCTGAAAAAGGGCAATTCGCCAAAATGCATTAGTATCAAAATGTATCAGATGCAAAGAATAATATGCTGTGAGTAGTGAATGATGTGCAGTATATGCATACCGTGAGCGGTGTATGGGAGCAATGTATCACATCAGTGCAGTATGGAACTGTGCAAATGATGGCGTGTCAAGACAAGACTTTGTGGCATGAAGTGTAGTTTGAAAGAACTTACCGGAATAGTGTAAATGCTGAGCAGGTCCATGCTCATCTGCAGCATCCCCATCACTGAGGCCGTCAGCTCTAGAGACTGACTAGTGTACTCAATTGGAGCCTGCAAAAGCGTTAAAGTCATTAGTATTCTGCGGGATATCAAATGAAATGACTATAGAGAATGAAAGGTATAGCACATACCGGGGTCGAGCCGCGAACTCCGACAAGCTCATGACTAGCTGGAGGAGGAGTGATGGGAATCTGATAAGTCTCTCCAGCCCGCCCTCAGCATGTCATAGTAGTAGGCAGCGCTAGCCATACAGCCCCCTGTCTCCCTTCAGGACCTCTCCTCCTACGAGATCTGGTCGCTCCGCCTCTCCCTCTCGCAGCTGGAGCCCTCACTCCCTCTCCTCCTCGGACACCGGACAAAGGTGACATCAGATGCGTCTGAATAAAGGTCGCGTAGTCGCCCTCTGCGCGGAAGTAATTCGTCTCCAGTCCTACCATGAACTAAATCACCTGGTCGACGGACAACCTGTGTGTCTCCCTCATCGATGGTGGAGGTGCCGTCGGTACAAATGGAGCAGGCAATCCCAAGGTCTGGCGTACGAAGCGCTCACTCAAAAACTAGGTGTGACAGATCAGGCCCTCGAAGAGGATGTGGAACTGAGACACAGTCCGGGCAGTGTGGTACTGATCTCGGAGTCCTGACGGAATCACATCCCATGGCTGCCACGTGATCTGAGAAAGGAGAACGAATAAGATGATCAGTCGTCAAATAACTAATGTGGGTGCATCGGGTTAACTGAAGTAATCTCGTTATAGAATTACCTCGCACGCCGTAACCGAATCAAAAAATTGCCGGAAGAACATGAAGCTCTCTCGGGTCCTACGACGAAGCTGGCCGTCGTATACATCAGAAAATGAGACTGTCGTTGGGGCCTCCTCCACAAGCTCTGGAGCAAGTGTCGGGAAGTATGCGTACACCCACAGCTGCGAGAAAGATGTGATCAGTACAGTGTATGAATGGAGTATAGAACATGCAGAAAGCAGAATGCAGTACAATGCATAAGGAGTGCAAGTCTAGAGCAGACATTAGATTTTGTGTGTGTAGTGTATGGCATGAAGTGTGCAGTATGTATGGTGTACAGAAAATGCAAAGCAGAAAGCATGTAGTGCAAAACCAGATACAGAGAATGCAGAAAGTACAAGTGCTGAACAAAGCAAAAGCGGGAAATACTAAGCAGAATAGTGAAAAGGGGAAACTAAGCTGTGTACCTCCCAAGCTCGCTAGTAGCCGCCGATCAACCTCCCGCACATCCGAGAGGTCGAGCTCATGTATCCATAAAGAGTGGTGAGGCCGGCCGCACCCCAGTCATAAAAATGGACCCGCTGAAGCACCACCAGAGCGCCCAGGAAGTATAAACCCACGATATTCCACCTGTTCGAAAACAAGGTGGTACCAAAAAGGAACAGGAGGAAGCCCCTGGCGTATTGCTCCACCTCCTCGTCAGTCTCGGGATCCTCCCCTCTGTAATGCTCCTCGAACCAGGTATATCTCACCATACCCGTTCGAAGTATCGGTGGACGCGCTCCGAGTAATGTATCACATGCGGCCACCCACTCTCCCATGTCGGGATCAAGAGGAATCGGATCACCTCCTACGCCCAGGCCAGTGATCATGGCGAAGTCGAAAGGAGTCATCGTCATCTCTCCCGCCGTGGAGAAGTCGAAAGAGTTGGTGGTATCCCACCACCTCTCCACAAGAGCCCCTAGGAGAGGGCAACTCGCTATAACTCGTGTCAAGCTGGAGCAAAATAGGCCGAAGCCGGTCCCGTCGATGATCTGGCAGACCCTCGCGGGAAGTACATCATACCAATCCCGGGTTGTCGTCGCACCATAACCTCTGAAGGAGCAGGATCCGTCTTGTGGCAGAGCAGTTGCAATCAGATCAGTGATGTATTGAAAATACAGTTGCATTCAGATCAGTGATGTATTGAAAAAACAGTTGAATTCAGAATAGTGACGCATGAGGTGTTGTCGTATACAGTACATACAGGGCAGTGATGTGTGAAGTACAGTTAAATGCAAAGCAATAATGTATAAAATACAGTCGGATCAAAGCATGTGATGCAAGCAGATCAAAACAGTGCAAAAAATGCAAATAATTGAAAGTAAAGTTGCAGAAAAGTAGAGTTGGTACCTCCACAGCAATGGCCGACAAATGAGACATCGGCTCCCTTAGCAAGAGGTCGTTTGGCGCGTCCTCATCGAAATCAGTAAAAGCATGGATGCCTCCCACCACTGGTATAATATGGGTCTTCGAGTGATACCTCACGGGGTCGAAAGGACGTGTGCTCAGTGGTAAAGGTTGAGGCTCAACCCCCGGCTCAGCCGCAAAGTTTGCGGCAAGCTCCACTAGAGAGAGTGCGGGGAAACCCCCATCATGCGGAATATCATCGGCCATCTGAAATAGATGCAAAAGTGAGCAAAAATGAGCAAAATGGTGAAGTTTTGAACAAACCAAACCCTAGGAGAGAGAAAGATTCAAATAAAGTTAAAAACTCGGGAAAAGTGAACTAACCTTGAGAGGAACCCGAGGGAAACGATCCTTGAATGGTGGAAATCACAAAAAACACCTCAGATTCAAAATCTGATTGGTTCAAATCGAAGAGAACAAAGAGATTTTAACGATTCAAGGTTGTTTAGGGTGTTGGGAAACGCGTAGAACGCGCGAATCTAGAGAGAAGGCGCACCTAGAGAGCAAGGGAAATGATTTTTGTGCAAGGGGTGTGGAGCAAATGAAGTGATTTTGGGTGTATTTAAACACCCATGGCCGAAATGACCAAAATGGCCAAATCTGCCAGCGGTGGCCGGCACCCCCTCATCGGTGGCCGGCAGCCCTTTGTTGATGGCCGACAGTGGCCATTTATGGCCGGCAGGGGGCCGGCAGCGTTCCCTGATGGCCAGCAGGACTCCACCAGGTTCTATTGCCTATTTTACCTTGGTATGTGAACTAGGGTTCCAACAATTCCGAGGAGTGTTCAAAATTTGATTCAAAATGCCTCCGTGGAAGTCCGGAATCATGTTCTCAATATATGGTGGTCGTCGCCCATCAACGCGCACGAGGTGTATCCTTTTAACGCATCACAAATCTTCCAGGAGGTAAACCAGAAGTTGCCTTCAAGATGTCATTATCAAGCATGCTTTTGTTGTCGCCTAGCATTTGCTTTTTATATTGAACATCCATTCGCATGTCACTTGCATTGTTTTGCATATATCCGTCTTGCGCTGTTACGCATGTCACTTGCATTGTTTTGCACTTCTTTAACTTGCGCTGTTACATATGTTTTACTTGCGTTGTTACGCATGTTTTACTTGCGCTGTTACGCACTTCTTTAACTTGTGCTGTTACGCGCTTCTTTAACTTGCACTGTTACGCATGTTTTACTTGCGCTGTTACGCACTTCTTTAACTTGCGCTGTTACGCATGTTTTACATGCACTGTTACGCACTTCTTTAACTTGCGCTGTTACGCATGTTTTACTTGCGCTGTTATGCATGTTTTACTTGCGCTGTTACGCACTTCTTTAACTTGCGCTGTTACGCATGTTTTACTTGCGCTGTTACGCACTTCTTTAACTTGCGCTGTTACGCATGTTACTTGCATTGTTATGCACTACTTCGTTTGCGTTGTCACGCACATTTCACTTGCATTGCTATGCATGTTTCTAACGATATTGTACCTGTTGAGTTTGTTTCTTTTATAGGTACGATATTGTATGTACGGTTCATTTGAAGCTGGCACGACCAGACGAACCGGACGGTATTGTATGTACTCAGCGTGAGACGTAGCGAGAATTGTATAATTCTCTTACATCCTTTCTACATGTATTGTAGTTTGATTTGTATTCGCTTGCTTAAAACTGTTGCATTTATTGTATATAATTGCTTCGTTACAGTTTTCTTTGCATAATCATAAGTTATGCTCTTGCATCATGCATATCATTTGCATTTTGCCCTAGCCTGAGGGCACATCTCTGTATGGTTATATTGAATGTTTGCCTGAGTCTTCGGCCTTGTCAAAAATGGGTTGTCTCTGGGCTTTGACATTCACTCCCGTCACTTTGTGACTTTCGAGTTCTGTCAAAGAGGAGCAACTGTAGACACCCCATTTTTGACTGTCCTCAAGACATGGTTGTGCTTGTAGGTACATCTAGCCACAAGTTCGATTGCTCGTTGAGTACTCGACTTTCGCGGCGGAGCATCACAGGTTTGAGCTATCCAAACCCTGTATCCTTTTTGCCCTATTTTTGGACCATGTGTTGGTCCTTTCAGCATGATCCTCATGGGGCACTGCCGGCCATTGTTTGGCACTGTCGGCCATGAATTTTTCCCTGCCTGCTATTGATGAAGCCTGCCAACCATCAATGGGGCACTGCCGGCCACCTTTGATGGCCGGCAGAACCCTTTGTCTCAGCAGATTTCACGCCAGATCTTTTGAGCCAGCTGGTTTTCACTCATCCCTCCTCCATACACGTATATGGAGGGATGAAGCCCTTTCCAAGCTTGTTTAACAAGCTTCTCATTGCATTCCTCTATATAAAGAGAGGCTCTCCCTCCCTTACAGAGGTTCAGCACATTTTGAAGAGTTGTATCTCTCTCTCTCTATATATTTTTCATTTTCTCTCTTTATATAGTGTTTGTTTGTGCTCTAAAGTCCATTTTTCTTTCACTTTTGCACTACAACACATAGTGATACACCACCACCTTTGAGCTGAGGTTCTTGGGAGTGTTATTTGAGCTCTGAAAGTTGGTTTTTGGCCCCTAAGGTTGCTGGTTTCGAAGCTGAGCTTCAAGGGTGAGTATATTCCCCTTTTTAGCATTTGTTTGTATCTCATTTTGGCCATCCTTGCATATTGTTTTAAGCCTTACTTTCAACTAAAAAAAGTTATGTATTTAAGTGCTTTTGGTGTTTGTTTAAGACCTCTTTGGTGTTTAGGGTGATCTACCCTCTTATATGCCTTGTTTTGTGCCATGCTTTAAGGCCTTTGAGTTAGTCTTTGTTTGGCCTTTTAGCCACTGAAATCCAGTGAATTTTCAATGGTAGGCATGTAGTTTTGAGGCCTAAAATCAGAGGGGGGTGACCCCCTCTCTTTTTGTTTTGTTTGCTTGAGTTATTGGCCTATCAAAGGAGCATGTATCCCTATACTTTTGAGGCTTAGTTCAGGCACTTTTTTGTGACTTTTAGGACATGTCTTAACTCTGTCCATTGTTTGTTTGGTCACCTTATGCATGTTTCTTGTATGTGTAGTGTAATCCCATTTGTGGCTCATCAAAGTAGCATGTCTTGCTAGCATGTATTGGCCCCATTTCAGTGTTTTTTTTTTTATCATCATTTGACATCTCATAACTCTGTCTAAAGCTGGTTTGGTTGTCTCTTGAGTGGCTCATATACTTGTAGTGCAAATCTTGCTTACTAGCCTTGTATGCATGTTGTTTTGGCTCATCATTCTAGCATATTTTGGCTATGCTCCAGCATGATTTTATTCATATTTTGGGCATTTCTAGGACTTTTTTGGGCTGCCATGGTCATATGACTCATGTTTAGTATAACTATAGAGCAAATGCTTTGACTAGCCTTGAGTTTTAAGGGAGCTTGCATGCTTAACTTGTGATGTTTTCATGCTTTGGAATCATTTGGAGTGTTATATCAGTGCATAATTCATGGTCATACACTTGCCTTTTGTCATGCTTTCAATGCCTTGGAGAGTTGGTGTTTTATGCCTCATGAATGGATCATTGTGCATGCCTCTATGCTTAGGTCTTTGGGATGCCATCTCAGTGAGTTTTTGGGCTTATGTTGACATGCCATCACTCTGATTTTTATTGGTTAAGTCATGCCATGTTTGGTTTTAATAGGTGTAGTGTAATACCCCTTTGTAGCCTTGCATGCTTCATGTTTTTGGCCTTTTGTTCTAGCTTGTAATGGCTAGGTTCAAGCATGTTTTTAGTCTCACCTTGACCTGCCTTGGGACTATTTTGGATGCCCTTTCCCCTTTGAGGCTTGCTTTGCATGGCCATGGCTTAAGTCCCCTTGCTAGTCTCGAGCTTTGAGCCTTCTTGCATGCTTTATTTGTTTTGCTAGGGTGGTTTGGCACCATTCCATGCATGTTTTCAGAACTTATTGCGCTGTCACATATCCATGCTTGTCACTCTTTAAGTGTGCTTAAGAGTTACATCTTTGTGCTTTGATCCTTGAGCCAATTGGCATGCATGTTTGCCTTGCCTTTTCATGCTTTTCATACCATCTTTTTAACATTATGGCCACTAATTTGGGCATGGCTGAGGTCTACCCATTTTGGTTTAAGTCCATTGAGCATTGTGTATGCCATGTAGTTCATAGCATTGTGTATGCCATGTAGTTCATTGCATTTGTGTATGTCATGTTCATTGCATTGCATTTGCTAGTTGTCATTTAGCATTGTGTATGCTAGTTGTTGTTCTTAGCATTGTGCATTGTGCATGCCATTAGCCTTGTTAGGTTGTTCATGTTGTTTGCATGTTTTGCACTTTGTTCAATCGGATGTCGTATTAAACACAAGGCGGATTAGCTCATTTGATACTTGAAGTGATGAAGTGAGCCAATCACCCTTGGTCTCCATTTCCTTTGACTTCCCATGATAAGGATATGGTCTTGATGTCATGTTTGTCATGCATTTATTGAATTTGCAGATGTTGGATCTTTGGCCATTATGCATCGAGATGCGTGATTGATGGTCTTGGATCTGATTATGCCTCTCCCTTGATGTTTCGAGGTGATATGGGGTGGCATAGTGCGTACATATCCTTGGAAGACCCTCCATTTCCTCTGTTTTGTGCTTTGCTGCAGCTTGGTGTCACGGCATACTAGTGGCCAGCACCCTCTCATTGTTGGCCTGCACCCCCCTCATCCTTGGCCGGCAGGATGCATCCTTGGTCGGCAGTGGGGTCGGCAGCAGCTCGTCATGGCCGGCAGGCCACTAGTGCACTCCTCAGCATGTTTTTGGTAAAATCCAGCAGCTAGTTCTCAAGGACACCCAGCAGACAGAGCCTCTAAAGAGCATTTGGAGAGCTTTTGGGACAGGAATCGAGCATGCATTTTTAACTCCTTCAAGGCAGAGCTGAGGCGGCCTAGTCTACATATTTTAAATGCTTTATTTGTTAATTAGCATTCAGTTTTGTAACTTAATTAATTTGTTTGATTAGTTAAAGTTTTGTAATAATTAGTTGTAGCTAGTTATTCAATTTGGTTGTGTAATAATTAGTCTAATTAGATTATTAGATTAGTTAGCTAGCTTAGCTTAGCATAGCATAGCTAGCTTAGCATATTTATTCAGACCCTCCGTCGAGAGGGCGAATTTTGTAATAAGTGTGCGTGAATGTGTGAATGTCTTCCAACCTCACGTCTTTCTCCCTTTTATTTACCCGCTTTCAGTGGTTAGATTAGGGCATGTTTCAATTAGCATACTTATGCTTCGCATGTTTGCATCCATTCATCTGTATTGCATGCAACGGGCTCGGTGCATCATACTAACTACATTGTATTTCAATTCCTACTTGAATACGTGTTCAACAGCATGTTATCAAGTTGCATATCATATGCCATTTTAGAATAGCCGAGCCTATTTCTAGTTGCATTTTGCATGTGTTGCATTAGCCATCTTAACATGAACTAGGATCATGCATTGATTTCTAACTAGTTCTCTTTTTTGGCTCAGAGTACACTGTGAGTGTTTACGCTTTAACATACTGCATGTGTTATTGATTGCCATGTACAGCATGCTTGCTATGAGGCTATTTGCTTAGATGATATAACTGCCTGAATGCCTATGGGTGAAGGTTGGATTGCTTGAATTGGAACAATTCATTGAAATCCTCGATTTAGCCTACTTGCGAGTAGCAAACTTCAAACCGTTTTCAAAACAAACGAATATGCAATGTTTTGTTCCAATTTAGGCGATCTAGTCTATACTTGTATGCTGTGCGCATCACATAGTAATTCTAGGTTAATAACCGGAATAAGAACACATGTGTTTTCAAAAACAAGATATCATGTTAGTAAAGGCCGATCCTTTGATCGGGCGAGTGGGGGTGCTTATTGCATGACCTTCCCCTCTCGTACCCAAGTTCCCGAGCCAAGGCAACTTTGGTGATGACGGACACGTGGCCTTAAGCACGAGTCAGGGTTTCCTAAATTCCCCCAAAACAAAATATTTAGGTGGCGACTCTGTATCTGGCAAAGCAGTCTATGTTTGACACTTTTTTTATAAAAATCAGTTTTCCAAAACGATTTGCCGGATTTGAACTCTTTGGTGATTTATCGGTCTTGCGTTGCACTTTGCGAGATTAGATTCAGAACCATGACATTGAGTCCGAACTGTAGTAGTAGTCCAATGAACAAAATGGATTTCGCGCCCATTTTCGCGCGCAGAGCCCTGGACATTCCGGCACGTCTACAGTTGGTTGCGTTTGGAATAGGTTGGTTGCTTATTTTTCAAACTGTTGTTGCCCAGAATTTTGGCTCTTTGCTCGAGCGACACTTCTTGCACTCAAGTAGTCCTTGTGTACTCTCAGTATTTTTGTAAGTCTGCAAAAATTACTAGAAGTTGGCATTCTTCGCTCGAGCGGTGGTCTTTTGTCTGTAAAACTTCTGGGAGTTGGTATCCTTTGCTCAAGCGAAGCTTCTTGTGCTCAAGTGGTGCAACTTATTATGTCTAGTCACTCGAGCGACACTTCTTGCGCTCGAGTGATCTGTGCGTATATCAGTTCATAAACAGCCATTTTTAAGTCACTTTAACTTTGTTATTTATGTTTTGAAACAATATTGTGATTTGGGAAAACTTTTGAACGAGTCTAGGGTTTTTGTCAAAACTCAAAAGAGGGGTTTTCTAATAGTTTCAAGAAAATGGTTGTGGGATTGGAAAAGAGATTGAGTTGTGATAAAATAGTTGGTTTCGATATGTAGAATTGATTTTGAAAGAAATGGGGGTTTTTGCCCTAATCATGTCAAATGTTGATTTTATATAAATTATGGAATTGGTGTTGGAAATATGAAATTGAATTGGTTTTGATGAGGATGGTGAAGTTGGATATGTATTATCACTCACATCTTGAAATTTGGAGAGTTTATCCTTATTGCTAATTGTTTATCTATTTTGGGCTATCGGTGGAAGATAGCCACGATTATTGTAGAAATTGCATGAGAATTAGGATAATTGAAACTATTTTCTCATTCAATTGCATTGAGCATTATCTTACACTTTTACATTAGAAATGTATATCGTTTTGAGAAAAATGGGTGAATCTGGGCAGTATGTATTGCCTCTATAAAATAAGCCGACATGAGTTTCCATGGTGAAAGTCCTAAAAATCGCCCGTATACATAGGTGCCGATCTTGCGAATGAAATTTCCATGAAATGACAATAGTAGTGCTTGTAATGCCTATGTTTACATGGGTGCCGGTTTACAGTTTCCCGCGGACAAAATTTCCATGAAATGTTGTATTTGTTTTGGGGTTCCTAGAGTATGATTCACTACCCTGCTTTCTATTGTAAAGAAAATGATTTATGAATTTTGATACTAGCCTGACACTGCACAATTTTTGAAAGAGATATAAAATATTTTGGCACGAGCATTGCATTTGCATTCACCTTATAGCTTTGTTAAGATTCATATATTGTGTTGGGTTATTTCTATGGGCTTTGGCTCACCTTATATAGGAAAAACATTTAAGGTGCAGATGATATGCCTTCACCAAGGCAATAGCTTGGGTGGACTTGGAGCAAGGGCTTCATTTTGTTGATTTTTGCATATGTTTTGGACAAGCCAAGGGCCTTTAACTGTATTGGACTTAATCCACTTTTGTTGTAACCAAGTATTGTCTTGGAAAGTTGTAAGCCTTTAGGGCATTTCTTATTTGTTTAACTTTTATCCTATTCCTTATTGTGTAACAGATGCTTTAGATTCAGGGTCAGGCTTGTGAATGTATACTAGCATATGTTACTCTTTTGTAAAACTTATTTGGAAATTAATTGAAGATAATTACTTTATCATTGTTGTCACTTATTGATGTTGTGGATGGGTTATATGTATTTATTTCAGGGAATTACAACTTGGTATCAGAGCATACCGGGTTTGAATACTTTGGGTATGTGGGAAGTGGTTCTTACCACAATGGGTTTATCTCGCTTGATAGAGATGTTTGTATATTTGGTATGCTATGTGATAACATGCTTTGGGATTTAATTTCTAAGATATTGATTAGGTCTACGGGTTTTTAGAAATCCTATTAGAAGAGCACTTGATCACTGCTATTTCTAATTGGAACTCTGGCAATGTCGTGGGACAATCATTATCTAGGAAGGAAATTCGTATGTGTTTATATGACTACGTGCTTATGTGGAGTGAATTACTGTTGTCCATTGCCTTAGGATGCGAGTGAGTTAGTTTTGGCACATTTGTAAATGTGCTAATCTCTTTTGTTACCTTCATTAGGATGTCAGGACGTGGGTGTGGTGGTGGTAGGCGTGGTAGGCCTAGACGGCATGAGTTGCTATTACCGGATGAGATTCCTGTCCAAGAAGAAGGGGTTGGTCAGGCCAATGTGGCCAAACCAGTTAGTTAACAGGCCATGGGTGCTTTGGCCCGTGAAATGGTCGGAGCTTTGCAGGAATCTATGGACATTCTCAAGGCTGATAATTAAGTCCAGACCCAAGTTCTGAAGTTGGGCCGTCCTTCTTGAAGAGGGAGTTCTTCCGGTCGAATCTGGATAAGTTTTTGGGTGACCCTAATGAACCACTGAAGGTGGATGAGTGGCTAGAACAGATGGTGAAAACGTGTGAAATGCTTGGCATCGAGGATGATGGGCTAAAAGTGACCTTGGCATCCTTCCAGCTGAAGGGAGATGTAGGTCAATGGTGAAAATATGCATGTGGGTGCATTGGAGTGACTTGGGAGGTTTGTGTCAATGCCTTCCAGGACAAGTTTTTGCCTCCCACTACTAGGGAGAAGTTGAGGGACCAATTCTTGAAGCTCAAGTAGCTTAGTTTTCCAATGGCCGAGTTTAAGACAACTTTCACAAGCCTCTCTAGATTTTCACCAAAACTCGTGGCGACTGAGGAACGCCATTGTATCGAGTTTGAGAAGAAGCTGAAAACCGGGCTTCTTTTCAAAGTAGATGGGTCAATGATTAGGGACTACAGAAGCCTTGTGGAGACGGCAACTCATTTGGAGACCATCATCCTGGTAGAGGAAAAGCGGATGAGGGGCTCTAGGAGGAGTCAAGAGGTTTAGGGAGAGAATCAAGACAATAAGAGGCAGAAGGGTTCCACCCTACAACAGTCCCAGGCTGCACAGTCTACATCTACCTCTCTTGTTTCGAGTTCGGGTTCAAGGAGAGGTAGTCAAAGAGGTTTTACTTATTTTAAGTGTGGCCAGTTGGGTCACAAATCTCTAGCTTGCCCGCAGAGAGGAGGAGGGCAATAGTCTGCGCCATCTTCAGCTCGTTCTCAAAGTTAGAGTCAGGGGAGAGGGTAGCCACTTACCTGCTATCAGTGTGGGTAATCAGGGCACTATGGCTTGCTTTTCATGCTCCTCGAAGGGGTTTAGGCTCCTTGGATACGATAGCTCTACAATTCAGACTCTCATGGTTCTGAATCTAGTTTCACAAGTGCCATGTGAAACAGAAAAACACAAAAGAGTCCAAATCCGGCAAACCTTTGGAATATCGATTTACAATAAAAAAAAATGCCAAAAATAGACTGCATTGCTAGATTTCAGAGTCGCCACCTACATATTTTTTGGAAAATTTGAGAAACCCATGACTCGTGCCAAAGGCCACTTGTTCGTCATAACCAAAGTGTCTCGGCTGAGCACCCCACTCACCCATTCAAAGATTAGGCTCTACTATTCATGATGTGATTTTTATATACAATATATGCCCTTGCTCGGATTATTTACTATCTTTAGTATGTGATGCACACAAGTATAGACTAATTTCACAAAATTTGGAACGCTTTGATTTCATGTTCGTTTTGAAAAGTGTTTGAATATGTGCTCCTTGAAAAAGTGATCTCATATGTACATTAATCAAAAATTATCCAACTTAAGTGACATAGCCTTCATCCACTCAAACAGGTATATCAACTAAGCACTTAGTCTCATGGTAAACATGCTTGACATGGCAACAATAACATACATGCAATATGCTAAAGCAATAAATGCTCACCTTGTACTCAACTGAGGCAAGCCAAAATAGAAGGAAATAGTTAGAAAAATGCATGCTTTAACAATGCAAGAGACTAAATGCAACACATAAAAAATTTAATTAATAGGCTCAGCTACTAGCATGGCATGTGAGTCAATTCAATGCATGCGACAAAGCACATATTTGAGCGGAATTTAAAATTGACATTGATTAGTATGATGAGTCAAACCCTTATGCATGCAACATGAATGGATGCAAGTCATGGAAAATGCTAAGGAAAACATGATGCTATGCAACCACGGTACGTGGAGAAATAAAAGAGAGAAAGAAATGGGGGTTAGAAGACATATCGCTCATGAGGGTCCAAATGAATGTCCTAAGTTAAACTAACTATTACAAACCAAATGAATTAATAAGCTAATTTAACTAATTATTACGACACCGGATTAACTAATTAATCAACTAGCCACTATCAATGGAATTTAACTAATTAATGAACTAGCTATTACAAGTTTCAAATGGATCTA
Source organism: Camellia japonica (assembly GCA_030407325.1). Classification (NCBI taxonomy): domain Eukaryota; kingdom Viridiplantae; phylum Streptophyta; class Magnoliopsida; order Ericales; family Theaceae; genus Camellia; species Camellia japonica. The sequence continues at coordinate 130,330,376 of JAPPVO010000031.1, forward strand.
CTAATTTAAGTACAACATACTACTATTAGCATTAATTTCACGAGCCATGGGAAGCGAAGAATCGCACATGCATGAACGAGAATATCCACTCAAAAACTCCTCTGTTTTGTTACCAGAAATGTTCTGTTTGCAGTCAGAAAATAATTATGTTTTTATCCTAGCCTCTGCTCTGTTCTGCAATGAAAATGGCACTGCTGGTCTAAAATGAGGTAGCCAGACGGCCTTGAAAAGTGGTCAGTCGGATTGGAGGGTGGCTGGTCGACCACTATTTTTGGGCTCTGCCCTGCTACCACAGAAAAGAAACAGAGCACAAACAGAGCATTTTCAGGGGATGTTTGTCCTCTCTGCCACTCCCTTTCATGAAGCTGATCAAGGGAGGAGTAGAATCGGTCCACAAATCATCAATGGTCACAAGGATGTTGCATGATGATCCATGAATCGATGGGATAAAGACTCAATGAAAATAAAATACTAACAAAACCTCCTCTCTATCATGGAGTTACCTCAAGGGAAATGATAGACATTGATTCTTGCCTCATTATCATCACTAAAGAGTATGAAATGACTCAAGACTCAATGGGTTCAATATAACATCCGATTGAATCCAACTCAATTTTATTATCTTGTGCCTCTTTTAATCCAATTTTATTAGCCCTTTTTATTACCTTTCCCTTAATCATTTTTGTCTAAAGGTGAAAGTTATGTCCACTAATGAAGAGAAGTGCCAAACAAGAAGTTGTTTTTGGCATGAGAGAGATGTAATGCCTTGGTAATGAACCTCCAAAGAGATTAAACCATTAAGCAGGGAAGGCCTCTTTCGCATGCCATAAATAACACCAATTGTTTGAAACAACTCTTAAGAAAAAGGAAAGAAAACCAAGAAAGGAGGGAGGTTGCAGAAATGATTATTACAAGTGTGAGTACATGTATGAAAACTATGAAATAAAAGCTATCAACTCAAATACGTTGGTGTCTAAGGCCTAAAACACCAAACCTATGAGGATTTACAACACAAGCCTAATATTCAAAGCATGAATGAAGTAAACACACTAAAAGAGTCCTAAAACTCACAAAAACAGTGTTGGAAATACTTTGAAAAAAGCTAAAAAAGTAAGCAAAAATGAGAGAGAATTAAAGCTAATAAGCAACCCTAAGAAGGGGTGACTAACCGCTCCATTTTTTTGACCTCAAAACCATATGTGTTAGCCTCTGAAAACTCTAAAAATCAGTGGCCAAAAGGTGAGAAACAAGTGGGAAACACAAGGATAAAATCTTATGGAATAAGGTTCAAGGAAGGGTGGTTAACCCCTCCACCCTTGGTAGTTTTAGATCACAAGTTTCAGCCCACCAAAAATAGTTCAAAGATGGTGTAAAAACAGTAAGAAGAGAGAAGGAAGAAGTAGTGTAAAGATGGCAAAAGTCGTATCTTTTGAAGAGGAGTTACTCTTTGGTTCACAAACCACCAAGTGATCACCCTCAAGAGCTGAAAATTTAGCTCAATAATCTCAGCAAAGAGCCTCAAATTTTTGGTTTAGAAAGTGTATGTATAGTGTATATATATTGCAAGATAGAGAGGGAGAGTGTTTGGCAAGTTTTGGAGTCTTAGCAAAAATTTTCTAATCTAAAATCAAGAGGGGTGGGCTTGTATTTATAGAAAAACAGTTTCCTCAGTCGGAAATATCTGTATAGAGACAGCTGGTGCAAGACATGCATATGGAGGGGAGAACTGGCTGTAAATATCTATCTGTCGAGAAACATGGCCGGCCAGCCACTCTAATTGGCCGGATTTTTCATCAACTGGCCGACCGACCACTTAATTGGCTGGCCAACTACTTGTAGAAAAAAATTTGTTTTCAAGCCCGACTTCAAACGGGCATATCTCTCTTATCCGAACTTGGTTTTAGATAATTGTTTAGTCTAAATTGAAGCCCCAGAAGTCTACTATCCAATGGTGGTGGCCTCATATCTAAATTCTAAGTGTACAAAGAGATATGTCTAATTTAGTGAAGGCTGCTCATTTGTTCTTAACAGTTTGATGCTCAACCTTTTCCTAAACTAGTTCTCTTCCAACCCCTCCTATTTCCTTCGACTCCAAACCTATAAATAAGATGTTTTTAAAGAGTTCACATTCCTTCCATTTATCTCCACTTTGCCCTTACTCGGTTTACCGAAAAGTGCAATATTTTAAACGAAATGTGAGCCTCGAAATATCATAGAAACATTTGGAAAAATATTTTGAAAAATAGGATTTTAAGGTCTAAAATAGTTTTGGTCAAAATGGGGTGTAAGGTTGCGATTAAAGCTTGAAACCAAATTCTTTTGCTGAAGAATTTGAACGATTGCACAGTGTAACTTTTCATCATCGAGTGTTCAACCTAAGGCGTCCAAGTCTTAAGGGTGGTCAAAAATGGGGTGTCTACAGGCACATGAAGAGGTTTTTCCCTCAGTTGGGTGGCACACCTGGTGCGTCTGGTTCAGGACAAACATAGAGTCATCAGCCTACCCAGTCAGTTCAGACCTCGAGGGCCAATTAGGAAGCCTCTTCGGCTTAGTCAATGCTTCAGGCTTATGCTCTGATGGGTGAGCAGGTAGAGTAGATACCTACGTGTGTATGTTGTTACCACACCAGACTTAGTGCCAGCGCCTTCAGTTGTGAGAGGTACTTTCTTGTTATATAATTTTATTGCCAATATGTTGATTGATACAGGTGCATCCCATTCTTTTATCTCGTCTTCATTTTCATTAGAATTGGGGTTAGAAATAGCTTGGTTAGCATCTCCACTCAGCATAGAGTCACCTGTTGGTGGTAAAGTTATTTTGGACTAGGGGTGTCGGGGTTGTGATATAGAGGTTGCTAGTTGCTGACTCCCTTTTTCATTTACATTGATTGATATGTCGAGTTTTGATGCTATATTGGGTATGGACTAGTTGTCATTATACCGGGCTGTCATAGATTGTTACTGTTAGAGGGTTACTATATGTACCTCGAATGGTAATTGTTTTTATTTCATGGGGGGACAGAGTCGATAGAGCCTTATTGCCTATGTGTGACTCGCGTGGTCGGGGTGAGCTTAGTCTTCTTCTTACCGCGTTCTTGAGTGTTGAGAGTGATGTGGTCCAAGTTGAGTTACCAAGGGTAGTTTGTGAATAGCCAAATGTCTTTCCCGAGGATCTCACTGGTTTACCACCTCACCGTGAGATTGAGTTCTCTATTGATTTAGCGCCTGGCATGACACTGATTTCTGTGGCACCGTATAGATTCGCAATCGCTGAATTGAGTGAGTTAAAGATTCAACTCTAGAAATTGCTAGATAAGGGCTTTATCCATCCTAGTACTTCACATTGGAGAGCACTGGCTCTCTTTGCCAAGAAAAATGATGGTACATTACGACTTTGTATTGATTACCGAAAGTTGAACCAGGTAACTGTTAAGAACAAGTACCCATTGCCTCGTATAGATGATTTATTTGATCAGTTGAAGGGGTCTTATTGTTTCTCTAAGATAGACTTGAGATCAAGCTATCATCAGTTGAGAGTGAGGGAAGAGGATATCCAGAAAATGGCATTTTGTATGCGGCATGGCCATTATAAGTTCCTAGTGATGCCTTTTGGGTTAACTAATGCACTGGCCATATTTATAGATTTAATGAATTGGATCTTTCATGAGTTCCTAGACCATTTTGTAGTTGTTTTCGTTGATGACATTTTGATTTAATCAACCTCCGAGGAGGAACACAAGGAACACCTGCGAGTTGTGCTTGAGTTGCTTTGAGCCCACAAACTGTATGCTAAGTTCGGGAAGTGTGAATTCTGGTTGAAAGAAGTAAAGTTCTTAGGCCATATGGTATTCGAGAAAGGGGTGACTGTAGACTCTTCTAAGATGGAAGCAATGCAAGATTGGAAACGGCCCAAGAATGCTTTTGAGATTTGTAGTTTCTTGGGATTAGCCAGGTATTACCGTCGGTTCGTGAAAGATTTCTTGAGCTTAGCCTCGTCGTTGACTAGACTTACGAGGAAGGAAATCAAATTTGTGCGGAGTGAGACTTGTGAGAAGTCATTTCAAGAGCTTAAGGTTAGACTTACCACTGCTTCAGTGTTGATTATTCCGAAGAGTGATTTGGGTTATTCCGTGTATTATGATGCATCACGGGAAGGTTTGGGTTGTGTTTTGATGCAAGAGGGGAATGTATTAGCTTATGGCTCACGTTAGCTGACAACACATGAGAGAAACTATCCTATCCATGAATTAGAACTAGCAACTGTGATCTTTGCTTTGAAAATTTGGAGGCATTACCTTTATGGTGAGAAGTTTGAGGTGTTTTTTGATCATAAGAGTTTGAAGTATCTGTTTTCACAGAAAGATTTAAATTTGAGGCAGAGAAGATGGATAGAGTTCATGGAAGACTATGATTTTGAGTTGCATTATCACCGGGGAAAGGCCAATGTAATGGTTGATGCCTTAAGTAGAAAGACCATTAGTAGTGTAGCGTGTATTGTCATTCGGGAATGGGAGATGTTGGGTGCTATTTGTGAGTTTGACTTACATTTTGGCTAGTACGTTGAGCCGGCTACCTTGTTTACTGTAGTTGCCCAACCTACACTGGTGAGCCAAGTTATAAAAGCACAGAGGGGTGATCTTGAGGTAGAAACCCTCCAGGAGAATATCTCCAGTGAAAAGGTAGAAAAGCGCTTGAATGTGTATTCTGACTCGAGTGTTAGATATCTTGACCGTCTCTTCGTGTCGAAGTCTTATCGAGAGGAAGTACTCCGAGAGTTTCAACATTTACGCCTTGGGGTGCATCTGGGAGGTATAAATATGTATCACGACCTTAGCCACCAGTTTTGGTGGAAGGGGATGAAGAAAGATGTAGTCGTGTTTGTGTCGATGTGCCTTGTTAGCAACTGAAGGCCGAGCATCAGAGGCTAACGGGTTTGTTGCAACCCTTGCCCATAGCCGAGTGAAAATGGGAGCATGTCACGATGGACTTTGTTATGGGTCTTTCGAGGACTCAACGGGGTAATGATGCCATTTGGGTGGTAGTTGAGTGATTGACCAAGTCAGCGTACTTTGTACCTATGCGCACGAGTGACTCGGTAGATTATCTAACCGGCCTTTACATTAGGGACATAGTTTGACTTCATGAGGTCCCTGTGACTATTGTATCAGATAGAGATCCGTGTTTTACGGCTTGGTTATGGCAGAGCCTACAGAGTGCCTTAGGTACTAGGTTGACTTTTAGTACTGCCTATCATCCTCAGATTAACGGGCAGTCAGAGCGTACTATTCAGATCTTTAAGGATATGCTCCGAGGTTGTGTCTTGGACTTTAAGGGGTAAGGGGAGCGGCACTTGCCTTTAGTGGAGTTTTCTTATAATAATAGCTTTCAATCGAGTATTAGTATGGCACCGTTTGAGGCCTTGTACGGCTGACCGTGTAGATCTCCTGTGTGTTGGGCCGAGGGGGGTGATGCACCTATGATAGGTCCAGAGTTAGTCCCGGAAATGACGGAGAAAGTTGCACTTATCCATAAGATGTTGGTTATGGCTCAAAGTCGTCAGAAGAGTTATGCCGACTGTAGGAGGAGACCATTATCCTTTGAGGTGGGAGATCATGTCTTCTTGAAGATTTCACCTAGACGGGGTTTGATAAGATTTGGGAAGAGCGGGAAGTTGTCTTCTAGGTTTATTGGGCCTTTTGAGATCCTAGAGGGATTGGGGATGTAGCTTATCGTTTGGCCTTACTGCCACAGCTTTTCGGGGTTCATGACATGTTTCATATCTGTATGTTTCGAAAGTACAAGCCGGATTCATCACATGTGTTGGATTGGACGAAGTTAGAGGTAGATGAGAATACCTCGTATGATGAGAGACCGATTAGAGTTTTAGACACTCGAGATCAAGTCTTGCGAGGCAAGACGATTCCTTTGGTAAAAGTGTTGTGGCAACACCACAAGGTTGAGGAGGCCACTTGGAAGCGTGAGATGAAAGTCTGTGAGAAGTATCCGGACCTATTTGTTGATGTTTGAATATGTATTGAAATTTTGTTACGTTAATGTAATATAAACATTGTATATGTTTTGGAAATGTGAATTGTATATTCAGTAATGAGCATATGTTTATCATGATGGTGAAAATGAATGACCGGTGGATTGGTCATGGGGTTGGCTTCAATTTACTATCATTGTTTTAACTAGTTTCATGGTTTTGTCATTGATTAAAAATTTCGGGGACGAAATTCCTTAAAGGGGGAGGTTATAGTGATTTTGGTTTAGACCCGACCCATTGGATGTTTTGGATCCGGGTTTCATTGTCTTATATAGTTGTTCATGTCTTGTTTCCCCTTATTTCTCTTTGAGTTGGTTATTGGGATGTGTTGGTTGCGTTTGGAACATATTGGTAGCTTGCTTTTCAAACTTTTGTTGCCCATAATTTTGCCTCTTCGCTCGAGCAACACATCTTGCTCTTGAGCAGTCCTTGTGTACTTTTAGTATTTTTGTAGGTCTGCAAAAAGTACTGGAAGTTGGCATTCTTCGCTCAAGCGGTGGTCTTCTGTCTATAAACTTCTAGGAGTTGGTATTCTTCACTCGAGCGAAGCTTCTTGCGCTCGAGCAGTGCAACTTATTGTGTCTGGTCGCTCGAGCAACACTTCTTGCGCTCGAGTGATCTGTGTGTCTATTAGTTCATAAATAGCCATTTTTTAGTCACTTTTTCACTTCTTTCTCTCTCTAAACATTTCAAAACCCTTTTTTCTCTAACTCTCTCTCTCTCTAAAACTCACCTATTTCCCTCAAATACATCTAGATTCGTCGATCTTTTCACTCATGTCCCTTTGTTAAAAAGATAGAGGTCGACGAGGGCTTCGTTCTAATCGGAGCAAAGTTGATTTTCGGCATCCTTGAGTTTCCTACACTCTTCCTCTCATCTTCTAAGTTTGAGGTAGAGATTCTTCATACTTTCTTTGAGTTTTAACTTAGCAATTTGTGTTTTGAAACAATCTTGTGATTTGGGAAAACTTTTGAACGAATCTAGGGTTTTTGGTCAAAACTCAAAAGAGGTGTTTTCTAATAATTTCATGAAAATGGTTGTGAGATTGGAAATGAGATTGAGTTGTAATAAAATAGTTTGTTTCAATATGTAGAATTGATTTTGAAAGAAAATGGGGTTTTTGCCCTAATTATGTCAAATGTTGATTTTATATAAATTATGGAATTGGTGTTGGAAATATGAAATTGAATTGGTTTTGATAAGGATGGTGGAGTTGGATATGTATTATCACTCACATATTGAAATTTGGAGAGTTTATCCTTATTGATAATTATTTATCTGTTTAGAAATATCTATTTTAGACCATCAATGGAGAAGAGCCATGATTGTTGTAGAAATTGCATGAGAATTAAGAGAATTGAAACTATTTTCTCATTCAATTGCATTAAGCATTATCTTACACTTTTACATTGGAAATGTTTATCGTTTTGAGAAAAATGGGTGAATCTGGAAAGTATGTATTGTCTCATTATAATAAGTTGGCCTGAGTATCTAATGTGAAAGTCCTAAAAACTGCGCGTATACATGGGTGCCGATCCTGCGGACGAAATTTCAGTGAAATGGCAATAGTAGTGCTTGTATAGCCTACGTTTACATGGGTGTCGGCTTACAGTTTCCCGCGGATGAAATTTTAGTGAAAGGTTGTATTTGTTTTGGGGTTCCCAGAGTATGATTCGCTACCCTGTTTTTTATTGTAAAGGAAATGGTTTATGAATTTTGATACTAGCCTGGCACTACACGGTTTTGAAAAGAGAAATAAAATGTTTTGGAACGAGCATTGCATATGCATTCACCTTATAGCTTTGTTAAGATTCATATACTGTGTTTGGTTATTTCTACTGGGCTTTGGCTCACTCTATGTGGGAAAAATATTTCAGGTGCAGATGAGATGCCTCCGCCAAGGCAATAGCTTAGGAGAACTTGGAGCAAGGGCTTCATTTTGTTGATTTTTGCATATGTTTTGTACAGACCAAGGGCCTTTAACTGTATTGGACTTAATCCACTTTTGTTGTAACCAAGTATTGTCTTGAAAAGTTATAAGCCTTTAGGGCATTTCTTATTTGTTTAACTTTCATCATATTCCTTATTATGTAACATATGCTATAGATTCAGGATTAGACATATCTATATAACTTTCATCCTATTACTCTTTTGTAAAACTTATTTGGAAATTAATGGAAGATAATTACTTTATCATTGTTGTCACTTATTGATGTTGTGGATGGGTTATATGAATGTCTACAATAGTAATGAAGCATAGAAAACCATGTTCACGGTAATGAAGGTTTACCTTTTCTAAAAATCATATTAATCATCTCATTTATACTAAACCATAATAAAAAATCATATTAATCATCTCATTTACACTAAACCAAATGTCTACTACAATAATGAAGGTTTACCTTTCAAATTGATGAAGAACTCAAGTGAATTTATTCCTTTCCATATTTTACTAGAAAAATAATGCACTTTTCAATGAGTTACCGACATGCTTATTGGTATTGTTAAAAGCATGAATGAAATATACATCCAAATGGCATTTATACTAGAACAAAATTTATTGAAATTTTCAAACGGCTGCACAGAACAGGGTTTGCCAAAGATTCACCTTGTACTTGGCGAAGATAGAAACCATTTATTTCTCTCTAAAACTCTCTCTTTTTCTCTTTCATTACACACACACATACATCTTCTATGTACTATTATTAAGTGAAGGTTGGACTTGGTGTGTCCAAGCCTTTGGTTACTTCTCCTTATGTCACGTGTCTCTCACTTTTCTAAATAAAAAAAAAAATTAGATAAATTGGAAAAGTGGGACTCAAACCTTGGACTTTGAATTTGTTGAAGAAGACTCTTACCAATTAACTGACACATAAATATTTTTATTTTATTTTTACTTGTTTGAATTGCATACGCATTATGTGTGCCAACCGCTAGTATGTATGTACATATAGGTGATGCAATTGGTGGCTGAGTGTTGGTTGTAAGTGATGGGTAAAGGAGGGCAGGGTTGAGAGAGGGATGATAGAAACACTAAGAAAAGGGCCATTGTGTTGGTAATTACTTGAACTTGCTGCAATGCTGAATATAGGGGTGTTTGCCCTAAATTTTTTCAGTCAAAATTATGCTATTTTAAAATTTGTATTATTGTTATATTTGAATGACAACGATCTTGAGAGAGAATAAGTATTCTCATTAGTTGTACTAATAAGATTCGAATTATTTACATGGAAACTCCTTAAACTATTGAAAGGAACATTTTGATCCCATAAACTATAAAAGTGTATAAATGGAATCCCTAAACTATTGAGAAGTATTGCTTCGCCCCATAAACTATACAAGCATACAAATGGACCCCCTAAACTATAGAAACATACAAATTTGACCCCTTAATGAAGGTTATCAATAGTTTAGGAGGTTCATTTGTACGCTTTTATAGTTTAGGGGGTCAAAGTGATACCTCTTAATAGTTTAGGGGGTCTATTTTTACGCTTCTATAGTTTAGGGTGTCAAAGTGATACTTTTCAATAATTTAGAGATTCTTCGTGTAAATAATTCATAAGATTATGAATAATAAAATTTGTGTCGATTCAATTATTTGGTTCCTTAGGTATGTTAAAAAATAGGTTATTCACACAGAGACCTCCTAAACTATTGAAAAGTTTTACTTTGATTCCCCCAAACTACAAAAGTGTACAAATGGACCCCTAAATTATTGAAAAGTATTACTTTTCCCACTAAACTATAAAAGCATACAAATGGACCCTTTTAAAACTATTGTCATATTTCACTTTAACCCCTTCCGTTAGCGATCCAATTTGTATGCTTTAATAGTTTAAAGGGTTCTTTTTTACGCTTTAATCGACCCTTGTCTGCTGCTGTGTTTAGGATTTTTTTAGGGTCGACACCACGAGTTCCTAGGGTCGACCCTTTTCTACTACAAACATTAGTGTCTTAGCATTTCTTCTTAAAGGTCGATACCACTGCCTTGGGGGTCGACCGCTGCGAGTTATTTTCAGATTTTTGGTTTGATTTTGGGCCCTACTTTTGGAGGTTTTTGACTTATTCTTTTCATTGACTTTGGGGCTATTATTCTATTAGTACTTGGTTACTGTAAATAGGCTTCAAACACTTGCTCATTTCACTTTCCTTTTCTTTTCTCTCCCTACATCGTGAGTTTCTCTTCTCTCTCTCTCTCTAAACTCAAACTTTTTTACTTAGATCTTTAGATCTACTCACCTATAGTCATCTTTTCACCTTGGTCCTTTGAGAAAGGTTGGAGATCTCTTCAAGAGCTTTCTTTTGATCCAAGAGCTTCGTGTTGTTGTCAACGTTGGCCTTTGGGACTTTTTGGCTTTCTCCTCTTCCGGAGTTGAGGTAGGGTCTATTTTCTTAACTCAATACGAGTTCGGTAGCATATTTGTGGCGCATTTTGTTATTTATATTTGGTAGCCATTGGGTTGATTTTGAAATGTTATTTTGGGCTTGAAAGTTTTGTGAAATTTAGGGGTTTTAGGGCTATAGTTATGCTACTACGGTTATTTTCGGTATACAAATTGCATATGGATTTCTAAAAGTGAAAAAGCCCCAATTTGTAGAAAAATCCTAAATGATATTGTTTTGGGAGTTGGATTGATTTTTGGTAAATGGTTTGGTTGGAAAGAGATGAAAAGGAAATGGTTGTGGGATTTTGAAAATGGGTGTTGTTACTCTTTTGGAAAAATATATCTGTATTGTTATCTATCAATTATTGCATTAGAGGTAATTGTTTTGGCTATCGGTGGAGGATAGCATTGTCGTGTGTTAGAAATTGCATGTGGATTAGGCAATTTGAAATCATTCATATCATGGAGCATGTAAGGGATTTTTGAAATTTGAAACCATATGTTTAGAAAGAGGTTTTGGAAATTCTCATATTTTGTTTTGGAACATTTGTATTGTTTTTGAAAAACAATATTTTGAATCACACATGTTGTGCTATTGGAAAAAGGTAAGTAAAGTGGTAAAGCTATGAGGGAGTGTTAAAATAGAATTAAGTTGGCCTGTGTATCCATGGTGAAAAACCTAAACCCGTGCGGTAGGTGTTTAGCCTTTCGATTTGCACCAGTAAAAATGACCTTGTGACTTATATAGTTACTCGTATAAACATTGGCCCTGGAGATTTACCTATTTTATTTATTATCGTTTTGGCTTGAAAGGATGTTTTGGAAAAAGGCTTTAGCAATGCGTTTATTGTTGTTTAGCAATGTATTCGTATTTGATTTAGCAATGTATTTGTTGGTTGGTATTGAGATACCTGGATTGGTTTTTGGAAAGAGATTTTATATCAAACAGATGTTTTGAACTCAAAAAGCATTTTGATTAAACGTAAGGTTTTGGTGATTGGAAAAAAAAAAGATTTTGCTGAGAAATCAGATGGATTTGAAAATGGATTTGGGCATATTGTATATATGTATTGCATCATGATCATTTATGCTGGTGGAGTATGTTTCGTTTTTGAAATATTCTCTACTAGGCTCTATGCTCACTCGACGTGGCTGAAAATGTTTTTCAGGTGTACATATATGGATGTGGACTGAGACGTGAAGCTCTATTTGGAACCGTGTAGGGTGGTTCTGTTATTTGTACGCCATGGGCCATTTGTTTTATTTATTGGATGTGTGCCATTCTTTTAAGGGTTGCACCCTTTGTGTATGATGTAAACCTCAGGGCGTTCAATTTAATTTATAACATTTGTGTATGTTTTTAGTTACATAACATCCATTCAACTTAGATGTTGTATCTAGGAATGTATGAAATCGGATAAACATATGTATTGTGTGACTATGTTATATTCATTTGCATGAGAGTTGTCATCTATTGTTCATCATTGGGTGGTTTATTTATGTGAGCCAGACCGTGTAAATCTGGGGCGTGACAAAACTTGCTGACGTGGCATCAAATTTCATTTAGAACTTTATTTTACCCCCAAACTATACCTTAAAAATCAATTAGCCCCCCATATATTACAAAAATAAATATTTAATTAATAACTTTTTATCTCAAAAATGAAAAAAAAACTAAATTTTAAATAAGAAAATTGAGTATTAGTCATGTTGAGTATTATTTAGACAGTAATTGGATTTAAAAAAAAAAAATTTACCCACTCAATTTTGAAATTACCATTTGTTGATCAATTCTATTGAAATTAATTTACAGAATAAACTAGTTACAATTATGCGCGTGCACACACAGAGAGTAGTCAAGAAATTTTTGGCCCACCTAGTTTCTTCAGGATTGACTGGAGATAATTTGAAACCTATGAAGCACAGGTGCAGGCACGAGTATATCAATATAGTAAAATCCAAAAAAAAGTAAGGTACGGGTACAACTTGGTAGTTTATAAAAGCATATTTATTTTTTATTTGGAATAATGCAAAAATTGATTAAATGATTTAATTTGTTAACATTTAATGCCAAAAATATAGATATAAGATAAACCAAAATTAAATGTCATTATATTAAATAACTTACAAATCATAACTTAATTTTAAAATCATGCTAAGTATAAAACTAAAAACTAAAAAGAATTTTATTTTTGTAGCGATCCCGGTTTCGATCCTTCTTTTATATTTTGCCACTTCGACTGGGCCGGTCGGGGATCGAGGAGGCAACGCCCCTTCGCGGGTCCAAGGGCAGCACCCTGGTGGAGGTCGAGCTTCACCTTTGACTAAGTTGACGAGGAAAAAAATCAAATTCGTGTGGAGTGAGACTTGTGAGAAGTCATTCCAAGAGCTTAAGATTAGACTCACCACTGCTCCAGTATTAATTATATCGGAGAGGGGTTTGGGTTATTCAGTTTATTGCGATGCTTCACGAGAAGGTCTAGGTTGTGTATTAATGCAAGAGGGTAAAGTAGTAGCCTATGGCTCACAACACATGAGAGAAATTATCCCACCCATGACTTAGAGTTAGCAGCAGTGATATTTGCCTTGAAGATCTGGAGGCACTATCTGTATGGTGAGAAATTTGAAGTGTTCTCTGATCACAAGAGTCTGAAATATCTGTTTACACAGAAAGACTTGAATTTGAGACAGAGGAGGTGGATGGAATTCATAGAGGATTATGATTTTGAGTTGCATTATCATCCCGGGAAGGCCAATGTTGTGGCCGATGCTTTGAGTAGAAAGCCAGTTAGCAGTGTAGCTTCTATCGCCATCCGAGAATGGGAAATGTTGGGTACTCTTAATGAGTTTGACTTGCATCTAGGCGAGTCTGTTGAGTCTGCAGCTTTGTTTTCAGTAGTTGCACAACCTACACTTGTGAACCGAGTGTTGGAAGCGAAAAAGGGTGACCTTGAGGTGGAGTCATTCCGAGAGAAGATTTCCAATGGGAAGGTAGAAAGAGGTTTGACTGTGTATCCCGACCAAAGTGTGAGATACCGTGACCGTTTGTTTGTACCGGAGTCTTGCCGAGAGGAAGTACTCCGAGAGTTTCATCATTCGCGCCTTGCGGTGCATTCGGGAGGCACAAAGATGTATCATGATCTTAGTCGCCAGTTTTGGTGGAGAGGTATGAAAAAGGATGTGGTTGTGTTTGTTTCAAAGTGCCTTACTTGTCAACAAGTGAAGGCCGAGCATCAGAGACCAGCGGGTTTGTTACAACCTTTACCTATAGCCGAGTGGAAATGGGAGCATGTTACCATGGATTTTGTAGTTGGGTTTCCTAGAACACAACGAGGCAATGACGCCGTTTGGGTGATTGTGGATAGGTTGACTAAGTCTACCCATTTCATTCTGATGTGCACCAGCGACTCGGTTGAACGCTTGGCAGAGTTGTACATTAGAGAGATAGTTTGACTTCATGGAGTCCCTGTGACTATTGTGTCGGATAGGGATCCTCGTTTTACTGCCCGGTCATGGCAAAGCCTTCAAGAGGCGTTGGGAACTAAGTTGACTCTTAGCACCGCTTATCATCCTCAAACCGATGGACAGTCGGAACGTACCGTTCAGATTTTGGAGGACATGCTTAGAGCTTGTGTCCTTGATTTTAAGGGGCCTTGGGAGAAGTACTTACCGTTAGTTGAGTTCGCCTATAACAATAGTTATCAAGCTAGTATTGGGATGGCACCATTTGAGGCCTTGTATGGCCGACCTTGTAGATCACCGGTTTGTTGGGCTGAAGTGGGTGACGCACCGTTACTGGGCCCTGAACTTGTTAGAGAGACAACCGAGAAAGTTGTTCTCATTTGGAAGAGGTTAGCTACGGCCCAAAGCCGACAAAAGAGTTATGCCGATAAGAGGAGATGACCTTTATCCTTTGAAGTTAGTGATCATGTGTTTCTAAAAATCTCACCAAGGCGGGGTTTGATGAGATTTGGTAAGAGTGGTAAATTGTCTCCAAGGTTCATTGGACCTTTTGAGATCTTGGAACGAATTGGGGAAGTGGCATACCAGTTAGCCTTACCACCACAGTTTTCGGAGGTTCACAATGTGTTCCATGTATATATACTTAGAAAGTATGAACCCAACCCTTCATATGTACTTCATTGGGTTGATTTGGAGGTAGATGAGGATGCCTCTTATGAAGAACGACCGGTTCAAATATTAGATACCCGGGAGCAAGTGCTACAGGGTAAAACTATACCGTTGGAGTTGAGGAAGCGACGTGGAAACGAGAGGCGGAAGTCCGCTCCAAATATCCAGATTTGTTTGAAAATGTTTAAAATTGCTTTTCGTTGTACTATTCCCTAGTGTTTGAGGGAAATGCATTGGAATTGTTAAATACATGTTGTTATGTATATTGTTATTTTAAGCATGAAGTTGTTGTGGGTTGTCATTTCTTTCTGGGAAACTTCATGTTTATGAGTAGTTGTGAGGTTGTTGATAATGAGGTCACCGTAATGTAATGGTGAGATTTGATTGGGAACTAATATTGTGATTTGAAAATGAAGCAGCGTGGTTTGATCGCTGGAAACCCTTGTTGAGTAGTTTGATTTGAAATATCGGGGACGAAATTCTTTAAGGGGGAAAGGTTGTAGTGATCTCGGTTTCGATCCTTCTTTTATGTTTTGCCACTTCGACTGGCCAGTCGGGGATCGAGGGGGCAGCGTCCCTTCGCGGGTCCAAGGGCAGCGCCCTGGCGGGGGTCGAGCTCGAGCGGCTGTTTATGCACTCGAGCGGAGAATGTTTAATTTCAAAAGTTTGACCTGTCTGCAAAAGTACTGGGATAGTGTATCTGACGCTTGAGTGGGGCTTTCCACGCTCGAGCGGACCATGTATTATATCAGTTCGTGAATATGATATTTCACATTACTTTTGTATCTCTCTCTCTCTCTAAAAACATTTCCTCTCCCTTCTCTCTACATTTCCTACCAAAAACCTCACAAGATCTTTGATTTCTTCAAATCCTTTGGGATTTGGACCTAAGTTCTTCACCAAAGTCGGTTATCTAGGCGAGGGCTACGTTGTGTGCGGTGGAGATCAAGTTTAAGCATCGTTGATTTTTGGGGTTTCATCTCAAATTCTCTTCAAAACTTGAGGTAGGGATTTTCTACACTCTAATATGGTTTTTAGCTTAGTTATTTGCTATTGTGTATAGATGATGAGATTTGGTTGTGGTTTGGACAAATCTAGAATTTGGGTGTTAAATGAAAAGAGGGGTTTTGATGAATATGAGGTAAACGAGTATGAGGCTTGAATATAAGATCATGTTGTGCCAAAATAGTTGATTTTGGTGTTTGGGTTGATATTTGGTGAAAGGGGGATTCTACTCTAATTTTGATTAAATTATTATTTTGCATAAATAATTGGGATTAACATTGAAAACGTGAAATTGGAAGGTTGTGATTATAAATTGTGATATTGGATATGTATTATCTCACCTATGGAAGTTTTGAATAAACTATTTATTTTGATAGTGAACATCTCTTTAGACATAATTGTATTGGGCTATTGGTGGAGGATAGCTATGATTGTTCTAGAAATTACATGAAGATTAGGCAATTTAATGCTAATCCATTGCTGGTGTCATTGAATATGACCATGTTATAGATACATTGTATATGTATGTTTATTGGGAGGAGAAAGGGGATGTACTCCATATATGATTATTTTTATAAATACATTGCATATGTATATTTGTTTGGGAGGAGAAAGGGGATGGACTCCATTTAAAGCAAGTTGGCCACAGTGTCCTGGGTGAAAGACCTGAAATTTCATATATAAATGGGTGCCGGTTCCTTCGGACGAAATATCCGTAAAATGGAATGTTTGAAGTATTTATGTGAGTTTTGCATAATTGGAAAATTATTGAGTTGTAGTCTCATTTTGATTGTTGAAAGATAACGAATTTAACTCATGAATTGAGTAGCATATATGAACTGGAAATGAAATTAAAGGAAAACGGAATAAGGTTGGTCTTAGTGGCATATGGATATGCAGGTCTTGTGGATGTTTCAAGATCGGTATTGTTTATGTACGTGGTATTTATACTTTTGCTAAACTTCATAAATTGTGTTAGATTATTTCCACTGGGCTGTTGGCTCACCCTATATGAGAATACCATTTTCAGGTACAGGTGAGATGCTTCCTCCAAGGCAATAGCGTGGATAGAGTTTTGGGAAGCAAGAGCTTCTTAATTATGCTTTATGTGTGTATGTTTGTTATTTGTAAAGCCGAGGGCTTAAGATGCAATGAGCGAGACTCAATTTGTGTAACCAAGAATATTCTTGGATAAATTTGTAAGCCTGTAGGGCACTTATTACCTGTTTGGCTTCCATTTCATACTTGTTGTAAAATGCATGTTTGGGATTTAAGGGAAATGATTGTATGGATTACTTAGCAATATATATGTGTTTGTCTATCAGGTGGGTTTTGTTGCATAAATAGATATATACTGCCCAAATTTTCAGGGCGTTACAATTTTCATAGTAGAAGAAAATATTGTTTCGACTGAAATACGACATGGCTTGGGTATATACTAGGTATGTCTGGATACATTAATAATTAAGAAAAAAATTTGAGTTCGTGTTTTGTGTACCCGGTACGTATGCAGAAGTACCATACAAAATATCATACACCGGTAAGTACTCAGTATAGGTATGACATGTTTATCGAAATACCAATGCTTCATAGTTTGAGACTTAAATAAATAATTCTAAATTAGGATTTTTATATTTTGTTTAATTTTTTTTACATAGTATATTATTTTAATTTTAATTTTTCATTATGGAGATAAAAAAATTATTTAGTAAATATTTAAATTTAATTTTTTATATTTGGGGGCTAATTGATTTTTAAGTTGTAGTTTGGAGGAAAAAATAAAATTCTAAATGAAGTTTGATACCACGTCAGCAAATTTCGTTTGATTCTAAACGAAAACAGACAACAGGGGTAAATTGATGAAATTTTAAAAAGTTTAGGGGTCAAATTAAAATAATGCGAAGTTTATGTGCCAATTTGAAAATACGTAATAGTTTGGAGGCAAAATAATATTTTCTCAACTTTATTCAAATAATCTGTAATCACTAATTTTTAAATAATTTTAAAAAGTTTCTAAAAAATTCAACCAAATATTTGTTAAAAATAATAATTAAAAAATGTAAAAGTTAAAAAGTATAATTTTTAAAGCTAAACAAAGTATAATTATGTGTGGTTCAGATTAGTTATTTGCTAACATTTTCTTTGTATTTCTCTTACAATTTAATTATTTTATATTTACCATAATTTATTGGGTAAATTATACTTTGCCTCTTAAAGTTTCACCCATTTTTCATTTTGACTCTTTAAGTTTGATTTTTCTCACTTTGGCCCTTCATCTCACTTTGGCCATTCATGTTTGTAATTCTTCTCACTTTGGCCCTTCATATTTACAATCCTTCCCACTATACTCCTAGAATAATTTCTATCCAAAAAACTGACAGAATCTACCACATCACCAACACATTAGCTCCATGTGTAATGTAAAAAATTCACTAAATATGCAAAATATGAAAAATAGAAAACAAAAAAATTAGAATTTTTTTTTTAGCGTGAACTTTTTCAGAATTGACAATATAGGTGTTTTAGTCAGTATATTTTCATTTTTTTTGTCTGTAGTAAACTTTTTTTCTTTTTTTAGTTAAAATTTGTTTTTATTTTTTTAGGTGCATCTAATTTAGATGCATTTATAATGTAATAATGTTTATGAAAATTTGAAAAAAAAAAAAGTTCACTGAATACTAAAACAAAATTATAATTTTTTTTTATTTTCTATTTTTCATTTCTTGCATTTATAATAATTTTTTACATCGCACATGGAGCAGATGTATTGGTGATGTGGCAGATTTTGTTATTTTTTTTTTAATGAAAGTTAGTTTAGGAGTAAAGTGAGAAGGATTTGTAAACATGAAAGGTCAAAGTGGGAAAAATAAAACTTAAAGGACCAAAATAAGAAATGGGGGAAAATTCTATAGAATCACACACTTGATTAGCTCAGTGCACATCTTTTCTCAGTACACACACCTATTAATTTATTTATTGATTAATTTTCTCAATCCACACACTAAAAATTACAATTATATCATTCACTCATAACTATTGTGTACACACCACTTAACCCTTATTTCCACACTTTTGATTTACCCAAACTTCCACGTTTGCAACACTGCTGAAACTAGTAGTGCCCCTGTTCCGACTAGTGTTTGTTTCAGCAATTTGATAACTGGTTGGACCTGGAGAAATAAAGAGTCATAAGCAATTTATGTTCTTGGTTTGTGTGTGTATTGCAATGTATTGCTGCAACCAATTGGTATGTAATCTATTCTCTACTGAGAGATATGGTATCAATTTATTTGTTAATCTGCAATATTACAAATTCGATGAATCTTGTTCATTTATTAGTACCTTATATGAGCCCAACAATCTGTCATGGACCAGTATCTGCAAGAAAGACATCGTAAGTTATCAATAGAAATTAGGGTTTATTTTTTTTAATTCAAAATGTGTATATTGAGATTTTTTTTGTTCTTAAAAGATGTATACGTTGAATTTTTTCATATAATATTATGGGTGTTGATGGATATCTATTATGGTCATTTTAATTTTGGATATAATTATCATTAAATTAAAATTTCATTAAGTATGTGTTTTGAGTTAATTAGGTGTGTGGAAATAAAAATTTTCAGAAATTGATGAAACTTTAGAGGGCAAACTTTAGGCGGAGGCTGGCGAAAAGGTCTGTTAAAGGTGAGGTGGCACGGAAAGGGAGCTGCAAGTTGAGGGTGTGGTTGGGTTGGGTGGATGGGGTCCAAAGAAGTAGGGGGTATAGCTAAGATTAGAGTGGGTTTTCAAAGAAAATGAGGTGAGGAGTAATTTAATTTGGTAGGATTATTAGCAGCAGGGATGGAATTAGGAGAAGACTATGGAGGTCATGACTCCCATGTTTTTGTAAAAAATACTATTTGTCATAGCACTTTAAAAATATATATATCATTTTATACATAAAATGGCATCCTAGTATAAAAAAATGCATATCTTATTATTCTCCCATCTTGCCTTCTTTTTCTATTTTGTACTAAAAAAACTTCTTCATCCAATTAGAAATTGCTTCTATGGTATTTAATTTTTTTTTCTATGTATATATAATTTATATATCATATTATACATACATATATATTTGTGTATTTGGTGATTTTTTTTTTTTTTTTCCGGCCCCTTCGTAAATGAAATCCTGGTTTCGTCAGCAGCACTCATTCATAATTCAATCCCATGGAGATTAGGTTGTGAAAAAACTATTTATTCCTACTGTATATAAATAACAAAACTTCCCCTTATGTAATGAGGATTTTTATGAAATTTTATACATTTAATGTTAATTAATTAGTGTAAAACAATATTTTCTAGTATTTAACTTTATTTTAATTGCATTTCATTTCTTATCAATGCGAGTTCAATTTCCTTTCATGCTTACACTCCATTTGAATTTTTATTTATTTTCATATCTAGCAAAATTATTGGATAAAAAAAATTGAGGAGAAATTTGTGAAGGAAATGGAAAATAGAAAAGTAAAATTAATCACATACTAGTTAGATTGTGGGGTTGCACATTAACGGTGGTGTTATATCCAACAATCCAACTAGCTCCTTGTGAATGGATCTTCAACCCTCTTTCTATCTCACTTTGTGTGTAGCAACTTTAGGATGATTGGTTCTTTCACACGCATCAATTAATGATTATAGTTTGGGGTAAGCCCAAACTTATTGTATGTTGAGGAAATATCATTTTGTCTTTCAAACTATCACGCATTTTTCACGTTGATCCTTATACTTCGATTTATTTTAATTTAGTATTTAAACTTTCTACAAATTGATCAATTAGACCCCTGCCGTCATCTTCCGTCTACAATTAGACAGAATATGCTGACGTGGCATTTAAAATTTTATTTTATCCCCTAAACTATACATTAAAAATCAATTTACCTCCTAAATTAAAAATTAATTTGCCCCCAAACTATACTTTAAAAATCAATTTATCCCCACATCAGCACATTCCGTCCAATTGTGGACGGAAGGTGACGACAGGAGTTTGATTGATTAATTTGTGAAAAGTTTAGGTATTAAATTAAAATAAATCGAAGTATAGGAGTCAATATGAAAAACGCGTTATAGTTTGAAAGGAAAAATGATATTTACTCTTGTATGTTTGTGAAAGAAGTTTAGAAATATATTTTAAGGCCTTAATGATAATTTTTTACTTGGAGTGTAGAACAAAATAAATAAATAAATTAAGGCCAAAATATATTAACTTTTCTACTCCAACACAGCACACTTTTGCTTGGAGTGTAGAAACAAAAAAAAAAAATAAAACTAACTATTCTACTC
The DNA here is from genome assembly GCA_030407325.1 of Camellia japonica. Taxonomy (NCBI): domain Eukaryota; kingdom Viridiplantae; phylum Streptophyta; class Magnoliopsida; order Ericales; family Theaceae; genus Camellia; species Camellia japonica. The sequence continues at coordinate 130,351,261 of JAPPVO010000031.1, forward strand.
TTGCTTGGTGTGTATAAATGGCGGCAGCTGGTAAGGGTACCAAGAGCAAGTGATAAAACGGTGCCGTTTTGAGACACACAGCAGGCACGGCAGGGAGAAAACACAGCAGGGACCCCGTGTCGGGTGGGATATATGTTAAGTGATGGAACTTCCATATATGTCTGATGTTTTAATTGGTATACTAATTAGTATTTGTAATATTACTCTTCAATAAATCAATACCAATCATTATATTGCGGAGTAAATTATACCCTTGGTACCTCTAGTTTAAATAAAATTTTATTTTAGTCCTCATAGTTTTAATTTGAACAATTTAAATCTCTATAATTTTAGTTTTATTTTAAGGTGATCCCTCTGTCATTTAGTGTTAGAATTTTGAACAGAAAAAGATCATGTACAAAACTAGAGGGACCAAATGGAGTTTAAAAGAAACTATAAAGACTACCCATTTAATAAAAAAAAATAAAAAATAAAAATAGTGGCCTATATACTATTTTTTTTTTTTCCTTCAATTTCACTTTGGTCTCTATAATTTTGCACGCAATCTTTTTCTGTTTAAAATATTAACAACTTATGACTAAGAGATAATATTATAACAAAACAAAAAATATATGGTTTAAATTAAAACTACGATGACTAAAATGACAAAGCAAGATGTTGCTCTTGTAAACTATTGTTTTTGATGGGTCAAGGTATGCTATGCTAGGTTAATTATTGGGCAAATTACTCCAGTAGTTCATATACTTTGATATTTGTTATGTCATTTTGATCGCTGTAATTTTAATTGGTTCAATTTTGATCTTGAATTTATAATTTTGTCTTAATTTGGTCTAATTGATTACAATTGTTAGCATTTTCTTATAAAAAATAAGCAAATAAGCATCATGTGTTTTACTTTTTGGAGGGAAAACTCAGTGAGTTAACTTTAACCAATTCAGATAATAATTTTCTATTAAAAAACTTTTAACAATTTTATTAATTGTATTAAATTAACACAAAATCTAAAATTAAAGGTCAAAATTGAATCAATTAAAAGTATAGAGAGCAAAATGACATGAGAAACAAAATATAGAAACCAAAATAACACTAAAAACAAAATATAGAGACTACCAATATAATTTACTTTTAATTATTTTATTAGTTTTATTATTTCATATCCAATGGCCGTTGTCCTTTAGTTTTAAGGAATAAAATTTCAACGGCTCTATCTTGTTTTGAGTTGAATTGGATAAATGCTTGATGTTGAGATAAATGAAATTTGAGAGCATGATTTATTAAATGTACTTTTGCATAAAAATGTAAAATTACTTGGTTGGGTACAATTTCAATTATTAACCATACTTTATTAAAATTGAAAGAATATTAACCTTTGTACAATTTTGGTAGATTGAGAAGGATATTTGGTTGGACAAGAAGATAATCAAAAAGAGAATCTTTCAACCTAGGTTGTGACAATCAAATTAGTTAATTTACACAACTGAATACTTAAGTTGTTTAAAGAAATTTTAATACTCAAATTAGGACAAGAAATTGAATTTGATAATGAAAACTTTAGATTATTCTATTCATAATTGAATACCTTTTTTTAGTGATTTTTACGAGAAAAAAAAAACATACAAAATAATAAAGATAAGCTGATTTTTTAGCTAAAATTTCACATTCCCAAAATAGACCTATAGATGTCTATCTATCTATCTTTCTTCTATATATATATATATATATATAATATTATTATAAAGAGAATTTTTCTGTTAATTTGGAAAAATTGGTCTAAGATCCCTACCAAACTTTTAGTATGAGAAGAGATCCACAATAATTGTTTTTTGATGCCTAAGGTCCCTCAATGTTAGAGGTTATAAAATACCTATTTTACCCTTGTTTATAATATACGTGGTTTTCAATTTTGGAAACTGAAGATTATATTGCTATTTTGTAGGAGATTACGTTGAGATGAACTTGACGATGGAGATTTTCGTAGAGAACTTGATGATGTAGATTTTCATGGAGATTTTCTAGGAATTTTGTAGTTGTTGACCGTGTAGGAGTTGAAGTTGTGTTGATTTAATTTCCAGTGAAATTGAATCAGGGAAGTTTAATAATCAGTGTAAGTTTTCGATTTTTCATTTGATTTGTATGTAAGGATTCCGATTTCATATTAATTTTTCAAGTGTATTTTGAATTAGGTTTTTGTTTTTAGTTTTGATCAATGTGAGAGAGAGGCCAGCTCAATGTAGTTGCTTTTTTATTTTTGAAGTTGATTTTTCATTCTTTGTTATTGATAAATTTTTTGAGAGAGGCCAGCTCAATGGAGTTGATTTTGATTTTTTAGAGTTGATTTTGATTTCTCTGTTACATGCTTATCAATGATAAGTTTTGTTCTTTGTGTTTGGAGACCAGTTCTGTTTTTCTGCACTTTTTTAAGTTTTGTGCTTTGTTTTTGTTTTTGTTTTGTTTTTTTTTTTTTTTTTTTTTTTTTTTTTTTGCACTTTTTATTTATTTATTTATTTATTTTTGCACTTTTCATTTATTCTGCACTTTTCATTTTTCTACACTTTTCTTTGTATTCTAGAGAAAATTGTAGGTTTTTTTATTATTATCTAACGAAAATCACAGAGAAAATTGTAAGCTTGTAGTCTAGTGAAAATCACAAAGAAGATTATAATTTCATAACATATCTTCTTTATGATTTTTGTATGTGCTTGTGTTTAATAGTTAGCATTTTTGTCTTTTAATGTTAATGTGTTTTTGTTTTTGTTATTTTGAAGGTGAATATAAGTTCGAAAATTTCTCTGGACTTTTATTTAAGTCCAGAGAAAATTATAAGCTTGTTATTATAATCTAGAGAAAATTATAATTATTACAAAATTCTCTGGACTTTTATGTTGTGTTTTTTAAGTGTTTTTATATTGAACAAGTTATTTTTCGTGTTTTTTCTTTTAGTTTAGATGGACAGTGCTATGTTTTTGTTGTGCAAATAGGGGAATAATACTATTGTCATTAATGTTTCATGCGAATTGAATTTTAAGGAATTGGTTGGCATTTTGTGTAAAACATAGGAGAATTTGAAACATAGGACGATCTGTATTTCATGTTCTATTGCGGGCCATCTGAATTGTATGGTTTGAAATAATATTGATTTTTTGAATATGTTGAGGGTTGTTTGTGCACGTGGTGTTGATATAGTTGATGTTTCGGTTGTTAGGTGTAGCACTTCTGATCAAAAGGATGAAGTGGGGTCTAATTGGGTAGATGTTGTGCATAGTGAATGTGATAGGCTCGTGGATATTGAAAAGAATTCACTCTATGAGTTTTGTTCTCACCAAGAAAATGTGTTATTGTCAGCTAGTTGGTGAAATAATATTAGAAGTGTTGGACAAAAGTTTGAGGGTGGTGTGGTTAAGTTCCGTACTATTTTGTGTAAGTATGCTATTGAGGTTGGTTTTTAGTTTACGTATGTTAAAAATGACAAGCTGAGGGTTACGGGAGAATGTGCATATAAGGAATCAAGGGGATATATGTGGCGTGTACATATTTCAGTTGAAAAAACAAATGGGTTCTTTTACATAAGAACTTTGAACAATGAACGTACGAGTGGTGTTGCGGTTCGTACTAGTAAACATGGTAAAATGACTTCCAGCTTAGTTTCTGGGCTGGTACTTGAAGATGTAAGTGCGAAGCCTTTAACTCGTCCAGTGGATGTTGTCAAAGAAATGAAAGACAAGTATAGGGTCTCAATCAGTTATAACTGTGGTTGGTTGGGGGTTAAAAAAGCCAAAGGTAGTACACTGTGTGAATTTTCTTTAGATGTTACCACTGTATGGATTTTCTCTGGATTTGGCCACTATGTGAAATTTTTTTGGATTTTGGCACTGTGTGAAATTGCTCTGGTTTATTGTGCAAATTTTCTCTGCATGTGTATATCTAATATGCTTGTTCCTATTTGTTTTGTAGGGTTTTTCCTATAGCTTTTGCCATTGTTAATGCTAAGAATAAAGATAGTTGGTGTTGGCTTCTTGAACATTTATGTGAATTATTGGGATCGGAAAGGGTGATAAGTTTCATATCAGATCGACATTATGGTATTGTGGAAGGAATTGCTAGCTTTTTCCCTAATTGCTATCATGCATTTTGTCTTGAACATCTAAAGAGAAATTTGAGGGATAGGTTATCATGTGGATGCACAAATTTGGTTAGGGAGACGATCGTGTCCAAGTTTTCAAAATGTGCATATGCGCCAACAAAGGCATCATTCCATTTCAAGTTAAATGAATTAAAAAGTGAGGGAGGAGACATTGTAAGTGTTTTCTTGAGAATTTTACCATATGAAAATTGGAGTGATGCATATTTTGAGGGAAAACATTATGGCGAAATATACTCAAATGTTGCTGAGTCATTCAATTCATGGATACAAGAAGCTTGGCATTTGCCAATAACAAATTTGGTGGACATGATACGGTTGCAAATCATGAATATAAGGTCTGATAAGAGGCTACTTTCTAGTAAATGGAATAAAGTTCTCTGTCCTCGTATGGATAGTGTGTTGGAGAAGGCTTTCATGGATGGGAGGACGTGAAATGTGAGTTTATCATCTGATAATGCGTTTGAAGTGTATTGTTTTTCTTCGGTTATGGTTAATCTTGGGTTGAGAACTTGTTCATATCGAAAATGGAAAATAAATGGGTATCCATGTCAACATGCTGTTGTTGTAATTTTTAGGAGTGAAAAGAATTTGAATTCATTTGTTGAACCATTTTTCCATATTGATATGTATCGTCAAGCATACTCGTTGTCGATTGACCCAGTTCCAACTGTTGAAAAACCTATGTGTAGCATTGATGATGCTATGATTTTATCTCCATTGAGTAAGAGACCAGCTAGGAGGCCAAAGAAGAACAGAATTGCTTCTACTGGAGAGTTTAAAAGGGTGATGAAGTGTAGTCGATATGGGAGTATTGGTCGCCATAATAAGAGGACATGCAAGGAACCTTTATTAAATAGTTGAAGATAATACATTTTATTGATTGAATAATACATTTGAAGATGTTAGAGGAATTTATGTTGCATTTTTTGATGTTGGTTAACAGAGAGAAATTTGTATGGGTATGGATCTTCTTACAAAAATAATGTGTCTGTTGTGCATTGTGTTTATTAGTTTTCTCTGAAATTTTTTCTGTAATTTCTGGACCGATACACTTGTGTTTTTGAAACATATTTTGAGCAGTGTGTTTATAATACCAGTCAAATTCATCGAGAGAAATTTGCCAATAGCAGAGAAAATTACTGTGTATTGTGTTTTTTGAAATGTACTTTTGGGCTATGTTGTTAGTAAAAATTATGCTAAGTCTTGATTGACAGAGACTTAACAAAAATTTTAACCAAACAACCAAACATGAAATCAGACGACTGTGTGTAGACACCCCATTTTTGACCGACCTTAAGACTCAGACGCCACCGATTGAGCGCTTGGTGATATTGCATATCGTGCTCGTCTAGAGGTTTCAGAGTCTCGGCCGTGAGCCCTGCCTCCTAACTTCCGGGCTTTTCTGTGCCTTGCCTCGGTTTGCGAACCAAACTCGGTTTTCTCTGTTTCTCTTCCTGAAGGGAGGGAGAGGTTTCGTAGACCATTTCTCAGTGGCCGCAGGCTACATTTCGTGGCCGTAGGCCATTTTGCCCATTTCGGAGCCCGGTTCCCGGTTTTCGGAGCCGTCAGGCCGTGTGCCTTGGTTCGGGACCGCCTAACCACCTCCGTTTACTCTGGTTTTTGGCATGCATCTTATTTACTCCCTTTTGAGGGACACTGTGGTCCAAGAGACCAACTTCGTGGTCGAATACCACTCTCGGTGCTTAACAGTCGGTTTTTGGGGCCCCGGACTGCGCGTTTCGGCCCCCGAACCTTCATTTTGCATCGGTTTTCGTTCATTTTTGGCAGGGACCTCTGTTTCATCACCAGGAAGGTCATAGAAGGGTGGGAGGCCAGCAATTGTTCCAACAACCAGTCATATTCCATTTTCGCCCTCCGACGCCCGTTTTTCTCACTTCAAAGCCAATGTTGACCACCCTTGGGCCATTTTCTTGCAACCTAAACCCCATATTTGTGATGTACACATTTGGGAGGCCACAAATATCACATGGCCGGCCATTAATTCCAATGGCCCCTTTTGAACCCCTTTGAAAAATGGCTTGTTCTCTCTCCTGGTTTACAGTTGCCAATTTTTGACCACATAGCTGTGTTGAGCACACATGGGAGGCCACCAATCTGTGGTGGCCGGCCATTATTTTTGACTTGCCACTTTGACCCTTGGCCCGGCCATGGGGGGTGGCCGGCCGGCCACCTGCAGCTCCAAAACATGGCCGGCCTTGCTCCTCTCAGTGAGTACATTACAGATGTATACTTTTTTTCCCCCCCAAAACCTGAATCCGGTGGGAAGCTTTTTGGGGGGAAACTTGGCTTGTTTTCCCCCCCTTTTTTCCCTCCTTTTCTCCCCCTCCTTGGTCCATATAACCAGGTGCCCAACTCTGGTTTTAGGGTTGGAAAAATTGTCTTGAAGCCTTGTATACATACCTCCATTCATCTCCCACTTCCAAGCTCAAAAACCTCCAAGATCCTACCCCCTTTTCACACCACCACCTAGCACCACTCCACCACTCCATTCCAGCAGCTAGGAGGGGCTTTCCAGCAGCTAAGAGGCAGCATTTCTCAAGCCAAAAGGCAGCCAAGAGTGAGTCTTCAAGGGTAAGCATCATTTTCCCCTTTTTGAGCTTATTTTTGTATCATTTTTTTAGCCATTTTTCTTGCTGTTTTGAGCTCCGACCAAAGCTGAAAATGTCATTTTTTTGAGCTCATTTTTCTATTTCATTAAGGGTCTTACCCTGTTTGGGACCCCCATCTTGCACTTGCTTCAATATCCCTTTGTATGCCATTATTTTGCATAGTATTTTTGGCCTAGGTGTAATCTGTTTTGAGGCATGGTATAAACTGTAACTGAGCTTATTTTGAGCCCTTCTTCAACATTGAAGAAGGGCTCATAACTGTTTGGGACCTCCATGTACCCCTTGCCATTGTACCCCTCTTTGGTCCCCATTTTTGCATGATTTGTTAGCACATTGAGCTTCTGTTTTTCGACCCTAATCAGAACTTAAAAGGGTCTTATTTTGACCCCCTCTCCATGTCTCATTGAGGGTCTTTGGCTGTTTGATGCATATTTTGTATACTTTGTGTTCAATCCTCTTTTGGCCTCATTTTTTTGCATAGCATTTTGAGCATACTTGTATCTGTCTTTGGGGCTTTCCATAAACTGAAAACAGTCATATTTTTAGTCCCTCTTCAATGTTGTAGAAGGCCCCTTTCCTGTTTGGGGCCAGCATTTGTGACTTGCTTCATTGCCTCCCTTGCGAAGCCATTTTTGCATGCTAATTTAGTCCCACTTATGCTCATTGTTTGGCCATGCTTTAAACTGTAAAAATGCTTGTTTTGGGGCTGCCTTGCTTCTGCCTTTACACTTCATGTACCAATTATGCATGCTTTGTATAGCTGTAGGCCATTCCGTATGCCTAGTTTCATGTTTCGGGAATGATTCCATGCATCGGGTGTCATTTCGCCTTGTTTCGGGGCTGTTTTGCATCTCATTTTGCCACTGATTTTTGCATGTTTGCATACCATATTCCATGTCTTGTTAGAGTGGCATTTCGGTGCCTGAGGGTCGGTCCTCGGTTTGCGTGCACGCGTGCACGCATTTCGAGTTGTCCTGTTTTCATCTGATGGCCTCCTATGTGAGTGTGACTGAGGTCCACTTGTGTTGGTGTAAGCCCATTATGCATTGTGTATGCCATTTCATTCCATAGCATTGTGTATGCTAGGTTGCATATTAGAGCATTGTGTATGCCATGTCGCATCGAGCATTGTGTATGCCATTTCCTAGCATTGTGCATGTTAGGTTGTATCTTAGTTGCATTTCATGCATATCATGCATATTGCATCGTGTTCGGGATAGGAGTTAGCCCGGGCACGGGAAACGAGGTACGTTCCGTACTCCGAGTGACGGAACGTCTCTCAATTCCCCAGTCACCGACACTCCGGATTATCCGTGATGGAGTTAGGTTTTGTTGTATTTTCATATGCATTCATTTCATATTGAGTTGTGCAATTCGACTCCTCGGCCATCATGCATCGATATGCGTGATTGGTGGCACGAGGATCGAGACATGCATACATTTGTGAAAATACATTGCTATGCCCCTTTCCTGCTCTCTGTTGCAACAAAATCAAGAATCAGCAGTCTTCCGAGGCTTGGCGCGCTTTCCAAGAACAATTGCGAAACAGAGGCTAATTGGGGCATCCCAGTGGATTTCCTCACAAAGGCAATCCGAACATGCATCATTCATCACCCGGAGCGAAATCATGGCAGTCCCTGGCTTGCATGCCAGTTTTACAGCTTTCTTAATTAATTTGTTAATTAATTAGGAATTTGTACATTATTTGGACTGTATTATTTGGACTGTACTATTCTTTTATTCGGGACTATATATTTATTCGGACCCTCTGCGCGAGGGCATAATTGTAATAAGTGTGCGTGTGTGTGATGCATGCCTTCCAACCCCACGTCTTTCTTCCCTTTTATTTACCTGCTTATGATGGTTAGATTAAGGCATGTTTCAATTAGCATACAGTATGATAGCATGTTTGCATTCACTCATCTGTCTTGCATGCACCGGGCTCGGCGCATCATACAAACTGCATTTGTATTTCAATTCCAAATTGAATACGTGTTAGTTGTAGCATTCCACATGCCATGTTTAGAATAGCCGATCCTGCTATAGTGTGCATTTCTGCATGTGTTGCATTAGGTAATTCTGTGTATCTAGGATCATGCATGGATTTCTAATGAGTTTCTGTTTTGGCTTGGAGTACTCGGTGAGTTTTTATGCTTTAGCATCCTTGCATGCATGTGAGTGTTGCCATGAATAGCATGCTTACCATGAGGCTAACTGCTTATGTGATATAACTGCCTTGAATGCCTGTGGGTGGAGGTTGTGTTACTTGAATTGGGACAATTCATCAAATGTTTGTTCTTAAGCCCACCCGAGGGTGGCAAATCCACGTCTTAGCCTACCTGCGGGTAGCACCATCAAACCATTTTTCAAACAAACAAACATGAAGTGTTTTGTTCCAATTTAGGCGACTCAGTCTATACTTGTATGTTGTGCGCATCACATAGTAAATCTAGGCTAATAACCGGGATAAGAACGCACAATGTTTTCAAAATAAGATATCATGGTTAGTAGAGGCCGGTCTTTGACCAGGCGAGCGGGGGTGCTACGAAGTGACCTTCCCCAATCGTACCCAAGTTCCCGAGTCGAGGCAACTTTGGTGATGACGGACACGTGGCCTTCGGCACCGAGTCAGGGTTTCCTAAATTTCCCATAAAAAAACATTTAGGTGGCGACTCTGTATCTGGCAAAGCAGTCCATGTTTGGCACTTCTTTTCAAAAAAATCTGTTTTCAAAATCGATTTGCCGGATTTGGACTCTTTGGTTCAAGATTAAGAACCGTGACATTTGAGTCCTTGAACTGTAGTGACCCCAATATGAACGGAATGGGACTTAACCCTCCCGGGGCGTTCGGGGACGTCTACACTGTGTAAAGGTTCTAATGCCTTGAAAGTACAAGGACTTCTTTAGAACAATTAACAATCGAAAGAGTGAAGTAAACACAGAAAAACTTTTATTGAAATCTTCCAAGTTTACAAGGTTACAAACTGTTGAAAACTACTCCTAAAACTTAAGATAATCTACTCCTAAGAATTAAAGTAGACTACTCCTAAAGATAAAAAAATAAAAAAATTAATAATAAATAAAAAGCTGTGATAAGTTTGATGATTTGTTGATGATCTTTCCCCTTTGGCACCTTTTGCTTTTATACCTCCCCATTTTTCTCTGGCCCACGATTGTATGATTCCCCTAAATCTTGCAATTGTTACTACACAACTGCTTCAACTGCTTTCTCACTTCCCAACCCTTAAACTTCACCAAGTCTTCCGTTCTATCTATTGAACCACCTCTCCTTCATGTTGCCACGTGTTCCTCAGTCCTTTGGACCTTTTATCGACTGAGAAAAACTTCCATTTTGCATATGACTTATCTTGCAAGTTGCCCACTAAGCCTATGACCTAGCCTGATAACTGCTCCATCATCTGAACCATCAAATGCATGTGATCAACCTCTCTAATGCCACCTATCCCTTGACTGCTGAAAAACTTCATTTTGACTTCACTGCCACATGTCATCATCCGATTAATCCTCATATCCTTATGTTTTTATACCTTCCCATTTTTCTTTGGCCCACGATTGCATAATTCTCCTAAATCCTGCAACTGTTACTGCACAACTGCTGCAACTGCTCTCTCACTTCCCAACCCTCAAACGTCCCAAGTCCTTCTTTTCTATCTATCGAACCACATCTCTTTCATGTGGCCACATGTCCCTCAGTTCTTTGGACCTTCTATCGACAAAGAAAAACTTTGATTCTGCATATGACTCTTCTTGCAAGTTGCCCACTACGCCCATAACCTAGCCTGATAACTGCTCCATCATCTGAGCCATCTAATGCATGTGATCAATCTCTCTAATGCCACCTATCCCTTGACTGCTAAAAGACTTCATTTTGACTTCACTGCCACGTGTCATCATCCGATTAATCCTCCTATCCTTCTATTTTTATACCTTCCCATTTTTCTCTGGCCCACAATTACATGATTCCCTAAATCCTGCAACTATTACTGCACAACTGCTACAACTTCTCTCTCACTTCCCAACCCTCAAACTTCACGAATTCTTCATTTCTATCTGTTGAACCACCTCTCCTTCATGTGGCCACGTGTCCCTCAGTCTTTTGGACCTTCCATTGACAGAGAAAAACTTCTATTCTGCACATGACTTTTCTTGCAAGCTGCCCACTAAGCCCATAACCTAGCCCAATAACTGCTCCATCATCTGAACCATCCAATGCATGTGATCAACCTCTCTAACGCCACATGCCCCTTGACTACTGAAAGATTTCATTTTGACTTCACTGCCACGTGTCATCATCCGATTAATCCACTTATTGATAGGAATTTTACAAAAATGGGTGCAAACAAGTGTGTATATAATACCAATCAAATTCATTAAGAGAAATTTTCCAATAGCAAAGAAGATTACTTTGTGTATCAAGTTTTTTGAAGCATACTTTAAGCAGTGTGTTTATAATATCAGTCAGATTCATCCAGAGAAATCTGCTAATAGCAGAGAAAATTACTGTGTATTATGTTTTTTCAAACATACTTTGGGCAATGTGTTTATAATACAAGTCAAATTCATCTGAAGAAATTTGCCAATAGCAGAGAAAATTACTCTATGCATTGTGTTTTTTGAATTTGATGGTGTGAATTACTTTGTGCATTGTTTTGTACCAACACAGTGCATTACAATTTACATGATCATATAGGCACCATTTTTGCATGATACAAGAAAAAATTTCTCTGTGAAATTCTGGTAACTTCAAACCAGAGAAATTTCTTCAAACATATAATTTTCTCTTTATGTATTGTGTTGACAATCACTACTTAGCATGCATTATATAAAATAAAATAAAAAAATATTTAACCATTTGTTTGCACCCATTTTTGTAATTCTTCTGTCGACAGAGAGTGAAAAGTTTCTTATGACATGTGGCAAAGAAGCTTGAAAATGTTTTACTTCTTAGGCCAAAGTATGTGCAATGTGGTGAAAGCAATTAGTGGATCGGTTACAAGCAGTTGAATGATGGACCAATTTTCAAAAGGCATTTAGTGCTTGTAAATGGAAAGATGGCCTGTCGATATAGGCCAACAATTCATGAGGAACACGTAGTAGTGCTTGTGAAGTTCAACCTTGCCTTAGAGAGAAAAGGCAGTGAACCATAAATCGTTTTTCTATCGATTGTGGTCTGTCAACTATAGCCAAAATTTAGTCTAATTGATTGTGGCTTGTCCATTATGGCCAAATCTAATTTTATTAATTGTGGCCTGTCAATTGTGACCTGTCGATCATGGCCAAATCTAATCTCAATGATTGTGGCTTACTGATTTTGAGCTGTCGATTTAGACCATAAATCATCTTTAAAGACCTACTATGACCACATCATCATCATTATTATTATTATTATTATTATTATTATTATTATTATTATTATTATTATTATTATTATTATTATTATTATTATTATTATTATTAGTATTATTTTTTTTATATTGTTTACAGATGATGGAAATGGGCTTGGAAAATGGTGGCAAGTTAGCAACGTGTGGCAGTTTTAGCATTTTATAAGGGACATGGGTTGATTTTGTTTCATGAAGTGGCCAAACTACCTCCAGCAGTTATACTTCGAATGGGAAACTGTCAATTGTTACTCTACAAATAAACTGAAAACAGATTGGAGAGGACATCATCAACAACAATACAACAACTTAGTTTTAGACTTAGATGTAGTTTCAATTGTAATTTGTAATCTTTATAAACATTGGTGGTCATCTTGAAATCATCTTTAGTTTGCTTTGTTTACTTTGTTTGATCTTGCTGATTGTAGCTTTTGTTCTAAAGAAGTCCTTGTACCTTTAAGACATTGAATCAAAAACACAGTGGCTTGATTAGTTTGTTCAATTGTTTGTTTAAATTGTTATTCAAATCTTAACGAATTGGGACTGAGAATAATTTTTACTAACACCATTGATAGCTATGAAATTTTGAAGTTTACATTAGTCAAAAAAAGATATATACATATATGTCAAACATCATCATTCCTTCAATATATGAAAAAAATATTGAAGGGTTATTCTTAATTACATTGTGTGCATTATCTTCCTTTCACTAGTGTGCTTTCACTATTATACTTTTGGTACTTCTTCTGGTGGTATTTGAATTGGTTTTGTCCATGACCGGCCAACTTTGGTCACAAATCTCTCTATGATTTCTACCCTCATCAACCTTACGTCTTTTGTTAATAATGTCGAGTTGATAGGTTCATGGTTGATATATTGTCTCATTATATAACATACAAAGAGTCGACAATCCACAATGCATACAAATTATAGGTATAGTTAGTTTTGAGAAACATTCAAATTAAATTATCTTATTTATAGATGTTGTATGAAAGTTACGAATCACTGGCTTGTTGTGGAGCATTCTCGAAATATTGAAAGTCATAATTTGTGCATTGTGAGTCTATCAATTTGAACAAGGGTTGTGATTATGCCTCTCTTTCAAGGCATGCTTTTAAAAAATTCTCCACATAATCTTGCTGCAAAAAAGATAATTTTTACATAACAGAGAAATTTACATACAAGGACACAAAGACATAAATTAATGGGAGTCTATGAAAATTATCATCACATAAACATCATCATGGATCAGAGAAATTTGCACTCGTTATCAATTATTTTGCATCTTTGAGATATTTGTCGTGTCCATCATCCCTTCTTGTCCTTAACGAGTTGTAGTACCTCCATAAATTATCTTTTTTATCCAAGACAAAGCAAGGTCCAATGATTTCCATAAGTTGAATTCTCATTGCCACCGCTATTTATTGGGAAATGGAGGAACCTGTCGTTCCTCCATGCGGGTTCAAGATGCTTGTCAAACAATGAGATTTGAAAAGTTTGATTTTCTGACATCTTGATGAAGTTTTGCGGTAAGAGAAAATCAAACGATGGTCGGAGAAAGTTGAAATGATCGGAATTTCAGAAATATACACATAGAGAAATTTGAAATGCACACAACTAGCCAGAGAAAATTAGACAAGTCACACAACTGGCTTCAAGAAGTATCTTAACAAGAAAAAGTAGTAAGTAAATTCCAGAGAAAATCAAATAAAAGAGCAATAACATACCAAGCTCATGCATGTGAAAAGAAAAAAAAATGAAGTTGCTTGTTGTCATTTTCTCCTTTGGTCAGCAAAGAGTATCTCTTCATAACCATCAATGACCTGAAAATATTATTTATAATTGTAACATTTGTTTATAAAGGCTTATGGAACATGACAGAGAAATTTGATGAAAGACTTACATTGTTGGCAAATTCTTTTTCCTTTATTAGGTTTCCGATATCTTCAAAAGTAATGAGATTCAACTTGCTTGTCCAGATGAAAGCCCTACAAGATGACAAAGAAAGGATTTAATAGTTGTTAATGTAATATAAGTTAGTAAATTGTTGTTTGTTATCTTCTATTTTATTTGTTGTACTTACTCTAGTCCAGACACATTTGATATGTGTTACAAGATATCTTTGACATGTTCTTTTACCAATTTTAAAACCGGTAGACTTTATGGAAAAATCCAAGATTTTCTAACGTTTGTCGGTTAAGGCAAGACATAGTCATCAACATCAAGTACTTCTTCGTCTTTGGTGGTTTGCTCTATTGGCTTTGCATCTTGCTTTGAACCTCTAGTGATCTTCACAACTTTGGGATATTGAAAGTCTGGATCTTGCTTTCCTTTCCTTTCTTTTGCCTTTAAATTCTTTATCATTGATGTAGGATCTTTTTTCACTATAGACAGTGAAAATATCAATAAAAGTTAAATTTCTTTCAAGTAATAGATCATATTTCAATATGTAAATTTATTTGATTTAATATTTTTCAGTTGTCATATACTTTTGTCTTTGGTTTTGGTTGTTGTTTGTCTGCTACTTTTTCTTGTTAGGTTATTGGTTGTTGTTCCACTTCCATTCCAACTATACACAGTGAAAATAAAACAAGCCCCAAAAATCAATGTGGTCAGAGAAGTTACAAAATCTAGAGAAAATTACACGCATATGGAAGCAAATAAATAGAGAAAATCAAATAAGCAGCAGAAATCAAACAAGCCAAACTAATGTGGTCAAAGAAATTTAAATTCTAGAGAAAATTACCATTGACACAAAAATTTTAGTAAATTTTGAGTCATGTTGACACAAGAACATAACTTTTTGTGGTTCAAGATTTTCACTAACCTTGGGGGTGAACTTGTTTTGGTGTTTGGTAAGATTGTGTTGCTAGTTAGATAGATTGTTCTTGAATTTGTTCATGCAATCTAGCATTTTCAGTTTCAAGCTTTGAAATTTAATTCCTCATCTGTTGCATTGTTTTTCCATCATCTTCTTTTTCAACCTGCAACATCCTTAGTTTCACTAGGTTTGTGTTGTCTCTTTCTTAAAGCTCTGAATTCTTTGATGTCAAGGTTCTTATTGCAATGTCCTTTTCTTCAAGTATTTGATTCTAGTTTTTCTCTGATTCTATTTTGGATTTAGAAGGTGCCTTTAGTCTTTGATGTAGATTACCAATTTGAGCATCCTTTGATTCCTCAGATTCTTGAGGCTGTTGTATTGTTAAGCCACAAATGCTATCATGATATTGGTTCATCCGTTCATTATTTTCTTCTTCATCCCTTTCCTTATTGTTCTCTTCTTCCTCTTGAGATTCAGTGCTTTCATCTTTTTCTTCCTTGTCTTCTTCTTCTTCTTTCCCTTCATATTCTTGTTTGTGTTCTACTTCTTCATTTTCTTCTCTGGCTTCCTCTTCTGCACTGCTTCCTTGATCATCTTCTCCATTGCTTGCTTATTCTTCTTCTTTGTTGCCTTCTCCTTCTTCATTCCCTCCTTCTTCTTCAAATGAATCTTCTAATGTCTGCTTGAATTTGGCCAATGCCTTTTTTACTTCTTTCTTTTTGTTTTTATCAAGACAAAACTCTTCTGATGTGTTTTTAACTAGCTCCCCGTTGTCTACCTATAATAGGAGGGTCATTTATTAGAGAAATATTAAAATTTCACTGAGAGAAAAATTCAAACAAGATCAACCAAATGCCATATAAAATTCATCTATATCAAACTAATGGGAAAGAAATTTTAGATAAAATTTTATAGGTCAGAGAAAATTACACACAATGAGACATAACTTTATGGGTTAGAGAAAATTATGAAACAAGCAACATAATTTGATGGGTCAGGAAAAATTCAAATATCAGAAAAAATCAATCAAGGCATATAAGTTAATGTTATTATAATTGTGGTCAGAGAAATTTGGATTCAAGAGAAAATTCATTACAATGACAGAAATAAACCAGTGTTAATCAAACAAGCAATATAAATTTTGGAGAAAATTGATCTCAATCAGTCAAGGCACATAAGTTATTCTATATAAGTTATTGCATCGCAGAGAAAATCGCAAATAAATTTTAATTAACACTGGTTTATAAGTTATTCCATATAAATTGATGACAATGAGGGAAACAAACCAGTGGTCAAAGAAATTTTGGAATTTTTCTAAGACTTGAGTGGCGATAGAAATCTAACCTATTAAGGTGTAAGAGATTGGATTGGTGTCTTCTACAACTGTTTGGTCATGTTTTGCAGGTTCCACTTGGCACATCTTGGGAATTTGATTGTGTTATTGTCTTCCCAGTCAATGATAGTTGCATGTTTGCATAGCCAATACTGTGATGGAAATTGAAGTATTTAAATTTTACTAAACACACAAATTTGTAAGTGTCATAACGGTAAATGTAAATGGAAATTCAACTTACCAGCAATGCAATGACACACCCTGTAACTTTCTCTGAAGTTTGGTGCAATGCTATTATAGAATCAATCAATGTTGTTATTGCTTCTGGCCAATCATACTTTTTCATTGATTCAAGTGGTTCCACATACTTGATAAAGACCCATCCTATTGAATTCTCACATGTTGCAAAAAAATAGGGTGAGACACAAGTACAATGTAACAATGATCGCTACATCTTTGAAGTCATTTGGTTGCTTCCCTTTCATTGCTTTGACCAATGCCTTCTTTAAAATAGGACCAGTGAGCCTCGTTTCCTTTGGGAATCTTCACCTTAGGAATGGCGTGTTTGGCTTTTTTTAGTATTTTAATGACATGGCGCCTTTACCACTTTCCAAGCCAAAAATCAAGGTTATGTCATTGGTTGTAAAGGTCAAGTTCTTCTTACCAATTGTGAATGCTTTGTTTTTTTCATTGTATCGTTGGATGATTGCAACTACATCACCATCTGATTTCCTACACTTTCTTGGATCCATCCTTCCCGTTGTTAGAGCTTGGATCAAATACCAGAATGGGGTCTTTTGAAGCTCTACAATTTGGTTTGAATTGAATTTAAGTGTTTGAAAAAGGACACAACAGATGAGAGGTTTGATCGGTATTGAATGTTGTAATTAGTTTTTTCCTTTGGAGTTTCACAAGTCTTTTTCCCTTGGAGCTTGAGTCTTTTGAAGTTGGTGTATTCCTCTTGATGCTCATTGCTTCTTCGACTTGGACTTCTTTCTTTTTGGTGTGGAGTTTGTGGTGTTTTGTTGTTGTTATGTTTTGATCTAAGATCATAACTGGAAAACTCAGAGACTTTTTGTTTCTTTTTTGGTGTTTCTAGTGTTTTGATGCTTTTGCGTTTTGTCATTTCTAGACAATGAAAACATAAAGATGTCAACATTAAATCCTAGAGAAAATTAAACATGCCAGAGAAAAATACACACAAGAGAGAAAAGTAAGGTGGCCAGAGAAAATTATAAATGCCAGAGAAAATTAGACACAGACAAGAGAGTACTAAGTGTTTTCCTGTGGAATATATCTAGCCATAGAAAATTTTCATTCCCAAGGAAAATAAACAAAGCAACATAAACATGCCAGAGAAATTTTAAATAATTGCTAAAATTACATATAGAAGTAAAATATAGTCAGAGAAAATTCAAAAAAGAAATATAAATCTAGCAAGCCACAGAAAATTAAAATGCCAGAAAAAAATTAAGCCATGGCAAAGGAGGAAAAACCAACTTATGTTTTTAACATCTTGCTGTGTTTTGGGTAACATGGATATTTGTTGGAATGGACTGGACAATGGGCCCATAGGATTTATTAAATGATTTTTAACAAAATAAATCAAACATGGTAGAGAAAATTAAACATGCCATTGAAAATTAGACACACAGAAGAGAGAAAAGTAATGTGGCCAGAGAAAATTAGACATAGATGAGAGTACTAAGTGTTTTTTTGTGGAATACATCAAGCCAGAAAAAATTTCCATTCCCAAAGAAATTTTCTATAACTTAAAAAATTAACCAAACGAATACACAATTAACAAGAGAAAATAAACAAAGCAACATAAACATGCCACAGAACATTACACAACAGAGAAATTTGGAGAAAAACAAGAATTGAACAAAGTAAACATGCCAAAGAAATTTTCAAAAAAGAAACATAAATCTAGCAAGCCACAATATATTAAAATGCCAAAGAAATTTGGAGAGAAAATCAAAGAGACAACTAGCTAGAGGAAATCAAGCAACGCACATAGAGTAAACAAAGTCCAATGTGTTTAGAGAAATTTTATGGTTTAAATGTGGTCAAAGAAAATTCAGATTCAAGAGAAAATTCATCACAAGGAGAAAACTAACAAGTGAAAATCAAACAAACAATATAAATTGAAATGTCAGAGAAAATTACAGAGAAAATCAGAGAGACAACTAGCCAAAGAAATTCAAGCAAGGCACATAGAGTAAAATGAATCCAGTGTGTTCAGAGAAAATTGTAATGTCAGAGAAAATTCATCTCAAGGGGATATCTTAATATTATTACGAAATCAAAACCCTATTTAATGGAACGGTATTATAAAATGCAATGAATTGTAGATACAAAGAAAAACTAGTTCAAGAATAAAAACACTTACTAAAGTGATGTGATGAGAATGAAACCCTAATTACGAACGAAGATGAACAGACTCAAGTATGAACAGTAAAATGTGTTAGAGAAATTTGTAAGGAATAAATTTCAATGATTTTCGAGGAAGATGAAACCCTTGCTTCGCTGAATATGATGAAACCGTAATGTGGATCATGAAGATGATGAAACCCTAGTTCGCTCGTGTGTAGCTTGTGGATGTCAGCTGGGGATATCAGGCATCGGAATACCAGTTCATTTTTCTCTGATGAATGTGGAGGGTATTTTCGTCCAAAAAGTTAATAAAAAGTGCTTGTTTTTTGTTTGAGGAACTTGAGGCATCATACTATTTTTTGGTGTCCATTATCCTCTAAATAAAATTTCTTAATTTTTATCTCATTTTTTGAGTTTTCTAAAAATACTCCTATAGCTACATTCAAAAAATATATATAATTCTGCCAATTATTTTGAATTCATTTTTTCTTATTTTCAAATCACTCAATTGTTGGTTTTTTTAAATTTATAAAATCTTTCACTTTTTGAAATTTGAAATTCAATCATATATTTTACAATCTTATTTTTTCAATCATATGCATACCCATTACGTATGCCCACCAGTTCTACTATATATATAAAGTTATAATCACCTCCCATAAAAAAAAATTGTGTGTGAATAAACATTTTGAATATAATAAAAAAATTATGGGAAATGCTCCACTATACCCTTTTACAACCTACGTTAAAAATGTGTAATTTTATCATAAAATTTTATAATATTAATCACAAAATGTGTAATCTCATCATAAATTGACGTAACAAAAATGTTTAAAATTTTATGGTTGATATTGCAAAATTTATGATTTGATTACGATATTTTTGTTATATCAATTTATAATGAGATTACGTTTTTTATAATTAATATTACAAAATTATATATTTTTGTGATAGATTACATATATGGTATGCACCAGGATAATTTCCCTTTACCGTATTTTAGGGCTGAGCAAAGAATCTGTAAAATCCGTAATTCGATCTGGTCCAGTCCAATCTGGTAGGTTTGGATTCATTTTTTGAATCCGTGGTTCGGTTCCGGATTGAAAAATTAAAAATCCGTAGTCCATAGATTGGTTCTGGATTGAACCCCACAGTTCTGGATTGGAACCGATCCGGACCGTATGCAAATAGCCTATATTTATATTATATACTCTCTCACATAGTATTTTCTCTTATTCCATATAAAACCTAAACCCAAACCCAAACCTAAACCCGCATAATATTTTCTTTTATTACTTTTGTTTGTTAGTTTTTAGTTTTAATTTGTAATGATCTAAATACTTATGGTGGAACTAATTTCCTTATAATTGTTTAAATTCTAGAACAGTATGTCGCTATTATGGAAAGATATGTTAATATTGTGGAATTAATATGATACTATGTTTACGTTTTTATAAAATCAAAATGTTCTATATTTTTTTTTGTTATTTAATTATGTGAATCTGTAGTCCTAAACTAATCCGATCCGATCCGTGTTTAAATAGATTGATTCCACGATTTAAATGGATTGAATTAATTATAATTTTTCAAAAATCGTAAATAACGAATTGATCTTAATTTTACTTCAATCCGGATCATGCTCACATCTATCGTATTTCAAACCAATCAGGATAATTAACACTAGAAAACAAAAGAATAATCTTTTTTCGAGAACTCCAAAAACTCAATTGAAACAAGCGTTGACGCCTTGTTAACACTAAAAAACAAAAGAGTAATCTTTTTTCAAGAAATCCAAAAACTCAATTGAAACAAGCGGCGACGACTTGTTAAAAAAAAAACAGCATTGACGCCGATGGTGACTTTTCCTTCACAAAATACAAAATGTAATTCTTTAAATATCTTGTTTAATCTATCTAATACTATTGTAAAAGTGTAAAAAATCTATCATATCTTTTATTTTTTTAAATCTCAATTTTATCCTCTCAAATCTATTATATTTTTTAAAAATCATGAAGAATCCTATATAAACCATCTCTTTATTTTTTAAGTTGAACACTCAAAAACGGTATATATTTTTTCAAAAGTCCTATATAAATATAAACAAATGGTTTCCTTTCTTATCAAAAAAAATAAAATAAAAAACCGTCTCCCTATTTTTTATATTGATAATGATTGAAAAATAAAAAATAATTATTCTTTCTTATTCCCCGTATGTGCTTCTATACTGATATATATAATATTTACAATTGTTCATCATGGATCAAATTACTGTCAATAATTTTGGTTGAATTTTAAAGTTGTATGCGTCTGTTTGAATGGAGACAGAGGAAAGCACATGCGTTTTTAAAATAGAAATTTGTGTTGCATCTCAAAATTTTGCAGGTCATCTTCATACATTTTCTTTTTGTTTAAATTATATTTTATGAACTATAATATTTTACATGGTACGTTAATAATGAAGGTATGATGTCAAAATTCTAAACAAAAATCACTTTTGTTAGTTTTATTTTTTAAATCTGTTTTCCAATTCTTGATTTTTCATATTTTCTTAGTTTTAGTAATTAAAAATACTGAAATTTCTTTATATTTTATATTTAAAGTATACTTTTGTATGAAAATATAATATCTAATAATCTAAATAGAATTAAAAAAATAAAAGATTGGGCCTGCCATATTTTCTACTTTTTTCAAATATCAATTTTACCCTTTCAAATCTATCATATTTTCTAAAAGTCATGAAAAGTCTTATATAAACCAACTATCTCTTTATTTTTGGAGTTGAACACTCAAAAATGATATATCTATCTTTAAGAGTCCTATATAAATATAAATAAACAGTTTTCCTTCTTATCAAAAAAAAAAAGTCTCCCTATTTTTTACATTGATAATGATTGAAGAATAAAAAATAATTATTCTTTCTTATTTCTTGTATGTGCTTCTATACTGAGATACATAATATTTACAATTGTTCATTATGGATCAAATCATTGTAAATAATTTTGATTCAATTTTAAAGTTGTACGCGTTCGTTTGAATCTAGAAAGAGAAAAACGCATGTGTTTTTCAAATAGAAATTTTTGTTCTATCTCAAAATTTTGTAGATTGTCTTTATACTTTTTCTTTTTATTTAAATTATATTTTATGAACTGTAATATTTTACATGTTACTTCAATAACCAAGGTATGATGTCAAAATTCTAAACAAAAACCACTTTCGTTGGTTTTATTTTTTAAATCTGTTTTTTAATTTTTGATTTTTCATATTTTCTCAGTTTTGGTGATTAAAGATACTGAAATTTCTTCATATTTTATATTTAAATTATACTTTTTCATGAAAATCTAATATTTAATAATTTAAATAGAATTAAAAAATAAAATATTGGTAAACAAAATTCATAAATTCAAACATGTACTATTTATTATTATTATATATATATTTTTGTTATTATTGTTATTATTTGATATTAATAATTTCTTTTTCCAAAAGAATACACAACAATTATTTTCTAAGTGTATTTAAATTAAGTGAATTTAAATCTAAAAGTAAAATTAAAAAATAAAAAATGTATTAAATTAAGTGAATCTAAAAAGAAAATAAAAGGGTTATTAAAATTATTAAAAAAAAAAAAAAAAACTATGATGGCCCAAGTCTTGGGCTTGACTAGTATCGAGTAGTAAGTTTGTATGCATTGCTTTTGGCATTTTGTTTAACGTTTTAGGTCGTTGAAGTTTCTTTTCTACTCTTACTTAACCTCTTGTAACTTTTTCAGATTGAAAATTTTGAGTTTTGGGCATTAGAACTTGTCTTGGGTTGCAAAATCAAACTCTGGGTTTCTGGGCAAAACTGTTCGTTCGAAATTGGCAACCGCTCGAGCGAATCAACACAGGGTTTTCTGAATTTTCTGGGCAAAAAATTGCTCGAGCGAATTTTGGTTGATTTTTTCTAGGTTTCTCTATGGAGCAAACCGCCCATGAGGCAAAATTATCCGCTCGTGCGAATTGGAAATTCCCCTCGTGCGAAATTGAAATCGCTCATGCGAATTTCTGCGCGTCTCTCTTGAATTGCGTGCTCTTTTCCTCAAAACTGATGTCAAAAACGTGTTTGTATAGATTTTTCACTTCTCTCTCTCTCTCTATATATATATATATATACTCATCTTTTCTCTCCCTTCTCTCTACAAACACACTGAAATCCAACTTTTCTATCAGATTTAGCTCAAATCTTCAAGAGTTTGAGGATGACTTTTTGTTGTTTAAATTGTGAAATTAAATAAATAGATTTATGAAGAAATCAAAATTATATATATATACCAAGAACACATTATGAGAATTACAACTAAATTACAACAGAAATACACAATACAATAAAATGGTAAAGAAAGCAAACCAAAGCCTGCACGGTAACAGTTTCCTTAAAACAGATTTCGCCGCCTCACGGGTCGAGTGCTTGAGGAATCCCGGCGTTTGTCTCCCAGGATACGACGGTCAAAACCAGCTGCGGCAGAAGCACTCTCTGTCTAGCTTAGCAAACAAAAACAGTGGCAGCACTCTCTCACAGTAGGAACTTTTTGGCAAACTGACTTGTAAAATGGAAGCAAAAATTTCTATATAGAGACTTGACAGGAGGGTCTCAATTTATACATGTATAGGGGAGAGAGGAAGAGCTACCAGCCTTTATGGCTGGTCATTAAAGCCCCATTAACTAGGATCCATAACCCCTTTCCAGAAAGATGAAAAGTTTGGATGCCCAACAGGTTCACACCCTTTAGCCAAGAAAAAGGATTTTAAATACCCTTTAAAATCCCATTCATGAATCTAAATGAGGCAATTTCTTGGCAATTTCTTATTCAATTCTCAATGATTTTTGGCCCACTTGAACCCAACACAATAGATGGTTGGGACCCACTTTAATATTTAATTAAAGTCACCACACTTTAATATTAAATTAAAGTCACCAAAAAACCATTTTTTCCAACAATCCCCCACATGAATAAAAATTGACCGAATGACTCAACAAACGGACACCGTTCAACAATAATGACTCGGAGAGAGAGTACAACGAACTAACCCCGACATCAGAGAAGGTAGCTTTTGGCTTTGAACCTCTCCCAGTGAAAACCTATCGAGTTTACTGGCTGATCAGTGAATATGACATCTTGAACTGCTCTGCCGTTTATGTAAACTGAGACAATAGATCTCACACGGGAATTACTCCTACCACCATTCTGTTCTCACTGGTGTGCCCTGTATGGCCCTGGGCACTAGCCTGGTTCAGCGAGTGGTTTCAAAGAATCTTGGCCTGCCCAATTCTTCTAGAAGCGGCCCCACTTCACACTCACATAGGTGACTCTACTTGAGTATCCTGCTATACTCAGCTCAACAGCTTAACACACTAGAGTCATTAAAAGCTCAGCTTAACCTCTACACTTGCAGGTATCACTGATAGAAGGAATGGCTGGAGGTTTAACCTCCTCAGTGACATACCACCGTTACACGCAATTAGGTTGTCCCATTGAACCTAGATCTTGGGATCTCCAATAAATTAGGTTGGGTTTCCATTCCGGTAACTTCCAAAGGCCTTAACCCCATTCCTTTTTACGACATTTCGACTAACACTCGATTAAACCCTCTGGTTAGCGGATCTGCAATGTTGTCCTTAAGACTTTATAAAGTCTATAAAGACAACTCCATTCGAGAGTAGTTGTCGTATGGAATTATGTCTACGACGGATATGTCTAGACTTTCCATTATACATATTACTCTGTGCCCTACCAATTGCAGATTGACTATCACAATGAATACAAATAGCTAGCACAGGTTTAGACCAACGTGGAATATCTTCAATGAAATGGCGAAGCCATTCAGCTCTGATTCCATCGTTGATCTAGATATACACGTTTGCTTGGAAGATTTCCAAGACACGGCTGCCCCACCAAGAGTGAACACATATCCACTAGTGGACTTTGAGTCCTTTATATCTGATATCCAATTCGCGTCACTATAGCCTTCTAGCACCGCTGGATATCGAGTATAATGCAGCCCATAATCCCGAGTGTAGCGTAAATACCTTAACACCCGCACAATGCCCTTCCAATGAGAAGCATCGGGATTACTTGTGTATCTACTAAGCCTGCTAACCGAGTAAGCTATATTCGGCCTAGTACAACTCATCAGATACATTAAACTTCCAATTACCCGAGAATATTCTAACTGAGAGACACTCTCTTTATTATTCTTGGTAAAATGTAGACTTAAGTCTACAGGTATCGATAACACACTCGTATCTGATCCACTAAACTTCTCAAGTATCTTATCAACATAATAAGACTGAGAAAGTACAATTCTGCCAGATGTTCTGGTAATCTTAATTCCCAGAATAACATCTGTAATGCCCATATCCTTCATGTCAAACTTAGAGTTTAACAACTTCTTGGTAGTTTTGATCATTTCATCGTAACTACCTATAATGAGCATATCATCAACATATAGACACAAAATGACATAACCTCTGTCAGTGTCTTTGACATAAACACACTTGTCACATTCGTTGATTCTAAACCCATTTGACAACATTACGTTGTCAAACTTCTCATGCCATTGTTTAGGCGCTTGCTTCAAACCATACAATGATTTGACAAGTTTACAGACTTTCTTGCTTTGCCCTGGAGCTGAAAACCCTTCAGGTTGCTCCATGTAGATTTCTTCATTCAAATCCCCATTTAAGAAAGCTGTCTTTACATCCATCTGGTGTATCTCCAGATTGCGCAAAGCTGCTAACGCAATCACCATGCGAATGGATGTTATCCTAGTTACAGGTGAGTACGTATCAAAGTAATCCAGGCCTTCTCGTTGCCTGTACCCTTTGATAACGAGCCTCGCCTTATACTTGTCAAAAGACCCATCGGCCTTCATCTTTCTTTTAAAAATCCATTTGCAGCCTAAAGGCTTACAACCTGGAGGTAAATCTACCAACTCCCAGGTGTGGTTCTGTAAGATGGAGTCAATCTTACTTTTGATCGCTTCTTTCCATCAAGGACTCTCAGGAGAAGTCACAGCTTCGTGGAAAGTTTGAGGTTCGTTCTCAACCATATAAGTCAAGAAGTCTGGATCAAAAGACTTGGACATCCTAGCCCTTTTACTCCTTCTAGGCTGATCATCACCTTGATTCTCAACTTGATCATCAAAATGATCATCATCACTAGCAAGCTCATCAAATTGCTCCAAAACCTCGGAACCCCTTCTTGGGTTCGGCAAGGAAAAATGTCTTCTAAGAAACATGCATTCCTTGACTCCATGATGATATTCCTGTGAATGTCTGAAGTTTTAGACTTATGTACAAGAAACCGATATGCACTACTATTATGTGCATAACCAATGAATATATAATCCACGGATTTCGGGCCTATCCTAACCCGTTAGGGTGTAGGAATCGCCACAATTGCAAGACACCCCCACATTCGTAAGAATTTATAAGAAAGCTTAACGCCATTCCATAACTCACACGGGATCTTGTCCACTTCGCTTCAACACAAGTTTCACACTTGTGTTTCGTCAGAACGACTTTGTCGGACTCAAAAACCATGCGAAAACATGTTTACTGAGAAGAGACCTAGAGACAAGATTCTTACAAATGTCCAGAACATACAGGACTTCGTTCAAGGTTAGCTCTTTTCCTGAGGTTAACTTCAGGACCACCTTTCCCTCAACAAATGAGGTAGTAGAGTTTCCCATAAACAACTTCTTACCATTTGTAACTGGTTCGAAAGTTGTAAACAGCTCCTTCTCGGAGCAGATGTGGCGTGTAGCCCTAGTAAAACTAAAACCCCTCGCTACACAGTTGTAGCACTTCCCAAAGAACTGATAACCAGGTTCCCGCAGCTTCTATGCCAGCTTTTTTGCAACACCACCCCTTGGCCCCAACTTAGAGCCCTTGTTCACGGGGGGCTTCTTCCTCACCCCAGAAGATTTGCCATGCTCAATGACATTGGCCTTTACTAAGGAGGTGCTCCTTCCTTTCTTTCTATTATCCTCCTCAATTCGGAGTCGGATAATCAGGTCTTATTTGTAGAATTTATACAAAGTCTTAAACAAATCCTTGTGTCACAATGATTATGAAACTCTCAAAATCATATCACAGTAAATACATTCCTAGAATGTCATCAACCGAATTAGGCACCAAAAAAAAATATTTGGTCCAACCTATCACTCTAAAGCCAATAGTCTTACTATTAGGAAACACAAATCCAGTGTTCAATAGTCTACTATTTGGAACTTCATAACATGGCCAGTAGTCTTATCACTAGGAATCACTAATTTCTCAGCATGTGGCCAATAGACTTTCTACTACTAGGCATCACAATGTCTTAACCTGTGATCAGTAGTCACTATACTACTAGGAATCACACCATCCTGACATAGGATCAATAGACTCTCATTACTAGGAATCATCATGTCTTGACATATGACCAGTAGTCTCTCCACTACTAGGAACCATGATGTCTTGACATGTGATCAGTAATCTGTTCACTACTAGGAACCACAATCTCATAACTGTGTAGCCAGTGGTCTAACGCCTCCTAGGAACCACCAGTTTCTATCTCTGTGATCAGTGATCTTGTACTCACTAGAAGCCACCAATTTAAGAATATATTTGGAATTTAAAAATCCAAAAAATATTCACCCACTATAACAGGTTGTCTCATCTTTGCTTTTAAGCAAAGTCACATAGCAATCATAAATGCTATAAATAACACAAGGATACCATACTAGTTGCCTCTGATCAATTCAGAGATATTTTAATGCAATCTTATGATTTCCTTTAAGAATCCTTGATCTCTCAAGATCTTCCTTTAAGAATCTCGTGAGGCAAAGGTTGTCAGGTGGAACAACATTTCTGTTTGTCACCTTTTGAAGTCATTTCTGAAACATCACAATAGAATTTCACTTCTGTGATTTCAAAAATTAAACTTAACCCTTAGAAAATCCCTCAGATGAAAATTTAATTCAAAACTAGTCTCACCATTTAACCTAGAATCGAACATGGTCAGAAATGTTCCCAGGAAGACTGGAGGGGTCACATCGGTCCCACTTAAAACCCAGTTAACCTTTGACAAAACATTCAAGAGCATGTTGACTCCTAGTCTATAGGAAACAATTTTAAAATTAAGATTTTCAGTGGATAAACCAGGTTATAACAAACCGATTTCCAAGCAAATAAAATTTGCTACCAGAATTACACCACTCATAAAAGTTAACCGGTACTTCCGGAACTAAGTCCATTATTTCTAAATAAAATCAGAAATATTTTAGCTAATGCTAAAATTTGGTTTCCTTTCTCAAAAACCAAAACACTTTGGACATAATCATATTATAACCAAAGACTTTTCTCCAAACACGGTTTTTCAACACTTTGGGAATAAAATAATTAAACCCAAAGACTTCCTCAAACTCCAAAGGTTTGAAACCAAATCCGTCTTAGTTGTCATTTCTGAACAAATAAGAACTACTCTTTATCCAAAGCTAAAAACTTTGGTTTCTATCACAGAAAACCAAACCAAGTTCCAAACTTACAAGCAATTTAAAAATTGCTATAACAATTACACGCATATATAAGGATTCTATTTAGTCCAAAAGCCTTTCCACACTTAGGTATTCCTATTCAACACAAAAGTTAGTAGTCCAAACATTTTTGTTTTTACATCCCAAATACTATTCATTTGGTTTTGTATTTATTTTTCCATTCCTTTTCGCATAAGTATTCCTATAAAGAAAGTTAGCAGAAAAAATCATAACAAAATACAAACAAATACTCTAAGCAAAAAATAAATATAATAAATAATTGAAACCATCTAGCCAACTATTTATAAAATTAACCAATGAATTAAAATGCCAATTAAATTAAAACTTTAAAATAAAATTCAATACTCATGAGTTATGAATGAAATTAATTCATAATAAACATTTAAACTAATAACTCCAAAGAAATAAGTTAAATTCAAAGTTAATGCACCCAATTAAATAATTAAAATTAATGCACCCAATTAGATAATTTAGATTGATGCACCCAATTAAATAATTCACATTCATGCACCCAATTAGATAAATTAGATTAATGCACCCAATTAAATTCAAATTAATCATGTACACAATTCATAAAAACTCTATAACTCCAAATACATTCAACTAAAATTAATAGGCAAGAGTTACAAGCCAATAACCATTTAGCAATTAACATATGCAAATAATTCTAAAAACATTAAATTATGTAATCTAGTCTAGAAAATAATAAGCATGTAACAAATTAAAAACCAAAATAGAATTAGCATGTCAAAATTGCAACATCCATAAATTATTTTTTATAACCTTAAAATTCATGCAAATCATGGTAGGAGAATGATGAACCATACGTATAAAATAAGATCATACTAATACAATTAAGTATGCAAATTATGATAGAGCATTCTAATTAAACTAAGCAATTAGAGAATAACATTGCATAATTTACAATCATTGAAATAGTGAGCAATTCCGCAACAGTTCCTAGTAACATTATACAAAGCTAACCTAATTATCTATATAAATCTATTCGATCAATTTCATAGAAAATATATAAAAAATATGTTTTAAGCTTGTTGTTTAAATTGTGAAATTAAATAAATAGATTTATGAAGAAATCAAAATTATATATATATATACCAAGAACACATTATGAGAATTACAACTAAATTACAACAGAAATACACAATACAATAAAATGATAAAGAAAGCAAACCGAAGCCTGCACGATAGCAGTTTCCTTAAAACAGATTTCGCCGCCTCACGGGTCGAGTGCTTGAGGAATCCCGGTGTCTGTCTCCCAGGATACGACGGTCAAAACCAGCTACGGCAGAAGCACTCTCTGTCTAGCTTAGCGAACAAAAACAGTGGCAGCACTCTCTCACAGTAGGAACTTTCTGGCAAACTGACTTGTAAAATGGAAGCAAAAATTTCTATATAGAGACTTGACAGGAGGGTCTCAATTTATACATGTATAGGGGAGAGAGGAAGAGCCACCAGCCTTTATGGCTGGTCATTAAAGCCCCATTAACTAGGATCCATAACCCCTTTTCAGAAAGATGAAAAGTTTGGATGCCCAACAGGTTCACACCCTTTAGCCAAGAAAAAGGATTTAAATACCCTTTAAAATCCCATTCATGAATCTAAATGAGGCAATTTCTTGGCAATTTCTTATTCAATTCTCAATGGTTTTTGGCCCACTTGAACCCAACACAATAGATGGTTGGGACCCACTTTAATATTAAATTAAAGTCACCAAAAAACCATTTTTTCCAACACTTTTTACACCAAATCAAAGAAGGCAACGAGGGCTACATTTATAACCGATTGGATTGAGTTTTCACCAACTTTGAGTTCAAGGATTTTCTTCCTTTTCATCTCCCAAGCTTGAGGTAAGGATAATCTTTGAGTTATATGTATGTTTTTGCAAGATTATGCTTGTTTGAAGCATTTATGACATGTTTAGTTATGATTTTGGGTTGTTGAACCCTAGATGATGTTAGAAGATGATTTTATCTATTTTTCCCAAAACTTTGAGAATATGAGCTATATTCTAAGGTGTGGGTATTGTTTTGGAAAAATCTTTTCAAAAATGGAACAAAAATCTTGTTTTGGTGGAAACCCTAAAATTTGAAAATTTTGAGAAAAAGTTGAGAAACTGTGAAATTGATACTTGATAATTTGTATTGTGGGTAAATGATGGAGGAAATTTCTATAGTTGTATTGAATGAAGAAACTTCATGAGAAAATGAGAAATTGTTGAATTGGGAAGCTTGAGAAATAGCTTGTTGTTGTGTTTTGGAAAAACCAAACGCTAAAAATGATGATTAATATATGGAAAATGCATGAAGGTTGATATTGAATTATTTTATCTCTTGTAAGTGTATTATGATGTTATAATGGCAAGGAATGTCGGAATTTGATCACAATGGAAAATTGTGTGGTGAAATTGAAAATAGACTATATTAATGCATTGTACATTTTGCATCATTATTCTATTATATCATGGTTGCAATTGATTTTAAATCTTGCATTGGAAAAGTATTGTTTTGAGAAAGGAAATTGTTTGTGAAATCAGATCATTTTGAATTTGTTTTGGGGTAAACACATTGATAAGTTCGGATAGGGGATGTAGTTGGTATTAGTTAAGTTGGCCTGAGTGTCCATGGTGAAAGATCGAAAACACACGCAGAAAAGGTACTACGTGCCTTCCGGTTAGCAACCAGTAAAGTGGGGATTGGTAGTGCTTGTTTTGCCTACTTGTAAACACCAACCTAGATATTACCGGAGTTGTATTTACCGCTCCTTTGAACTACAAACAAATTATTGAATTATTAAATTCTCAAAATTGCATTGTGCACAAAGGTTTCAAAAGATAGAAATATATGTTTTTGAACATGGCATGGCATATGCATTCATCTCAGGAGATAATATAAAATGTATTTACTTTGTTGAGATTTTCCTACTGAGCTTTGTGCTCACCCTATTGGATTTTATGTAGGAAAGGATGCGGTGATCCCGGCGAGTTAGAGGCGTGGAATATATTTTGAAAGCATAAGGCTCTTTTCTTTTATTGTAATTATTTTGACAAGCCAAGGGTTTTATATATATGGGTTCGAAAACCACTTTTGTGTAACTGAGCTTAAGCCTTAAAATTTGTAACCCTTGAGGGCATTAATTTGTACTTGACGTATTATGTCACATGTTACATATTCATATTCTAGTAATGTTGAATATATACTTGCATGTGGAATATTTTTTTTGTAAATCTCTTGATGTTTAATGAATACACATGTTAGAGATTGATGATAATGTCTATGTTGAGGCTTTATATTCCTTACATATATTAAGCATTGGAGGGGTTGATTTGGAAATAAGATAATGTAATTGGAAGTTAGTGAATCTATATTGTGTTAATTATTCGGGGCGTGACAACTTGGTATCAGAGCAGGTTTGAATACTTGGGGCTTGTGGAAGTGGTCGTTTTTCCACAATGGGTTCATTTTACTAAACTAGGAGATATTTCATGTTTTACGTGTTATGTGATAACATGTTTATATGACTAGATGGGTATGAAATTGAACTTTTGAGATGTTGTTTGCGCCTATTAAATTCCTTGAGGTCTTATTAGAAGGGCACTTAATCAATGCTCATTCTAATAAGAATTCTCGATATTTCGTGAGACAAATTTCATCATAAAGAAGTAATCCGTATGTGTTTATGTGACTAAATGTTTATGTGCAATGAAACTAAGTGTTTTTATGATATGAAAATGTATAGAATTGTTGTGATAAAATGTGTAAGATAAGTTGCGAGCACATATGATTTTGTGTGCTAAATTGTTTACCTTATCCTTAATTAGGATGTCAAGAAGAGATCAGGCACGTGGTGGTAGAGGCAGAAGGCATGGTAGGCCTCATCAAGGTGTGCATGAAGTACCAGTCCATGAGGTTCTGGTGCAAGAAGAAGGGTTCGGCCAAGCTAATGCGGCTGAGAAAGTAGGCAAAGCTAATGTGACTAAGCAAATGGGGCAAGCGGGAGGCCCAGAACAAGCAAGTCAAGCCGCAATGGGTGCTCTAGCCCAAGAGATGGCGGGGGCTTTGAGAGAGTCGATGAACATCTTTGAGGGCGGAGAACCAAGCCCGAGAGAATGCTGTGGAGTCTAGGGCGAGTTTTCTTACTAGAGAGTTTTTGCGGGCCAAATTGGATAAGTTTCACGGTGGCCCCGAGCCCAAAAAGGCAGATGAGTGGCTCGAGCAAACGGTAAAGACATTTAAGATGCTTCACATTGAAGATAGTGAGCTAAAGGTGACTCTAGTGAGTTACTACCTCAAACGTGATGCGAGCCAATGGTGAAAGTACACCAAAGATAGAGTGGGGCCGACATGGAAAGCTTTTGTCGTTGCTTTCTAAGACAAGTACCTACCTCCCACAACTAGGGAGAGATTGAGGCAAGAATTCCAAAACCTCGAGCAACTAAATCTATCAGTGGTCAAGTTTGAGGCGACCTTCACTAGTTTGTCTCGGTTTGCACCGGAGTTATTGGCAACGGAGGAACGCCATTGCATTGAATATGAGAAGAGCTTGAGAATAAAGATCTTGTTCAAGGTTGTCAGAAATATGATCCGGAACTATGATCGTCTTGTAGAGGCGGCGGCACATGTACAGATTACAGTGTAGGCAGAGGAGGAGAGACTTCGGGGTTCGAGGTCTAGGGGCCAAAAGTCTTAGGGGGACTTCAGAGTGAGTAAGAAACACAAGGGCACTTCTTCATCCCAGCTCCAGTCACAGCAGACTAGGATCTACTTTTCCATTGCCGAGTGCTAGCTCGGGGAGGAATGCACAGGGCAGCTTTACTTGTTTCAAGTGCGGCCAATCAAGTCACAAGGCTAGTGTCTGCCCACAAAAGAGAGGAGGGCAGCATATATTACCACCACCACCACCTAACCGATCTTAGAGTCAGTCCTAGAATATGGAGCAAGGACCTACATGCTTTTAGTGAGGTCAGTTGGGGCATTTGAGGAGAGCTTGCTCGCAGTTAGCAAGTGTATCTAGCACATCAAGGTCGAGGTAGACATAGAGCCATCGCGGCTAGGATGTGTTTCAAGTGCAGCCAATCAAGTCACAAGGCTAGTGTCTGCCCACAGAAGAGAGGAGGGCAGCATATATTACCACCACCACCACCTAACCGATCTTAGAGTCAGTCCCAGAATATGAAGCAAGGGCCTACATGCTTTCAGTGAGGTTAGTTGGGGCATTTGAGGAGAGCTTGCTCGCAGTTAGGATGTGTATCTAGCACATCAAGGTCGAGGCAGACATAGAGCCATCGGCAGGCTCATTCAGTCAGTACAGTAGCCCTATGCTTCGAGAGATGAGCAGGTTAATTAGAGGACATAGGGGCGCGTGTATGCTATTACAGCGCTAGAGCAATCGCCAGGATCCTTTGTTGTGAGAGGTAGTTTTGTTGTATTCAATTCATTGGCTATTGTGTTGATTGATACGGGGGTATCGCATTCATTTATATCTTCCCGTTTTTGCTTCCGCATTGGGGTTAGAGGTGGCTTAGTTAACGTCTCTGCTCAGGGTAGAGTCACTAGTTGGGGGTAAGGTTGACTTGGACTGGAGATGTCGTGGTTGTGAGATAGGGGTTGCTAGGTGCCGACTTTGTTTTGCATTTGTGTTGTTAGACATGTCTGGTTTTGATGTCATTTTAGGCATAGACTAGTTGTCTTCATATCGTGCTATTATTGACTGTTACCATCAGAGGGTTACGGTGTGCACTTCAAGTGGTAACTATTTTTATTTTCTAGGGAACTGAGCTGATAGAGTCTTATCGCCAATTTATGACCCTCGTAGTAGGGCGAGCTTAGTGGTCTTCTTGCAACTCTCTTAGATAATGAGAGTGATAGGGTACGAGTTGAATTGTCGAGGGTAGTTTGTGAATACCCGGATGTCTTTCCCGAGGATCTTACTAGCTTGCCACCCCACCGAGATATCGAGTTCTCCATTGACTTAGTGCCTAGTACGACACTAATTTCCATGGCATTGTATAGATTTGCACCCGTAGAATTGCATGAGTTGAAGATTTAACTCCAAGAACTTTTAGACAATGGCTTCATTCGCCCTAGTACATTAACTTGAGGAGCACTGGCTCTCTTTGCGAAAAAGAATGATGGGTCGTTGCGATTATGTATTGATTACCGCAAATTGAATCGAGTTACTGTTAACAAGAAGTATCCTCTACCCAGAATAGATGACTTATTTGACCAACTTAAGGGGTCTCGTTGCTTTTCAAAGATAGACTTGAGATCAGGGTACCACCAGTTGAGAGTTAGGGAGGAAGATATCCAGAAAACGGCATTTTGCACACATTATGGCCATTATGAATTCCTAGTAATGCCTTTATGGACTTAATGAACCGAGTCTTTCGTGAATTCTTAGACCGCTTCGTGGTTGTTTTGGCGAACGATATCTTGATTTATTCAACCTTCGAGGAGGAGCATGAGAAACACTTGCAGATAGTGCTTGACTTGCTTAGGGTGCACTAATTGTATGCTAAATTTGATAAATGCGAGCGTTGGCAGACAGAAGTAAAGTTTTTGGGGCATGTTGTGTCGAGAGAATGAGTAACCATAGATTCTTCTAAGATAAAAGTCGTGCAAGATTAGGAGCAACCTAAAAATATTTTTGAAATCCGAAGTTTCCTGGGGTAAGTCGGGTATTATCGTCATTTTGTAAGGGACTTCTCTAGGCTAGCTGCACCATTGACCAGGTTGACAAGGAAATGTGTCAAATTTGTATGGAACGAGACTTGTGAGAAGTCATTCCAAGAACTTAAAACTAGATTGACCACCGCACCGGTTTTGATAATTTCGAAAAAGGGCTTGGGTTATGCCAGTTATTGTGATGCGTCCCGGGATGGACTTGGTTGTGTATTGATGCAAAAAGGGAAGGTTGTGGCCAATTATTCACGACAATTGAAAACTCATGAGAAGAATTACCCCACTCGTGATTTAGAGCTAGCGGTGGTAATTTTTTCTTTGAAGATTTGGAGGCATTATTTGTATGGTGAAAAGTTTAATATTTTCTCCGATCATAAGAGTCTACAATACTTGTTTTCCCAAAAAGACTTGAGTTTATGCCAACGGAGATGGATGGAATTTATGGAGGATTATGACTTTGAGTTAGACTATCATCCGGGGACGGCCAATGTAGTGGTCGATGCCTTGAGTCGGAAATCTATGAGTAGTGTGGCAAGTGTGGCCATTCGGGAATGGGATATGCTAGGTGATATCGGTGAGTTTAATTTGCATCTGGGCGGGTCTAGCGAGGGTGCTACCTTATTTACTTTGATTGCTTAACCTACCTTGATTAGTAGAGTCATAGAGACACAACAGGATGACCACGAGGTGAAGACAATCCGTGATAGGATCTCCAACGGGAAGGAAGAGAAGGGTTTGAATATCCACTTGGATTTGAGTGTGAGGTATCTAGACCATTTGTTTGTGCCGAAATCTTGTAAAGAGGAGGTACTCTGAAAATTTCATCATTCAGGCCTTGTGATGCATCTGGGAGCACAAAAATGTATCATGATCTTAGTTGTCAGTTTTGGTGAAGGGGTATGAAGTGAGATGTCACCTTATTTATTTCGAAATGCCTTACTTGTCAACAAGTGAAGGCCAAGCACCAAAAGCCAATGGGTTTACTACAACCCTTACCTATAGTCAAGTGAAAAAGGGAGCATGTTACCATAGATTTTGTAGTTGGGTTTCGTAGAACACAACGGGGCAATGATGCCATTTGGGTGATTGTTGATAGATTGACTAAGTCTACGCATTTCATTCCGATGTGCACCAATGACTCAATTGATTATTTGGCAGAGTTGTACATTAGAGAGATAGTTCGACTCCATGGGGTCCCTAGGACCATTGTCTCTGATAGAGATCCTCGTTTCACTGTCCGATTGTGGCAAAGCCTTCAAAAGATGTTAGGAACTAAGTTGACCCTTAGCACCACTTATTATCCTCATCTGAAAATGTCCCTCCTTGGGAGATTTGGTATGTTCAAAGTTTGGCCTCTCAATTCCAACTCTCTTTCTCTTGGACCTACCATGGTAACAACAAGGTGGTTGATTGGGTTGCCAAGTCCCTGGCCTCTAAGTCTCTTCTTCCCTTTTGGAATGTCTATCCCCCTATTTCTCTTACTTCCTCGTTAGCTTCTGATGCAAGCACCATTGGGTCTTAATGGAATGCCTTTACTGTTCAAAAAAAAAAAAAGAAAAAAATACAAGAAAATCACTTTTATGTATAACATAATTTTCTTACAAGGAGTAATAGATTTGTCCCACATCATCTTTCTAAATCACTCAAATTTTGTTATGACAAGAACCTTGAAGAGGAATAAAAATCTCACTACTAGTAATAAAATTAATATGTAAATACTATTTAAGTGTTTGGTTTTGTCAATAAAGAATATGAAATTCCTATGATGAAAAAAAAAATGTGATTCTTACTTAGTTTTGAAATGAAATTATTATTGAAATAGTAATTAAGAACCATTTTTTCTTTGGATATTTACCAATAAATCTCAGGGGGACTTCAGACTGAGTAAGAAACGCAAGGGCACTTCTTCATCCTAGCCCCAGTCACAGCAGACTCGGATCTACTTTTCCATTGCCGAGTGCTAGCTCGGGGAAGAATGCACAAGGCAGCTTTACTTGTTTCAAGTGCGTCCAATCAGGTCACAAGGCTAGTGTCTACCCACAGAATAGAGGAGGGCAACAAATGTTACCACCACCACCACCTAATCGATCTTAGAGGCGGTCCCAGAATATGGAGCAAGGACCTACATGCTTTCAGTGCGGTCAGTTGGGGCATTTAAGGAGAGTTCGCCACAGTTAGGATGTGTATCATGCTTTAAGTGTTTGGTTTTGTCAATAAAGAATATGAAATTCCTATGATAAAAAAAAAATGTGATTCTTACTTAGTTTTGAAATGAAATTATTATTGAAATAGTAATTAAGAACCATTTTTTCTTTGGATATTTACCAATAAATCTCAGGGGGACTTCAGACTGAGTAAGAAACTCAAGGGCACTTCTTCATCCTAGCCCCAGTCACAGCAGACTCGGATCTACTTTTCCATTGCCGAGTGCTAGCTCGGGGAAGAATGCACAAGGCAGCTTTACTTGTTTCAAGTGCGGCCAATCAGGTCACAAGGCTAGTGTCTACCCACAGAATAGAGGAGGGCAACAGATATTACCACCACCACCACCTAATCGATCTTAGAGGCGGTCCCAGAATATGGAGCAAGGACCTACATGCTTTCAGTGCGGTCAGTTGGGGCATTTAAGAAGAGTTCGCCGCAGTTAGGATGTGTATCTAGCACATCAAGGTCGAGGCAGACATAGAGCCATCGGCAGGCTCATTTAGTCTAGACCTCACAAGCCAATCAGAGAGCTGCATCAGCTCAGCCAGTACAGTAGCCCTATGCTCCAAGAGATGAGCAAGTTAACTAGAGGCCATAGGGGCGTGTGTATGCTATTACAGCGCTAGAGCAGTCGCCAGGATCCTCTATTGTGAGAGGTAGTTTTGTTGTATTCAATTCATTGGCTATTGTGTTGATTGATACGGGTGTGTTGCATTCATTTATATCTTTTGTTTTTGCTTCCGCATTGGGGTTAGAGGTGGCTCAATTAGCGTCTCCACTCAGGGTAGAGTCACTAGTTGGGGGTAAAGGTTGACTTGGACTGGAGATGTCGTGGTTGTGAGATAGGGGTTGCTAGGTGCCGACTTTGTTTTGCATGTGTTGTTAGACATGTCTAGTTTTGATGTCATTTTAGGCATGGACTGGTTGTCTTCGTATCGTGCTATTATTGACTGTTACCATCAGAGGATTATGGTGTGCACTTCAAGTGGTGACTATTTTTATTTTCCAGGGAACTAAGCTGATAGAGTCTTATCGCCAATTTATGACCCTCGTGATAGGGCGAGCTTAGTGGTCGTCTTGCAACTCTCTTGGATAATGAGAGTGATGGGGTACGAGTTGAATTGTCGAGGGTACTTTCTGAATACCCGGATGTCTTTCCCGAGGATCTTACTAGCTTGCCACCCCACCGAGATATCGAGTTTTCCATTGACTTATTGCCTAGCACAGCACCAATTTCCATGGCATTGTATATATTCGCACCCGTAGAATTGCATGAGTTGAAGATTTAACTCCAAGAACTTTTAGACAAGGGCTTCATTCGCCCTAGTACATCACCTTGGGGAGCACCGGCTCTCTTTGCGAAAAAGAATGATGGGTCGTTGCCATTATGTATTGATTACTGCAAATTGAATCAAGTTATTGTTACCAACA
Source organism: Camellia japonica (assembly GCA_030407325.1). NCBI lineage: Eukaryota > Viridiplantae > Streptophyta > Magnoliopsida > Ericales > Theaceae > Camellia > Camellia japonica. The sequence goes on from JAPPVO010000031.1 coordinate 130,389,876, forward strand.
AGTATCCTCTACCCAAAATAGATGACTTATTTGACCAACTTAGGGGGTCTCGTTGCTTTTCAAAGATAGACTTGAGATCAAGGTACCACCAGTTGAGAGTTAAGGAGGAAGATATCCAGAAAATGGCATTTTGCACGCGTTATGGCCATTATAAATTCCTAGTAATGCCTTTCGGTTTAGTCAACGCTCTTGTTTCCTTTGTGGACTTGATGAACCGAGTCTTCCGTGAATTCTTAGACCGTTTCATGGTCGCTTTTGGGGACAATATCTTGATTTATTCAACCTTCAAGGAGGAGCATGAGAAACACTTGCGGATAGTGCTTGACTTGCTTAGGGTGCACTAATTGTATGCTAAATTTGAGAAATGCGAGTTTTGGTAGACTGAAGTAAAGTTTTTGGGGCATGTTGTGTCGAGAGAATGAGTAACCGTAGATTCTTCTAAGATAAAAGCCGTGCAAGATTAGGAGCAACCTAAAAATATTTTTGAAATCCGAAGTTTCCTAGGGTAAGCCGGGTAATATCGTCATTTTGTAAAGGACTTCTCTAGGCTAGCCGCACCATTGACCAAGTTGACAAGGAAATGTGTCAAATTTGTATGGAACGAGACTTGTGAGAAGTCATTCCAAGAACTTAAAACTAGATTGACCACCGCACCGGTTTTGATAATTTCGAAAAGGGGCTTGGGTTATGCCAATTATTGTGATGCGTCCTGGGATAGACTTGGTTGTGTATTGATGCAAAAAGGGAAGGTTGTGGCCAATTATTCACGACAATTGAAAACTCATGAGAAGAATTACCCCACCCATGATTTAGAGTTAGCGGCGGTAATTTTTTATTTGAAGATTTGGAGGCATTATTTGTATGGTGAAAAGTTTAATGTTTTCTTCGATCATAAGAGTCTACAATACTTGTTTTCCCAAAAAGACTTGAGTTTATGCCAACGGAGATGGATGAAATTTATGGAGGATTATGACTTTGAGTTACACTATCATCCGAGGAAGGCCAATGTAGTGGTCGATGCCTTGAGTCGGAAATCTATGAGTAGTATGGCAAGTGTGGCCATTCGGGAATGGGATATGCTAGGTGATATCAGTGAGTTTAATTTGTATCTGGGCGAGTCTAGCGAGGGTGCTACCTTATTTACTTTGATTGCTCAACCTATCTTGATTAGTAGAGTCATAGAGGCACAACAGGGTGACCATGAGGTGAAGACAATCCGTGACAAGATCTCCAACGGGAAGCAAGAGAAGGGTTTGAACATCCACTTGGATTTGAGTGTGAGGTATCTAGACCATTTGTTTGTGCCGAAATCTTGTAAAGAGGAGGTACTCTGAAAATTTCATCACTCAGGCCTTGTGGTGCATCTGGGAGCACAAAAATGCATCATGATCTTAGTTGTCAATTTTTGTGGGGGGATATGGAGTGAGATGTCACCTTATTTATTTCGAAATGCCTTACTTGTCAACAAATGAAGGCCGAGCACCAAAAGCCAATGGGTTTACTACAACCCTTACCTATAGCCGAGTGAAAAAGCGAGCATGTTATTATGGATTTTGTAGTTGGGAACACAATGGGGCAATGATGCCATTTGGGTGATTGTTGATAGATTGACTAAGTCTACGCACTTCATTCCGATGTGCATCGATGACTCAATTGATTATTTGGTAGAATTGTACAACAGAGAGATAGTTCGACTCCATGGGGTCCCTAGGACCATTGTCTCTGATAGAGATCCTCGTTTCACTATCCGATTGTGGCAAAGCCTTCAAGAGACGTTAGGAACTAAGTTGACTCTTAGCACCGCTTATCATCCTCATCTGAAAATGTCCCTCCTTGGGAGATTTGGTATGTTCGAAGTTTGGCCTCTCAATTCCAGCTCTCTTTCTCTTGAAGTTACCATGGTAACAACAAGGTGGCTGATTGGGTTGCCAAGTCCCTGGCCTTTTAGTCTATTCCTCCCTTTTGGAATGTCTATCCCCCTATTTCTCTTACTTCCTCAGTAGCTTCTCATGTAAGCACCATTAGGTCTTAATGGAATGCCTTTATTGTTCAAAAAAAATAAAAAAAATTACAAGAAAATCACTTTTATGTATAATATAATTTTCTTACAAGGAGTAATAGATTTGTCCCACATCGTCTTTCTAAATCACTTCAAGGAATAAAAATCTTACTACTAGTAATAAAATTAATATGTAAATACTTATTTAAGAGTTTGGTTTTGTTAATAAAGAATATGAAATTCCTACGATGAAAAAAAAAAAAAATTTCTGATTCTTACTTAGTTTTGAAATGAAATTATTATTGAAATAGTAATTAAGAACCATTTTTTTATGGGATATTTACCAATAAATCTCATCTCACAAACAAATATTTCAATTTGTCTTAAATTTTTTTCTATTGATCTGTTAAGTTCTATTAGTGGAGAGTTTCTTTTCGTGTGGTCCCACGTTTTATTTTGGTAGTGTTTTGATAGACAGCTATACCATTTTAGTAATGTGATAAGTATGATGTGATACTCCAATGTGGCAAATATTAATATGACATTCCAACGATGTGACATTCTAAAAAAAATTAAAAACTCCTTAGTATACTTTTTTAAATGTAATAACGTGGCGGGTATGATGTGACACTTCAAAAAAATCCTTAGTGTACTTTTCTCAAACGTGACAACGTAACAGGTATAATGTGACACTCTAAAAAAATTAAAAACTCCTTAGTGTACTTTTCCCAAACGTGACATGTAACACTCCAACGTGGCGAGTATGATGTGACATTCTAAAAAAATTAAAAACTCTTTAGTGTACTTTTCCGAAATATGACATTCTAACGTGACGAGTATGACACTAAAAAAAAATATGAGACTTATTAGCAAATTTATTTTATTTTTTTTTTTTTTCAAGCACAAGAATCATAGACTCAAAAAGCACATTTTCATTCCTTCTTAAAATTATTACCCTTCAAACATTGTGTTAAAAAAAAATTTAAAAATTGGTAGGTAGCAATGTGATTGTGATCACATGCCAGTTTCGGTGTTGTCTTTGTCCATTTGTCAGCACACACACATAACACCACGTGCACATACAGCGAACGAATGGTCCAACACATAGGCTTTTTTTTTTTTTTGGTTTGAACGAACGAGTCCAATACATAGGTTAAGGATCAAAATTTTCCTGAAATTTATTTATAACAAATTACAAAACTTCCTTAAAGTTTGTAAAAACAATTAATTTCAAGTTCTAACAACTACAAAGATAAATTTCTGAGAGAGTATTTATAAAAATCAATTATTTTAATTCCTATTACCTTCGTAAAAAATTTTATGATGCACACTTTTCAAAAAGTGTGTATTATATGTGCATTGTTACATATTTTTCTGATATATATTATGTATTTTTATGATAAATATTACATATTTTTTTTTATAGAATTATAACAATTTGTAATTCAGAAATGAAGTTACGCATTTTGTAATAATATTATGTATTTTTGTGATAATATTATATATTTTTTTATCCAAATATTTTTAACAAAATAATATGTAATATTATCACAAAATACATAATTTCATTTCTAAATTATAAATTATCATAACTCTATTAATATATATATATATATATATATAATGTTTGTTACAAAAATATATAACACATACAACAAAAATGTGTAACAATGGTGGTCACTGCCGACCAAACCTAGGGGGGATTAGAGGGGGCTGGGGCCCCTCCAATGATGCTGAAAATGCTATCAATTTGTTGCTTTTCCTTCTTAGTTTGTAAAAGGGAAAATTACACGAATAGTCTCTATATTTTGGGACTCGTGTCACTTTGGTCCTTTATTTTTCAATTGTGACATATTTGACCCTGAATTTTGAATCTTATTCTAAATAAGGACAATTGAAGATACTATTATTTAATTTCAAGGGCAAAATCGTCAATTCAATAAAATATAAACTAATTTGACAAAAATAAATGTCAAAAAAATATTTTTAATTTTTTTAAAATTATTTTTATCCACCAATGATAAAATTTTGTAAAAATGATAAAAATTAATAAAAATTACATGATTAATTTTTTAAAATTAATTTTACATGATCATCATCCAAACACATAATAAAAATTAATTTGGTAAAAAAAATAAATAAATATCTACAAGATTTATCAATTTTACATAATTTTATTTTTAATGGGTAGAAATAATTTTTAAAAATTCAAAAATATTTGTTTGACATTTATTTTTATCAAATTAGTTTATATTTGATCAAATTGACGATTTTACCCTTGAAAAATCTAATGATATCTTCAATTGTTCTTATTTGAAACAAGATTCAAAATTCATAGTCAAATGTGTTATAATTGAAAAATCAGAAATCAAAGTGACACAAGTCCTAAACTATAAGGACTATTACCCTTTGTAAAATGTAAAGGCATGGCCCCTACAAAATCAGTTTTCCAATTGCCTCCATTACATATTTTATACAATATAATTCATATGTATATATATTTCAGAAAGAGTTTTACAGCACAAAAAAATTCACAAATCATCTTAAATACAACTCTTTTTTCTTTTTTCTTTTTTCTTTTTTTTCATCTCATAAAATAGTTAAAAAATCAACTAAAATAATCAAGTTCTCAAATGAGGCCTTAGTTATTTCCATTTCTAAAAAACTCCTCCTCTAATTTTACTCACAACCACATAATAGGTTTACATGTTCACTTCTGATTTTTTTCCAAGCTTAATTATATAAAATTCAATTCTCTTGTCATATCATTGACTGAATTATGGGTTTTAAATTGTGAGTTTGTAAAATTCTTTTTATCTAATGATATTTAATTTTGACATATTTTGGCTTGAAGTAGTTGTCCGTCTTAATATTAATTGAGAATTTTATTAGAAGATTTGATGGTATATTTTTTAAAAAATAATCATGCTTATAAAAATATGTCTATCAGTATAACTTGCATATAATACTTTTGCTTTGAATCATATAATTAAAATTTTATTGTCAATTTTAAATACATACAATTTACCCCCCTTAGTCTAATTCGTACGTTGGTTAAGGAGTGTACCATAATATTATTTACTTCTGCTCCTTTGATAACTATATCGTTGTTTTTAAGGTGAACAAATTATCAAAATAATTAGAATTTTCTCGTATTTGTAAATATTTTTATATTTTTAATATATATATATCGAGGCACACAAACATTTGTTAAGTGGTTATCAACATTTTTCATAATGAAAAACTAGGACCGTAAAAAAAAAAAAATTAAAGAATCAAAATGACGGGCTAAGAGCATCTCCAACCCACTAAGCATATAATGTTTATTAGTTAAAATGCCTAGTGTGACTCACTTTTTTTAATTCCAATGCACTAGGCATATTATTAGGCATTTTAACTCAACTCATATTCACTAGCTACATGTAGCTAGCCTTCAACGCTAGGCAAAATATATTTAATCATTAGGATTATTTCCCTCCATCTTTGTTGCTGACGTGACATTCTATAAAATTAATAGTATTTGGATGAATAGCTAAAATAAAGAGCATGGTTAGCGTAAAAACATGAAAAAGTTGATAGTCAAAATAAAATATATACTTTATAGCAATGTTTAGATAAATAAAATACCTATTATCATTGGAGATGCTCAACCGACTAAAAGTATAGTGTTTGATTGGTTTTTTATAATGAGTTGTTAAGTTTTAAATCGGTATATTATATTTAAATATTTTTTATATTCCTCCTTTTTTTTTTTTTTTTTGATGATTAGAAGATGAATAAAAAATGCTACAAATTTTAAGATAAAGGTTAGGAGGAGAGACATTTACAGAGTATCCCTGCATTTCTCTTCATTTATTTATAGTGTGAGATTTTATAAATTGTTATAAAAGTTAAAGCATCTCGTGAATCCTCATCAATGCTAAATTGAAAAATCAACAAAATCTAGTTGTCATATATGATGGATTTTGACTACTCAACCAACAAAGAGTTTAGTTCGATACTACTTTTTTTCCTTTTTGTGTAGGATTTTATAGATTTTTATAGAACTTGTAACACCTACAAAATCGAACAGTAATGTACGATTAGAAGCATCAGAAACCATAAAATATAATGCCCCTTATGAGTTACTTCTATGTTCGACACGTCACAAATAGCCAAGTGTGTACATATGTATATTCATTAGCATTTGAGCCTACGCTACGTGATGCATATGCTACTATTTTTTAAAATTAAAAATAAAATAAAATTGAAACTAACGGTTGAAACAGTAAAGAATTTTCTTTAAACGTCAATATTGACGTGCTATTACATATTGAGGCTTTTCCCAAACTAAGCCTCTTTTGAATCCTATTTTCCAAACTAGGTCTACTTTTGACGGAATTCCCAAACTAAGCTAAAGCGCTATTACAAATCGCGCTTTTACTGTTTGGAGGCCAAAATTTGATGAATAGTGAAATCGCTATTTAAAATCGTGAATTTAATTAAGAAAACGCTGTTTCAAATCGCGTTTTTAACATAAAAAAGTTTTTTGAAGAAAACGCTATTTAAAATAGCACTTTCACTGTGCATATAATTTATTTTTTTTTATTTTTTTTTTTAGAAAACGCGATTTCAAATCGCGTTTCTACTGTTGACACCAATACCAACCCACACTCTGACCCACACACACCCACACCACTCAAACATTGAAATAATATAATTTATATATATAATAATAATAATCAATTATATGATTTTTATAATTTTCGTAAATATAAATCGTTTTTAGGTTATGGATGGTTTGATTTATAATACGTATGTAAGGATAAAAATTTTTATAATCAAAAATAATTTTTGCAATTTTTATAATCAAAAATAATTTATAATACGTATGTATTATAAAATTTTTTATAATAATTTATAATACGTATGTATTATTTAAATCTTTACATTTTTTATTTAAAATTTTTTACAGTAAACCTATCTTCACATTTTATAATACATATGTATTATTCAAAAATAATTTATAAAAATTTATAATTAATACGTATGTAAATAATTTAACACATATCTTCACATTTACATTTACAGTAAACCCATCTTCACATTTACATACGTATGGTTTAAGGGTAAATTTTTTGATAAATGACTTAAATGATAAATCAAACCATCCATAACCTAAAACTTTTTACCCTTACATACGTATGGTTTAAATAATTTATAAAAATTATTGCCATACGTATGTAAAAATCGATTATAAAAATTGCAAAAATTGATTATAAAATTTTTTATATATAATAATAATTTATAATAATCAATTATATAATTTTCGTAAATATAAATCATTTTTAGGTTATGGATGGTTTGATTTATAATGCGTATGTAAGGGTAAAAATTTTTGTAATCAAAAATAATTTTTGCAATTTTTATAATCAAAAATAATTTTTGCAATTTTTATAATCAAAAATAATTTTTGATTATAAAAATTGCACAAATTATTTTTGATTATAAAATTTTTTACCCTTACATACGTATTATAAATCAAACTATCCATAACCTAAAAATGATTTATATTTACGAAAATTATAAAAATTATATAATTGATTATTATAAATTATTATTATATATAAAAATTATATTATTTCCCTGAGCAGAAGAAATTATCAATTGAAGTCCACTTAGAAAGTATTCTTTGGGATGGAGAATTAAAATTATATTATTTCAATGTTTGAGTGGTGTGGGTGTGTGTGGGTCAGAGTGTGGGTTGGTATTGGTGTCAACAGTAGAAACGTGATTTGAAATCGCGTTTTTTTTTTTTTTTTTTTTTTAAAAATTTAAATTATATGCACAGTGAAAGCGTTATTTTAAATAGCGTTTTCTTCAGAAAATTTTTTTATGTTAAAAGTGCGATTTGAAACAGCGTTTTCTTAATTAAAATCGCGATTTCAAATAGCGATTTCACTTTTCATCAAATTTTGGCCTCAAAATAGTAAAAGCGCGATTTTTAATAGCGCTTTAACTTAGTTTGGGAAACCCGTCAAAAGTAGGCCTAGTTTGGGAAATAGGATGCAAAAGAGGCTTAGTTTGGGAAAAGCCTCTTACATATTTGTCGCTTTTTGTAGTGAAGAGAAAATAAATAGAAAAACATACATAAAAGTTATCTCATGGCATGGGTTTTTTGAGGGAAAAAAATATTGTGTAAAAAATCTAAAAACTCTGAAGATATTGATTCGTGATTATGTTTTAATTTTAAATAGTGAATATCAATCATAATGAAACAATCAACGATAAATAGGCATAACAATTTAACATGAAAAAAATTACAATTGCAGCACCTTTAATTGTGATAAAAAAAAATCACGGCCAAAACCACAAAACAATCCACTAAGAAGATAAAAAAGAATTACACACGAATACTCTCAATTACCTAGAGAATATACACCTGAATTGAACCAAACCCGAAGTGCCCCTTCCACTACCGTCCTCACCTCGGAATTGCTTTGCCCAACGTTGAATCCACAATACCAATGTTGAATCCACGATGATGAATCACTTCGGAATCCACCTCAGGGGCCCAAGTTCTTCGGAATCCACCGAAAAGCACCTCTCTCTTTTGTGAATGAAATAGTAAAAACAAACCCCTTGATGATGTCAATATGAAGCTCATAGATCTATCAATCACTCTCAAATTATCAAGGAAACCAATATATAAACACCCTCCAATATAGAAAATCGTGTTAGTTCTCATCTCTGAGAATTTGGGCGAGTTCAATCCTAAAAATAGCAAACGGCACACTTTATACTAAACAGAGTCGCGAAGACCACTCGTGATCACCCTTTACCGCTTGAGCGGTGTGAGTAAAAGGCGGTGCAAACATATAGGCCAACTACTCGAGCGGTAAAACTTGTCTCCCTAAAGTTCAGAATGCAAGCAGTGTGATGTCCCGAGTCCTTTTAAAGCAAATTGAATATATTAATTTGTAATTTATATCTCTTTTGATTGTCGTTGTCATTGTTGAGCCTTTGGGTCTCGTGCTGTTACCTATCCATTTCCTTATGGTTGTTCATATACATTTTGGTGTGTCCCAATGTGTCATTTTGTATCTTTGGATGTCAGGGTGAATATGGGAATAAGAGGAATGCTTTAAGGTTGTTTTGTCTCACCTTCAAGTTGAGACTGCTCGAGCGGTCCTTTTGTCGCTCGAGTGGTAACGTTGACCTCCCACTATCTCATTTTGCAGTCTAAACTTCTGGGAGTTTATATTCTTCGCTCGAGCGAATGTTTTGTTGCTCGAGTGGTCTTTTGCAGAAAGGAATGAGATTCTGGGAGTTTGAATTGTTCGCTCAAGTGCAAGTTTGGTCGCTCAAGCGGTCTGTACACAGTCTGCTCTAAAAAATGTATCCAATCACTTAAAAGTTGGACCTTTACACCATTTTCTTTCACTTTTCACTTCTCTCTCTCTCTCTCTCTCTACATTTTACTTTACCTCTTTTCTCATCTCTCTCTAAAAACCTTCCACCCACCTCATTTATTTCTTTGATCAACCCAAATCCATTGGGTTTTTGACCCTAGTGCCTTTATTATTATTGGAGAGCTTACCAAGAGTAACATTTTGTGCGGTGGAGATCAAGTTTTGATGCCGCTGATTTTTGTAACGGTTTGCAAATCTCTCTTCATCTCTCGAGCGAAGAAGTGTTCGCTCGAGCAGTCTTTCGAAGCATCTAGTACTCTTGTTTACAGGCCTGAGATTCTGAGAGTTGGCTATGTTCACTTAAGCACAAGAGTGGTCGCTCAAGCAGTCAGTTCGGAATCAGCAAGTATAAAACCTACTTTTTGTGCATTTTTTCTCACTTTTCTCTCCCTCACCTTTTCATGTCCGAAAACCCTAGCCACAAAACCTTTGATTTTACCTCATTACACCAATGATCCACCTCCGATCATGCAAGATTAGTGAAGGAGGAGTGTAGATTGTCCTTTTGACCGATAGAATCGCAGTTTTGTGGAAGTCTTTGCTTGGGTCCTTATAGTTAGCTCTCATCCTTGAGGTAGGGAGTTCTCTTAACTCTAATCATTTATGATTTCATTTGATTATGTTGTATTATAGGAAGTATGGGCTGATTTGAGTTTAAAATCTTTGATTACAAGATGTTTATATTCAAAAATTTGGGTTTTCACTCAAACTTTTGAAATACTTAGAATGTTTTAAAATATTGATGAGTAATATTTGATGATTAGTGGATTTGATGATAAAATGAAGAAAATCCCAAATTTTCTTGAAACCCTAGATTTGGGATAAATGAGGTTTGAATTAAAATTATACTTTATGTTGAAATTTCAATTAATCTTCTTGAGTATCCATATGTGGAAAGAGATTGGTGTTATGATGATGTTAATGGAGGATTTAAGGAAGTTGTTTTTGGGTGGAAATCCAGAAAATGTTGAAAGGTTCAATGTATGAATTAGTATATAATTAAATTGAAGGTGGTGATGACTTGACAACATGGAAATATATATGTATTTCACATCGTATTCATTGGATTGATTTTGTGTGTGATTGAATTGGACTTCAGTTAAATTACAATATTATGAACTCTTGCATTGCATTGCGTCCACAAGGTGTTGGATTAAGTGTTGAGTTGTGTAATTGGGTGTGTGTAAGTTTAGAACGTGTTGTGTGTGTTGAGGTGCCCAAATGCCCTTCTGTGCTCGAAGGCCGGAGAATGTGGGAATGTCATTGGTATATGGTTAAGGTGTCCAATTGCCCTTCCGTACTTACCGCTGGTAAATGTGGGGGGATACGGTTGAATAAATGTGTTGGGTGTCCAATTGTCCTTTTGTGCTTGGTGGCCAGTAAATGTAGAGGCACTTTTTTTTAAAATGTAACGGGTGTTCAATTGCTCCTCCATGCTTGATGGCCAGCCGATGAATGTGGAGGTGTTTTAAAAAATGTAGAAGTTGCCTAATTGTCCTTCCGTGCTTGGCGGCCTGTAAATGTAGGGGTATTACGAGATGTGTTTTGGGATTTTATAAAAAAAAAAGAAGGAAAAAGAGATGTTCTCAAGAAGAATTAAGGTCCAAGTGTTGAATCTATCGTGGGTTTAAAGTTTACATTGAGCATTGAAAGTCAACAAAGTTACAAGACTTGTACATTATGACGTGTTGCATGAATATAACCAACATGAGCATTTTATAATATATATATATATATATATAATGTGTTGAGTTTATTTCCTACTGAGCATTGCTCACTCCCGCTTTATGGGCTAGATATTTTCAAATTCCAGGTGATCAAGGTGTGACTCATTCGTTAAGAAGTATATGGAGTTCTAAATGGAGTACTGAAGCTCTTTTGATGTTTTATGTTTCAGCTACGAGCTTACCTGCCAAGATAGAATTTTATTTTCTTTTTGATCAAGGGCCTTAACCTTGAAATGTGTAAGCCTCTAGGGCGATTTGATTTTATTTTTTTATATAGTTTCTTGCACTATAATTTATTATAATGTATGAGATGACTGATTTACGAGAAATAGATGGGTTTCTGATTTATAATTTGTTATCTTTGTTTATCCGGAATTTATTAAGGTTATGGAATTGAATGATAATAATGGATTGGTAACTAATAAATGATGTTAATTTTCGGGGCGTTACAATTTTGAAGCTTTTCTCACATTTTTATCCCAAATTTTGAGGTAGGGAGTTCTTTGAGTGATATATGTATGATTTTAGCATGTCTAGTCTATTTTCCTATAATTTTTTTAAAGATAGGGTTTGGTGTTGGAAACATTGGTTTGGAAAATGTGGAGGAAATGATTTTATTTTCTTGTGAAGATGTTCAAATTAAAAATGTTTTATGAACTTCTAACACTCTTGGAAGTATTTGTGAAAAGAATCCATAAAAAGGAAAGAACAGCTCTTTTGGATCAAACCCTAGTTTTGAAGAAATTTGGGGAAAAGTGGGTTTTGTGAAATACCCAAGAAATTGTGGTTAAATTCTCAACCTCTCCGATAACCATTTCTCCGAAAACCCCAAATTTTCTTGAAACCCTAGATTTGGGATTTTATTTTTAAATGCGGTTTGAATTAAAATTATATTTTATGTTGAAATTTCAATTAATCTTCTTGAGTATCCATATGTGGAATGAGATTGGTGTTATGATGATGTTAATGGAGGATTTAAGGAAGTTGTTTTGGGTGGAAATCCAGAAAATGTTGAAAGGTTCAATATATGAATTAGTATATAATTAAATTGAAGGTGGTGATGACTTGACAACATGGAAATATATATGTATTTCACATCGTATTCATTGGATTGATTTTGTATGTGATTGAATTGGACTTCAGTTAAATAACAATATTATGAACTCTTGCATTGCATTGCGTCCACAAGGTGTTGGATTAAGTGTTGAGTTGTGTAATTGGGTGTGTGTAAGTTTAGAACATGTTGTGTGTGTTGAGGTGCCCAAATGGCCTTTCATGCTCGAAGGCCGAAGAATGTGGGAATGTCATTGGTATATGGTTAAGGTGTCCAATTGCCCTTCCGTACTTACCGCTAGTAAATGTGGGGGATACGGTTAACTAAATGTGTTGGGTGTCCAATTGTCCTTTTGTGCTTGGTGGCCAGTAAATGTAGAGGCATTTTTTTTTAAATGTAACGGGTGTTCAATTGCCCCTCCGTGCTTGATGGCCGGTAAACGTAGAGGTGTTTTTGAAAATGTAGAAGGTGCCTAATTTTCCTTCCATGCTTGGTGGCCTGTAAATGTAAGGGTATTACAAGATGTGTTTTAGGATTTTATAAATTAAAAAAAAAAAAAAGAAGGAAGAAGCAAAAGAGATGTTCTCAAGAAGAATTAAGGTCCAAGTGTTGAGTCTATCGTGGGTTTAAAGTTTACATTGAGCATTAAATGTCAACAACGTTACAAGACTTGTACATTATGATGTGTTGCATGAATATAACCAATATGAGCATTATATATATATATATATATATTTATTTATTTATAATGTGTTTAGTTTATTTCCTACTGAGCATCATTGCTCACTCCCGTTTTATGGGCTGGATATTTTCAAATTCCAGGTGATCAATGTGTGACTCGTTCGTTGAGAAGTATATGGAGTTCTAGATGGAGTACTGAAACTCTTTTGATGTTTTATGTTTCAGCTACGAGCTTACCTGCCAAGATATAATTTTATTTTCTTTTTGATCAAGGGCCTTAACCTTGAAATGTGTAAGCCTCTAGGGCGATTTGATTTTATTTTTTTATATAGTTTCTTGCACTGTAATTTATTATAATGTATGAGATGACTGATTTACGAGAAATAGATGGGCTTCTGATTTATAATTTGTTATCTTTGTTTATCCGGAATTTATTAAGGTTATGGAATTGAATGATAATAATGGATTGGTAACTAATAAATGATGTTAATTTTCGGGGCGTTACAATTTTGAAGCTTTTCTCACATTTTTATCCCAAATTTTGAGGTAGGGAGTTCTTTGAGTGATATATGTATGATTTTAGCATGTCTAGTCTATTTTCCTATAATTTTTTTAAAGATAGGGTTTGGTGTTGGCAACATTGGTTTGGAAAATGTGGAGGAAATGATTTTGTTTTCTTGTGAAGATATTCAAATTAAAAACGTTTTATGAACTTCTAACACTCTTGGAAGTATTTGTGAAAAGATTCCATAAAAAGGAAAGAAAAGCTGTTTTGAATCAAACCTTAGTTTTGAAGAAATTTGGGAAAAAGTGGATTTTGTGAAATACCCAAGAAATTGTGGTTAAATTCCTTAAGAAATTGATAAAATCCTTCTCATATTGTTGTGTGGTTGAGATGTCCATGGGATGGACAAATGTTGTTGTTGGAGAATGTTGAAGATCTTGAAAAGAATATTGATTAATTGTGAACATGAGATGTCATAAACGTCACATGGATTTGTATTTTGTCATGATTTTGAGAACTATTGAACAATAGAAGTTCACTATGAATAAGTGTTAAGAATTATGAAAATATTGTACAAATGAGATACATATATATAACTATCTCGCATTTCACTCGTTTGCATCACTTTGAATATTGTTCATTTACAACTAGCATTGGAAATTAATTCACTGTTTTGAGAAAATAACTGTTGCTATCAAATTATTTTGGAGTAAATACGTTTGGTAAGTCCGAATAGGGGGTGTAGTTAGTATTGTTTAAGTTGGCCTGAGTGTTCAGTGTGAAAAACCGAAAACACGCGTGGAGGAGATACCACGTTCCTTCCAGTTAGGAGCTGGTAAAGTAGGGGATTGGTTGTGCTTGTTATGCCTACTTGCAGACATCATCTTAGGAATTACCTGAGTCGTATTTACCACCTTGTTGTCATTATTTAAATTTCATGGAGAAAATGAACTCATTAAAAGGAACATTGCATGTGTTTCAATAAAAATGGAAAATTTTGACATTTGAAATGGCATGGTATTGCATTCATGTATTTGAGATTGCTTAAACATATATACTTTGTTAAGATATCTCTATTGGGCTTGTGCTCACCCTTAGTGGATTTGTGTAGGAAAAGGTGTAGTGATCCCTCTTAGTTGAAAGTGTGGAATTTATTGAGAGCAAGAGGCCCTCCTCCTTTTCGTGATCTTTTGACAAGCCAATAGCTTAATGTATATGGGTTTGACAACCTTTCGTGTAACTAAGTTTAAACCTGTGAACTTGTAGCCTTTGGCATTTACTTTGTTATTATTTCTTTTACTTTTGTATTGTTACACATGACATGGATTCATCCTTTTAGAAGATTAAATATGTATTACATGTGAACACTTTTGTATACTTCTCTTATAAATGAAATACAAATTGAGAGAATTGATTAACTAAAGTAGGATCGTTTATTGGATGGAATTACCATATCTATTTTAGATCTATTTTAGCGCACATTTGACTGCTCTTAAACTTCTTCTTGGCTTCGGGGGCGCTGCCCCTTCACCTCGCCAGGCGTTGCCCCTTGGACCTCTGTTAGCTGACCGGACAACTCGATCTCCATACATAGTTAGTGAAGTGGCAAATAAGGAATGCTCAAATACAAAATGTCATTGCAAACTCCTCTATACAAGTACAATTCGGGTTGGATTCACATATAAACTCTCGTAGCCTCACTAAAATAAAAGAACGAATAAAATTACAATTAAAAGGACTTTTGTCAAACAGAATTGTCAATTACAAAAACCTAACACTTTGACAGATCCTAAGCTATACCAAGACAAGTGCTTACGTATATATATATATATATATATTAGAAATGGTGACACACGCAATACATGTGCATAAGACCACTTTTTTTGGACAAAATAAGATTGTAAAATGTATGTTTGAATTCAAAATTTAAAATATTTTATGAATTTGAAAAAATAAATAAATAGATAGATAACTTTGGGGCATAACTAAAATAATGACACAAGTACTGTTATAAGAATTCTTGTGGGTATTTTTAAGAGAAAAATAAAAAAATCTATGACATAAATATCAATTCTAATGTTTACTTTTTATAGAGTATACATCTGCCAAATTGTATCAAAAGTATTATACTATATGCCCTACTAGAGTGCCCTTATCTGCCCTTATATTGCATGAGCTGCAAAAAGTTTCCGCAACAGCAACGCCGAGACAATAATAATATACTAGAAGCATAACATACATACTATGTCGGTCAAATGGTAAAATTGATTTTTCAAATCAATTAATAACAAAACTTTTATTGGTGGAAATTCACCTATCTGTTAAGAAGTTATAAAACAAATGATAATTCAATGTTATGTTTGGATTATGAATTTAGATAGAGATTTGGGAAAGAGAAATGAAAAAAATTTAATTTATATTTCATTCATATTGCCCTAAATTTTTTTATTTTCATTTCCGAATTATATCAAAATTTATGACCCAAACACCACATTAATGTTTATTGTGGTTTCTCATCGACTAAGAGTACTACATTGGCAATTTCGTATGATAATTCAAAAATATCTAACATTTTTTCATAAATTTCAAGTGAAAGACAAATAATTCAAACTTACATTTTTTACTTTTCTTTGGGAGCATTTTAAAATTAAACTAGATAATTTCTTAACATATGTTGTACAAAAAAAAAAAAAAGTTGTGTATTTAAACTTGTCATATGAGATAAACGGTTTAGATAATTGAGATGGGTATAAACTGGTCATACAATAAGGCAAATTTATATTTAGACAGTATTTGGTTTGAGGATTTGATGAAATAAATAGAAAGAAAAACGTAAATAATTGATAGGATTAGAATTCTAAGTTATGTTTGATTAAGTTGGAAAATTGAAAAAGAAAAAGATCCAAGTGAACCCAAAAGACAAAGAATGATATTGTATTTCTCTCTCACTTTCTTTCTCTTTGTATTTTCTATTATAACCAAACAAAAAGTGTGATTACATTTTATTTTTTTTATTTTACTCGTTAAATCCTCCAAACAATTACAGTCTTCAAGTTAAGATGTTCAAATTTAACAAATATGAACTAGCCCAAACACCCTTAATATATATATATATAGAATTTTCATATAAGAATCTAGTTGGGACCACAGTTACCTTTAAGCTAGGCCTCTACCACAAACAACCAAAGGCACACAAAGGCAGCCCGTGACTCTGCAGTTTTGGATCTTGTGAACACACAGTCATACTGTCTGATGGTGGTGGCAGTCTAGTAAATGTGTATGATTCATAATTTATTCACCATAAAAAGACAAATAGAAATTGAAGCCAATTACAAAACCAGAAAAAGAAAAAGAAAACTGTTTGTGGAATATTGGGTATTGTTAAGCTGTAGCTGCATGTGCTGTAAATTAAACTGAAAGTAATCTAATACAAATACAAATTTTATACAAAAATTTCAACCTAATAATATATCCTTCTCTTATTCATTTATTTCAAGGAAAAAGATATATCATTGTGGTTGAGAAGTGCAAAAATATCACTATAACATCATTTTGTATGAGTTTTATGTATAAAAATTATGTTTGTAAATCATTTTTGATAAAAATGAAAATGAACTCAAAGCAGAGGATAGAATCAAAGAAGCTGAGCTGACAAAATAGAACAGGCAAGCAGAGGCTATATTGAACCAATTGTTGATTGTCTCTCTCATCAATTCTTCCTCATTCTCTCTCTCATCAAAACCCTTCCAATCCAACCCATACAACACAACCCAACAAACATTCTAGTCAGATTTCCATCTTCACTCATCTCTTTCTACTTCTTACACTTGCCAATTTAGAACCACATGAATTTAACATTATTAGTTCATCAACTTCCACCCCATGAAAACAACACTACACAAAATTTCTTGCCAACCCATCTTTAGATTTTTCCTGTTTTATCCAAGCTAAGCTAGCCAACTCCAAGATTCTTTAAAAAAAAAAAAAAATCAAATAGAGAAAGATCAATGACAGTGATGATGATGATGATAGCCTTTCTCCATCTGTTGTTATTTTCATTGATTTCAGTCTGTTCTGGCAACTCTCCACAACTAAATGATGATGTTCTAGGCCTCATTGTCTTCAAATCAGACCTCCATGACCCTTTCTCCTACCTCGAGTCTTGGAACGAAGACGATAACTCCCCGTGTTCTTGGAACTTCATACAATGCAATCAAGCCACTGGCCGAGTCTCACATGTATCCCTCGACGGCTTAGGCTTGTCGGGTAAAATTGCAGGAAAAGGGCTTCAAAAGCTGCAATCCTTAAAGGTACTTTCGCTCTCTGGTAACAATTTTACTGGTACCATCGGCCCGGAGTTAGCTCTCATTCCCACTCTCCAAACTCTCAACCTTAGTCACAATAGCCTTTCTGGCCGCATTCCAACTTCCTTCACTAGCATAACTTCTTCTCTTAGATTTCTGGACTTTTCTGATAATTTCTTATCCGGTCCCATCCCCGATGACTTCTTCCAACCCAATTCTGTCTCCGGCCTTAGATTTCTTTCATTATCCAAAAATTCTTTCGAAGGACCGGTTCCTAGTACCCTCTCGCGATGCACTTCGCTCAATTATCTCAACCTCTCCGATAACCATTTCTCCGGTAACTTGATTTTTTTTGGCGGGATTTGGTTGTTGACAAGGCTTCGGACGTTAGATCTTTCCCACAATTCATTCTCCGGGCCCATAACACGAGGGGTCTCGGCCATACATAACTTGAAAGTCCTAAATTTACAAGGAAACCGCTTCTCTGGATCGATTCCTTATGATATTGGATTATGCCCTCATTTAAGGCGGTTAGATTTCAGTGACAATCTTTTCACTGGAAGCCTTCCACCGACGCTTAACAGGCTAAATTCTCTCACATTTCTCAGTTTATCGAACAACGTGTTTGCTGGAGACTTGCCTCAGTGGATTGGTAACATGAGTAGTCTCCGACGTTTGGACTTATCAAGCAATGGATTCACTGGAGTCTTACCATCATCAATGGGAGACATGAAATCATTAGTTCATCTAAGTTTGGGTGATAACAAAGTAACAGGAAACATTCCTGAGAGCTTGTTTGATCTCGGGTTAGACCAGATAGATCTTTCAAAGAACGAATTCATCGGTGCAATCCCTTCGGGTTCAAGCAAACTGTTTGAAACTCTTCAATTTTTGGATCTGTCAAGAAACAAACTTACAGGGAATATTCCAGAGGAAATAGGTCTTTTCTCTAAGTTGATGCATTTGAATTTATCTTGGAACAATCTGCAATCAAGAATTCCTCCAGAATTGGGATTCTTTCAGAATTTGAGTGTGTTGGATCTAAGAAACACTGCATTGTATGGGTCAATTCCTGGTGACATATGTGATTCTGGTAGCTTGGGAATCCTTCAGTTGGATGGAAATTCCTTGACTGGCCCTATTCCTCAAGATATTGGAAACTGTTCATCTCTCTATTTATTGTAAGTCTCTCTTCTCCCAATTTTGTGTCTTTAACTAAATTTCCATTTTAAGTCTAATCTTGAAAAGATAATGTTATGTACCCAGAATTATTACACATTTTCCATCCACAATTCGAATGTATTGCATAAATTTAAACTTGGTTTAGTATGGGTCACACTTACTATGAATTTGATTCACACATTTCAAATTCTGGATAAAATTTTTAAGTATTTAGCGTGCTAAAAGAAGATTTAGATCTTTTCCATTACTTATTTTGAATAAGAATCTCCATTCCAATACATTAGTTTGCAATATATTGTTGAAGTTCAAAATCAATAGTCTATAATTATTAAGTCAATTTGAATTTCAAAGTCGCCCCAAAATGGTTTTGAATTTAAAATAAAGATATATTGATGTAGTTAACCATTGATCCTGAAAAGGACACCTCCATTTTATTAATGTAATGAAGAGGTTTTGAATATGCTATTACAAGAGTAATAGAGATGATGTATGAACAAAAACTTGTACAAAATATTATAGAGAATGATGTAGCAAGTTTTGATTTTATCACTATAAAACTAAATAGTTATCAAAGTGGTTTAAATCTTCTAAAATACCACTACCACATCATTATGATGAAAACCAATTCTTTGTGATCCCCTTGTTGTTGCAGGAGCTTGTCCCACAATAACTTGAATGGTTCCATTCCCAAGTCCATTTCAATGTTGGAGAAGCTCGAGATTCTAAAGTTAGAGTTCAACAAACTAAGTGGAGAGATACCACAAGAGCTTGGTAAGTTGGAAAATCTACTTGCAGTTAACATATCCTATAACAGGCTCACAGGCAGGCTTCCTGGTGGTAGTATATTTCAAAACTTGGACCGAAGTGCTTTGGAGGGCAATTTGGGCATTTGCTCACCCTTGTTGAAGGGACCATGTAAAATGAATGTCCCAAAGCCTTTAGTTCTCAACCCATATGCCTATGGCAACCAAATGGATGGTCATAACAAGCACTCAAGAAACTCGAAAAATTTTGGGCGCCATATGTTCCTCAGTGTCTCTGCCATTGTTGCCATCTCAGCAGCTATAGTGATCGCAGTTGGAGTGATCGTTATAAGCCTAGTAAATGTTTCTGTTCGAAGGAGGCTTAGATTCATTGACAATGCATTAGAAAGCATGTGCTCAAGCACCTCGCGGTCAGGAAGCTTGACCATGGGGAAACTCATATTGTTTGATTGCAATGCAGCTTCCTCTTCCCCGGATTGGACTACTTTGACTAGCCCTCCTGAATCCTTACTTAACAAAGCAAATGAGATTGGTGTTGGAATTTTCGGAACGGTTTATAAAGCTTCATTGGGAATGGGAGGGAAAGAAAGAGTTGTGGATGTTGCAATCAAGAAACTTGTCACATCAAACATAATCCAATATCCAGAAGATTTTGACCGCGAAGTTCGAATCCTAGGGAAAGCAAGGCACCCAAATTTGATAGCATTAAAAGGGTACTATTGGACTCCTCAATTGCAGCTTTTGGTTTCGGAATATGCGCCCAACGGTAACTTACAATCAAGATTACATCAAAGGCCTCCTATAAATTCTTCTTCTACCCATCACGGTCAGCATCAACTACAACCTCCTCTTTCATGGGCTACTCGATTCAAGATTGTGCTTGGAACTGCAAAAGGGCTAGCTCACTTGCACCATTCGTGTCGCCCGCCCATCATTCACTACAACATTAAACCGAGCAACATTCTTCTCGATGAGAATTTCAACCCGAAAATATCAGATTTTGGACTTGCTAGGCTCTTGAAAAAGCTCGACAAGCACGTTATGAGTAGCAGATTCCAGAGAGCGCTAGGTTATGTGGCCCCAGAGTTAGCGTGCCAAAGCCTAAGGGTGAATGAAAAGTGTGACATCTATGGATTTGGGGTATTGATTCTTGAGCTTGTGACGGGTAGAAGACCAGTGGAGTATGGGGAGGACAATGTGGTAATTTTGAGTGAACATGTGAGGGTATTATTGGAACAAGGGAATCTTTTAGAATGTGTTGATCCAAGCATGGAGGAGTACCCAGTGGATGAGGTTTTGCCTGTTCTCAAATTGGCTTTGGTATGCACTTCACAGATACCTTCAAGTAGGCCTTCAATGGCAGAGGTGGTGCAAATATTGCAAGTCATCAAGACCCCAATTCCACAAAGGATGGAAATATTTTAGCTAGATGATCCAATGATCAATGTGTAGTAAATGAATTCGAAGCAATCAAGCTTTATGCTACGTACCCAGAATTTGTAATTGGCATGATTCGATTGTGTCAAATTTCTTCACTTCATTTTTTTTTTTTTGTTTAACTTTGTATTGTTACTGATGTACTGTTGACATAATTTGTAGAACTCTTTTTAAGTTTTTTTTTTGAGTTTCAAAATGTATGTTCTCATTATCAATATTAGTTGTGATTTTTCAGTCTCTTTAATCATCATATCATGTCAACCACTAAAGCAATCATGTTGGTCAAGAATGGGATAAAGAACTTAAATGTCAAAGGGATCAAAACACAGAACATCAAAGTGAAAGCAGCCATGCACTGAAAATAAGGTTAGTAGGGGTACGTTCATATAAACCTCATGGTTGGAATATATTTTGAAGTAATTTCAGATGCCACAGTGGTCTTCTTTTTCAAACAAGTACAAAGGTTATTAAAAATGCACACATCATCTATTTACTACTAGTTGTTCTATTGGAAGTAACCATATGAAACCATGAACTAAATGAATCCTACATAGAGTGAGATATTGTTCCATGACTATTTTTACTTTTTAGATTTCAATCCATGACTTTAATAGGAAGAATCTAATAAAATAATAGGGGAGAAAGGAGGCTGGGAGGGAGTTTGGGATTGATGCCATGACTATATTATGAAGAATCTAAAGGAATAATAGGGGGGAAAGGAGGTCGGGAGGGAGTTTGGGACTGCTGAACAATGTGAATTCCAAAATGCAAATTGCTAGAGTATTAAGAGTTTTCTGGTACCTCAAAATTAGAATTGCATATGTTTGGATTGAGTGATTTAGAGAGAAAAGAAAAGGAATAGAAATATATGTATTTCTCTTTCTTGTTTGGATAACTTAAGTGGAGAGAAGCAAGGAGAAATAGAGAGAAACTCATTTCTCTTATAATCCTCATTTTCAATCTTCCCAAAAGTAGAGAGATTGAGAAAGAAAATAAACTAACAGATTCTTATATTTTCATAATACCAATTTTGTCCCTGTAGAAATAAAAGAATAAAATGATTGACAAAATATCAAAAGGTTATTTTGGTAATATAACATAAAATAATTTCTTTACTTTTCTCTTCTGAAATCTAACCAAACAAAAATGAGAAAAATTACAATCATTTCTGTTCTTTTATTTCTTACTTATCCAAACAAGAATGAGAGAAGTCACAATCATTTCTTTTATTTTCTTTTCTCTTATAACTTAAGTAATCATTTCTTTTCTTCTCTCCTAGGTTCCCAAACATAAGCAAGACTAGTAAATTAGATTCTTCAGCAACAAAACAGCCAAAAAAACCAAGGATGGTAGCAAACAGCAGATTAAATTAAACAAATTCCAGTCGGACACCAACAAACAAAGCAATAAAGGAACTAAATCAACAGAAAACTAGAGTCATAATACTGATTTCATTTACAGATCTTGAAAATGCAAACCAGCATTTGTATGAATACAAGACAAAGCAAGGTTAACTTCAACATAAAATTTAGTTTTCTAGTAAACAAAATCATGAAAAACTCATATACCAGATAGTGCATTAGTGGAACTGAAACATAATTAACCAGTTTCTCTAATTCTTCAGCAACATCCTCAAACATATCTTTTGGTGTAGAACCAGATGTATTCAGTG
Source organism: Camellia japonica (assembly GCA_030407325.1). Classification (NCBI taxonomy): domain Eukaryota; kingdom Viridiplantae; phylum Streptophyta; class Magnoliopsida; order Ericales; family Theaceae; genus Camellia; species Camellia japonica. The sequence continues at coordinate 130,412,652 of JAPPVO010000031.1, forward strand.
CAACAGCCTGAAAGGGTGAAGAATCCTTGACCTATAATCCACAAAGGAGGAGAATAACAACCCTTTCTGGAATAACAAGTGGTGTTTACACCACAATTAAATGAAACCAATTAAAAGAACCAGGTTAGCTACCTTCATACAATAATCACGCCAATGAGTTTTAGCTGTAAGTATACCAGAAGCAACATGTTCTTCCATCATCTTGCGAAACTCGTCACAGTTTTTCCGTTCAGCCCGTTTCAATTGTTCCTAAAATTAGCTGAAGGATGAAGTTAGGCACACAGATCAGAACAGAATAAACTATTACCATAATAAATTCCAGTAAACACCTTTCGTATCCTTCTCTGCTCTTCTTCTTCCTTCTCCAAATCACGAATATATTCCTGCCACAATAACGAATATAAGCATAACAATCCAACATACATGGCCAATCATATAAGTCAATATACCTGGAAAATTTCAAAGCGGTCAAATTTTTCAAGACGCGAGCATCTTTCATTATCTTCTAACCGATCGTGAACTTTCCTCCATTGGGTGTTCACCTGTAGAGAACAGAAAATTCATAATAAAAGATTCAAGATTTTATTCTCCTCTTGAGGAAAGAATGTTACGGGTTTGTATATGAATCAAGGTTTTACAAAGCTTTACCTTGATAAAGCCACAGGTTTCCAGATATTGCCTGTACTCTATTCTATTATGTCGATGCTCCTCTTGGGCCTTTTCCCTTTCCTGCACGTGAACAGTAAGTCGGAGATCGCAACAACAATAAAAAATCATCAGTTGATTACAAAAGACATATCAGCAATCTCTACATGACACAAAAATATAACAAAGCTTAACACTAAGAAGCATGGACAAATACACATGATGCAGAGATGACACAATATGACAATTTTCAAAAAATGCAAGACATGGCACAATTGGGACATGGCAAATCTTAAATATCTTTTATAAAATGAAAAAAAATATATTATTAATACATCTTTTATTTTTATATACTAAAATTTTTATTTTGTTTCCCATTTTTCTTCATATATGATGCTCCCCAAAAATGACAATGAAAGGCTTGAGGCTGGCACATCTCAAAAGGCCCACAAAAATTCACTGAGCCCACGGAAATCAGCACCAATCAAAAAGGATGGTTGAAGAGCAGCCATGTTTGCTAACTACAAAATAGTGGCAAACATGGGATCATAATCTAGTCTTCCATTAAAAATCTTATTCAAGCCCTGAGAACTGAAGCCTCAAGAAGGAAAGAAAGAAAGCCCGCCGCCGATAGGTCTCTCTCCAACTCCTTCTTGGTCTGCATCTGGGTCATTCGGGTCTCTTCATCATCCTTCTTTGTCATATCCCGAAAGTGTTTGGGAACCAGATGCTTCCCGCCAGTGTGTCAGGCACATGACCGGATGAATGTCCAATTGTGTGCAACAGCCACACATAGCTTTCTTGAAATTTGCTAGACATTGTTAACTGTTAACATAATGTATAATGGATTTAGGTTCACAAAACTGAGCCAGTCTCACAGACCTGGCTGATCAACCCAAAACAAAGTATTCATTAGTCATAAAGCAATTCCTAAACTTCAGAAGCCACAGTGATTGTGGTTTAACCCTTGATAAACAGGCCAAGCTTGAAAATGATCAACAAAAAATAAACACTAGTATCAGCTGATGCTTACACATGTGCAGATGGGCAGTTGAAGTAACAAGCTAACAATTACTACCTTCTTTTGAAGATCATCAAGTAGTTTTTGAACAGATCTTCACGTTCTGTAGGTCGTTCTAGGGCCTTGAACCGTTCATCTTCTTCAAACATACTTACAGCTTTGCTGATCATGCAAAAAGGTTTGATTAGAAATTTATGATATTTGTCACGTTTTTTAAATAGAAGCTTAAATTAGCTAGGAATTATAGTTAAAAAGATTACTATACTCTAGAGAGAGAGAGAGAGAGAGAGATTACCTCCATCTTGTGGATGATGTGAGTTCCTCACACTCCTGCTTGGAGGAAATACAAAAAAGCATTATATATCAATAAGAAAAGACCCAAAAAATAAAAAAAAATTAAAAAATGAACAATGAACATTTTTTAAGTAAGCAAATCAACAAGAATCATAATGCTACGGTAAGCCTATCTTTCTCCATACGGAAGTGTTATGGACACATAGAGATGCAGGTGGAGGAAGCCTCAAAAGCGAAGACCAAGCAGTAGGTCACGTGACCTAAACTGAGTTGGTGGCTGACTGGGCTTTTTCCTTGATCAAAGCAGATCAGCTCGCCTTCTTGTTATCCAAAATTCAGTCGAATCGGGCAGGCCGCTGCCGTAGAAAGAATTTGATCATCGGGTTGTGCTAATTCCATACAAATCAGTACTGAGAAGCATGTGCCCATCACTTCAGCAATGGCACCAAAGATGAAATATTGTCCCTATATCCTTGTGGTCAGTGGCGAACAGCCATTGGACCGTCTACAAAATGTTCTATTTTTCCATAGTAATATCTTCGTTTCAGAAAAGTTCTAGACTAGGAATTTTAGTCTAGAAGTCCCTTGGAATTAAGAAATGTTGAATTGAAAACAATCATAAAAGACAAATAAAGTTTACAAATATTCTTGATTTAACAACTAATGAAAGGCAGAATTTTAAGTGCCAAGTAAAAAAAAATAAAAATTTTGTCAAAAATAACCCAATTTCATAGATTTCAAAGTTTAACAGAAAAGAAAAAAATAATTAAATGAAAAAAATGAGCACGCTACAAAATGGGAATCAGAATTTAGAAGGATCAACTGAACAGACACTAATGCATGTGAAGATATCGTCCTGCAGGAAAGCGATAGCGAAGCCAAGCCGGATAGGTTCCCAAAACTAGTTATCTTATTGCAGACAACTAAAGCAAGCCTACTCAACTAATCTCACGAGTACAAGCCTGTTCGCATCACAACTAATAGAAAAAAAACAACTACTAGACTAGAATAGAAAAATAAAAAAAAAAATACACTAACTAGACTAGGCGGTAAGTCCTCTGTCCTACTACAGGTGCTGCAACAACCTTTAGCAAGTCTTAACGATTATCAACCACCAGATCCGCCGGTCAGTTCTGCCCACAAAAGTAGAAGCTCAATAATCAAAACCATCACTGCAAACAAACAAAACCCAACTGTCATCGCATGTTGCCCTCTCGCAAGACATCAATCATATTGTAGATCCGCTTTTCTGCTTTTGACTGAACCTGCATTCACACAACATGTTGAATATCACTGAGTCTGATTATAATAGAACGATGACTATGGAGAAACTACAATCACATATGACACTAAAAATAGAGTGATATTTATCAACATACATCTGATTAGCCTTCAAAGTTTATGTTTTAGATACTATCACCTTGGTTCAACAAACTGTGATGTTGAAGATTGCAATGAAATTTATTTTTTAAGTCACCACAAGTGATATCTCATCAAGCTCCTTAACCTAATAAATTGTTATGACAATATGCAAAAAGCTAAAGTAACTATCACTAAAATTCAAGGAGAAACAGAGAAGCTTTAGCACCTTTTGAGAGAGGAAAATTATAGCATCTACAGTACCCTCAGCATACATTGAGCTGCCACAAACATTATGCTGAAACGCAAAAGAAACACTGCAAAAATCAGAACAGAAAACTGTAAGTCCAATGGTTTGGTTTTGATGATTTCAAGAATGCATTGGGTTGCCATGTTTCATCATGATATATGTTTGCCAATCCTTGATGCAAAATTTGTGCTTTACATTTGATAAACTTGTGGCTAGAATTTTCAATATCTTTTGATATTAGTTATTGGATGCCTTAATGAAATGATACATAGGATTAATAGATGTTTTCAAAAGTAATCCATAATTATTTGAAAAGAAAGCTTGAGCTTTAAAATGTTTTATAGTTTTCATTCTCTAATGATTCGGATTCAAAAACTTCAAACACAAATTATTTGATATTTGTTTTGAGCTTAAATGATCTTTATCTAACTTATTTTACAGTGATACAGAACTTTTACATTGATATGTATTGACTATGTCACAAACAAAAAGAGAGAGAGCTTTTGTGTTAAAAATTATGTAGCTTCTGCTCTCAAGAGGTTAAGCATGAAGAACTCCAAGTATGATATCATTTTGTGCTTAAAAGATACAACAGTTCTTATTTTTATATCTCAAGTATTTGTATTCAAAAATTGAGTTCTTGTGCATAATCATGTTTTATATTTGATGTAGATTCAAATGATCCGAGAATGAACTCGTTTAATGATGAGTAATGATGAGTAAATGCTTACACGATTCATTTATAACCTTATTTGAAGTTGGATTTGTGTTTGAACATGTTCTGAAACACCTACAGGTTGAATTTTCAAAGTTGGAACGTTTAGAATCAATCCCATGCTGTTTGATGCCCTTTCATCAGAGAATATTCTGGTCATCAAAGGTGTTGACCCCTTTTGGAAAAGTGTTGACAATATTTTCCGAGGAGTGCTGGATTTGTACAGGAAGAGGAAGGTGTCGATCCTTTTCTATTTATTTTCGACACTGTAGTCGGAAAATTTCAAACCTGACAGCATACAACAACTTTTTCAATGGCTCTTTTTTGCATTAAATGCACTCCAAACCACTTCCAATAGTCAAGAAGAGATGACAGGCTATAAAGGAAGATTTCTACACATCTACAACGAAGAGATCAAGGATTAAAAGAGAAATTCATTAATATCTTTCCAGATTTGAGCCATAACTTTTACATTATTTGTTCTCGAGCTTCATTGTTTAAATCTAGCTCTTTGAGAGCTTATTGTACTAAAGAAGTCTTGTCCTTTCTGTACACTATTTGTAAAAGGCTGTTGAGCCCTTGGGATTGATTGCTCAAGTGTTTGGGAGAAACACTTGGAGAAAATGAGATCTTTCATGCTGTCTTTTAGAGAAAAATATAGCGTTGTTCTGAAGTGATGTTGGGACAAAATCACTTGGTGTAAAGATCTAGCAACCAGAAAGCTTGCTAGTTGTTATTATTTTCAAGAATAGTGAAGAAACTGAAGAGGGAGCCTTGGGAGTGGACATGGGCTTGGGTAAAACCAAAACTACTATAAATCTTGGAGTTTGAATCTCTTCTCTCTACTCTCCCCTTATCTTTCTTTAATGCGTATTGCTTTCATTTCTTTTGAGCACACATCCGTACACTTGCTTATATTTGTTGTGTTGTTTTTTTATTTTTTATTTGTCAAAAGCTATTCAATGCCCATATAAGCTGGAAGGCAGGACTGAAAACGAGTAAAAAATACAAAATAGAAAGCATAAAAATAAGAAATGAATAACTTTACGTTTGATCGGGTGATGTCAGATGATACAAATGGAATGCATGACGAGACAGATGCTCCTCTGGCACACCCACTATCTCCATTTGTTGCTTTGGATTGCGGATTCGTTGTATCTGATTAAAAAAATTTCCAAACATCTTGACGAATAAGCCAGAAATTTAGAAAAAGCGAAGCAGGGGAGCGCAATGAAACAACATAATAGGACATAATTTATTTATTTTTTTTAAAGAAAAATATATGCATTCGCTAATGTTTACTCTGATAACTAAGCAATAAATAAAGAAAAAGGTGGGAAAACAAGGGAAAAGTTGTTGAGCTGCATAAGCCTACTAGAAACCATGATACTAGCCCTACTAAAAGCCATGATACTCGCCTCCTAAAAACCATGATGCTGTGCTTATCCCCTAGCGTACCTCATCCAATTCAAAGGAGACTCCCAGCTTTTTAAAGCATGCAACGATAGCCTTGGCAGTTCCAGACGTGTCCAATTTGTTTGCTTGGTGAGACTCCATCACCTGCAAGATTGAAAAATACACAAGTGTCAGTCTAAAGACTCTAAACATCCGCATATAGATTCAAGGCAAAAGTTACTATTGACTTCTAGATAGATTAAGTTAGTGTTGACTTCTCAACCATAAGTTACCTAAACAAATGGGCTGAACTGTAACCCAAGAACCTAAGTGTTGGATCAAGGCTTTATAAAGTTGATACAATTAGTGCTCTTCATCACATTTTATCAAAAGTGGCATGACTCAATATTCATATCTCCATACCAAAACAGTTAAATAAAAAATCTCTCATAGCTTCTGGCATGCAGGCCACCACAACAAAGATTTGTAATGTTAACATTACTGATGCCTCTTGGGATATTGAGTTATTATATATGGAAATATCAAGGCAAAAAGCAAGCAACACTAGATACAGATGAAAAGGAAAAGTATTAACCAAAAAAAAAAAAAAAAACAGAGAAAAATTTAGAAGTTACCTCCAGGGAATATCCAGAGAAGGCCCCGGGAAATTGCTCAGCCATAATTTCCATTGATGCAAGAAATGCTACAACTTAATCAAGACCAGCCAATCAAAATTTCAACAAGACAAGGAAAGACAAATTGACAATGTTAAAGTTAAATTATATAAAAGCCAGTATACGGCTTCTGAATCCTGATCACCTGTTTTCCCATTTGAGGTGAGATCACAGCATAAACTTTTGAGTCTTCTACAGTCTTATACAACCGCTCCCTGTCTCCACCAGTAGTTCCCATTACAAAGGGCACCCCAACTCTACAATATAACTCTGCATTATCTGAAGATTGCATGATAATAACAAAACCATTAACTAAAAGCTTGCTGAATGGAAATTTCATGATCACTGCTTTATTCCTGACTAAGAAAATTATGCAAGCAACTGGATACATTGGCAGAGGATAAGACAATAATGTAGGAAAATTGACCCAGCTTTCCAATATTTACCTCCACTATTTACCTTCAAGTTCAATAATTCTAACTTCACAAAAACTAAAATGGGAAAATATGCATTGCATTTAATATTTCTAAAATTTGGTCATGGTGGACCGGGCTGTGAGTTCCATGTATAGCCTCCAAAGGCCAGCTATTGAAGTGTACTCCAAACTAAATTTGAGATAGTTCTTACATCTAAAGATCCATTCACACTTACCATTCACTGAAGCAGGCACTGTGTAGTCCACCACCATCAAGTTTGGATACTCCTCAAAGGCAGATGTTAAAACGCTTTCTCTTTCAGAAAGACCATACAACTGAATCTCTTTTCCACCCACTTGCACAATTTTCCCAGACTCATTACTTCTGCTAAATGATATAGGAAGAAGATGAATTCCTTTCGAAGCAACTGCTTCTATAACTGCGTTCCCCATCTTACCAGTACAACCATTCACCTGTATAAGAATATTGTAACCACAAAACCACAAGATGAATCAATTACACAAAATAAAATGGTAACCAGCCACATAAAAAAGACACAACCCAACCTACATATATGATCACCCTTATCATAGCAAACATAAAAGATTGATGAAATTTTTTTAACAGCCTTTCCAAGAGTGAATTTTAATGGACAACATAGTAATCATTAAGGCTTAAAGTAAAATTAACATAGCCAAATAGCGGCAGAGTGGTTTGTGAAAGTGAAACCAGATACAACCCAAGTGATGGATCCCTTGTTGCTGTTCACTTCATTGAAAAAGTATATATATATATAGAGAGAGAGAGAGAGAACATGTTTACCCTTAACCAAGTATGCTGTGAGTATGTCACCATCACTGACACTGACTAATAATTAAGAAGGTATTCCATAATGTGCTTGCAAGAAAAATTCAAATGTAATTAAGATGGTATTCCACACATCTCTAACCTAATTAATATACACTCACTGACCAAACTCAATGTTCAACTATGGGATTCCTGGGACTAAGCATCAAAGTACTGCATGGTATCCAAATCAGTGCCAATAAATGTTAGGAGACATGAGACTGGAGGCCCTTGCCTATAACCTCCATCCACTTACCAAAATGCAGGCGAAATAGAATGTTACCAAAATGCAGGCAAAATAGAATGTCCTGCTCCTGGTCTACTAGCTACACCATCCTACTTAACTGCTCCTTTCATAGCCATCCCACGTAGCATGGTAGTATTCTGTTGATTCTGTCAATTTGATGCACAAAATATGTATTTGATCTAAAACTCATTTAATATGGGGAAAATTTTAAAATTTAGAAACCGATTTAAGAAAGATAGGGACAATGACTTGACTCTAATGCTCAAAATCATTTAAAATCTCACATGTTAGAAGAAAAGAAGATATAAGCTACTTTAGTTCAAGCATAACAAGAAAATTGTATTGTCATTATGTGTACTTTGATGATCTGTACTTGCATATGTGCAAGTAATATGCACGCAACAATACCATTTGTACTGCACTATTATGAACATATATTATTTGATAAATGGAACTCGATTTTCTGGATAAATTGAAGTTGTGGGTTTAACAATTCAATTGCACTAAACACACTTTGACTGCAAAACAGAAAAAACATATATATGGAGCAAGCATACATTTTTTAGTGAGAGACAAAAAATTGAAAATGGACTTCCGTTTAAGGGTATAAGAGATTAATGTGTGATTACCAAGATTGTAAGTCCATTGTGTTGCGACACAATTGACAACAATGGAATAGTTGATCTCTGCTTTCTAGAAATATTTCTAGCACATCTCCTGCATTGAAGTAATGAGGCACGGTTCTCCCGTCCTTGAATGGTAGCTGTAGGCAACACTTTAAGAACAAATGCCATAATTTGCATATAATCTGCACTGATACTGATGATGTTTAGATCAATGGGAATTAAATTTGAAAAGAATGTCAATCAAATAGAACTTTTAGAACCCCCAAAAAAATTAAAAATTAAAAATTAAAAGATTCCCCTATGAGTAACAAAACAAAAATAGGGGGGCTTTCAACAAACTAATGTTTTTTGTATATTCAAATTGTGTAATAATACAAAGAATACATCTGATTATATAGTAATCCTAGCCCTAAGACTAAAAAAAAAGGAAATATACAATATATACTACCATATATATAAATCTAACCGAATATTCTCACAACACCTATTCATCTTTTTCTTAATATTCCTAACCCTATCAACAAAAGAAAAGAATTTAGCTTCTTCACTCCTTTCTCTATTCCTTTTCCAAACAGTGTTATTGTATGAAAAAAATAAAAAAATAATTGGATTACATAGTAATGTAGTTAAATTGTTTGTGAACATTGTTGTGTTACTTATACCCAACATAGAAAATGTTCCTCAAATCAATTATCGACTACATACCAATAACAATATATATACACACAAGCGGTCTACATACCAATAACAATATATATACACATATACATATATATACACACACTAGCGGTTGGCATACGCGATACGTGTGAAATTAAAATAAGTACAAATAAAACCAAACTTTTGGTATGTCATGCAAGTAAGAGTCTTGTTTATTAATTCAAAAAGGTTTAAGGTTCTAGTTTAACTATCTGAGAAGGTAATTTGTGTAGACAAAATGGGCTGAGCTAGGTGAAATCCTCTTCGGAGATTGGGCCGCACAATGGGCCGAGACAGGAACCTAGATAGCTCGGTCTTGGGTTGAACTTGTAATAAGCCGGTCAGTAATGGGTTGCTAAGGCTTGGACCTAGCTATCCATATACAATCCATAGACTGACCGAGGTACCAGATTGACTGTCTAGGGGAAGAAAGCCGAGCTAATTGTAGCTCAGCATGCACCATTTGGCAGACAGGGGTTGCACGATTCGGCCAGAGGCAGAATGGAGTAAAGGTAACTCGGTTAGTCATCGGTGGCCGAGTAGAGTGTTTTGCCATGTCACTTGACTTGCAGTGAGGAGGGTGTTCCAGGGATAAGCATTATCCTATAGGAAAGTGATCCATAGAAGGACTATGCTAAGAAAAGTTAGAGTCCCACTAGGATTGTGTCATGCGGAATCTACAAAAGCTCATGACAGGACCTATTCTCAGGTATTGCAATTCATACTCCCGAACACACAGAACTTTTGTATCTTTTGCCTACTTGCTAACTTAGGCATCGGAGGGGTTTCCGGTAAACACCCGCCGACTAACTCACATTTGTGTTTTCAGGTGATAAGACAACGACGTTTGAAGGAGTGCAAGCTTGATCGACAGGATTATACGAGGAAGATTATTTCGTGCTGGTACACTATCTTTTTTTTTCTTTTTTATATATATTTCAAATAGGAAAATGAGGACATTTGGATAAGGAGAAGTCACCAAAGTTTGGACACAAAGTGAATATTCACTTTTAATATACTATACTAGTTGTTCACTTTTAATAATAGTATAGGTATAGATATATGAAGCTTAGAATCCATAAACTCAACACACTCATTGCTAGAACTGAACAAAACAACAAACATTGTGTGTACATACAGTAAAAGGGAAAGCTAGCACAGAACGATGAAACAAAAATGTAGAGAAAGAGAAACATGGAGAGAGTGTAGAATGGTGTTCAGAATCAGACCATTTTGGTTTTCATTTTCAATTTTGTCTTTCAAACCCTAGCACTTGATAATATGTATGTAATCTATACTCCTTTTGTTGTGAAGCTACCGCGTCAAAAGTGAAACAAACTAAGATTAGTTTTTTTTTTTTTTTTTCCTTTGTCTTGCCTTTTTTCTATCTCTCTTCTCTCTCTCTCCGGCTTCACCCCCAAACCCACCCGGGTTGTGCTCTCTCTCTCTCTCTCTCTAAAGTGAAACGAACTAAGATTAGTTTTAGCTTCTTTTTTTTCTTTTTCTTGCCTTTTTCTGTCTCTTCTCTCTCTCCAGCTTTGCCCCCGAACCCACCCGGGTCTCTCTCTCTCCTGAGATTGATGGGTGTGTATTTTTCAAAATAACTATGTTCTTTAAGGCCACGTTTGTTTGGCGAATTAAGTTGAATGAGATTGTTAGTAAGAGGATAATTATTGAACAAATTATTAATATGTGGATTGTGGATTGTTAGTGAGGAGATTAGGTGAAAGTGTATTTATTTTGATTATATAATGTCGAAGATAGTTGGTGATGGAATTGTTAAATTATTTTTATAAAAAATCTAAAAATAATAATTTCTATATTAAAAAAATATCTAAAACAAATATTTTTTTTTTTTAAAAATAACAAGTTACAATTGCCAAAAAAAAAATTTGCATTGTTCCGGTCAACCGGCCAAACGACCGGGAGGATGTCTGAGCGAACAACCGGGTAGACCCAATCCACTCACTATTTTTCTAATCCCATGCTTTTCTCAGCCAAACTAATCACCCTACTAAGGGGGATTACTAAACCGCTCACACTAGCAAGCCGACATCCCAAATCAACACCAAACGTGTTGTGTATGGGACCCATAACCATCCTACTCCAGTCTAGCCGTTGAAGCAGTTAAACAAACAGGACCTTTGGTGCTGTGTCTTTTGGGACAATTTTATAATAAAAAAAATCTGAGGATTGGAATTCTATAATAAAATAATTTTTTTATTTTATCAATTTAAATTATAATTTTAAAAAAAAAATGGTGATACATCAAATTTAAGGAGGGTACAAGGTAATAGATCTCATGAGTATTTTTTTTTTTTTTTTTTTTTTTGAAAAGTACACTCTTTGTAAAATATTATGTTGAGAATTATATTTTGTTATTTTCGAGCATATTTTGTTTCTAATTTTACCTTTTGTTGAATTTTTTTATCTGTTAAGCTCATATTTAAAGGCCCATTTTTCCTATCTATTGAAATTCACAAACTATTTGCTAAAATTCTCCACCACCAACACTCTAGGGGTGGGAATCATGCTGTGTCGTGTCATATCGGGTTCGTGTTCAAAACAATCCAACATTAACACGGCCTATTTAATTAAATGTGCCAATTATCTTGACACTAACCTGACCTACTTATAATCATGTTAATTCTAACACGACACACTTAATACAATTAGCAATAGTTCATATTTAACAACTAAGGTTCCTCTAATTCCACATAATTCTTTTTTGTGCGATACCACGTCAATTTAATAATTTTTTTTCTATTACTATGAATATTCAAGATAAATGTGACCAAATGGTTTTATGCACCATGAAAAAAACAGACCAAGGTCCTAATTGATGGGTATATAATGACTACCAGGAAAAGCAACGCTAGTATCTTGGGCACCAGACCATACTGGACTAGGGAAAACCAAAAACCCAGTTCAAATCTCAACAAACATGCATCAAATTTAAGTAGAAACCAATAAGCCCCCACAGTTAATCAGATTAAGGCTTAGAAAATAAAAAATAAAAAAATTCGAAGACCCTAATTGATGGGTATGACAATAAACCAATGAGTAAAAAGGACAAGGGCAAACCCAAAACCCAGTTCAAATTTCAACGAAGATGCATCAAATTAATCAGATTAGGGCTTGGACTGAGCGTTTTCACGCACAGTTTCAAGTCAATAAACCAAACTGGAGGGTACTCAAAAATGGAGATTGAATGAGAATAATTACCTGAACGGAGCTAGAGATGGAGAGATAGCAGAGGAGTGAGAGAAATTGTAACGAATGGTAGCATGCTAGCAACGACGGGTCGGCTAGAGAAGAACTTGAACTCGAACTCGTTTCTGTGATTGGGAATTGGAAATATATAAACCCTAGGGGAACCAACAGGTTGCTTATTCGGGGACAGGTCAATGCGTGCCTACCTTTATAACGGGCTCGCCCATGGATGGCAACGGCTTAGAGCAACTGGGATCTTGAAATAGAATGAACCTTAAAGCAATAGTTGAAGTACTAAAATATGTCATATATTTTTTTTGGTGTGGTGTGGGTTCTAAAGAAACAACATCAAAATCAAAATGAATTGGGTAATTTTTCATTTCACAAGAATCAGCAGGCCATAATTCAATAGAAAGGGACCTATCAATAATAATGACTTGTATCAACTCAACTATATGAATTTTGGCTTCCATGTCAAGATACGAAATTGACTGCAAAAAGTAAATGCAAGCTTTCCACTTCCCACAGATTGATGGAGCATAAGTCAATGGTGCCATCTAAAAAGACACAAATTACAATTAAAGCTACAATGGTTACAGATATTACCATATTTATTGTGAAAAGTGAAATAGAAAGTCAACATACTAAAGCCATCCACAGTCACTGCTAGAAGCAAAAGCGTCCTCTACAAGCACAGAAATAAGCTAATCTATGGTTGGGATATATATAAATAGTTCAATACAATTCATACAAATCAGAGGACCCAAGGAGAGTAGCCAGGCATGTCAACAAATTCAAACTCTCTCTTTATCCAAAAGTATATCCCAACCACAGGGCATTTCTCTGATATTAGAAGCTTAACCTTAATCTTGCCAATGAGAACATGAGAAACCCATTGAACAAATCCAAACAGAGAAATCAAGAAATCATTCGTATATAAGGGCATTAAGAAATCATGAATAATAGTACAAGAAATCTGCTTCTAAAGAAATGACAGCAAAATCAAAATGAAAGGGGTAACTACATTATGATTAGTCCTCATAGAACATAACCCTATACTATACACACATATATATTCTTGATTTCATAAATTAATCCAGTTGAAGGGGGATCATAGGGGGTTTGTAGAGAGGTTTGGGAAGAGGGTTTCACATATAGGAGATGTCGGAAGATAGGGTTTGGTGGTACAGAGTGAGGGAGTTGCAGAGATGGGGAAGGGAGGGTTCAACATAGGGTTTCGCAAGTAGGTGCGTTGAAGAGGGAGTGATGAGTGCGACAGGGTTTTGCCGACCATGAAGAGGGAGAATAGATAGATTGAGAATGATACATACCTGAATGAGGAAGAGAGCTGCAAAGATGTGAAACGATGGAGTTGCAGACTTGTGGAGACAATGGAGTTGCAGACTTTGTGGGAAACGATTTCGCGGGAAAAGGGTTTCAATACAATTTGTATAGTGGCTCATTGCTCTCCATGTGTAGCCAGCGGGTAAGATGGATGGTAAATAGCCATACGAGTGCAACGGGCTCAGCTCGAGGCGTGCGGATAGAGTCCCTTCCCTAGAGTGATCTCCTATAGTGAATAATCAGAGGGTTGCGATTGTTCCACGTCAAAACGACGTCGTTTTGACATGAAATTTGAAAAAAAAAAACTCAGATTTCAAAACAGAGAAGGGCTAAGAGAAGAGAAAGAGAGAGGGAAGGGCTGAGAGGAGAGAAGAGGAGCTGAACAATCTGAACAATCTCCTTCGCCGATCTCCATGTCCGCCGACGTTGCCTTCGTTTTCCGACGTTGCCTTCGTCTTCGATGCTTGTGTTGGTTTAATCTTCTTTTTTATTTATTCAAATCTCACGGATCAAAATCCATTTTCATTTGATTCAATCTGTAAATATACATATAGATATACATATATACATGGGGTCTGTTGTTGATCCAAAAAAAATATACATGGGGTCTGTAAATACATATATATATATATATATATATATATAGAGATACATATTCGTAGTTTGATACGGAAGAGCACTTGAAGATGGATTTTGATTCAATTTACTGAATATTGCTTTGGACAATGTTAATCTGAGTTTGAGAATGTTAATCTGAGTTTTTGATTCAATTTACTGAGTTTGATTCAATTTCCTAATATTAATCAAAAAACTGAGTTTGAGAATGAAACTCAGATTGATTCAAAAAAAAAAACTCACATCACATATGGATTTTGATTAATATTCCTAAACATTCTCAGCCCTTCTCTCTCTCTTTCTCTTCTCTCAGCCCTTCTCTGTTTTGAAATCTGAGTTTTTTTTTCGTTTTTTTTTTTCAAATTTCACGCCAAAACGACGTCGTTTTGGCGTGGAACAATCTCAGCCCTCCGATTATTCACTCTAGGAGATCACTCTAGAGAAGGCACTCTAGAGGATCCGCACGCCAGCTGGAGCACCTCGAATCTAATTCGAATGTTTTTTTGCGGACTTTGACAAGATATTTTTAAATTTGGTATGATTTTAAATAAAAATTTAAAAGTTTAAATTAAATTTGAACGGATTTTGACAAAGACGTAAAACAATTCGAGCAATCCGAAATTCGAATTATACATATATAGATATATAAATATATTAAATATACATATAAATTATTAGTCATTACATGATACTAAAGTAATTTAAATTATTAAATTACATTGAATATATATTATTATACATACGAATAATATAAAATCTTTTTTTTTATTTTTTATTTTTATTTATAAATTGTAAGAACTACTATAGCGACATTTCTTTTATATTATATAAATTATTTGTTTTAGTGGTATTAATGATTTTCTATATTAAAAAAAAATTGTAAATAGAGTTAAATTTTAATAATTTAATAATGTAGGTGAGAAAAAAAAAAAACTGAAATTCATTTATAATTCGGACAATTCGGGTAATTTGAGTTTAACTCAGGTCAGGCTTGGGCAGACAACCTCGGGTTACAATTCAGGCCTGGACAGGTCTCAACACAACTTGAACTGGACTGGGCTTGAACAACTTCCCAACCTGACCAAATCCGTCCGAATTGCACTCCTAAATAACTAGCCTTTTAACCAGCCAGTTGGAGGTCCAAAATGTATTGTGGTTGGCTATTTTAGCCTACCTTTTGGAGTTGCTCTTAGGATATGGGTCGGCCCTTTTATCCCTATCCTACCCAATTTCTGTTGTTTGCCCTCACTTCCGACCCGACCTCATGGAATTCTTCCCCATCCATTTAAATTCATAAATATAATCTTCATCCTCGATCTTATTCCAAACGCAACACAATCAAAAATTTAACAATAATATTAAATTTTAATAACTAAAATTAAAATATATATATTATATATTGTACATATAATAAAATTATATTATATATAACATAACAAAAACTCAATAATATATTCTATGTATTATATATATATATATTAGCGGTGATCGTGGATCGGATTGAATCCGCCATCCGTCCAAAATTAGATATATTAGAAAAAATCAATCTGCATTCGTTTATCGGTTTGGCAGATGCAAATTAAGCGAACTGTGCGGATTGGCGGATGGATGCGATCGGTTTAGTAGTTTAGACTTTACAAATTTTGGACATTTTTTTAATTATAATTCATAATTTTTTCAATCTTTAATAACTAGTAATCTGGAAAAATATATATATATGTATTATTTGTCTATAATAGGTCATGACACCACGCATATATTTTTTTTAAGATATTGTTTTCTATTTTCACAAAAATATATATTTTATTATTTTTATCCTATATTGTTTCTTCTTAGCAGTTTCCTTTTCTTTTTTTTTTAACTTCATCTACGAGCTGATTGGGTTCATACGGATGCAAGATGGTTGATCCACCATTTGAACTGTATCCGCGAATTTTAAAATATTCCATCTGTATACGTCCACCGAAAGACATGAATCCGCCCAAAATCAACCGAGTTGGATTGGTTCGATCGGATTGGATGGGCTGGACGGATCCATGATCACCCCTGATTATCGAGTGACATACGCAATGTGCATGCAATTCAAATTAAGTAAGAATAAAATAAAATAATAATAAAATTAATATTATAATGTGTACTTAACTTAAGTGGTATGAATTTTCTTACCTTAAATCCATGAGAAATTTTACTTGCACATCAAAAAATTCTCTTTACACTCAATATCTCATCACACATTCAATTATCTATTTACAATCACCATAATACCCGTCATAACCCTTATCCTTACACTACTAACTTAACAAACCCTGACTCTACCTCATCCCCCAACCACCACCTCCTGCAGCTGCATTCACAGCCACAACCACCATCTCCAACTCCAACATCAACATCTACACCTACCCTACCAGCGACTACCTCCGGCGACCTCTCGCACACTGCCACCTCCTTCATCTTCTTCTTTTTATATCAAACCCAGATTTCTATAGTTTTGATCAGATGCGAAACAATAATTCGAATTTCACCAAAATAATATATCAAAATGTAAGAAAATAAAATTAATTATAGCACTTGATTGGAGTTTTGTATATATAACAAAACATGTTATATATCCTAGACTGTATCTGCCACTCTCTTGATCCCTTTGTAGATCTCTCTACTTTTTAAGATATGTGAAATCAAGTAAATGAAACCAGAGTCCGGATCCTCTCCTTGAGGCCCCTCCTCCATTCCCTACTTGCAACAGCTCAAATGAGCCATTGGACATCCAACGGCTGAGATTAAAAAAAAAAAAAAAAATTGAAATTTCGTGGATCTCCCACCCAAACAAAACACAGCTCTGAACGCCCAAACAAAACACAGGTCACACAGCCTCTCACACAGCCTACACTCACCTATTCCCTCCGTCGAAACCACCCTCACCGACGACCCAATACTGGCGGCGACCCACTATCGATGTCGTTGCAAATCCGACGACGGTAACCCAGTCTCAAATCGTTCCAGATTCTGCCTGGGTGGGTCCTTGGCAAACCAGAGGTTAGTCTTCTTCCTTTCTGCTGGGGTTAATCTTCATTCTGTTTTCTTCTTCCTTGCCAATGATGTTCCTTTCATGCATTCTGTTTTTTTTTTTTATGAACATCATTGTATCGATTTGAGATTCTGTTTTCATTCATTCTGAAATTATGATTGACCTACATGCCATATAGGAATGTACAAAAGTGGCTAATTGAACTAATACAACTAATTCATATAAGGACATTACTTAATTTTGCCTCCCAGCAGACCAGCTAGGTTTTTAATTTAATCTGGTTTTGAGATTAATTTTATAGTAATTTGGTTTTTAATAGGAAATGAATTTAATAGGACCATATGTCATATAAGGAATTTAATAGGACCATATGTCAGTATATGATCAAAATAAGGATGGCATATGGTCCTATTCATTTTGGTTTTTAATTTAATCTGGTTTTTATGGTCCTATCTATAGTAATTTAATCTGGTTTTTAATAATTCAATTTCCTTAATTCTAGTAATTTTCCTTATATGACATATGGTCCTATCTATAAACCAGATTAATTTTATCTATAAACCAATTTCAATTCATTTTCATAGCACTACAACCTAAGCAACCCTGCAATCTTATTAAGAAGCTCAACTATCATTATCTTAGATAGTAACAACTAAGATTTCACTAGCTGTGTGTGCTGAGCACAAGTTTTTTTACCACACCCATGTTATTTTGAAACAAAATTCCCAAATGCAAGTTGTTTTGAACTACCTAAGTTATTCTTTGAAGTCGTGTTTCAGAAATTGTTTAAAAATGGCAGGGGTTTTGGTAAATAACTCCCACAAGCACACAGAAAATGTGAACTAGAAAATGACTGGAATATTTTTTCAAACTGAAATTATGTTTTTTTGTGTGTAAAATAAAGATGTAATTTATGTACTTAAGATTTTATTTATATGGGTTTTCAGTTGCATTTTGATATCGATATGGAACCTGAGAATGATTTTGATTGGAAGCCAAAACATGGAATGACATTTGATTCTGAACAATGTGCGTATGATTTTTATAATACATATGGAGGAAGAATGAGGTTTAGCATAAGAAGGGATTATTGTAGGAAGGACAAGTTCACTAATCAACTTATTTGTAGACTTTTGGTTTGCAACAAGGAGGGATTTCGAAAGGTTGACAAGCGAGGCCCATTGTCAAAAAACCCTAGAGCTGAAACTAGGACTGGTTGTGAGGCTTGACTTTATATTAAATTAGATGAGGGTACTGGGAAATTTGTCGTGACTGCTTTCAAAGAAAAACACAACCATGATCTTGTATCACCCGAGTGTGCCCACATGTTGTCGTCACAAAGAAAGATATCGACTACCCAAGCAATTCAGTTAGATTTGGCGGCACAATCTGGTCTTCGTTTAGGCCAGTCTTTTGAACTCATGGGTAGGGAAGCTGGTGGAAGGCAATGTCTTGGGTTTACGAAATTAGATTCTAAAAATTATTTGAGAACCAAAAGACGACAAAGTTTAGCATATGGGGAAGTAGGCAATGTGTTGCAATACTTTAAAGAAAAATCTTTGCAGAATCCTTCATTCTTTTATGCTTTTCAATTAGATAATGAGGAGCAAATAACCAATATGTTTTGGGCTGATGCACAAATGATCATGGATTATGCCCAATTTGGTGATGTTGTCACATTTGATACAACTTACAAGTTAAACAAAGAACATAGACCCTTTGCATCTTTTGTGGGATTCAACCATCATAGGGAAACAGTTATATTTGGTGCAGCATTGTTGTATAATGAGACCGTCGAATCGTTTGTATGGTTGTTTGAAAATTTTCTAGAGGCTATGTCAAGAAATGCACCAAAAACTTTGTTCACCGATCAAGATGTTGCAATGGCTAAAGCCATACCCATCGTTATGCCTGACACAAGTCACCGATTGTGTACTTGGCATTTGATGCAAAATGCATTAAAACATGTTAACTGTTTGTTCCAAGATAAGGGGGTGAAGGGTGTACAAAATAAATTCTTCTTTCACATCGAAGATGCAAATCAATGGAAGTTAGAGTGGGCGGAAATGCTTGATAAATATGATGCGCATGAAAACCATTGGTTGAAATTGACTTTTGCGGTGAAAGAAAAATGGGGTTGGCCTTACGTTAGATCAACATGGGCTGTGGGAATGAGTACCACACAACTTAGTGAATTTTTTAATGCTTTTTTGAAGGATTACATTCGTTCTGATTTTAACTTAAATGAATTCTTCATGCATTTCGAAAGGGTACTTTACAAGAAGCGATACAAGGAGTTAGAAGCAGGATATGCTTTGTGCCAAAGGTTGCCAAAGGTGAAAGCAACAATAAGAATGTTAATTCAAATGGGTAATGTCTACACAAAAAAGATCTTTGAGGAATTTCAAAATGAGTACTTTCAATCCATTGAATCGGACATAGAAGCAATTGAATACGGCGAGGCTAGTACCATTTACACAGTTGTTGATGTTGGTAACAAACATGCAAGGAAAGTGAAGATAGAGAGGGATGGCTCTTTGGGTTGTAATTGTACAAAGTTTGAAAGGGAAGAAATCTTGTGTTGTCACTCATTGAAGGTTATTAGAGACATATTGAAGATGAAAGAGGTTCCTCCACAATACATTCTAAAGAGGTGGACCAAACAAGCAAGAGCCGAAACTGTGATGGACATTAACGGGAATGACATTGAAGTAGACGTGAAATTCCAACAAGCCTCGCGGTATAAGACGTTGATGACCGCATTTAGAGCACTAGCAAGTAGAGCTGCTGAAACTGAAGAAACTTATGATTTTTGTATTGCAAACCTTGCTACATTAGGTGCAAATGTTGAAGGCAAGTTAAGTGCTCATTTTGGTGTTGGAAATGAAGTAGGTAATGATGATGACACCCAAAGCTTTGAAGTGGATTGCGAAGATGTGAATCATGTTGTGCAACCAAAAGGATTGAAGAAAAAGGTGGTAACTAGTAAGGACAAAAGGAGGGTTAAAGGTGGATTCGACGCGGCGTTGGTGGTGAACTCGAAAAAACAATCCCGTCCTAACAGCTTGGCTTCGTCACAATCTATTGCAAGTTCAACAGTTGCACCTTCTTCATTATCTGTTGGAGGAGATATATATGTTCGTCAACATGTTCCTCCTCTTCAACCTCTTCCTCCCCTTCATCCTCTTCCTCCATCTTTGCCCATGGGTGGTAATTATATTCCTCCGCCATTGATGTATCCCACATATCATGTAAGTCTTACTTTAACATTGTATTTTTTGTGTGGATATAATATGTGACTCAAACCATGACTGAAACCATAATTGCGAAGCCTAATAATGACATTGTTGTAGGCGAACAATTTGCGGGAGATGTATGTGGTGCCAAATTATTTGCCAACTTCAATGCCTCAACGACATCTTGCTCAACCAACATTCCAGTCACTACTACAAGATTCATGTGGATATGACATTGGGTTTCGATATTCTCAAGAATCAACTACTCCAATGTGTAGTCAAGTTCGTCGTTGATGTATTTTTAATTTATAGTTGCTCAAAATTCAGGGTTTTTAGTTGATGAAAATTCTGTGATATCATGTATTGACTTGCTAAATATTCTGTCTTTTTTTTTAGGCTATGGACAAGCAGAAACAGAAGCAAATTGATGCTGAAATTGGGCTGGAAAGTGAAGTCATGCCCTCTGAAAATTGCGAAGCAAAATGCTGCTGGAAAGTAATGTAGAGGAATGTGTGTTCAAATGTTAAATTATATGGACCAATGTGTTAAATTACATGGACCAATTCTGTGTTCTAATTTATATGTTAAACTTGTATTGGTTGATGTTCATTTACAGTTGATTTAAATTTATATGTTAAACTTGTATTGGTGTCCATGTTGGTTGCTTGATGTTCATGTTCAGGACCCTTGTGTTGTTTGATATGCTGGTTTTGGTTCTGATGTTGGTTGATGTTCATGTTTATTTAACTTGGTGTCCATGTTGGTTGCTTGATGTTCATGTTCAGATTCAGGAAACTAGTATTGAACATATTGTATTGAACATAACAAAATTCTGGTTCTGTATGAATTCTGATTCTGCATGTATTCTAGTTCTGATTCTGTATGTATTCTGGTTCTGGTTCTGCTGGTATTCTGGTTCTAGATCTACTGGTAGTATGGTTCTGATTCTGCTGGTATTCTGGTTCTGGTTGTGTATGAATTCTGATTCTGCATGTATTCTGATTCTGCTGGTATTCTGATTCTGATTCTGCATGTATTCTGGTTCTGTATTCAACATACATGAATTCTGGTTCTGCTGGTATGCTTCTGATCTGGTATGAATTCTAGTAAATTTTACAGTTTATCATTGCTGTTGAAAATGGTTGTGGTTCTGGTTCTGTAGATGGACATGGTTTTGCAATGGTTCTGCAGTGGTTACAGTTTATCATCTGGTTCTGCAATGGTTCTGCACATGGTTTTGTAGATGTGTTACTCAAGCAACCAACTTAATTCTCAGCTGGACACATGGTTCTACAATGGTTACAATTTCTCAGTTTTGTAGATGTGTTCAGGACCCTTGAAAAGCTCCATTAAAAATCACCATGACAGTGTACTAGTTATGAGCTACAAAATGACCTCATATATTATAGTTACACCTTGAATGCTTGAATGCTTTACAATGGGAATTACAGTAAGTCATGCTGCTACATTCAATTCTACATTCAACTGACTTCAACATTCAATTCTGCAGCATTGAAACTGACTTATCAGTTTGTAGCTCATAATTGAAGCATTCATGCTGACCTCATATATTATAGTCATTTTGTAGCTCATATATTATAGTTACACCTATCAGAATTGAAGCATTCAAGCTGATTTCAACATTCCAAAATGATCTTCGCTAAACCAAAACGCTAACAGTAAGTCAAGCTGCTGGCATACTCATTCCATCATTCATTCCCAAATTCATTCCATCATTCATTCCATAACAGATAAGAAGTTCCATGTTTCCCAAAATTCATTCCATAATAGATAGTAGATAACAAGTCGATGTACATAAAACCCAAAATGATACAAACTTCCATTCAGTTTCCCAAAAATACAATAAAGTCGAAAAGTTACATCATAAAGTACAAAATGATAGAAAATACAATGAAGTACACCATCTTTTTGATATTATTTTCCATCCTTTGAAGCCTTCGACCATAGTCATTTTCCATGTAATGAAGCCTCATTCGTACATCGTTCAAGTCTTCTATTGTTATACCAGCAAAAGCTGTACTGTTGGAACGGATTATGGACGTAACATCTTCATCATCTTTAGCCACGAACTTGAAGTAATTGCAATGGTGAGTGGGAGTGTTACTCTGCAATGCATGCGAATCAGTTAGTTGAATAAGACAAATATTAATGTGACTAATAAAGGAAGAAAATAGCCAGAATGACCAACTTACATATTTTGATGGGCAAACAAAGAAAAACGCCCTTCATTTCCATTCTCATTGGTTCTTACAATATGTATGGCAGCAGTTCTTCCACAGTTGCATAGCCTCGGTTGTAATCTTATGTTGCTAATGTTAGAAGAAGAAGCCATTTTTTAAATCTGCATACATGAGAAATTTTTGAAATGGCAGTTCTATAGAGGAGAGGGACAAAGTGTGAAGGATAATGGAAGTTGTTCTAATGGAAGTTGGTTCTAAATCTGTGAAGGATAATGGAAGTTGGTGCTAATGGACAGAGTGTGAAGGCTAATGGAAGTTGGTGCTAATGGTGCTAATGGAAGTTGGTTCTAAATTTGCATACTAATGGAAGTCCAAAGTTCAAACTAGTTTCAGATTATCACCCATATGTCCCTTAGGAACAAGTGATTAACTTGGTGCAATTGTATGGACTATGGCTACTACATAAGTGATTTACAATTGATTAACTATGAACAAGTGATTTACAAGTGATTAACTATTGCCCCGTTTGGTGTAGCTGTTAAAATAGCTTATAGATTATAGCTTAACAGATTATAAATTATGACTTTAATCAGAAGTTGTTAATCTGTTTGGTGTAGCTGTTGGATTATAGATTTAAGTTGCTGAGTAGTGTTTGTTAAATAAGCTGTGAAATAGCTTTTTCAATTAATTTTTATTTTTTGTTTGTCTACATTTCTCATAAAAAATAATAATAATAATCTATAGTCCATTTGAGTCTTTTTCTATTTTTAAAAAAATAAAAAATAAAAAAATTTAAGAATATAACCATAAATTAACATGTCCACAGCAGAAGCTGATAATCAGAAGCAAGGGGTGAGCAGCTTCTCAGAATCAGCTTTTTTGAGTTAAAATAAGCTGTTAGAATCAGAAGCTGTTTGAAATAAGTTTAACCAAACAGTCCAAAATAACTTTTTCAAAGCTAAAAGCCATAAGTTGACCCTGAAAAGCTGAAACAAACACCCCCTATGAACAATTGTATGGACTATGGCTACTGCAATTGTATGAACAAGTGATTAACTATGAACAAGTGATTTACACAGTCTCAATTTACTAAAGCTGATTTTTATACAAACATATTATAATAACCAATTAGACCAATTAGACAAAAGGCTGATTTTTACTAAAGCTAAAGCTGATTTTTAATATTCAAGGCTGATTTTTACCATGTCTAATACTCAAGGCTGATTTTAATATTCAAGGTTGAAATAATAACCATGTCTAATATTGAAGACATTGTTCAAAGCAAGTAGAGCAAAGTCTGCTGAAACTGAAGACAATGTCTTCATTGTCCAAAACAATGTCTTTTACTTAAATGGCTTGTTCAAAGTCTGCTGAAACTGAAGACAATGTCTTGTTCAAAGCAACCATTGCTCAAATTGTTGAAACTGAAGACATTGTATTGGACTTAAATTTATAGAATTCATAGCTTAGAAAAAAATCATCAGTGATAGATGAACAAATCACATAGTCTCAAAGCTATGAATTAAGCATAGATGAACAGAGCATTACCAAATATTGAGACTCTGTGATGAACAAAGCATAGATGAACAAAGATGAACAAAGATAATCATCAGTCATAGATGTAACTTGAAATTACAGTCATAGATGAACAAAGCATTTTCAAATCATCAGACATAGATGAACAAAGCATAGTCTCAAAGCTATGAAATTACAAGATGACCATTTATCAGCATTCTCTTAAACAATCATCAGTCATAGATGAACAAAGCATAGAGTCTCAAAATGGTTAAAAAAAATCATTACCAAATCATCCTTTTCCTAAATTTTTTCAGACGTTTAAAGCCCTAAATTTTTAGCCGTTGGAATAGAAATTGAAAGCCCTAATTTTGAAATTCTAAAAGCCCTAATTTTTCAGACGTTCGCAGAACCCTAATTCTAAAAGCCCTAATTTTGAAATCTCAATTCCAAACCCAAATCTCAATCTCAATCACACAATTCTTGACAAAATAATTTCAGACGTTCGAAGACCAACCTGGTTCGTCAAGAATTTCTTTGCTCAGCCGATGGTGCTTAACCGATGGTGATCGTCGCAGTGGTTCACGAAGCGTAAGCGGTGGAGCTATGGTCGTCGCGGGGTTACGAGTGGGTTCGCCGTCTAGGTCACCGGTTCGCCGGTGAGGGTGGGTTCGGTGGACGAGCGGCTGAGTGAAACTGAGAGTGTATGTGAATATATAAGCGTTCAGAGTTGTGTTTTGTTTGGGTGGGAGATCCACGAAATTTCAAATTTTTTTTTTTTAATCTTAGCCGTTGGATGTCCAACGGCTCATCTGAGCCGTTGCAAGTAGGGAATGGAGGAGGGGCCTCAAGGAGAGGATTCGGACTCATGAAACCAGCCCTAGTGTAGAATATGGGGAAAATCTTGATGGTTTTTTTTTTTTTTTTTGTCTCTTTCCTCTTTCAATTTATTGCGTATAATATATACACATATATAAATATATATGTATTTGTATTGACAACCCAGTTGTGGATAACTTTAGAAGCAATTGAAAGATGTTCTCCTTTAGGGCCTTGTTTCAGGTGATGGAGAATGGTTGGGGGTGGCGAGATGAGACGGAGATGGACTAGGTGCCGGTGACTAACGATGAGGGGTTGGGTGCCTGCGGCTGGCAGGAGGGGCTTGTCGGTAGTAGTGGTGGCTCGATAGAGATGGTGCTAATGTGGGGTAATGAAAAATTAAGGTGGAAGGACATTTTAATAATTTTAAAATTAAGGTTTTCAAATTCTAAGATTGAAGGACATTTTAATAATTTTATACAATGATTATAAAAAAAAAATTAAAATTGAATGGTGTAATAAGTTAAAACAGTAGCGTAAATAGAATTACCCTAAACCGATGGCCATGGGTTTAAACCTTACCCACCTTTTGTGCATTTTTTTAAAAATAAAAAACATTATCACGTGGTATGAGCAGAGCGAAATTTCACTACACTAATTGAGGACTTTACTTAATAATAACTAGCGGGTGATACACGCGATGCGTATGCAATTTAAATAAGTAAGAATAAGAGAAAATAAAAATGAAATTAATATTATAGTGTGTACTTAGCTTAAATGGTATGAATCCTCCTATCTTAAACTCATGGTCATGGATTAAAGCATTACCCACCTCTTTGTGTAACCCAATTTTTTATTTTTTATTTAAAAAAAAAAAAACACCGTCACATGACATGAAGAGAGTAAGGTTTCACTACACCAATTGAGGCATGCACTTAACAATAGTATACATAGATAGATAGATATTCTATAAAAGTTCAACAATACATTATACACATATTACATATATATGTAATATTATTATTTATTTATTACTATATTTAGGTGAGTAGGGTTTGGGTAAAAAAATGCTCTCCATGACCCCGATTCGAATCCAATCAGATTTTTAAAAAATTTCCCAAAATCCGATCATATCCTATTCGACCATCCCTGAACCCATCTCATTAGGGTTGGGGAGAGTCGGAAACCCGACATATCGGGATATTTTGCCATCCCTACTCATCCATTTGTCGATATTTTTTTCCCTCTTTCTTTTAGGGTAAATTACTACCCTATTTCATATGTGATAGACTTGCATACTTATCTATACACTGTTTTATGTACTAATAAATTTTAAAATATTTATTTTATCCTAACATTTTTAAAGATATTGATAAGTGAAAATAAAATAACAATACCTATAAATAAGTATGGTCAATATAACTGGATTGTATATCTCCTTTTTTAAAATGTCCAATATGGTGTACATGAAATTTACTGTTATCTTTTTCTTTTTTTTTTTATTATTTAATATAAATCATTATTCAACCCAAATGATTAACTAATTCAAATGATGAATCTCACCATCCACGGAAAGGAAAGCTCAATTAAAGTTTGAGCAAAACCCCGCATAGACAGATCCTAATAAGTTTACGATTGCCTTGACTTAATTTAAATATATAATATGCAAATCAATTGTATGTTATTATTATTTTTCTGATTTTAAGTGCATCTTATCTTATTGAAACAATTTGAAATTGTTAGCTAATTGTATCCGTATTAATTGTAGTTTGTGTTATTGTTTTAATTTGGTCATTATTATAATATAAATGTATCAATTTTTTTTTATTTCTTTATATTGTGCTAGTTTAATTCAATCAATATTGATAATTATTAATTATTATTTCTTTATATTGTGCTAGTTTAATTATTTATAATATCTCTTTAAAAATTAGACCGGATGAAATGATAAAATACTCAATTTACACTTCCCAATATTTTGATGATTAATGTCGAATTTGAAATAGTTTATTGACATGTAAGCTAAGTTATATAACGAAAGTCTTTCCCTACCAATGAATTGGAAATCCTTTTTACAAATCTTCTTCTCAGAGTGCCCTCGGAGCAAATGTCAATCGGTTGAAAGTGGATTGTTTGGATAAAATAGTAGAATGATCAATTTGCTCTCCCCAATGTAATTGTTGATTAACATCTAACTTGTAATAGTCCATTCACAGACCATTTTACAATTGGTTTAGGTTCAATCCTAATATTTCGTTTATTGTTCAATCAATACAAATTCATTTAAATAGACTCTTCAAATTTTGATATAAACATGATGTTCAATTTTTTCATCTAAAGTTAAGAAATAATGGATTATTTACACGAAAACCTATAAGTTATTTAGAAATATGACCATGACCCTTTAACTATAAAATCATACAAATATACCTCATAAATTATTTAGAAGTATTATGTTGACCTCCTAAAATATAAAATCATACAAATAAACCCCTTAAATTATTGAAAAGTATCACTTTGTCCCATAAACTATAAAAGTATATAAATGGATTCCTTAAACTATAAAAACGTACAAATTGGACCCCTAACGGAATGGGTCAAAATAAAATACGGCAATAGTTTAGGAGGTTCATTTGTAAATAATCTAGAGAGCAAAGTGATACTTTTCAATAGTTTAGGGGTTCAAAATTATACTTTTTTATAATTTATGGGACCGCTATGTAAATAACCCAAAAAAGAATTATAGAAGGGGATCACATTAAATAATGTGTAAAGTTTGAGGACATAAATTGAATTCAACTAAAGATTAGGGATTAAAATAAAATAATTAGTGTACTTTTTTTTAGATTTGAAATAATTTAGTATACTTTACAGAGTATTTGTGTAATTGACTCTATCTTCATCATATAGTATATGATCTTCCAAATTGAATCATCCTCTCCGACTCCCATCAAAAAGCCTATGTGATTTCTCTGTCTCTTTTCGTTTTTGTTTTGTTCGTGAGTTTTCAATTTTCAATCAAAAATTGTTATTGCATTGAAGTGAATTCAACGTTTTTTCTTCAATAGCAATGACGTTATCTTATTATATTCACATCACATTTACGTTCTTCTAATTTCCTTTGCATTATTAATACTGGGTAATGCTCTCTTCTTGTTAATTATCACTGTTTTTAGTTTAATTGTAAAAAAAAGAAAATGGAGATTAATTGATTTTTCTTTAAAAAAAAAATAATTTAAAACTGTTTTCATGTTATGCTACTTTATACATTTGGGTATTCACAAGAGTTCATGAATTAAAAACCCTGAAATTGTTCTTTACTGAATACTAAAGTGAAACATACGGATGAAAGAGAAGGCTCCAACAAACAATTCACAATTTTTAACAACCACTCTACTGTTTAATGTCTAAAATACAACTAACTTTGTTTCCCTCCACTCCCCATTTTAATTGACTTGACCACCCGGTCCAATCAGCTAGCCACACCGTGACCTCAGTAGCAGAAACTCGTCGTGGCGTGTTTTTGTTGGGAGGGGTGGGGGAAGTAGGGAGTGATGGCATGAATGTACATTAAAGCCTTGTTTGGGAACATGCTATTTTAATATTTTTTTGTCTTTTTACGAAAAGATGTGTAAAAAAGTAAAGAGAGTAATGTGACAACTTATAATGACTTTTTAACTTTTTAGCTAAAAGTCCCCAAATGAGGCCTGGCTCTTCTTGTTTAGTTTTAGTTTGTAAACATCATGGTTAGTTTATATTATGAACAACTGTTGATTGATTTTTGACCTCTTTACCGGGGTATTCCCTTGTGTTCAGAACAATCATTAATCATATTTCGAGTATGGAACTTGGGTCGTGATATTGCAGTGTTGCATTTACTATACAGACTAGGTGGAATGGTTTTCAATCTTGTAACCCAAAGTAGGAGTGAAGAATTCTGGAATGACTAAATCCAACTAGCATGCATGATAATTACAAAAAATTGTCTATGATTATTCTTGTTTATGTATATTCATACAAAAGGAGTTGGCTTTGTTATCTTCATCACAATAGAACACTATATTTGCTGCATGTTTGGCTTCTCCTGAAATAGATCTCGGCAGTGTTTAAAGCCCTAACTGTACTCATTGAAGAATCTAAAGTTTAGTTGCGCACACCTCCAAATTCCAAAGCAATTTTGTCTTTGACAGAATCATACTTATAAAAAAAAAAAATAAAAAATGATTTAGTAATTTGTCATTGCTAAGTGCTTTCCTAATATTCATGATTTTTAGCTTGCAATTCTAATATCCTATTTATGCAATTTTGTTTCCACTTGATTAACATTTTCGGAAGGTGTTTTATGTTGGTCGCTATCATCTATAATTTCTTTTAAGCTTTGATACAGTATTAACTGGTCCATGCAATACATGGAAACAATTTTTAGTATTATGTTGATGCCTTTTATGTGTTCATTTTTTTCATATATTTTTTCAGGAGATAACTGAGCTAAGCGTGCTCTTCACGTTGATTTGTTTGACTTTTAAAAATTGCATTCTCATCGATTTCATGACGGACACAAGAATCTTGTGTTGACAAAAATTACCATAGTTCTTATGAAGTCGAGTATGAAATATGGAGAGAGGTATTGCAAAGAGTTTTCTTAAAAGCCGGCCTTTTCAAACACACATTTCAGGTATCCTCTTTGCCGTTTGCTACAAATGTATTTTTATTGTAGTTTTATATTTTTGAAGCTGGAATTTTAGTGAGGTCCCATCCTTGGTTCAAATGTTATCGTTTGCGTATAATAACATGGTTGTTTTTGTATCTAACCACCCCCCCCTCCCCCAAAAAAAAAAAAATTAAATAAATAAATAAATACATGATTTTTTGTGAATAGACTATTTTAATAATTTTTTGACTTTTTACGACAAAATGTACAGAAAGGTAGAAAGAGTAATGTGATAACTTATAATAATTTTTTTGCTAGAACTGAAAGTTGCCAAACGAGACCTTTTCATTTGTTGTTGATGTGTTGCCCTGTTTTGTTTTGGTTGTGAGTTGACGTTCTTGAGCAGAGTTGATTGTTATGCTGTCAATTGGTGTGCTTTCATCTGTCAGTTCTGATTTGTGTTACCTTTAAAGGGAAAAAAAATAAAATAAATTATCGTACATGGATTTGTACACCTAGTTTTTTACCTACTGCAGCTAGAAATTTGCAATGTTGTTACTAACTTTGTTGTTTTATGGAAACGTTGAGAAAATTATGTGGATCTTCTATTCTTCATTTGATCATTGAATTTAAGTTAGGCCGGCAATTTGTACTTGAGTTGATGATGAATTTGATCGACAGTTGGAAAAACTTTGCGAGAAAAATCAGAACTGTAGTTTCTGGTACAACTACATGGGCCCTAAAACGCAGTGAAATGTAAAAATTGGACATGATCAATATCAATATTCAAAATTTGGAATTTATCAGAAAAAATGAGAAAAATTATCACACGAGAAAGACTAAAATATTATTATTATTAGGTACTATTTGATAAAGTTGAAAAATGAAAACTGAAAATTAAGTATTAAAAATTGAATATTGAATTTTTTAAACTGAAAAACTGTTTGATAAAAATTTAAGCCCTTACCTAAAAATAAATTGTTTGATATGTATAAAATTAAATTTGAAATTTATTATTTTCAAATTGTATATTTTAATTTTTATATTGTGATGGTGGTGATGGTGGTGATAGTAGTGGTGTTGGCGGTGGTGGCTACGGCAGGCATGGTGGTGGTCGTAGTGGTAATAGTAGCGATGGTAGTAGAGGTAGTAGTGGCGGTGGCATGACGGTAGTGGTCGTGGTGGTGTTGGTAGTAGTGACAATGGTAGTGTTGGCGGTGGCATGGTGGTGGTGATGGTGATAGCAGTAGTGATGCGTTGGTAGTGGCGGTGACATGATAATGGTGGAGGTGGTAGTGGTGGTGGCTACGACTGGGGCGGTGATGGTAGTGGTGGCACTGGCGGTGGCATGGTGGTGGTGATAGTTGCAGTAGTAGCTGTAGTGATTGTGGTGGTGATAGTAGTAGTGGCGGTGATGGTGTTGGTGTTGGTATTAGTAATGAGTTTATAATAGTGTATATTAATACTTATATTTAGTATTTATAATTCAATCAAAATTAAATAAGTTTAATTTTTCTTAAATTTTAGTTTACATTTTAAGAAGCCCTTAAAATTTTAAGTTAAGACGAAGAGTAATGCAATATTTTCTCTTTTTACTCTCTATTGTATTTACTTACAAGGACATGTAAGCTTAGTGCATTCTTATAAATGGCCGTTAAATCTATTAAAGACCTTCACTTGGCCAAGACATACATCCTGAAGAGACAAGGTTCTTTAAGTATAGATAATTGATTGCGCAAAGTCTAGAAATTATCAATTGAATGTTCTTGGCAAAGGAACATCTAATTTATCGGTCAAACACTTTCTAGCTGTCTTGAAGAGATCAGACAAAATGAATTAGCAGCAGTGTTACACAATCTCAATAAAACAGAAAGGGCACTGGATGTCCTTGTCTGCAAATTTTCCATTGACCTTTCCAAGGTGAAGCATCGAGGAGAACACTCTGAATCTTCATAGTAACCACTGTAAGGGCAATGATCCAAACCTTCCTAAGTTTTAGATACAAATTAAAATTTTCCTTTCGACACCCCCTCCCCCAGAGAGAGAGAGAGAGAGAGAGAGAGAGAGAGAGAGAGAGAGAGAACCAAAACCAAAGGAGAAAAAATTGTGCAAGGAAGTCCAACTATTGTCCAAGACCAAGTATTTTTATTATATTAACCCAGATAGCTGTGGATGCTTTAAACTTATGCAATCAGAACAAAACAGTCAAGTCATAGTTCTAAATTTTTTTAAAGAATTGTTTAAATGAGAAGTTAATTAATGAGGATCCAAGTCATCAGATATTATCACCTGCTTAACAAAGTAACTGAACTTCCCCTTAAATTGTTGTATTACATGCTGCACAACAAGAGAAAGATCTGCTTGACCCTTTGCAACAAGAGTAATCTGTTGCTCAAGAAAACTCCGAATGTCAGGCAAACAGAAATCTGGATCGATACATTGATAGCCTCTTGTTAGGCTGATACCTAAAGCAGTTGGAGCCAACCTTCTTCCAGCTTGTACCTGAAGTGTGAAGGCAGTGTGAATACTAAAATCTTGGGCACCCACTAGAAAAACTAAAACCCACAAATATGCAGTCAAAATTCCCCAAAAGGATATATGTTGCTTACAAACCTGAACATAGTTCCTTTCACAGATATTATTGATATGTACGGGGATTGATGCATCCGTGCCTATTCCATTCTTTTCCATTAGAGAGATGAGCTCACTTTCGGTAAGATAATCCGGGGCTGCAGTCTCCCCCTGAAAATTTAAAACTCAGCTATCTAATTGCAAAGAGTAGCAATAATTGAATATTACAGGTTTGTACACAATAAATTTCAGATTCTTTTCTTTTTTTATTTAATAAACATAAAAAAACAGTAACGCGATAAATAGGCTAGGCTTCCATTCCACCCATGTGTGGTTAAACCAAAGCTGCTAAAATGGCCATTCCACAGGATTGCATTCTGCAAATGGAATGAACCAGGCATGCAATACAAATAGGTTTCCATCCAACCTTTTGGCTACAACAGAATGAACACCTTAGAAACAGGGAATGGAACTAATTTTTGCAAGCAACAAGAATGGCAACACCATTTCTCTTTTCATTCCTTGTGCCATTCCATTCCCACCTCATTTTGTTCCTATAGGCCAAAAATAGTGTAACAATCCACAAGTTCAGATATTAAATGTTTTTACCATGCATTAGGTCATAGTTTCTCACCAAAAAGAATGAGACATTTTCATTGTGCCTATCTATTTCACTGCTAACCATGACATGATAGCCGTATATCCCTTGGATGTAACACGCTGCCCTACACAATGGAAGAATTCTCCGCCAACTGAAAAGTCAATCTTCGTCCTGGAGTGGTCATCATATAGCGCATGTTAGAGAACAAATTAACTTCTATGTTTAATATATATTTTTACTAAAGAAAAAAAGAAGAAACTGAAACATTATATAATAAATGAGAAACTATGGCACCAAGAAATGTCAGCTAGTTATTGAAACAGAAGTCATGGTAGTGACTAGAAATTTAAATATGCACAGTTCATTTCTAGGAACAAACAAATGCAATGGATCAATTAGTCAAAAGTTATAATTTGTACAGGCAGTAATAATTAAAATTCTTTTTGTTTCACTCCATGGGAAAATTTGTTTTTAGTCAACTTTAAACTATATTTTACAAATTTTACATAATTACACTTGTCCATTGCTCCCTATTTGTTGGACCATTATAGATGTTCAAACCCATACTTGGTCACTCATTTTGCTGGCCATCTCCTGTTAACGACTGCATTACAAAGAACAATGTTTACGATTAAAATAACCCAACAGAAAATTTTACTTGTCAGTTGAAGTGTCTACCCAGAAAAAAGACTTCTTAACAAATGCAAGTAACCCCTTTCCATCTAGTTAATCCCAAGGCATTATGAATGATTCCATACATCAAGCGCCTAAGAATTGAAGGGTACCTATAGACTAAATCAACAATTGGCCCACTTTATAACAAGAAAGGAGTGCAATTTTTAGCATGCCTCACATGTGACCTCCCAGTCATTCAACAACATATTTTATTTATTTTAGTTTCTTTCTTTCTGTTTGTCAAGCCATGTCATCCTTTTCCAATTCCTCTGGCTTGCTAGCTCTCCATTGTCCATGCCCATCAATTCTATGGCCTTGGGTCCTACGTTCTCAATTCCTCTCATTACAAATATGGTAACTACAAAATTGAATGATTCAAATTACCTTCTTTGGTGCTTTCAGATAAACTCAATACTTATTGGCCAAAAAATTTAGCGCTTCATTGGCGGATCCTATCTATAGCCTCCAGAGTTTCTCCCAACCACTGCTGGCCAACCTGCCTTCCAAAATCCAGTGTATTTATCTTGGTATCACACTGATCAGACACTCATTAGTTCCTCAATGCTACCTTATCTGAGCTGGGATTAATTGTTAGTCTTCTTACTTTACGGCTGTGTCTGGATCTCTCTCAAGCATCATTCACCCAACAATATTGTCCACATGTCTACACTTTGCTTCCACCTATTATCTCCAACCAAGGACAACCAGTCCATTTCTGAATACCTACTATATGCCAAGTCCTTAGTTGATCCCTTGGCTTCAATTGGTCAGCCGGTCTCCAATGATGATTTAGAGAATTATGTTCTGTGGTTTGGGTCCAAGTTATAAGATGATTACAATTGCCAAACTTACCATCTTTACCCTTCCTTTGTAGGATCTACGAGAATGCCTCCTATTGTTTGAGGCACAGACATCGGTTCCCACTTCACCACCACAAACTGTCCTGTCCCAACAGTATTTTGGTAACTAGGTGTCTTCTTTTGTACATCCTGGTTCTGGAGCACTAGTATTGGTCATCGAGGGAGACATAATAGGAATTCAAATTGCAACTAGGGTTTTCACAACCACAACAATCGTGGTTCTGGAGTTCATCATGGTTATATTAGCGCCTCTAGTTCCTTCTAGCAATTGTGCAATGGTGTTGGGCATGTTTCTCTTCAGTAACCCAGGTGGTGTGCTAGCTCAACTGCTGAGTCTCTCCATACTGCCTTTGCAAATCTTTAATTGGCTCAACAATCTCCTCAGTTGGCTTAATCCTTCACAGGATTATCCGCAGCAGGCCTGTCAGTCACCAGGGTATCAGTCCCACTTTCCTTATCAACCAACAACACCCTAACCCTAACTAGTATCCAAATACCCATCACTTGACTGTAGCCCGGTCTCCATAGAACCATACTCTTAATATTGGTTCTGATTCGAATTTTCTTGGCAATGGTAATCATCTCCCTATTGCCCAACTAGTAACAATGCTCTTCCACTAGGTTCTTCTTCATTTAAGCTACCAGTTGTTCGAATTTTCTTGGCAATGGTAATCACCTCCCTATTACCCAACTAGTAACAATGCTCTTCCACTAGGTTCTTCTTCATTTAAGCTACCAGTGGTTACCATCTTTCTGCTATACATATTAAGAACATTGCTCTTGCAGTTGTCTACTTAATTCAGCTGAGCAGACAAAGTAATTAAGCTAGATATCGTAAATGTACTACTTATCATGCTTTTATTCTGCAATGATCAATCTACACAACTTAATGGCTTGGATTATTTCAACCATGCAGACACTATAAAGCTCCTCCAGGAGACGAAAGTAACAGATTTAGGCTAAACAAACATTTTAGAAAATTAAGAAATAATTGTAGATAAACGGAAACTGGAAATCATCCAAATTGTTTTTGCATTAAATTCATCCTGAAAGTGAACCACTAAATTTGCTGAATGTGAAAAAAAGTCAAATTTGAATATATATCTATAAACAGGTTAGCCTCTCACCTCAACTCAATTATAATCAATTCCAAAAGCTAGCCATATTTACAGATTTATAAAAACAATAAAATAACGAAATAATATAATCAAGGAAATTTCCATTGCCATGTTTGACTGTTAACTAAGTAAAAAAATAAAGGCAAACGAACACAGAACTCTTAGACATATGGACAAAAATATAAGCATTTTTTACCTTAAATATTTGCAGTCAGGAGACACAGGTCCCAGAAAATGTTGACAGACATACTGATAAAGTCTCCAAGCATTGGTGCCTAGCATGTCCTCTGTGGCTGAACGCATTGGAGTTATGGAAGGGTGGTCAACTGCATCTGTCCCTGATCGCAGCTTAAGAAAACCATCTGCTAGCACTGTCTGTACATAACTACCCCATGCTGGATTATTAACAAGAGCTCCAAGTATGCCTCTAAAGTCAAATGAAGAACGGTATGCTGTGCTCTCAGTACGTGGATGGCTATAGGATCACCCGAGAGAGAGAGAGAGAGAGAGAGAGAGAGAGAGAGAGAGAATCCAGTTATTAGATTCCTCAGTGACCAAAAAAAATGAACCAAAGGTATCAATTCAATGTGTTCAATATGAGTTCGACTACCATATTGCAACAAATCTTGCCATAAATCTGGTGTTGAAAAATATGTACAGGGAAGGATGGCACTACTCTATCTCTATTGAAGTGGAATGGGGCCTTGACAGCAATTAAAAGATGTAGCCAACTTAAAATATATAAAGACTAAGACATTAACAAGATTTTGATAAACATGTCACAAACACCAAACACCCACATACACTAATAGGCAAAAAGAAAAAGATAGAAGGTAGTCTTCTTTAGAAAAATGCCAGAGGGTTTCAATGCTATTAACAGTCACTCTTCTAAAATATAAGCTTTTACCGAGGATAGTTTTGGTGAAGAACTAACAGTGATAGAAAGAATATATGAAAAACATTAAAAGTGAGTCATATCAGAAACTTCTAATTGAAAGTAATAGGAAAACAAAAGTGTGTGCACTAATCTGACCTCCTATACCAAGCAATAATAATTAAAAATAAATAAAAATAAAAATCCTTCACTAGCACATAATGGGGGATAAAGCAAGGAAACCTGATGAAAACTTGAGTATACAAGCGCTCAGCCAGTTGCATAGCCAATTGGGGTCCAAAGCCCAATGCACTTGAAGCAACCTGAGTTAATTAGCACAACACATTCAAT
Source organism: Camellia japonica (assembly GCA_030407325.1). NCBI lineage: Eukaryota > Viridiplantae > Streptophyta > Magnoliopsida > Ericales > Theaceae > Camellia > Camellia japonica. The sequence continues at coordinate 130,449,508 of JAPPVO010000031.1, forward strand.
TTCTCATAAGCGGAGGCACTATTTGCATAAGGAACTTGCACATAGAGTATATATATAATTCCAACATAAATACTTTCCAAAAGCATTGGGAATTATGCAAAGAAATTTCCTATTAAATGTAGCTAATTGTGCAAGTAGTTTACAATCATAAAGCAATGTCTTGCGTTAATCTTAATTTATCAACTACTAGTTGGCCCTTCACGTGCTAACGACTTGACACCAATACAATGCTGTGACAATATATATTGTATATATGTATATAACTGATGCACTCTTGGTAAACATACTTAAGTTGAATACACAGAAAACTTACATGGTATCAGAGCCAAAAAAAACCCTAGAAACTGTTGCTCTCTCTCAGTCGTGAGTTGTGGGTGATCTTCTCCCCCAATTGCTGCTTCAGTCGAAATCGAAGTCGTGCCTCGTCTTCGGTGGTTGAAGTCGGGTGGTCTGGCCTCGTCTTCCTAGGTCGATCGACTCTGGTTCGTGATCATCGGCGGATTCTCTCTCTCTCTCTCTCTCTGGAATCACAATCGTGGTTTGGTTGACCTCTCTCTCTGTGTTCGACTCTGGTCGATCGACTTCTGCCTCTGCTCTGCCCTGTTTGAATCACTCTCTCTCTCTCTCTCTCTCTCTCTCTGCTTCGCAATTCTGATTTTGTATTTGGTTAAAGGCTCCTATTTATAGGTTGGCCCTTGTTATTTGATTATTTTACTACAACCTGTTAATCTTTTGTTTATTATAATAAGGGAAACCAAAATTTAAGCCATTGGCTGTAAAGTGCCAATTATGCATATTGAGCTTATGTTATGAAGAATTTCTTTCTCAGTCAGAAAAAATGGGACTATGTTTCTGGTTCTGTTCCTCGTCCATTAGACCAGAAAGCAGAAGAATATTTGACTTCCTGTGACAATTGGGATTGTGATAATGTCTAAGTTTTAACATGGCTTCATAATTCTGTGGATGACTGTATTGGAATGATGTTTTCCAAATACAATACGGCCAAAGAGGTGTGTGTGAAACTATTTATTGGGTGTGTATCAACAGTCTAACTTTGCCAAGTAATATGAGTTGGAAACAGCTATTCAGAGTGCTCGCCAACGGGAGCAATCTATTTAGGACTTCTACATTGAGATGACAGGCTTCTGGGATCAGTTGGCTCTCATGGAACCGTCTAACCTCAAGATACTAGACGCTTATATTGAATTTCAGGAGCAAGGTCGTTTAGTGCAGTTCTTAACAGCTCTCTCTTCTCAGTATAAGGCTATTCGTGGTGGCATCCTTCATTGGTCTCCTCTTCTCTCTGTGGATGCTATTGTTCGTGAGCTCCTCTCCGAGGAAACCTGGCTTAAGACAGCCAGTCAGATTCTGTCTCCATCTGTCTTCTTGGCTCTTACTCAGCCTCCTCTACTGTCGAACCCCCCACCTCATCAGCTTCAAGCCACTACAAAGCCCAAGAAAGGGCCACTAGCCTATGATGAGTGTGCTTTTTGCCATCAGAAGGGCCATTGGAAGTACAACTATCCCAAGAAGGGCCGTGAGTCTACTCAGTCTTCTCAATCGTCTCAGCCGCAGTTCCAAGGTCTTGCTCCGAGTACTTTTCACCCTCCTGCTGTTTATACTGCATCTGCTCTGGCTTTTGATCCTGACTTGGCTTTCTTGAGTGCCTAGATTGCTCAACTTTAGCATCTCTGGTCCACCTCTCAATCATCTGCATCTGTCTCTGCTCTTACCTCTCTTCATTCAAGTTTGCTTAGGTCCTTTTCAGGTATTCCTTCCCCTGTCTGGCTTTTCGATTCTAGTGTCTCTCATCATATGACTCCTCACCTTTCCTTACTCCAAAATTGTATCCTCCATCCATTTTCTATTACTATTAATACTACTAATGGGTCTGGTATATCTGTCCTATCTATTGGGTCTGTCTTATCGTCTGCCATGTTTGCTATTACTATTCCCTTTGTTCTTTATGTTTCTAAACTGTCTGTTAACTTACTTTCTATTAGTCAGCTTGACGCTTGTAGAAAATCCCTACCTCAAAGAAAGAAGACGAGACAAACAAGAGTGAAACTCCAAAGATGCCCAAATCCAACTCTATTCGAATCAAAATGGAGATCTTGAGATGGTCTACCTTTTTATCAAAGGGATTAGGATGAGGAAATCATTAGAAGTAGGTGAAAATGTAGAGAGAGAGAGAGTTTTAGAGAGAGAAGGTCTCAACTTTAGGTTTTAGGGAGAAAAGATTTAAAAAAGTGATGTAAAAAGTCATTTTTGCGATCTGATATACGCACAGTTCACTCGAGCGCAAGAGTTGATACTCGAGCGTTAGACACAAAAAGGTTGTTCTGATTGAGCACAATAAAGGCCGCTCAAGCGCCAAGACACAATGAAGAAGATGCTCATTGCTCAAGTGCAAGAAGTGACGCTCGAGCGTAGAAAACATACATCCAGTAGTTTTGCAAACAACAGACCAATGCTCGAGCGCAAGAAAGGTCGCTCAAGTGCCCACCCGCTTAAGTGTAGAAAACGCCGCTCGAGTATAGAAATCACTCTCCCAGTAGTTTTGTAGACCTGCCAAAGTACTGAGCGTTTGTAAAGCCCGCTCGAGCGCAGGAAATGCCGCTCCAGCGAAGGGCCAAAATTCTGGGCAATACAAGGTTTGAAAAACAAGCGACCAACCTACCCAAACACAACCACGATGACCCCAAAGCCAATTTCTAAGAGATACAAGGGAAGAAAGAGGTAAACAACAATGTGAAAGCATTAAACCTAAGTTCGGAACACCACAAGAGTCAGGTCAAAATCGGGATGGCTATATGAACCACTTCAACAACCTTTTTACTAAGTCCTGGAAGGTAAGGCCTACCTTAAGAGGTCCCTTTAAATCCATTGGGAATGGCCATGATATAGGCTTTCTAGAGGCAGAGTTCTTAGAGAAAGAAATCAGACGTGCTATCAAATCTTGTGAGGGGAACAAGGCTCCTGGGCCAGATGGTTTTAATATGAGTTTTTTTAAAATGCTGGAGCATAGTGAAGGATGATGATGTTGTGCATTTTATGAGAGATTTTCACCATAATGCTAAGTTGGTTAGAGGGTTAAATAGCTCTTTCATAGCTTTAATCCTAAAGTTAAAAAACCCATCTAGCCTAAATAATTATAGGCCAATCAGCTTAGTTGGTTCCGCATATAAGATATTGGCTTAGGTATTATCAAATAGATTGAAAAAGGTGATGCCAAGGATTATAAGTGAAGCTCAATCAGCTTTCATAAGTGGCAGGAACATCTTAGATGGCATACTTGTTGCTAATGAGATAGTAGATGGTTGGAATAAAGCTAGGGGCAGAGGGATTATTCTTAAACTTGATTTTGAGAAGAGATCGATAAAAGGATTTTAAGAAGGTGTCTCTAGAGATGAGAAACCTGCATCAAAGTCATTAGAGAAGAGATCGATAGAAGGATTAGTTAACAGAATGGAAGTAGAAAATGTTGATAAATGGAATGAGGATAAGGCTGAAAACATTTTATGTTCCTAGAAAACCACATGACGAGAGACACGAAGACGTTTAGAGATAGGATCCCAACAACAATAGCCTTTATGTTAAATCCCTTGCCTGAGAAAGCAATAAAGAATGGGGTTCAAGTTTGGTGTGTTCGCGAGGTTAGAGGAGAACAAAACATGCAGACCTAAAAACCTAAAGATTTGTGTATGGAGGACTAGTACCATGTAAGCGTTCATAAGGGGTTTGGTTACGGATAGTAGGAGTAGGAACACAGTTGCTAGTGTAAACAGCAATAAGAGCAGCTTCCTCCCAAAAATATTCAGGACACGAAGAAAAGATAAGAAGAGCTTGAGTAGTGTCAAGAATATGCATATGCTTCTATTCAGCACGACCATTTAGTTAGGACGTACCAGCATAGGAGTGATGAGGCTGAGTACCATGATGCTGAAGGAATGAGAAAAAAAATTAAGATCCTTATATTCCATAGCATTATCAAATCGAAATTTTTTAATGGTTTTAGAAAATTGGATTTGAACCATGTTTGCACAATTGTAATAAAGTTGGTTGAGTTTTAATCGACTTTTCATGAGAAATAACCATGTAAAACATGAAAAATCATCAACAAAAACAACAAAGTAACGTGATCCACCCATAGTGGTAATAGGTATTGGTCCCCAAATATCAGAATGTACAAGATCAAATGGTGCATGAGAAACAGAAGTACTTGTATTAAATGATAAAGCAAGTTGTTTGGCAAGTTAACAAGATAAATAATCCAAAGTATCAGAAATTAAATAACCTAGCTGACCAGTAGAAACTAAAGATTTCAACCGACTAACAGAAATATGTCCTAAATGACAATGCCAAATATTAAAATGAGACATGCTGGAAGCAGATGTAGGAGCAGGTAATGGGGTGGACTTTGGAACATGAAGATAAATGAGCTCATAGAGACGTCTATGCTTACGGCCGATCCCAAGAGTCTGTCCCATCTAAGGGTCCTCTACCAAACAACCATTAGTAGAAAATGTGACAGTTAAGCCAAGCTCACATAATGGACTAATAGAGATAAGATTTAAAGTGAGAGCAAGAATAAGATAAACATTTGATAAGGATAGATGAGAAGTGAAAATAGAATCAATATGACTAGGAATGACAACGGGGCCGGGGATCACCCTCCCCGATCCCCGATCCCCGACGAGGAACCTATCACTCCCCCACCCCTGCCCCCAACGGGGATCAGGTTTCCCCGACCCCGGAAAATCCCCATACTCATCATCAACAGCATCATTCAGCAACATCATCCAAAAAAAAAAAAAAAATTCATCAACAAAAACATCAACGGAAGCAACATCATCAAAAAAAAAAAATCATCAACAACATCATCAAGGCATCAATATCATCAACAAAAATAAAAAATAAAAAAAAGATAGAGATAGATCTGGTGGAGGAGGGACGCAATCGACGGTGGCGGAGGTGGGATCTTCTCAGATCTGCCGTGGCAAAAAAGGGGGGAGGCGAGAGGTGACGGAGGCGACGGAGGAGGAGGCCACGAGAGGTGACGGAGTAAGAGGCCGCGAGAGGCGACGGAGGAGGAGGAGGATGCGGCAGTGGCCTAGAGGAGGAGGAGGGCGGTGGAGGAGGCGACGAGAGGCGGAAGAGCCGACTGCAGAAGGAAGAAAAAGAGTGAGAGAGACAGATCAAAGAGTGAGAGTGATGAGAGAAACAGATCAGTTTGTATGTAGATAGATCAGGGTGAGAGTGATTAGAGGATGGTTATATATATGAATGGGATAGGAAGGTATTATGGTAATTTTATTTCGGGGAGAAACGGGGCTGGTGCCGGGGCCGGAGACGAGGTCGGGCCGGGTCCGGGGCTGTGAAAGTGATCCCTGTCCCTGGTCCGAATCTGATCAGGGATTTAATTTCAAATACCATCCCCGGCCTGTCGGAGGTATTTTTCGGAAAAAAACCGCACTTATCGGGGACGGGGAGTCGGCTCCCCGTCGGGCCGGGTTTGAATTGCCATCCCTAAATATGACCTACAGGCATAAGAGAACCATCAGCAGTATGAATAGAGGGAAAATATAGTAGAACTGGAAGTCATATGATTGCAACATGCTGAGTCAAAATACTAGGGAGATGTACTTGAAGTCACAGACAGAGTAGTAGAAGGAGGTGTACTAGAGGTGGTAAGAAACTGTTTGAACATGGCTTCAACATCAGTTTGGAAAAAGACAGGAGCGGCTAGATCTAAAGGCCCAGAAAACTCCTCAGAGGTAGCAGCAGTAGTGCGATAAGCAGACAGAGATCTAGACTGATTCCCAAGAAGTTGTGAACGACCTCGTGAAGAAGCACTATAAGAAGAGAGAGTCGTAGATGAGCAGTCTGGATTGCGAAAACAATCTTGCTGCAGATAACCAGGACTAATCAGGATCTGACTAGACAATAAAGCAGAGGATGAGTATAAGGAAGGCCCCGATTCTGACAATAATTACAAGTAATGGTCCGCTAGTTGTTTGGTGAAGAGAAACTTAGTGATCGAGGAGTGGCAAGAATAGTATCCACATGATGAGTCTTCAGAGTGCCAAGACGAGTCTCCTCAGATAATAGCTCGGAAATAGCCTGCTCAAGAGTGGGTAGTGGAGTGCGATGAATGAGAGATGCACGCACTGGCTCAAACTAGGTAGTGAGAGCCATAAAAAAATTGAACAAATCGTTGTTGATTACGATACTTAGTGAATAAAGCAGCATCTTCAATATGAAGCCAATCAGGTTCAAAGAGAGCAAGCTGGTCCCATGCAGAATATATTTGAGAGACGAAATCATTAGCAGACTGACTAGGATCTTAACGCATCCGATGAAGTTGACTTTGAAGTTAATACTGATGAGTAAGACCAATAGTCTGATCACGTTCTTTTAAAAAATTCTAAATGTCTTTGGCAAGAGTAGTCATGGAGGCAAGTTGAAAATGACCAAACTGTAAACTGATAGAGGTGACAGAAGTATTCCGAAGCCAAGTAATGATCTGGTAGTTCTTACTGTCCCAGTCCTCTAAACGGTCTTCATATGTGGTAGCCATTTCATTAACCTCTTTCACTGGTTGAACCACATCCCCAGTAATAATGCGCCAGAGTTTCTTTCCTTGGCCTGGGCCCATAACATGTAGTTGAAGCTATCAAGGATAACAGAGATTGGATGGGAAGCATCATAACGATCCATAATGGTGGTTTGGTCAAGTAAATAGAGAAAAACAGTGCTATAGAAGCAGAATCTGCAAAAACAGAGTGCACCAATGGATTCATAAGGTCTAAATTAGGTGGGAACCAAGGTAAATTGCCCAAAAAATAGGTTGAAATTGGACAAAATGAGCAAAAATAAAGGCTGAACGATTTAGGGCTCACACAGCCTAGGGCTGACGTCAGCGTGTGGGACACGCATGCGTATGCAGTTGGGCCAGAACAGGCATGATGCTGGCATCACAAGCACACGCGCGGCTGGGCCAAATGAGCGTGTAGGGTTGACGATAGGTAGATAACGTTGGCAACTAAGAGGAAGCGGCTGACCAGCAGACGGTTGAGCGATTGACGACTGATCAGCTGAGCAGATGGTGTAGCTGGGCGTGCGTGGGAGAGCATGTGCGACTGATGGCAGAAGAATATGACAAGACGAGCACAAAAGTGGCACGTGAGTGCGCGTGAGCAACGTTCTGGGGATGAGATCGGTGCCGTTGGAATCGTGAGAAGATTACGATTAGTTTGATACAGAGGGAAAAAAAAAATATGGCGAAATAGTTCGATCAATGTTTGGGTGATTGAATAAATGCTGTAGCACCACTATGTATGAGACTAAGTAGAAAAAAAAAAAAAAAAAAAAGGCTATAATTTTATGATCTAGAGCTCTGATACCATGTTAAAATGATTGAGAGAAATATTTATGAATTGTATATATGAATCAAGTTACAATGGCTCCTATATATAGGAGAGTATTACAATAAAGCAAGGACTCCTAGATTTACGAGGACTCGTAGATTTACAGGGAATATACTAGATTTTTAGGGAATATACTTATATATTATATCTTAACCTAATATATATTAACAGGGTGGTTGGCCTAGTGGGTGATGATTGGGGCCTGGAGGTTTGCTCCCACTTAGGTCTCATGTTCGAATCTCCTAGCCAGCAAATGCATATCTTGGGGCCAGGGACCGCATGCCGTAAGCTCTGTTTCGGAAGGCTTGTTCGGGTTGTAGGGACTTAGTCTGGTGCGCATAAGCTGGCTTAGAATACCCTACATAAAAGAAGAAAAAAAAAAAAAAAGGACAAAAAAAGAGAAAAAGAGGACCATGGATTGGGTTCTCTTATGAGGTGTAATCTATTGCCCATTTTGTCTATTTGTTAAATATTAAGTTATAGTTTATTTTTTTAATTTATAAAAGAAATGCTAAAAGAACAAAAAAAAAAAAAAAACATATTTGGTATACGAGTTCTCCTATGGTGTGCACCTTTTTAGGGTTGTATACCATATGCACTCCTACCACAAATGTATAATTTTATCACAAAATTTCATAACATTAATCATAATAAATTAGCGTAATAAAAAATATCGTTATCAAGTCATAAACTTTTGCAACATCAACTATAAAATTTTGGATATTTTGTCACGTCAATTTGTGACGAGGTTACGCATTTTGTGATTAGTGTTACAAAATTTTGTGGCAAAGTTATACATTTGTAGTAGGGTGTATATGGTGTACACAACAGCATTTTCCTTGGTATACAAGTTTTTAAAAATTTTGTTTTGAAAACAAGTAAAAAAAAGGTAGTTGTTGACGGTCAAAGATAGTGGTCGAAGGTGGCTAGCGGTGGTCAGAGGTGGTTGCTTGCCACATGAGGTGATGGCCGAAAGTAATTGTTGATGGCTAGAAATGGTGGCTGGTCAACCGCCTAAGGTAATTTTCAACAAGAGTGGTGGTCAAAAGTTATTACTATCAATGGGAGGTGGTTGGCATTAGTGATAGGTGGTTGGTGGTTGAGGGAGATGGTGGCCGAAGGTGGTTGGCGAAGGCAGTTATATATGATAGTAGATAGTTACAATAAGGAATGGTGTTGGTAAAAAAAAAAAAAAAAAAATCTTTAGCAATTTTTGATAGGCAAGTGAAATTAACTTTTTTGTGCTTACAATTTTTTGAAAACTAAAAGCAAACAAGTTTTTATTTTTAATTTTTAAAAATTTTGCAAATATAAAAGTTACCAAAAAAAAGCCTGAAAGAATTAGGGTGATGGATGAGATGTCGTTGAAAAATGTTAAAAACTCACAATTTTATATCTATAAATGATGTGACTAGGGAATTGTGCTATATATGATTGTGACAAATATTGTAGGCCAAATTAAGAATTTTTTTTTAAAGGGTTTCAAATATTTTTAATAAATTTTCTATAACATTTCTCTAAAAAAAATAACCTTTCCCTAAAGTCTGGAAAAGACAAATTATAGGGCACAAAAAGAAAGGATTAGTTACGGGTCAGTCCTATTAAGTGGATTAAAATATCATGGAGTCATATTGACTTTTTAAATGCACCATTAAATCCTAAAATGCCGATACTATCCTCGTTGAATTTATTAGTTCTCATTAATTTTCATTTTTGTTTTTGGTCATCTTCTCTATCTTTCTATCATTTTTCCAGAAAACTCTTCTTTTTCCTCATCTCTCTCTTTCTACACCATTTCTCTAAAGAGCTTCAAACCCCCATAGTCACCACACCACCACCGTCACTAAGGTCATCCACTCACCACTGCCACTACCACCGTCACCCATCACAGACTACCACCCTCTTCGCCCACCACCGTTACCACCACTACCGTTCACAACTATCTCCTATCTACACTCCACCATCTCTGATCTACGTCACTGATCTACACTCCACCGTCACAAATGCACTGTCGTCATTGCCATTATCCTCCATCTCCGTCATCTTAGTTATCTACCATTTTTCTAGTGACCTCAAATGTTCTAGATCTACACCGATCTAGTTGTTTCCATGGTGAAATCAACTTCAAATGACTCCAAGCAACAGTGATTCTTCAAATCTCGCCTCTTTCTATCTCTTTCCTTCTCTTTTTATTTCTCTAAAAGCAAACCAAGATTTAATATATTAGTGATGACTTTATCACTGAATCTGTCTTTGTTTCTTTTGTTGATTTGTGACAGTGACAAGTAGATTTGCCTTCTGTAATTTTTTCATAAACAGTCAATGATAAATTATCATTGAATCTTTCTTTGATTCCTTCTATTGATCTACAAATGTGAAGAATAATAAGAACTTCTTGGAAGGACTCATTATCCCTCTCCTTCATTCTTCTTCTCCTTTTTTCTTGTTGCTACTAAATCTGAGGAATGGTAGTGGTAGTGACATATTGGAGATCAAAATTGACCAAAAAACTATTGTTGGAGGTTGGAGTGATCATTGACAATCTAGAGATAGCAGCCACAGGGGTCGCTGGAGGTCGATGGTGGTTACCAGCAGTCTAAAACAGTGACCAGAGGTGATCATTGGCAGTCGGAAGTGGCCGGAGTTAGTCTCCGACGGCCAAAGGTGATCACCGGTAGTTGTCAGTGATAGGGTGCCAGAATAGTGATCTTATAGGTGATAGAGGGCATTTTGCAGATATTGATAGGTAAAAAAATGAACATGACTTATAGATAAATAAATTTGGCCAATAGAACCAGCCCGTAAGTGTCCCAAAACGAAATCTTCATTGTCAAAGGCAGAAAAGATGTTTCTTTGATCCAATAGTAAAAGTTGATTAAAAAAATTATACATATATATATATATATATGTATTAAAAGGTCCTCAATAGTGAAAGCTTTTAAAAGTTGTTAATTTTTTTTTTAATTGGTATGAGATTAATTGTTAATATAAAAATAATTAAATCAAACTAAATAATTATAATCCAATAAAGTATATCTACAGGTCCAACTATGACAAAAAATTTGCCTAGCCTCTCATCGATCACCAAATCTAATAGGCACACAATAAAGGCAAAAATAATAGATATCAAATTCCGAGTGATGCTATGGTACATTTGGATGTACCATACATTAGTTATGAGATTATGTGATTTGATATCATAACTAATATCATATAAATCATAACTATTCTCATATTAACTCATAACTTAGTTATATTTAATTATTTATCTATACCATATTATTTCATAACTATCATATAACTAAATTATTTTAATAATTTAATTTTGAATCGGCAACTGGTCTAACCGGTTGCCAAACAGAGCAAAGTAAATCAGAAGTTCAACGGTCCCAAGTCAGTTGCCTCCCTCTCTTGCTCTGGTTCGTGCTCTTGCTCTTCTCTTCTCCTCTCTCCCCTCTTCCACCATAGTTGAAGCTGCAGTGATTGTCGAAGTCCAATAGTCAAGCGTCGAGGCCACCGTTCTTCACCTTTCTCTTCTCTTCCACCATAGCCTCTCTCTCTTGCTCTTCACCTTTCTCTTCTCTTCCACCATAGCCGAAGCTTCCGCCATGGCCAAAGACCACCAGCCCCGTCGGTGATTCACGCCACCGTTGTCGACATCTTCTTCACAAGCCATCACTCTGTTCACGTCTCCACCATGGGTTTGTCAGCAAATATTTTCCCTTCTAGTCGAATTGAATATTTACGAGAGCTCTCTTCTGTAGGTCAGGTATGTTCCTATTTACAGCCACCCAAGATAGCTGTGCCATTGGGGCTTTGATTTCAAAACCCTAACCCTTATTGAATATCTAATATTAAGGTTTGTTCTCAGTCAAAATTAACATCTGTAACCACCCAAGATAGGGCTTTGATTTCAAAACCCTAACCCTAAAAAGTGAATAGCTGATGATATTAAGTTTTGTTCACATTGAAAATTAACATCGGTTCTCAATCATATTGGCATTTGTTTAATTGCTTTCTCTTTGCTATATGCGTCTACATGCTGATTAAACACACAAGCGACCCAGCTCAAGCCTTTTTGAGAAAATCTAAAAGTGCACCTAAGGAGAAAAATCTAAACGAGTTTTTTTTACAATGTAAATTTTTATATAAAATAAATTTTCTCTGTTTTTAAGTTACAAAATTACTTTTAAGTTTTAGTTTTTTTTTTTTTTTTAAAAAAAGTTTGGCAGATCCAAATTTTTATTAGACACAAGTAAAATAAAAAATCTAGACATATAAAACAAACACTAATTTTAACATAATAATGTGTAAAAGAAAATTTATAATAAAATAATATAATCTAATTGGTGTATTTACTTATCTTAAAATGATCTGTGGATCGAGCTTGAATGGTGTTGTTTGATAGAATAATTTATCTGGGTCTTGTTTTGATCATATGATTTTGTTGTGAAAACCAATGGATATGTAAGAAATTGTAGACCTTGTTTGAGTTTCTGATTAATATGTTAGAATCAAAAGAGCCTTCTTGGATTGTTTAGTACTTCCTGATATGAAATTTTGGATTTGAAAGTTGTGTGCAAGATTAGTGTGCTATGGGAAAACCCAACTCATCTTAACACTCTTGTTCAAATTAGAGTTTTATCAAAATTTTCCAAAAAATATAAATAATTTTTTTTGATGAATTCTTTTCTTTCAACTTAGGCTAGTTGAAGACAGGTGCAGCCAATTTTCTTGATGAATTCTTCAAAAAATTTTATCTAGAAAATCATTTCGTTGTGTGTATGTGTATTGTGGTTTTATTGAACCCTTTGATAATTATAATCTTGAACATTGTTTACAGATTCAATGATAATACTTCTTGTTTACCCATTTTTTGGTTTACTGGAAACTTACTTTCCTATGAGAAATGTTACTTTCTCATATTTGTATATTTAAGATATATACATGTATATATATATATATGCGCGCGCACACACAGGGGTGACCATTGGTTCAATGGTAAAATCTTAGCCTAATAACCTTGAAGTTATGAGTTTAAGTCTTGAGGCAACACTCTGTGTACTATGTCAAAGGTTAGGTGTATACCCAATCTTTTCCCTCCCCAACAAATATTAATGTGTACTATTTGGGCGTTGTTTATATATATATACACCCATAGAGATAGCATGTCATATGCATATAGGTATGTATATATGCATACATATAATCTACCCTTACACCCATTAGTTTTCTTGATTGTTTGTATCGATCTTTAGACCTTGAAATCATATATTTAATAAATTAGTAATTATATCTCTTGTATTAATTTTTTTTTTTTTTTACTAATTTTAGATTTACGGTGAATCTGCAGCGTCTAATTAGGTAGCATAATGGGGAAATGAGGAGTGGTACCTGGAGGACCCAAGACTAATAGCCCTTAGTAAATGGTTTTGTGTTACCTACTCTTCAGGGAAACATTATTTGACCTTCTCTCTTGACTTCTAAGTTAAAGTTGCTTTTAAATAGCAACTTTTGTGGTAGTATGCCATTTGTTATTCCTTTTGTTTTCAACTATTCTTATTGAAATATTAGTACCTATGACTCATCAATTATGCCAATAGGCCATTGACAGAACTTACCCATGCTTTGGAAGTTTGGCAATGATTGCAACTGCAAATTAAAACCTTTCAATGGGTATGGCAAGAAAAAAAAAATTTAATTATGGTTTTGGAAAATATGTCTACATCACTTGCATGTTCTATTCATTTGTGCTATTGCAAATTTTGTACTTTTTTCTTACAGAAAACATGTTGCTATTGTTTGATTATTGAAAGAACAAGGTAAAAATTGACTTATAACATAGTCCAATTATTTGAAGATGGTATAGAGCATCTTGGATGTGGACTAATGGGAATTTGTGCTCCAATTCAACATTCTAGTGTAAGTTGTAGAAATGTTTTATTTTAATTTTTAGTCAAAGCCTTTTGGATTCCATTTTAAAATAGTATTTTGTATGCATTGAACATTGAAAGCATATGGCCTTTTTTTGAAATGTGCCTTCTGGATTTCCCGAAATCTCCAAGCAATCAATGTTGTATGGTACATTCTAATCGTGCTTTATTTATATTTTTTGTTACTTAATAACTATCTTTCTAGAGAAAAAAACGCATACATTGTTGTGCTAGTTACTTTTTAAGAAGAAAATAAATTAATAGGTACTATTGTTTCTGTTAGGTTTTTATTGTTGGCAACCCCGTTTGACAAAACTCCTTTGAGTTATAATTTTATTCGCACTTTTATTTCAGTGAGGCTATGAGTTTATTAGATGCAAATCCAAACCCGAATCGAGCCATGCAGAGAAGTTTGTGATGTTAACACTTTCAAAATTGCATTCAAAATTGCATTCAAAATTGCATGTCTGCCATTGGTCGCTCGAGCCAAGAAGATCTCGCTCGAGCGAAGGTTTGCTCGCTCGATCCAAGGATTTCTCGCTCGAGCCAAGGATTGCGTCCATACAAAAACCTGAAAGAGTGTATTCCTCGCTCGAGCCAAGGATCCGTCGCTCGAGCCAAGGCACTAGTAGAAATCATGAAAATTACACTCCTCGCTCGAGCCAGCAAAGCTTCGCTCGAGCGAGCCTCAGAATCCGGATTTCTCAAGGAGTTTGTTTTCTTCCCAATCTTGGATTACTTTTGGTTCTCTATAAATACTTGGTTTTCTCCCAAAACTAAGTAATTGATTGAAGTCCTCCAGATCTTCTTTTTGGTTCTTAAAGGTTTATATCTGGGGATATTTTGTTATTTTCTTTGATGTTTTATTGAGTATTTAACTCATGGTTTAAAGAGAGTACATCAAAGATTCGTTTGTTATACACAAAAGAGAGAGTTGTTCTTCAGTTGTGAATTCTGAAGAATTCGAGCCTGAAGCTTTGGTGGAATCCGGAGTGGCTCATCAGAAAGACAATTCCGTGCTGAAGATGGGGTTGGAAGAGGCACATAGAGGTTGGTTCAATTAGGCGTTGTGAATTCGCTAGATAATTGAGAGTATACCTGTGTAATTCCTTTAAATCTTCTTAGTGGATTGTTCTTGTGGCAGTTGCCCGTGGTTTTTTTATCACAATTGGAAGGTGTCCAATTGTGGTTTTTCCACGTAAAATCTTTGTGTCTCTTTCTCTTGATTGTTTGATTGGGATTGTTATATTTTGCTTAAAATTGGTACATAATCACAAATCAACATCTAGGATTTCTAGATTTTTCAGTTTCTGTTTACTTTTTAACGGTGAACATATAATTTTTTCCTTAGCTGCTATGTTTGTCATAATCTTATTCACTTTGGTAGAGTTTTCTCTCTCTCTCTCTCTCTCTCTCTCTCTCTCTCGCAATTGAAGGTTGTTCATCATGGCTTGCCATATGAAAGTGTTCCATGGGAGCCAATTTTAATTTAAAACTTTCTTTTAAAATGGATGGCTTTTCTAAGCTTATATTTGCTTTAAAATTTGTATGGGTGCTTTAAGTTTTCCATTGTCCCATGTCTCCATATTGATGATAGAGATAAGAATGTCGTAGTACCCCTTGACATAAACGCACACCAGCCCCAGTATTTTTGTTTGAGAGTTCTATGGTTATTCTAGCTTGCATGTGTGGACACATACTAGCAAGGTGGGTAAGTACAAGGTTAGGTGGGTTTGTGATTTAGGACTTCTCTCTTTCCAAAGTACAGCTTTTGCCAACTCATACGACTATGAATGGAAAAAAAAAATGTCCTCTTAAGATTCAATGAGGAAACTTGACTCGGGCATTATGTTTATTCACTAAAAGAATTACCCTAGAAACAATAAGCCTAACAAAAAATATATATAGTACTTAAATAGTACTTTCTTTTGCTCAAATGTGTTTGTCTACTTTGTTTTGTCACATACCTTTAGATTTGAGTTTTGAACTCTTGCTTTAGAATATCAAAGGAAGCTACCAAGGAGAGTTACTGATTTTAAAGAGGGATTATAGAGCAAACATAATAGTTGGCCAAGGTTGGTGGTGTGTTTTCCTATACCTAATCTTAACCTTCTCCTTCATATTTGGCTTCTATTTTTTTTTATTTTTTTTTATACAAGTTTTGGATTCTAAAATGTTGTTGTGGTTTTACTCTAAAACTGAACACTAAACCAAATGCTTTTAAAATTAAAGATAGTCTCTTGTAGGAAATTCATCCAGTTACTTCTAGTCACAATATGGTAAGATATTGAGGTACATTTTTTTATTCCATTTGCTATTTTAATTATATCTGATTTTTTTTATATAAATTAAGTATATTAGATTGTCATTCACAAACCTTCTCCCTGCAATTGAATAAGGGTCATTCACAAGTTAGTTCCTCTATTGGCTCAATAAAGGCAGGTAGATGTACATATAATCTAGAATTGCTTAAAGATTATATGGCTCCTTTGTGTTAGTTCCTCTATGTTGGTGGTTATTCTCAGTTCCTCTAAATCTTTAGTGCATAGGCTAAATTCTTCTGGTTGTGCTCAAGGCCATCCTGGGGTTCTTAGTGGGAGAATTTATTTAAATTCTTTTCTTTTTTTCTTTTTTCTTTTTCTTTTTTGGATTTTTTGGGTGGATATTTCTTTTTTGGATTATTTACCAATAAATCCTACTTTACAAACTATTTTACCAAATAATCCCACTTTTATTCTATTATACCAAATAGTCCTACTGGTGGGTTGATTTGGTCCTTTTTATTTTTTTTTCCATTTTTGTTTAACTGTGTGGACGAGAGTGTCCTTGGTTTAATGTGGGTCTGTTTTGCTGGATCAGTTCCTTTTTTAGAAACGTTGCTCATTCCGTGTGTACTGTGTGCGTTGTGTGTGCGTTGTGTGTGCTGTGTGTGTGTATCATTGTGCGTGTGTGTGTGGGTGTGTTGAAGCCAGCAGTGTGTGTGTGTGCGTGTATCAGTGTGTTATGCACTGGGTGTGTCTTAGAGAGAGAAGAGAGAGTTGGGTTTGGTGTGTGCTGTGTGTGTGACCACCACCGCCACCGTCCCTGGCGACGCACCACCCCCACCTCCCCCCCCACTCCACAACTTTATATACAACGAAAAACAAAGTTAGGGCATTCCCTAAGGTTGTAGAACCTGATGAAGGTGAAACGATACAAATCATGAATCGAGTTGTTACAAACACAATTCAAAACAATTCATGATTGTCTCCATCAATTAAACCCAAATCATGAATTGCGCTGTTGACTAACACAATTCAAACAATTCATGATTTCCTCCATCAATTAACCCAAATTCTCATTAACCCAAATCATGAATTGAGACCAATTCAGACAATTCAAAATTTTCTCAATCCATTAAACCCAAAATTTCCATTGACCCAAATCGATGAATACCTTAAAGGTGCGAACACTGGTGGGTCGATCAATAGTCCAGAGCTTGATAGTATCGTCCCAGGACGAGGTGATAAAGGAGTCTCGGCGAACTGGGTTGTAATCTACGGAATGGGTTTCGCGAGTGTGTTCATGGAGGGATCGAACCGGGTTCGTAGTAGGAGGGAGAGAGAGGTCGTAGAGCTTGACAGAGCCGTCGACGATGGCGGCGACGAGGAGGGAGTCGTGGGATTCGGACCAGGCTAGGTCGTAGACGCACGTCTTCAGTGTGTTGTGAATGTGTATGTGTCTGCTTGTGTGAACCCCCAAACACACCAACCCAGCCCAAAACAAAAACCCCTTACAGCGCTTTGCCATTCTGTGACACCCTCATAATGTATCACATGCAACACACCACACATCCATTCACTAATTATGCACGTGAGACACACATGCACCACACCCAATTTTCCCCTAACAGCCGCATCAATAACGGTTAAATGAGGGCAATTACGTCCCTCACAATTGAATGAGACTAAACGGTTTAGTAGAATAAAAATGGGACCAATTGGTTCATAAGTTTAAATTTTGGGATTTATTGGTAAATTTCCATTTTTTTTTTGGGCTTTGGTGAATTTTATAGTAGTTGCAATGTGAACAAATAATGTAGAATTGTCTTTGATGTTATTAAACTGTTGCTACTGATTAAGTAACATGTGAAAATCTAGGTAATACCCTTTGAAAGTTAATGAATCATGATGCTTTGGGTTATCTTTATGGATATGAGGTTTGAATGCTTTTTTTCGATTAGCTTCTCCCTGCAATTGTATGTTTCATAAGAAACACAACTGTGTATCATCACCCATTAGGTACACAACAACCACATTGATTTTTGTTGCTATAGAGCATTACTGGACCTCATCAATTTAATTTAATAGGTACTGCTAAGAAAAATAACATTTACTAGTTTTATTTTTTCCTAAATGCTTAAAGTTTATTACTTTAATTCTAAATTGATTCCACATAGAAAATTGTATTTTGCATCCCAACTTTAACATTTAGCAATATTTTTTATTATTAATTTGTCAAACATGTGTATCGGAAGCTAGCTTATTGGTTAGTCTACCATATACACTAAAATATTCCATCCACCAATTGTGTTACTTATTATTGATTAGTTTCTTGTATACATGGACAAAATGGATTGGAAGTATGGAAGAGTTGGGGGGTAAGGAACCCGGTCAACTTGAACATGTGATCAAACAATCCAAGAATTTTAACTATTGTTGTAATTTCCTTTCATATAAAATTTACATCTTCTCAATCCTCATTGAACAAATTTAGCTTATGTTTAATTGTTTGCATACAAATTAGTATATCAACCTTGGCTCCATCACCCAAGAAAAAAATAAAAAATAGCTTTTTTTAAGTTCAAGTGTGAAATCTTGACTCACAAGTGATGTAGAATGGAGTTTTGACTCCTGAGTTTAATTTGGAGAAGCATTTGTTCAATTTTATTCATTGAATCTTATTTCATTTCTTCTTTGGTTTGCTTTTTCTTATTTGAATTTTTTTCTTGGCACTTTTATTTAGTAAAAAAAGGAATAATAGTGATGAGTGACTAGACCTTTCTTTTGTTATTTTTTTTTCTTATTAAATGCATGTCTTCGAATTAGATTCTCAAAAGATGAGTGATCAAAAAAATATTTGGTCATTGTATGTTTTGTGAAAGCAGGTTGAAGAGAAATGGTATGCAAGAAGATAAAAAGTATGAATCAAAGAGCTTGTTGAAGGAGCACTAGAAGAGGCTCGCCAACATCAAATTGGACATTAAATACGCAGAACTGCATGCCATTTCTTAGATTTGCACACATGTAAATATGCACAAGTGCCATCTCTTCGTAGATCGAGTTTATCTTTTTGGATTGGGTTGTGATTCTTGGTAATGGTTTCCATATAACAATTGAATTGTATTGACAATATGTATGATTGGATCAAATGAGTTTAAACTTCTTTTTTTGGGTATTGTAATGGCTACATGGGTTTTGATAATCTTGTTTTGTGTTTGATAATGTATTTTGTGTTATGCTAATCTAATGTTCTTACCATTCAAGTGTCAGATTGTGTTTTGATGTCAGTTAATCTCTTTGAAAATTGGTTGAGATTGCATTAGGCTATGGCAAGAATGCTAACACTATAGACCAATTCTTTTAGGCTAATCAATTATGTATACAAGCCATGAGTCTTGGTCCAAATAGACTACTGCAATTGAATTGATTATGAATACAAGCCACAACACATTTGCAAGAATCGATTTTACAATCAATTGTACAAGACAATTTATAAAAACAAAGTGTTTTATAATTGATTGTTTAATTAATTATGCAATCATTTGTCATTCCAACTCAATTGAAAGCCAATCAATTGTTCATAAAATC
Source organism: Camellia japonica (assembly GCA_030407325.1). Taxonomy (NCBI): domain Eukaryota; kingdom Viridiplantae; phylum Streptophyta; class Magnoliopsida; order Ericales; family Theaceae; genus Camellia; species Camellia japonica. Next base: position 130,468,720 of record JAPPVO010000031.1, read on the forward strand.
CAAGTATCCACTTTTTTTTATGTTGACATGGTTCTTGTTGCAAGTTATATTTTTTTGCATTCAAGAGGTTTGTAAAATGCATCATAGAAGCAATTTGTTACAAACTAGTATTTGATCAACTAGTATGGACAAATGCCGTGAAAAAAGGATATCATAGTATTCAAGAAATGCTATCAAAGAGCTGGCAATTACTAAAAGATTTTTATCGTACCACTTAGTAAATACAATGAAATATCTTTAACAGCAAAATTAGCCAGAATTCTATTTTCATCCAAATATATAAAAACACTCAACTAAAAAAATATAAAATTCAATTCACTAAACACAAACTCCAATAACAATAATTACATCGTCCTCACAAAATAGTTGAGAAAAAGGTTCTATTTGCTGACTAAATTTTTGATCGCTAAATATATATTTACCGCGACGAAACCATTTTATAGCTAAAACAGTTTAGTCGCCAAAAGTGATATTTTCCCGATTAAATATGTTAGTCACCAACTGTCACATTCCACAACGAAACATGTTAGTCGCCAATTGTTACATTCCACAACGAAACATATTAGTCACCAAAAGTCACATACCACAAAACATGTTAGTCACCAAAAGTAATATTTGTGCGACTAAAACTTTAATCGGCAATAAACCTATTCGCGACCAAACACTTTGATTGCCAAATTAATAATTTTGCCGACTATTTATTTAATAGCCAAATGTACCTTTTGCCTACCAACATTTTGATCGCCAAATGTAAGTGGTTTGACACTGACTAACTTTAGTCAGCAAAAATATTACTTATCTTTCCCGACTAATCACTTGGTCACCAAAAGAGAAAAAACAAAACCAATTTTTGGTCGCCAATTGACCAATTTTTGGTCGCCAATTCAATCCTTTTTGTTTATCAAAATATAATAATTCATTCAATCCATTCAATATAACCTCTAAGTTGCAAGAATAATTCAAACCAACAAAATCAATTGAATCATGAACATCTAACAAAATACATAAATCATCCAATTCTTAAACCTTTTTAATTAAAATCATCAACTATTTTAAGTTTTCATCTAGAAGTAATTCAAAATTACATAATCGTCCAATCCAAAATGTCATGTAATCTATATAATCATCCAATTCACATCAATCTAGCTTAAAAATTTAAAACATAACAAGTACTTGTTATTATGTTTTAATTTTTTATCCATACGCATTTATTCAAAAATATAACTAATGGTCTACCCAAATATTTTTCATACACATCCAAAAATATATAATCTTTCAAAAAATGAAACAAATGCCAACTAGTCCTGTACAATTTCAACTTGTTGCACGAGTTCATCCATCTGTACAAAAAAAAAAAAAAAAATACAAAAAATACAAAAAATGTCAGGTAATGTTTTTATGAAAATATTTGCACATCAAATGATTGTAAAATTGGACAAAAAAAGAAAAAGATCTATGGAAAGTGGCTAGGTAACATGAACAAGAAAGTAAAGGTGAAAATTAAAATGATACTTTTCATATTTTTTCCTCACATTTTTGTCTCTAATTCTCTAACCGTGCTTCCTAGTGACATGCCACTTGCTCTCACAAGTTTGTTTAATCTAGGCTAAGATGGCCGTGGTGATCTCAGGACTGTTTCCAATTTTCGCCCCCCAAACAGCCCATTTTTTCCTTTTTTCTCACATGTTTTTGTCTAAATCTCTAACTGTGTGTCCAAAGAATTAAGGCCAAGTTAAAGAGACAATAGTAAAATTAAAACAAAGATTCAAAGGCTTCTCAAAGTCATCGTATAAAAGGAACACAACTCACCTGAAGAGCAATTTAAATATATGTTCCAAGGGGTTGACATTCTTGGTAAGAAATCATCCTAGAAACATTAAGTTGAGATGGCATGTTAGTACACTATTGGAGCAATATTCGCTAGATAAATTTAACCCATATTCAAAAACTCAACAACCAATTAATAGTTGAGTGATGTGAAATTTTATAAGAGTGTTCCTAACTATTTGCTTGCAGGATCATATCTGTGCTGGCACATTAGTAGGGAATTCTTTGGTGAGAGCCTACATCCATGCGTTCTATTGAAAAACAATTAAATTTAATCCTCAAGAGCTATAATTTACAAACAGCAAGAACTCAAAACAATTAAAATTAATCCTAAATGTTGTCTACATCCTTGTGACAAAATCTATATAACGAAGCAAACACAAATTTTGTTTTTCGAGTGTCTACTTCTTGGTTCCATCACGGACAGTGGATCTAGTATCTCTCTTTCATCCTCTTTCATGACAACCGTATGCATTTACAAAAAAAATTTAAAAACCCAAAATTATACCTAGGTTAAAGCAATAAAATTCAATAATAACTAACAGAAAATAAGAATGAAAAAATGCAATTCATTCGCTAGTAATATATTTGTGGACATTGTGAATAAAATAGCACACAACTAAAAAATCCATAGAATCACCCATCAAGATCTCTAAGTACTCATGAAGATACAGAGACACCTTTTAAAATGCCATAAAATGAGATAGACTTCTTTTTAGTCTCGGCCTGTAGATCTTGAAAATGCCAAAGACCATTGTAAATTAGAACTTTATTTGCATATTACAAATAGAGGACATATGCAGTGCTAGTAGCATGATGGTATCAGTAATATAGAAATCATACCCGCCACATTTGCCTTTTGTGGGTGAAATAGTAATATAAACCTCTACTACAACAACCAAGAGCAAAATTGAAGTTTCACCCCCATGGACAGCCTAATAGTTGCAAACCTATCAGCAATCCTTGCTTGTCATGCCCAACCTGAACATTGAATATGTTGTAGAAGAATGAGAGTGATTAAAGCACTTAATCAAAAATAGACTGGTCAAATAACTTTCCAAATCAATTTTATTCACTTTTGAATTCCACAAAATTTGAATCCATTCAAACCAATTAAACAAAAACAAATTTGATCTTCGATTTAATAGAGACGGGAAGAGAACCACCAACTTCCCACTCTTTTCTTTATTATTATTATTATTATGAAGACTTTCAATGAACATTCCAAGTAACTTCAATAACTCATATAGACTTTCAGCAGTGACATACATGATGGCTACCTCCCCTTTTTCTTGTTTGCTTCTGAAAATGTAATTCAAAGATATGCATTAGATATAAAAAAAACAAAAACAAAAACAAAAAAACAAAACCAAAAAAATAAAAATAAAGGACAAAACAAAGTTATGACCCTCAATTCAAAGACCTACATTCCACATAAATTGAACACATTCAAACCTATTAAAGACAAACAAATTTCATCTTCATTAATACAATTATTTATAGCAAGCAACTCTTCTCTTTGTAATAGAGACCCTAATAGGCAGAGTTCAACTTTATGATGACATCAAAGAACACAATCAAATTAAACATAGCTCAGGAGACCACCAGGAGCATTAATGGTTGAAACACTATTGTCCCATATTTAAACAAAGCAAAAAGACCAAAAAAAATTCACAACTCCACAGACCAAACTTTTTTTGTTGTTCTATCCCTCAAAAAAAAAAATAGCAATTCAAAATGAGAGAGATTGAGAGTAGAGTGACCAGAGATCAAGAAAGGATCTAACAACTAAATGCAACAACTCAATTGTGGTTCAATACAAACCACATTACCTGCGAACATCTCAAATAAATTAATTACTGTGCTATAATGGCTTCGACTAGATCAATATCCCAAATACTTGACAAAAGTTCATGTATGAGATTCATATACATTTCGAATATTTAGATATAAGATTTCAAAAAATAAGCCCCTAATTTCAATATTCATCAATAGATCAATTGCATTCTCAATAATACAAAAGAACAATTTCCAAACTATATATTTCAATACATCAATGTCCACAAAATTCAATATTTTTGCTAATAATCAATTTGAATGATTCTTAAAACATAATATTTTCCTAGCAAACATGATTAATGACAAAGGAATTTGTACCTAATAATGAACGCCTTAACATCCATTAATTATTTTCAAATAATATAGTCGTGTTAAATCCACAACAATTGACAAATTAATGTTTATAAATTATAAATCCAGAATGGTACACCAAAAGGTAGTGGTATGCTCATGATAACTAATTGATACATAGCTACTTCACCTAAAATTCCGATCGAATATGAGAAACTTAACCTTCTAGGTTGGAGAAAATTCGGAAGAGACATACAAACTACTAGCTTTTCCTTTGAAACTTATAATCAAACATGAAGAGTGAATTGATTGCAATATTACCTAACTACTATCCCCATCCACAAGATCACTCGTGGCAATTCTACGCTCATATACTCAACCAGAGGCCCTGCTTTGCTTACTTCTACAATCAAATCAAATTAAACCCAAATCAAAATGTAAACATCATGCTAAAGATTATTTAAAAAAAAAAAATTAAAAGGACAAAAAAACAACCTTCTCTTCATGAAGCCAAACCCTCGGCTTCTTCCACTTATCTTGTCATAGTGCTGCACTTTATCAGCCACCTCTGATGGAGTCAGTTTTGCACCCCATTTATAGCAGAGATTCTAAAAGAAGAATGAAATCGTAACAAATAAAAAAATATGAACAAATTTAAAGCCAACAACCTTATATATTTAATCATGCATAATGAAACAAGCTCACTTAATCTTCTGAAAGTTGAATGTCAAAAAGTTTCACGCTTGAGATATACCAAGACTTCTATTTACAATGAATTTTTCTAATATTTATATTTTTTAATGTCAAACTTATATTTACGACATACATTGATATGTCAAACTCATGCATGCATAACCTAAATATATCCTTCGAATGATTTCATATATGGAAGCTTATAAATAATGATGCTTTCTATTTTGAGGTCTTACTTAAGTATTAGGAGATTTAAAACAAACCTGGAACATGGATACAGGACCACAGTGGAAAATCTTTCGCAACCTTCCGTAGACTGAAAGTTCCTCATATGTCATTCCCATGTCCACTTCACCCAGCTGTTCCACACCCCCCAAAAAAAAATTGTAGCTCAGATTTTGACCTACATAACTCTAGGAACTTCTTTTGATTCCAGATGATAACCAACAAAAATGTAAACTTGAAAGAAGCTTTGCATGCCGTCAACATCAAGAACAACGATGCATTAATGAAATAAAATTTGACAGCAGAAGAAATACACATACAAGAAGAACAAAATACGAAGGACAAGAATATAGAAATGTGCTTAATTCAATACCTGGCTGTAGTTGGACCGTATAGGCTCCAATTCAGCAGTGGGGGCAGCAGCTTCAATTTCTACTAAAGATGCATATCCAAGATGGGTGGCAGCCCATCGTAGAAATCTACGAAGATCATGCTTACTAATACTTCCAATTGTTATATCTGCTGAACTGCAATCATATTGAACAAAAAAAAAAGAAAAGTAAATTTGTGCAAATATTCATATATTTATCATGTCATCATAAACAGAATTATATAAAATTTTGAAAAATTACTATGCACTTGATTTTTGATACTAAAATTCCTCCTATGATTCTGCCACAGAAAAACATGGACTTTACACTCAAGTTGTAGGTGGGGAATTATCAGCAATTCTCTAAATTTCTTATGCTATTGAGGTTTGAGAAATTTTATATTTTTATTTTATTATTATTTGTTTCACACTCGTGTGTAACTGACTAACTTATCTTTAGACGGGTTATATATTCTTTACAATTATGGATATAGGGTTTTTGGATCCTTAGGTGTGTCGTAACATGAAGCTGTCGTTTTTATTTATGTAGGACATGATACGAAATGCTATTGAAGATTCTATTACTTGGCCAATTTGGAAAATTATATCCATCTTACCAGGGGATTACAGCTATACTACTATTGACAATATCCATTGTTTGATCGACTAAGGTTGTATTTGGATCTAGTATTTTAAGAGGGATTTAGGAAGGAAAATGTGACAAAGAATTATCAATGCATCTTCATGAACTTACAATATCCAATTGTTTGTCTGTGAGCTTGTGAACTATAAAACCTTAATGGGTTTATACAGTAACATCAAAATATCCATTTGTTTCCCAGTTTATACAATTCCTAGAAAATTGCTAAAGGTAATACATCCAAACCACTTTAATTTTGTTTCTCATAGGAAAATCAAGCCACCACAAGAGTAATTGTTAGAAAAATAAAAAATTTCAAGTATATCAGTTACATGAATAAACAGATTTCACACACAAGATTTCAAGTAATTGTTAGAAAATTTCACACATAAAAAATTTCCTAATTTCACACATAAAAAATTTCAAGTAATTGTTAGAAAATCAAATAAACAGATTTCAAATAAAAAATTAGTCTCATATCAGTTACATGAGTACAAAATTCAATTACCCACACATCAGATTTCACACACAAGCCAAATTTCAAGTATATATATATATATATATATATAAGGAATCAACACAACTAACAAACATAAAAAACCTAAACCTATTCAAATCATATTTTCCTAATTTTATAAACCAACCCAAAGGTGAAAGGGGCAGTTTCGAAGAAGGGGATTTCGGTCTAGGGTTTCATAGAATGGAGATGGAGAAAGGGAGAGAAACAAGTTGCAGAGCGAGTGAGAGAGAGAGAGACATACATTGAGGCATGTAGCTTGCTAAAACGAGGAAAAGAAAAGGGCAAAGGAGTAAACTCACTCTTCGGTGCTTGGCGAGGAGGAGCTCCGGCGAGATCCTATAGAGATCTTCGTTAACAGCTTTGGGAGCTTTTCTCCGTGGTGGAGGATGCGGCGGCGAAAGCAAAACAGGTCTCGGAGGTGGCAAGGGCAGTGGCAACGAGAGAGAGAGAGAGAGAGAGAGAGAGAGAGAGAGAGAGAGAGAAATTTTTGAAGACGTTTGGGAGTCTGAGGGATTTGTCATGGAAGGAGGGAATTTTGATTTTCTCTTCCAAATTTTTGGAGGAAATTATTTGGGGGGAAATTATGTAATAATCATAAAAAAAAAAATCAATTAATTTAGAGTCTTATAATAAAATAAATTATTAATTTATAATTTTATCAATTTACACTCAATTTGTTTTTTAATATAAATCCTCATCTAATTTTATTAAGTAAAATTAATAATAATAAAAAAAAGGTATTTTACTATCAACTACAAAATGTATAATCACACTATAAATTGGCGTAAACATAATAGACAAAATTTTAGGTAGCGTTTGGTAACTTTTACGTTTTTGGTTTATGTTTACAAAAATTTTATAAACTGATTTTTGTTTATTTTTAGAAAAACATAAATTACAAATGCATTTGGTTGAACAAAATGTTTAAAAAAATTTAAAAACATAAACTAAAAAATATGTTTGTTCAGGCCTAAAATATTTATATTTATTTTTATTATTTTATGACAATGGGATCACACATATTATAATTGAAAAAAAAATTAATTTTAAAAAATAATTGAAAAAAAATTATTTGAAAAAAATTAATTAAAAAAATTGAAAAAAAATTAATTGGGAAAAAATATTTGAAAAAAAATTAATTGAAAAAAATGAAAAAAAATTAATTAAAAAATTTAATTGGGAAAAAAAATTAATTGAAAAAAAAGATTAATTAAAAAAATTAATTGAAAAAAAAATTATTTGAAAAAAAATTGAAAACTGAAAACGTAAACTCATTTTTTGAGTTTACGTTTTTTCCTCAAATTTATAAACTGAGACAACCATTTATAAACCATGACTTAAGCCATAGAACAGATAAACACAGAATGTAATGACAATAATTAAATAATTTAATCCATGACTTAAGCCATGGAACAAAAAATGAGAGTTAGAGAAGACTAACCAATAGAGCGAAAGGAAAGGGAATATGAGAAAGAGAGACTGAACGGACTTATCGCCTGTGAAAATAATGTCAAAGATGGTGTTGTTTCCGATAAGGAACATCGGAGATATCTACAGTGACAGTAAGGAATGAGAGAGATGTTTGACAGATGAAGAGAGTTGATATAGCAAAACAGTACAACAAAATGCGTAATATTCATTTTTCAACAGTTCTATAACATATGTACAAATTGATAAAATCATAACTATGGCCAAAGGTTTGTATATGTATGACATATTAATGTGAAAGAGCTAGAGTTTCGAGATAAATGCATTTACTAGATAGATAAATATCACCAGAATGAATAATGTTGAAATAGACAGAGAAAATAGTGACGAGTTCAAGGATCTATTGCAGAGACACAAGAGTATAGAGAAGAAGAATCCAGTGAGGAAGAACTATCAACGATGGTCGTTTGATGATTTCAGCGAAATAGAGAAGTCTGATTAAGAAGTAGAGAGAGCTCAGGTACAACTAGGACAAATCAAGGGAAAGAAAATTGAGTGGAGAAAAAAATGAAGAATAGTTGGGAAAAAAATTTAGAAGAAAAATTATTTAGTACAACAAAATAAAATCACGTCATAGATAATTTTTTTCAACATATTTTTATTAAAATTTAGTTAAATTATATATATATGTCTATAAGTGTATATAGATATTTTAAAAAGTATATCATTTATATATTATTATTTCTAGTATCTTTAATGAAGATACCATGATTAAAAATAAAGCTAAAATAGAGATAGGTGATTAATTGCAATTGTCACTTAGGGACGACACTTCAAAATTAATTGAGAGAGTTGAGAGTTTAGAGAGAATGAGAGTTTGAGAGACAGATTTGTTTGTGAGAAATAAAATGTGAAAGGGGTGGTATTTATAGGACTTGGGAGGGAGGAGTTAATTTATATATATAAAAAAATAAAATAAAATAAAAATTGGTCGTTGGTGGAATTAACGGTTATATGACTCTTTCAAATTGTTTTGATTTAAATTTTTGACCATTGCACTGACAAGGGGGGCAGGGAGCCATTGGGGTCTGGTCGAGACGGATGGGGAAGAAAATTTTGGGGCGAGCTCACGGGATGGGTCACACTCCATAACAACAAGGTCAGGCCGGGCTCTAGAACACATATCTTAGGTTGGGTTTAGGCTCGAGCCTAGTTGGGCCTACCCAGGGCACGAGCGGACTTGGGGTTTGCCGCGAGCTCGTGGGCCAAATTTACATCCCTATATGTGGGTAGTGATTATGAGATATATGATTAGTGGTTATGATATATGTGATATTGATTATGAAACAAAGGGTGCTGGTTATGAGATGTGGCTATAATATATGTGATTTTGGTTATGAGTAGAGTGGTATAGTTATAAGTCAAAGGGTGTTTGGTTATGAGATATGTGATTAGTAGTTATGATATATGTGATGTTGGTTATGAGATATGTGGATAATGGTTATGAGCAAAGTGGTGTCAAAGGGTGTTTGGTTATGCTATATGTGTTAATAGTTATAAGATATGTGGGTAATGGTTATGAGCAAAGTGGTGTCAAAGGGTGTTTGGTTATGCTATATGTGTTAGTGGTTATGAGATATGTGGGTAATGGTTATGAGCAAAGTGGTGTCAAAGGATGTTTGGTTATGTTATATGTGTTAGTGGTTATGAGATATATGGGTAATGGTTATGAGCAAAGTGGTGTCAAAGGGTGTTTGGTTATACTATATGTGTTAGTGGTTATGAGATATGTGGGTAATTCTTATGAGCAAAGTGATGTCAAAGGGTGTTTGGTTATACTATATGTGTTAGTGGTTATGAGATATGTGGGTAATTGTTATGAGCAAAGTGATGTCAAAGGGTGTTTGGTTATGCTATATATGTTAGTGGTTATGAGATATGTGGGTAATGGTTATAAGCAAAGTGGTGTCAAAGGGTGTGGTTATGCTATATGTATTAATGGTTATGAGTTATGAGATATTGGTTATGTGACTAGTAGTTATGAGATATGTGATGTTGGTTATTAGATATGTGACTAGTAGTTATGAGATATGTGATGTTGGTTATGATCAAAGTAGTGTGGTTATGAGCAAAAATGTGTTAATTATAAGATATGTGATTAGTGGTTATAAGATATGTGATGTTGGCTATGACAAAAAGGTGTTGGTTACGAGATATGTGACTAGTGATTATGAGATATGTGATGTTGGTTATGACTCAAAATGACTAGTTATGAAATGTGGTTATGATTTATGTGGATAGTAATTATGAGATATGTGATATTTGTTATGATCAAAGTGGTGTTGGTTATGAGATATGTCATTATGATTATGAAATATGTGATATTAGTTATGAACAAAATGGTGTTGATTATGAGATATGGTTATGAAATATGTGATATTAGTTATGAATAAAATGGTATTGGTTATGAGATGTGGTTATAACTAAGTTATGATCAATTTAATTATAGTTATGAAGAAATATGATTTTAGCTCATAACTAGAAAAAGTGACCTGTTTAGCAGGTGACTTTTAATGATGTGGCTCAATCCTAGCCATTGATTTTTTGTGTACCGTACATTTTTTAAACAAAATGTACCATAGACTTTCCCATCAAGTTCCTCTATATAGAATTTGAATCTATAACCTTCACTACAAGGTGATACTATACAATCATTAAACTAAAAGCGTTGATTAACTGTCATTGTTTAAAAACCATGTAAAAAATAAAAATAAAAAAATAATTCCAACCCCCCTTCCAAAAAAAGAAAAAAAGAAAAAGAAAAAACGTTGTACAAAGGCCTATAAAACTTTCGAAATGTGAGGAAATCAACAACAGGGTTTGTCCAGTATTCTAGTTCCATATGACTAAATGTATTTTGAATAGAGAAGCTTGGTTTCCTTTATTTATTTATTTTTTTGTTCATGTTACGGGTTCTTTTGTTTGGTTCGCTCATGAAAAAGGGAAAGAAAAAAAAAAAAAGAAGAGTATTACACCAATCCTAGTTGTCCAAAGCAAATTTTGAAGAACTTGAACATCCAATTTCTTTTCTACACTTTTGAGGAACTCTGTAGCTGCATTTGGTTGAAGCATTTGATGAGTGAAATGAAAAGGAAAAAGAAAATAAAAAGAAAATGAGTACGAATTGATAGGATTTGAATTCAAATTATGTTTGGTTAGTTGAGAAATAGAGAAAGAAAAGACCGTTAGTGAATCAAAAAGACAAAAAAAAAATGAGATTACATTTTCCTCTCACTTTCTTTTTGTCTGTATTTTTCGTTGTAACCAAATAAAAAGTGAAATTGTATTTCCTTTTCCTTTTTGGTTTCTCTCATCAAATTCTCCAATTAAACACAACCTACAAGTTATCAAGGACCACAAAAACGGATATATGGTAGGGGTGAGGTGTGTTTATTAAAAGTTCATTATCCAGTTTGAGATTGAAGACTAAAATCTAATCAGAGCATTTTTTACAATTTTACTTATTTATTTTTGTGTGTTATCATAATTTTATGAGGCCCTTTTTATATCCAATAAAAGAGGACGTGTAATACCCCTGTTCCGTAATATGTTAATTGGTCCTTAATATGATGTGATTATGTGTTTTGATATGATTTTGTGTTCCATTATGTGAAAATATGTGGTTTTGAAGTTCTATCTGTTCACCGTAGGAATATCTGTTGAATAATCTGCTTTGGGAATTAAATTGAGGGCCCTATCGGCCACAGAACCCAAAATTGACTACGCCTTTGTGATTAGCGTAATTTTTAGAGCCTACGGTGAAATTTAATTAGAAATTGATTCTGGTCAGATTAAATTGATTCATTTAATGGCATTGTGCTCAAATTGTTTAATATTCTTAAATTGGGACTTAGTGGGATTTGTTGGATAGGAGCATTACACCCCAATTCCCTCCTTTCTTGTATTTTGACTGACCTTGGACTCAAAACCAGAGGAAGGGCCGGTTATAGAGAGAGAAAGGGAGAGACTTGTGTAATTTGGGCTCAAGACTTGGGAATTTGAAGATTAAGCTCAAGATTTGGCTAGAACTTGGGTGTTTAAGGCTCCTAGGTGAGTAATTATCCCTTGAATCATGGATTCTTGTTTGCTATTTGTAAATTTAGAGTTGAACAAGAAGAAAGAGCATGAGTTGGGTTAATTTTGTTGAATTGAAGCTTAATATGTGCATGCATGTAAGAAATTACCTTGAAATTGCATGTTTGAGCACAAATATGTATAATCCATGTGAAATGTTAAAGGAAACTCATGTTTTGACCACCTCTTCACCAAATGAGTTGAGAATGGTGAGCATCTCCCACATGCATGTACAAATTATGGGAGAGTAAGTCTTGAATGTTTGAATTGAGCATGTTGGTGATGAGTTTGACATATTTTGGGGCATGCATGTGAATTATTTGTGAGTTGAGCTTCATTGGGTTGTGATTTAAGGTTTACATCATGTTAGCATAATTATATTTGAGATTTGACCCATAAGATGCATGTTTTGTTGGTTGAAAATCGAATTGGAGCTCAAGAACACAACTTGGAATTTCCAGAATTTTGACGTCCGCTCGAGCGGGGGAAGTGCCGCTCGAGCGGAGAATTCGAGCTCCCAGCATTTTTGACAGACATGGTGCCCGCTCGAGCGTGGAAGTTTACGCTCGAGCGGGAAGCTATGTAGATAGGTAGTCCGCTCGAGCGGCCGAGTTCACGCTTGAGCGGGAATTTGAGGTAACCAGCACTTTTGCAGGCTTAATGGTCCGCTCGAGCGGGGAAGTCCACGCTCGAGCGGGGACCCTATTTTCTAAAATTCTGAAAATGCATTCTGTGTTATATTTTTCCGTTATCTTTCACTTGTAAGCACTCTTAGGCATATGTTGAGCATTGTAAATGAGTTAATGAGACAAGAATAAAGCCTAAAGAGGAATATGTGAATTAAAGAACGGATTGAACTGTTAGTGACCCTTTTGTGTTCATGAAATGTGTAGGGTCAAGCTCCAGGGCAAATCACAAGCCGATCACTGTGAGTAATATCTGACATATGTTGTTGTCCAATTGCTACTTCTATGTAAGTTTTGTAAAGTTCATTAATTTGAATGGTGGACACAGTTTGATATGAAAGGCCTATGAGCCAGTCTGATATAAAGGCCTATGAGCCAGTTTGATATGAAAGGCCTATGAGCCAGTCTGATATAAAGGCCTATGAGCCAGTTTGATATGAAAGGCCTATGAGCCAGTCTAATATAAAGGCTTATGAGCCAGTCTGATATAAAGGCCTATGAGCCAGTTTGATATGCAAGGCCTAAGAGCCGTTTGACACGAAAGTGTATTTGGGCCTAAGAGCCGTTTGACACGAAAGTGTAATTGGGCCTAAGAGCCGTTTGACACAAAAGTGTATTTGGGCCTAAGAGCCGTTTGACACGAAAGTGTAATTGGGCCTAAGAGCCGTTTGACACGAAAGTGTATTTGGGCCTAAGAGCCGTTTGACACGAAAGTGTAATTGGGCCTAAGAGCCGTTTTGACACGAAAGTGTATTTGGGCCTAAGAGCCGTTTGACACGAAAGTGTATTTGGGCCTAAGAAACGTTTGACACGAAAGGTTAATTGGGCCTAAGAGCCGTTTTGACACGAAAGTATATTTGGGCCTAAGAGCCGTTTGACAGGAAAGTGTATTTGGGCCTAAGAGCCGTTTTGACACGAAAGTGTATTTGGGCCTAAGCGCCGTTTCGACACGAAAGTGTGATTGGGCCAAAGGCCGTTTTGACAAGAACGAATGAGTGGGCCAGAGGCCATTTTGACATAAATGAAAGATAAAGAGGCCAAAAGGCCAGTATGTTTAAAACCACAGTCACTTGACTTACATTGTGTATATATATATGTTAATTAGAAATATGAATTGGGCCCAAGGCCGTTCGGAATATGTTGTTCTACATATTGTTGTATCTTCTTATCTGATATTATTCACTGGGCTTTCGCTCACGCTCATTCGTGTGTTTGTAGGTGAGCTATGAGAGGTCCAGACCCAGCCCCTGTGAAGCCAGTGTGGAACAACCGAGTCTTTGAGAGTCAGCCCCTGCGTCTCACGTACGAGACCCGTCTTAGCCCTTCCGTTTTGTATATATATTCTATCATGTTGGCGAAGACCTTGTATCTGTTGTATATAGTTTTGATGGGGTGACTTAGACTATTATGATCCTGTATGTACGGAGCTTTGTGTTAGTACATATTTTGAAGTGAGTTATTAACATGTATCAGTATGGTTTGTCATGATGTGCCATGTAAGCACAGCTCTATGGACAAAGTTTTAAATTGCTTCCGTTTGGCCCCCGTTAACTCTGTGGAAATATGTTTGGTTTGGTTTGAGGTCGTAGGTAATCTCATGATTGCTGGCCGGTTACGTCCTTAACCCACGGGGGCGGGTTCGGGTCGTGACAGAGTGGTATCAGAGCACAAGTTAATAACTCACGCACTTGTCCAAAAGAGCAATGAGCGTTTAGAAAAGATCTAGGATGCATTCATGTGATGAGTATGAATTCGAAAGCATCGAGAATATGCTTAAGTGTTTTGATTTGGGCAATTATGTGTTATAAGATGTGCTGTACTTGCATTGCAAATTGTTTGACTACATATGCTCTCTAGTATATGCATATTTGTAGAATCTTTTGTATATTGTGTAATGCAAGTTTAATCAGATGGTGAGTAAGAACTCTGTAAAGTTATGTTTAACTTTAAATATTTGTTGATGATATGAAATGACAAGTACCCTAGAATGCTATGTTTTGTACGAATGATTGTCCAAATTTTCCTGGAACGTAATTGTGGTATCCTTAGCAGAGGCCCTCGCCCAGGGGACATAATACTGTGGCTTATGGTCATGAGGCCCTCGCCCGGGGGAAACAATACCGTGGCCTATGTATGAGATCTGTTACTCAGTACCTCAGGTTCCATTATGGAACTTGTTATGCTTGACCAACATGTTATGTTACGCTAAAAGAAGTACCACACATGATTGGAATATGAGATATGAATCGTTACACTAATGTGTACAACAAGTTTGTTTTGATATAATGCACATACATGAATATATGAATCACGAAAAGTTGTTTATGTGCATCCGATTCTGCCAATGGGTGTCTATATGGAATATGAACATGATTTGAGTATATACTTACTTAGTAAATGTTCAGCATGTGATATTTGATTAGTATGCAATTATCTGTTACGTATGTGATTAATTGCGTACGATATGTGAAATGAGAATATAAAGACGTGCCTATGTACGAATATGACCATGTGTATCTGTGTTTATTTTTGTATTGGGCATCCCAGTATTTGGCAAGGTTTAGTGAGAATTGTGTAGAGGATGGTTAAATTAAGGGCATACGAGCTAGAAGGCTCTTCCGCAGCCCGACTTGATAGACTGGAAAGAATGGTACAAGAAATGGTAGGAATCTTAAGATGACAACGTCAGTTGCCGCTACGGCAAGAACCTTTGCCACCACCAGTGTACGAAACACCGAGGAGTTTGTTATCGGATTTCTGGGGTTTGTTATAGGTGTGGTGAAATGGACCGTATGGTGAAGAACTGTCCCCGAACTGAACAAAATGTGAATAAATCTTCTGCCTCAGCTAGATTCGTACCAGTGGTAGGAATTGCTACTCAGGATGGAGTAATTGCACTCATCCCATAAGGTGCTCAAAAATACTGCGAACGCTATCCCAGATATTTATACTGTTTATGAACAAATGCTCATGTGTTGATTGATTTTGAATTAGTACACTCATACATCTTTGCTTGCGATATCATTTGATTCGGATCGGCATATTTTTCCATATCTGCTGCATGTGTATCTGGATTGGTTAGACCTACATGATCGAGACCGTGTTCATTGGAGATATATGCCCCGTTTGGGAAAATTGTGAAATACGTTTTGGGACATTGATTGACCCTGCACATGCACATGTATATCTAAACCTATACTCAGGTTGATTTGCTATGTTACTGTCTTCAATGACTAAACCACTGGAATTGTGACTTTGTGATTGTATAATTGAGTTGAGCACCCCAAATAATAAACTCTGCAAGTTACGAGACCATGCATTTGATTGGTAGAAAATTGATTGGACTATGTGACTATACTGGGCTCGACTCATAAACCTACATTTTGTGACTAATTTGGAACTTTTGCGTAACAGACCCTATCTTATGTACAACCGAGGAACTCTGTTTAGTGTGTTATTGTGCACCATGTGCTTGTATATAAGACTTGTTTGGGAATTGCTGTATTGATTATGGTACATACCTCCTGATTTGAATAACTGCACGTTTATGCAACTACCCCCGAATTTATGAACAGTTGTGATGAATAATTCTGATATGACTTTGAGAACTGATGAACTTAGGGCAGTTGAGAAACTATCAACCATGTACCTAAGCAAACGAAGTATGCCTTACAGAACTGAATGTGCCCTATTTGAGAAAATTCCTATCTGATTCGATCCGATAGAACCTTTGCCTGATATTGTTCCGATGGAACCTTTGTTCGATCTAATCTGACAAGACCTTTGCTTGGATCGACCGATAAGACCCTCTATCTAATTTGATTTTGTAAAAAGGGGATTAAGAATTGCTTGTGAATAAATAGCCAGATTATTCTTAACAGAAAAACTGATAGACCCAAAACTTGAATTCGCTTGGAATACTTCAATTATTGGAAAGACCTTTTGTGGACTATCAACAGATTGACCTAACCAAACGCACCATTGAGAACCAATCCCCAACTATTGAGGACATATGTGTTAAAAATGAACCGAATTGTACAAACCCCGTGATTGGGTGTCGTAAGGAGTGTTGTTCCATTTTGTTTGTTTGACGCTATGGGAACCGATGGCGGTAGATTGATTTGATTTTGAGCAGTACTGAACTTTCATCTTTGACTGATCAGAACATGTTTTGTAAGGGAGAGTGGTTGCTTCAGTGTTATCAGATTTTGGAGAAATCAGGTTATAGTGAATGGTGTTGTGTTGCTTTGATGACATTCTTAGAGTGTCCTTTCGTGCTAGGGGACGTTAAGCCTATGTAGCACCTTTGATTGAGATATCTTTTGCCACCGACGGTTTCGTACGGGTGGCTTTGACTAATCGATCTGGAATCGGCCACCGACGGTCGCGAACGGGTGTGCTTCGATTCCGAGACGATTATTCCTTTGTTTTGCTCGGAATGTCATCCTTTGGTATTATGTAAATGTTTTAACATCCAAGAAACTTTGACAAAAACCCTGATTGTCCGAAAAGTGCGTGAATTCAGTACGCTTTGTATATAACTACCCAGTGTCATTATATTCTATGATTGGAACCCTGAGAATGTGTGAATTGTGTTTGACATGCGATTGACTCCTTTGATAATGCCTTTGACATCATGGGGATTTACGTATATGAATTTCCTTATGCTTTTGACGACTATCAGATAAAGTAGAAAGACTCGATGGAACAGAGAATTGAATACTGAACTGAATTGTGAATTGCAAACTGCAAACTGTTGAATGAATTGAGAATACATGTATTCTATTAGAAGTCGACTGCCTCGGTGTTGTTGTATTTTACAATTGGTGCTATGGGGATATACGGACTATATGCGTTGTATGGGTAATTGCCTCGATACTACCTTTGTTGGTTAGGGAATCGGTGTCTGGATTCACTTTGAATTTCTGAAGACTTTTGATTGACCTTGGATAATTGTGATGAGTCACTGGACTAAATACCGAATCGGATTGTGAATTGTGGAACTATTGAAGAATGAATTGAACTTTTGTGACAAGGGAATAGACCGAACTTCTGTGGCAAGTTAGCTGACATTTGAAATAAATATGTTAGTGACCTGCTTTGAAGAGGGTAATTGGTGAATGTGTGTCTAAGTATTTTTCGGGGCCAACAGGTCGAAGCCGAATTTCAGATAGTGGCAGAACTACTTCAATCTCTCTATTTTGGAATGGAAATGGGAATATGTGACTACGAATTTTGTTGTGGGGCTACCTTGAGCACCCAAGGTATAAGTCCCGTTTGAGTTTTTGAATATGGGATTACTAAGTTGCCTGTCTCCTCCCTGCGAAATTTTCGTAAGATGCTTGTAGACTAGTCACTGTTACACCAATAAGATTGCTCGTTGCATGAGGTCCCAGTATCTATTGTTTTAGACAGAAATTTTAAAATGTGTTTGAATTTTGACAAGCCTTCAAGAGGCAATGAGAACTGAATTGGGATTCAGCACTACTTTCCATCCATAAATTGATGTATAGTCAGAAGGAACTATTTAGACTCTGGGAGAAATGCTCCGAATGTGTACTTTAGATCTTCGAGAAGTCAGAAAAATCTGTCCATTGTTGGCAGACTCTACTTACAACAAAAGCTTACGCTCTAGTTTCAATATGGCACCATACAAGCTTTGTATGGAAGAAAAGATAGGTCTCTGATTGATTGAGAATTGAGTTTTGTTTGACTTTGGGGCTAAGTAATTGGTTATCAAAAGGATTGGAACCATTGAACGAAAAGTGTTCCGAATTGTGCCTGACTAAAAGTAAATTAAGTTTGGAGGACCAAACTTCCTAAAGGGGGGAAGACTGTAATACCCCTGTTCCGTAATATGTTAATTGGGCCTTAATATGATGTGATTATGTGTTTTGATATGATTTTGTGTTCCATTATGTGAAAATATGTGGTTTTGAAGTTCTATCTGTTCACCGTAGGAATATCTGTTGAATAATCTGCTTTGGGAATTAAATTGAGGGCCCTATCGGCCACAGAACCCAAAATTGACTACGCCTTTGTGATTAGCGTAATTTTTAGAGCCTACGGTAAAATTTAATTAGAAATTGATTCTGGTCAGATTAAATTGATTCATTTAATGGCATTGTGCTCAAATTGTTTAATATTATTAAATTGGGACTTGGTGGGATTTGTTGGATAGGAGCATTACACCCCAATTCCCTCCTTCCTTGTATTTTGACTGACCTTGGACTCAAAACCAGAGGAAGGGCCGGTTAGAGAGAGAGAAAGGGAGAGACTTGTGTAATTTGGGCTCAAGACTTGGGAATTTGAAGATTAAGCTCAAGATTTGGCTAGAACTTGGGTGTTTAAGGCTCCTAGGTGAGTAATTATCCCTTGAATCATGGATTCTTGTTTGCTATTTGTAAATTTAAAGTTGAACAATGAGAAAGAGCATGAGTTGGGTTAATTTTGTTGAATTGAAGCTTAATATGTGCATGCATGTAAGAAATTACCTTGAAATTGCATGTTTGAGCACAAATATGTATAATCCATGTGAAATGTTAAAGGAAACTCATGTTTTGACCACCTCTTCACCAAATGAGTTGAGAATGGTGAGCATCTCCCACATGCATGTACAAATTATGGGAGAGTAAGTCTTGAATGTTTGAATTGAGCATGTTGGTGATGAGTTTGACATATTTTGGGGCATGCATGTGAATTATTTGTGAGTTGAGCTTCATTGGGTTGTGATTTAAGGTTTACATCATGTTAGCATAATTATATTTGAGATTTGACCCATAACATGCATGTTTTGTTGGTTGAAAATCGAATTGGAGCTCAAGAACACGACCTGGAATTTCCAGAATTTTGACGTCCGCTCGAGCGGGGGAAGTGCCGCTCGAGCGGAGAATTCGAGCTCCCAGCATTTTTGACAGACATGGTGCCCGCTCGAGCGTGGAAGTTTACGCTCGAGCGGGAAGCTATGTAGACAGGCAGTCCGCTCGAGCGGCCGAGTTCACGCTCGAGCGGGAATTTGAGGTAACCAGCACTTTTGCAGGTTTAAGGGTCCGCTCGAGCGGGGAAGTCCACGCTCGAGCGGGGACCCTGTTTTCTAAAATTCTGAAAATGCATTCTGTGTTATATTTTTCCGTTCTTTTTCACTTGTAAGCACTCTTAGGCATATGTTGAGCATTGTAAATGAGTTAATGAGACAAGAATAAAGCCTAAAGAGGAATATGTGAATTAAAGAACGGATTGAACTGTTAGTGACCCTTTTGTGTTCATGAAATGTGTAGGGTCAAGCTCCAGGGCAAATCCACAAGCCGATCACTGTGAGTAATATCTGACATATGTTGTTGTCCAATTGCTACTTCTATGTAAGTTTTGTAAAGTTCATTAATTTGAATGGTGGACACAGTTTGATATGAAAGGCCTATGAGCCAGTCTGATATAAAGGCCTATGAGCCAGTTTGATATGAAAGGCCTATGAGCCAGTCTGATATAAAGGCCTATGAGCCAGTTTGATATGAAAGGCCTATGAGCCAGTCTAATATAAAGGCCTATGAGCCAGTCTGATATAAAGGCCTATGAGCCAGTTTGATATGCAAGGCCTAAGAGCCGTTTGACACGAAAGTGTATTTGGGCCTAAGAGCCGTTTGACACGAAAGTGTAATTGGGCCTAAGAGCCGTTTGACACGAAAGTGTATTTGGGCCTAAGAGCCGTTTGACACGAAAGTGTAATTGGGCCTAAGAGCCGTTTTGACACGAAAGTGTATTTGGGCCTAAGAGCCGTTTGACACGAAAGTGTATTTGGGCCTAAGAGCCGTTTGACACGAAAGTGTAATTGGGCCTAAGAGCCGTTTTGACACGAAAGTATATTTGGGCCTAAGAGCCGTTTGACACGAAAGTGTATTTGGGCCTAAGAGCCGTTTTGACACGAAAGTGTATTTGGGCCTAAGCGCCGTTTCGACACGAAAGTGTGATTGGGCCAAAGGCCATTTTGACAAGAACAAATGAGTGGGCCAGAGGCCATTTTGACATAAATGAAAGATAAAGAGGCCAAAAGGCCAGTATGTTTAGAACCACAGTCACTTGACTTACATTGTGTATATATATATGTTAATTAGAAATATGAATTGGGCCCAAGGCCGTTCGGAATATGTTGTTCTACATATTGTTGTATCTTCTTATCTGATATTATTCACTGGGCTTTCGCTCACGCTCATTCAGGTCCAGACCTAGCCCCTGTGAAGCCAGTGTGGAACAACCGAGTCTTTGAGAGTCAGCCCCTGCGTCTCACGTACGAGACCCGTCTTCGCCCTTCCGTTTTGTATATATATTCTATCATGTTGGCGAAGACCTTGTATCTGTTGTATATAGTTTTGATGGGGTGACTTAGACTATTATGATCCTGTATGTACAGAGCTTTGTGTTAGTACATATTTTGAAGTGAGTTATTAACATGTATCAGTATGGTTTGTCATGATGTGCCATGTAAGCACAGCTCTATGGACAAAGTTTTAAATTGCTTCCGTTTGGCCCCCGTTAACTCTGTGGAAATATGTTTGGTTTGGTTTGAGGCCGTAGGTAATCTCATGATTGCTGGCCGGTTACGTCCTTAACCCACGGGGGCGGGTTCGGGTCGTGACAGGATGCTTGCTCCCTGTCTAATTTATTGAGAGTCTAATGATGAAATGGAATTCTTATTTGATAATTTAATATTTAAATCCTTTTATTTATTTATTGAGAGATTTTTTGGCTACTTTTTTTTATTATTATTATTTCAAGAATTATTTTAACTACAATTTTATTTTTATTTTTATTTTTATTTTTATTTTTTTGGGTGTATGCACAATATAGTGAATATTAAAGAGAAAAGAAATGTATATAAATGACGCCTTCTTTTACTATTACTAGGAAAATTTACCCACAAATCTTATTTTCTGAAAAGTTGAACCATTTAGTCCTAAAAATTTTCTTTTGCACCATTTAGTCCCATTTTATTTTGGTAATATTGTTTATTTAATTTTCATTATTTTGGTGGTTACAATAGTACCCCTTTTGTGGAAGGTTTGTTTCCTAAAAATCTGCAACATCATAAAAACATCACCAACAACAGCAATTACATCACCAACGGCGGTGGTACTGGATCGGTGTATCATCAACGATCGTGAGATTGGCAGATCCAGGGGGTTCGGGTTCATGACGTTTAAGGATGAGCAGTCGATGAGGGACGCTATCGAGGGAATGAACGGTCAGGATCTTGACGGGCGCAACATCACCGTCAACGATGCCCAGTCCCGCAGAAACGGTAGTAGCGGAGGCGGCGGGTTCCGCGGTGGTGGTGGTCGTCGTGAAGGTGGATACGGTGGTGGTGGATGTCGCTGATGTTGATGATGGAACTAATGTTGATGATGTTGATCATGGCCCTGATGTTTGATGATGTCTACCACTGATGTTGAAGCCATCAGTGTGTGTGTGTGTGCGCGCGTGTGCGCGTGTGTGCGTGTGTGTTGAAGCCATCAGTGTGTGTATGCGTGTTATGCGCTGGGTGTGTCTTAGAGAGAGAAGACAGAGCTGGGTTTGGTGTGTGCTCTATGTGTGTGTGTGTGTGTGTGTGTGTGTGTGTGTGTGTGTGTGTGTGTGTGTTGTGTGTATGAGTGTGGCTGCTGGGTGTGTGTGTTAATGGTGTTTTGTGTGCATGGTGTCTTGTGTCTACTAGAGAGAGGAGATATGTGTGTGGCTGGATCTCCATGTGAGAGAGAGAGAGAATGCTGAGAGAAGTGTGTGTGTGTGTGTGTGTGTGTGTGTGTGTGTGTGTGTGTGTGTGCGCGTGTGTTGAAGCCATCAGTGTGTGTGTGTGCGTGTATCAGTGTGTGTGTGTGTTATGCGCTAGGTGTGTCTTAGAGAGAGAAGACAGAACTGGCTTTGGTGTGTGCTCTGTGTGTGTGTATGTGTTGTGTGTATGGTGTATATGAGTGTGGCTGCTGGGTGTGTGTGTTAATGGTGTTTTGTATGCATGGTGTCTTGTGTTTGCTAGAGAGAGGAGATATGTGTGTGGCTGGGTCTCCATCTGAGAGAGAGAGAATGCTGAGAGAGATGAGTGGTGTCTAAATATAGCGATCCCGAGTTTACCCCTTGTTGTACAGCGATCCGGACATGTGTCCGTAGGTGTTAGTAGTTGATTATTATCTGGTTTACATCCTTTCCTACTTTGTATTTGAGTTATAGGATGTGCTGGGCAGGTTTGTTACAGGTTGGTTGAGCTTAGGAACCAAAACTAGTTGCTCAGATTTTGGCCTGTCCGCTCGAGCGGGGACCTTGTTGTTGCTTGTCCGCTCGAGCGGGGGTTTTGGCGCTCGAGCGGGGAATACACCCATCCAGTATTTCCTGTGTAGTGTTGGACGCTCGAGCGGGGGATTGGCCGCTCGAGCGGGAGGTTGTGAGTGACGCTCGAGCGGGGAGTTGGGCGCTCGAGCGGGGACCTGGTATGTCGAGATTGTGGGAGTGTGCATCCGCCGCTCGAGCGGGAGTTTGGCCGCTCAAGCGGGAGTCTGTGAGTGGCGCTCGAGCGGGGGTTTCCACGCTCGAGCGGGGCGACTCTTATTTAAAAGCGAGATCCGACTTTTTTATCACTTTTTCAAGATCTTTTCTCTTTTTTACTTTTCCAAAAAGCCATTTTCAGAGCTTCTCACTCTAAAACCGGCCCTTTTCTCTTAGATTTGATCTAGTAGGGGTTGTTTGCTCACCTTTGGCCTTTACAAAAGTTGTGTTGATCGTCGAGGGCTACATTTTAATCTGAAAATTTCGGAATTCGGAGCATTTTGGTTTTGGTCTTCATCTCCATTGGAGCTCAAACTTTGAGGTAGGGATATCCTACTCCTCTTTATGAACTTTGTCTTTAAATTTTGGTATTTTGAGATGTTGGGGGTTGTTGTGTAATTTTGAGAGAGTTTGGGGCTTTTGTGTAATTTTACAAAGTTGGGGTTTTATTTATAATGGACCTATGAACGTATTTAGCTTAGAGAAATGGAATGAATGTGGAATCATTGATGAAAATGGGACCTTAAGGGTTGTAATGTTAACTATGGAAAATGCCCTAATTACATTGATTAATTAATTGGGATAATAAATTGTGAGGAATGAGGAATTGAAGTGGAAATGCTGAGAGTGGGAATATGTGGGAATTAAAGGGTGTAGTTGAATTACTTATCACTCACTGAATTGAAATGTTGATATATTATCCGTTTTGTGCATTTATTTTCTGTATAGAAATAACTGCTTTGGGCTATCGGTGGAGGATAGTCTTGATTGTTGTAGACAATGCATGATGATTAGGCAAACTAAAACTGATCATTGAAATGTGTCATTGAGTGGTGACAGTTGAAAGAATACATTAATTTTATGTATTGATTGGTGATGTGTATAATTATTGTTTATATGCATTGTGTTGTGTTGGAGAAGATAGGGGATGTACTCCACGGTTTAGGGGATGATAGGGGATGGACTTCTAAACCGGATGTTGTTTGGGAGAAGATAGGGGATGGACTCCATAGATATAGCTCATATGCTTATCTAGTAATGTGTTGACACAGCTCATACGCTTGTCTTTGGAAGTGTGATATTGCTCTTAGGCATATCTATGGAAGTGTTGATATAGTTCATATGCTTATCTGTTAATGTGTTGATATAGCTAGTATGCTTATCTTTTATTGAAATGGGAAAATGTTTAATATAAGTTACTATCTCATATAAGTGATTTGGCCAGGTTCTGAGCCATGGTTATGAATTGAGAATTGAAAAGAATGGAAAATGAATTGTTACATGGACTTGTATGTCATGAAACTGTAAAATGATATAAGTGGATGTATCAGTGTTGGCCATCTATCAACCGCTAATCTTTTAGTCATTGTTCATGGTTGGTTTAGTGTATTTCTACTGGGCTGTGGCTCACCCTATATGGGAATATCATTTTCAGGTACAGGTAGCATGCCACCTCCAAGGACATAGTTTGGGAGGCTTGAGGCGGATGGACTTTTGGTTGTTTTTTTTTTTTTTTATGTATTACAGGTAGATTCAAGCTAAGGGCTTAATGTGTAATTGAGCTAGTGCTCTTTTTTTTTTTTGTAACCAAGTGTTAACTTGGAAAGCTGTAAACCCTTAGGGCATTTGCTTTTGTTGTTAACATGTAATACCTTTTGTAATGAAACTCTGATGAATAGAAGAATGTGGATCTTTTATATATCAATGAATGTCTATATTGATGGGTTTAATGTTGTTATTTTGAGGGCGTTACACTAAATTAGGGTAATTATGTCCCTCAGAATTTTTCAGGACTAAACGGTTTACTAGAATAAAAATGAGACCAATTGGTTCATAAGTTTACATTTTGAGATTTATTGGTAAATCTCCCTAACCTCAGAAATCAACGTCCTTGAAAGACTAGTGCCTGTTCACGCCACGGGGGTAATTGTTACTTTGATCTCCGAAGATTGTTGAAAATGAGCCATTTCTACTTATCTCCATTTTTAAAGGCCAATCAAAAGTAATTTTTTCAAGAAAGCAAAACCAATAAGCCAGTTTGGTTTTAAGTTTTTGAAAACAATTTTCTAAATTTTTAATTTGTATTTTTATACTTTTAATAATTTTTTTAAATATTTTAATTAATTTTTAAATTCATTTAATATAATAAAATAAGAAAATGTATTGAATTTTCATTTTTTTTTTTTGTATTTGGTTTTTTTTTTTTAATTTTTTCACAAATATTATAATTTTTAAGCGTATTTAGATTAGGTGTATCTAAAAAATAAAAATTTTGAGTAAAGTATTAAAAAAAATCACTAAAAATAAAATTAAAAACACTAAAAATAAAAAAATTCAATTTTTTGAAAAGTTGACTAAATTTGGTAAATTAGAATTTTCTTTCAATTTTGTGTATTCTTATTTGTACCTTGAGGGCTTGTTTAATCTAGCAGATTATAGTATAGGATTGGTATTATTAATCTATAGGACTCACAATTCATTGTAATAGGACTCACAGTTCATTGTTTGGCTGTAAATTTTATTATTCAGATTATATTCCAATGATCATTCTATCTAACAAAATTGATAAATATTTTAATACTATAATTAATAATGCAAAACATACATATAATTGAAATTATATTTTTTCATATTTATTACAAAATAAATATAAACAAAAAAAAAAATTATGTGTCTCACTAATCCAACTAAATAACTAATCCAATACTAATCTCATGAATTCTCACTATCAATCCTACTAATCAAACATCCCTAAATGTTTGAAATTTTATGTGGCACTGAGTTCCAAAAGAAGAATAGGCAGATACATGTCAACCCATAATAAAATGATTGAAATTGGCAAACCATTCTACTAATTGGTCAATATATATAGGAAAATGTTTGAGACTCCTGTGGGAATGACCCCACATCTCCAAAATGATCCTACCATTCATGTATGTGTGAGGTTCATATTATGAGTAGTTCAGATTTGTGGAGATTTTGTGGGATGGGGTCTCAATCATTGCTCTCATATATATACATATATATATATATATATATATATTTGGTCTTTTTATGTTGAACAATAGAAAGAGATATTATTGATAAGTGAAAAGAAACCATCACACACAAGGCTCCCATTCTTCAACAGAGAATCGCGGAGCCAAAACAAGAGGAGTGAGTAACAAAACCAACCAACCTGCCTCACTCACATAGTCTAGCATCTTTTATCTAGTGGCATAACAAGAAACAAAACAAGACTTGAAGCAGAGATATCTAATTAGATTTTCCAACAGGATGAATGGTAAATATGGTTTGTAACACAGTGAGCAAAAGCAACACAACAACAGCAACAAACGATATGAATGACCATGGATTGTTGAAATAATCCCGCCTTAAGATTGCAAACCAAAAGTTCCATATCCCCCTACAATGCTTATTCACATTTTTATAAACTTCTTCGTATCCTAGATAAGATGCCATGACATTGTTGCCGAGCTTGTTAAACATGGTCGCAACCACTTCATTGTCACCTAAATGGTTAATAATAATTCCATGGTGAGTAAGTATTTGGACATCTTTCGAAGTGTTCACAAGGTGCTCGATAACCCTGCGATAAGCAGTGAAATAATCCCTTGAAGTATTAGGAAGGTATTGCTCATATGCAATTAAATTTCTGAAAAAAAGCTTTGTATCGTCTTCTGTGGGATATTCATCATCCCATGTGAGGAATGATGAGGGATGATGAGGGGTGACACTCTTCATGTTGCTGCCAACACACATTAGCTGGCCATGTTAGGAAGCCAACAACAAGAACCTTTGGTCATGAGGAAAGAAGCTTCAACAGGTTGGTGATGTGTTGGCCATGTGCAAAGCCAACACACAAGAAGCTGGCCATGTGATGGCCAGCCTCTTCTTCCTCCATCTGATGTGTATAAGTTGTGAGGGTGAGAGGAGAATTATTAGAATGAGAACCAAAACAGAGGAAACCAAAGGGTGCGAGAGATGTGAGGCGGAGAGACCGTCTCCCTCGGTGTGAGCGAGGGAGACGGGAGAGTGGCTGAGTGAGGAGAGTGTGAGCTCCTCCTCTATTGTAATCTTTCTGTAATCTCCCCATTGGTATAGTGCAAACCGGTTACTCTCCCGTGGACGTAGGCATTGAGGCCGAACCACGTTAAATATGGTGTCTCCTAGAGTGTGGGTGTGTTTTTCTGCTTGGTATAATTTCTACAAGGTCTTGGGCGGGATCCCAGATCCCAACAAATGGTATCAGAGCCTCGTCGGTGGCGTTTCGGAACAAAAAACAGTGTGTTCCTCGAAACTGCCCAGAAATCGGATTGCTCGAAATCAGGTTTTGAGCATACCAGGAGCAAGGGCTCGACGAGAGGAGTCCAGAAATGTAAAGCAAACACCCAATGGAGGACGAACTAGCCTTCACGCGCCTCTAGAAGGTGGCGCGTGAGACCCAGTCGCAGCACGCACTGCCACGCGCCATGAAGGCAGCCGGCGCGTGGGTTCAGTTGCGAACACGCGCCCCACGCGCGGTGCAGGGAGGAAGACGACTGAGGAAGGAGCGCGTGCACCACACGCGCACGTGCCACGCGCACGCCACGGCAGCGACGCGTCAGCGCCACGTGTCCATCCAGTGAGCGACACGTGGCGGTCCAGTCAGGCGCCACGTCAGCCAAACAATGCCACGTGTCCGTCCACGAAGGGGTCCAGGTCATCGCCACGTGGCAGCCAGGTCAGCGCCACGTGGCCATCCACGTCACCGACATGTGGCCAACTGTCAATGACACGTCAGCAAAGGTATGCCACGTGTCTGCCCAGTCAACCAGAGGCAGGGAGGGATCCAGTGCTACGCGGCAGTGGTGCAGCCGCAGGAGAAAGGATCTAGTGCTTCGCGGCTATGGTGCAGCCGCAGATCTAAGGCGTACAAAATGTTTTGGCTAGATGTAAGCCATTTGGAGTCCGTTTTTGGTGATCCAATAGTGGTTTCCAACTATTTGGAGTATTCCAGACACATCCGTACGATCAGATTTTGGAATCGGAGTTTCTATAAAAGGAAGGCAGATTAAAAGGACAGACGGCGTCAAGTGCTATGGACGGAATATTCTGTTGGTACACAGAATATTTCCTGAACTTCTAAAAATTGCAATTTGGCCCAGAATTTTCAGAAAATTGTGGTGTGGCCCAACTTTTGGGGAGATTTTTCAGTGAGATCCATGGAAGTGCAGCGAAGGTTGGTCCTAGCTAAACGGACCGTTCCGGACGCAACTGCGAGGTCAGAATAGTGAAATTCTGAACGGTTTTAAAAGATTGTCAAAACATGGGAGTTTGTCATCTTCAATACTCGAAAGAAGGTTGCCGGATATTGTGGAAAGCTGCGGATTCACTGAAGAGGTTAGAATGGGTAGATTCTAACCAGATTGGACAACCAGGTACAACTCGAGATAGATCATTGAAGACCAGAGGAGATCAGGCTTGATTAAATGGCAGATCGAGGGAGATCAGGATTGGTCAGGGGCGATCAGAGGATTACAGAGATGATTATCTCCGGAGTTGATCAGAAGAGCTGGTTCAATCAGAAGAGAAGGCCATTCATCGACGGATAGATGATTTGGCACCCAGTTCAGGCTCAGGGAAATGCTGTGGCTGTTGGAGCTACTGTATACGAGTAAGTACTGGTGATATGTGGGCGTGTAGAACAATAGCTGCAGAGGAGCATACTAAGCGCAGGAGCACAAATGCAGATGTGCAGTAGTGCAAGGGTACAGTGTCGTACAGAGGCGCGAGAAGAGTATGTAGCAACGGGTTGTTGAGAGTTCACAGGAATTGCCAGACAGAGAAATTGAGACAGGTAAAACGCAAGAGTGCGCGCCAAGGAGTGGCAAGTCTCTTTTCTCTATGGTGGTTTCTTTATTTCCATGGCAGCGGAGGATAGAGTTGATGTGGATCTCTTAGGCGAGCTCGACGCAGGGAGACCAGAAGCCATGGGTACGGGCACTATGCAAGGAATTGCATAGCTGACGATGCTTTGACAGATGGAGCTACTGTCAACCATCAATCTACTGGACAGCAAATCAGGGACTGCAAAAGCACAAACAACAAGTGTATGTGGAAATGCTAGGAGGTTGTTCATAAGTGCAGAGGGCAAAGACTGATAGTTCAGAGGAAAAGCTCCGAGCAAAGAAGACAGAGGACGTTGATGGGATAAACAACGAGTTCTCTATTGCTCCAATGACTGGTCCTGCAAGGTAATGCATAACAGTCAAGGGCATCCCAGCAGGGGGTGCAGGACATCCAATCAGGGGGTGTCGGATATCTTGGTTACGCAAGTTCAAGCATAACAAGTGAAGGCATCCAAGCCAGGAAGCGTGGATGAGATCTGTGGGAGATAGGAGCAGAGGCTCTCTCCAAATCAGAGTGGTATGAGTTGAATTGAGGATGTAGGATTCCCATCATTCTCTTGTATCATTGCTGTGTTATCTCTAGCTTCAGGGGGTGCAAACGTCTCAGTGAAGAGAAGCAGAGTATGCTGAAATTTAGGCGTGACAAGATTAGCAGCAATATGTGCAGTGGATCACCTCACATGGGATGAGGGGGTGATTTGTGGGATATTCATCATCCCATGTGAGGAATGATGAGGGGTGACACTCTTCATGTTGCTGCCAACACACATTAGCTGGCCATGTTAGGAAGCCAACAACAAGAACCTTTGGTCATGAGGAAAGAAGCTTCAACAGGTTGGTGATGTGTTGGCCATGTGCAAAGCCAACACACAAGGAGCTGGCCATGTGATGGCCAGCCTTTTCTTCCTCCATCTGATGTGTATAAGTTGTAAGGGTGAGAGGAGAATTATTAGAGTGAGAACCAAAACAGAGGAAACCAAAGGGTGCGAGAGATGTGAGGCGGAGAGACCGTCTCCCTCGGTGTGAGCGAGGGAGACGGGAGAGTGGCTGAGTGAGGAGAATGTGAGCTCCTCCTCTATTGTAATCTTTCTGTAATCTCCCCAGTGGTATAGTGCAAACCGGTTACTCTCCCGTGGACGTAGGCATTGAGGCCGAACCACGTTAAATATGGTGTCTCCTAGAGTGTGGGTGTGTTTTTCTGGTTGGTATAATTTCTACAAGGTCTTGGGCGGGATCCCAGATCCCAACATCTTCAACTACTAAAGTTGGGATTTCCATTGTCCCATTTACAAACCTTATGTTGAACAAATTCCTTCCGTTAATCTTCTTGAATTTGATCCCGGCTTCTTGGAGCTCTGTTGCAGATTTTAGGGAGTTACCTTCTTCTTCAACAGGAACCTTTGGGAATACCAGTGAATCAAATTCATAGCAACAACAATAGTGCAACAGACCTAGCAGATGAACGACGTCATTTTCTCTTGGATTTTCAGAAGGAGCTACTAAATGTTGACCTGGTGTTATCCAACGAAAAAAGTAAACGAACATGCAAATGAGGTCGTTTAGTGAGTCCGTAGAATTTTTGGTCATGTTGAACAACAGCATGACGATAAAGAATGGAAGTTGATTTTCAAATAACACTAAATCACGGCATAAGCCAAATCTAATATGTTCAATCTTGAAAATGGGGTCGTTCTGATCTATCAGGTTTCTCATCATATTCTTGCGAAGGAACTCAACGATGAAGCAACCGTCAAGAAGCATCATATCTACAAACGCATTTGAATCAAGGCTATTAATGGGTTCTGCATAACACTTACGTGCTCCTTGTTCAAATTCCTGCATGGCCTCGATGTATCTTTTCGCACTGGGTTCATTTCGTCGTCGAAGAAGCTGTTGCAAGTAGCGTAATTTGTGCTCTTCCATTGGTTTCAGATTATCCTTACCATGGTGATAAGGACCAATAGCAACTACGTTTGGTTCATAAGCTTTTTTATTTTCGTTGCGTAGTAGATCATGTACTCTAAAGATGCAACGTTCAGATGGTATAGGAGGTAACTCAGCAAGCTTTTTATCAATATCGAGCATAAGATCGGCACTTGTCTCTGACATGTTCTATGTCTGTGCACACAAATTTTCAAGACCATATGTCAAAAATAATAGTACTAATTTTCATGCCTTCAATTAAATCAGATCTACAATTAATCAACAAGGCAAATTGCATTTCTCTCTCAACTTGGTGTTCATTGCTATTAAATGTGAATTAAAATGCAAATTCAGACATAAAGACAATGAACAAGACAATAAAATAAAATAAAAAATACGATTATTAAATCGATCTAATTTTTTTATGAATAATATACACAAAAGTCCTTACAAAATAAATAGTTTAAATTATCGAATTAAGACTTGTAATTGTCTCCACAAGCCAAAACATGGCAATAAATTTGGGGACTAGAACCTATCCAGTTTGGAATTCCAACCAGACGGTCCAGTCCAGCCCATTTTGGGTTCGTCTCGATTATTCAAATCGTTCAATGTGTAAAGCTCATCGAATACTTCATTCTTGTAAGAAATCACATTGATCCAATATCGTTGGTCACTTGGTCAGATCACATTTGTGTCAACAATTTATTTTCAAAATGATACTTACCGTTGATACAAATTTGATTTGATCAAATGGCTATCAATATCCAGTCAACGTAATTTTTTGGAAGGATGAAGTATTCTATGAATCCTACATATTGAAAGAATTCAGATCATCGATATGAGCTCTATAGTGGATCCACAGAAATCCAACGGCACGCTCAAGTTCAAAAACTGAAGAGAAGCCATTGTCTAAATTTGGAACCCTAAACACAATTATGTATTCAACTCTTCCAAGCAACATAGTTTCCCAAATTTGCTTGCCATTTGGCAAAATGGAATCTCGACTGGTTTAGTTGAACCAATTCCAGTTTGAATAGTATCCAGACCTTAAATCAGTCAACGGTGTTCGGTTCAATTTTGAAAACATTGCTACTCACATTTAGCAACTAAATAGTTAATTGGTGACATCATCAATTTTGACGACCAAAGGTATTGATTGGCGAATTCACATAATTGCCTATTAAAGTTTTAGTCGCGAAAACAATACTTTTGGCAATTAACGTATTTAGCTACCAAAAGGTTTAGTCGTGATAGTTATATGTTCAACGACTAAAAATTTAGTCACCAAATACTTATTTTTGTCAACTACTGATTTTTTTTTGTCACGGATTACTTTTCCCGACCATGTATTAGTGACCAAAATTGTTTGTCACATAATGTTTTTGCCGACTAAAAACAGCCTGTTGTGACTAAAATTTTTGTCAGCAAAAGTGTAATTTCCCGTAGTGGTTCTGGACTAAAATGTTACCTTCAGTTTTTCCATATAAACTAACAGATGATGTGTTACATAACCCATTTTTTAAAGTGAGTTTTGTTTTCTGAAAAATTAGAATAAAATTAATACAACAAAAGGATAATTTTACACCCATTTTCTCCAAACCTAAAATTAGATCAATATATTAATTAAATTAAATTAAAATATAATTAAATAAAATATAAAATAAATAATAATTAAGAATTTATCTAAAATGTAATTAAATTAAAATTAGATTAACATGTTAGAAATTATAATAAATAATTAAGAATTTAGGATTAATTGTGATCTAAAATATATTAACTTAAAATTACATTAAAAAGTTTGTAATTACAACAAATAGTGAAATATTTGGGATTATTTGTGAGCTAAAATATAATTAAATTAAAATCAGAATAAAAATTTAGGAATTACAATAAATAATTAAGAATTTATAATTAATTGTGATTAATTGAATTAATACTAGACATTATAAATTAGGGATTTTTTTTTAAAGTCCTTGATATTAAGATTTTATAAGATAAAAGATATGTAATATTTTCATAGTAGTTGAGGTCCTTCAACATTTTCACAGAAAAAATTCGACTTAGAGATATTCGTGCCCGACTCAAAGAAATTTTAGCCCCAACACAGAAAAATTTCATTTTCACAGAGAAATATCTTTGATTTCTATAATATGATCACAGAGAAATTTCATTGAGGGACCTTAGCTAACATTAAAAAAATATCTTGGACCTTTCATGCTACACAAAGTTGTAGAAAGATGTTTCACTAATTTTCCCTATAAATTATGTGTATGAGAGATGAGAAAGAAAGAAAATAACAAAAAATGTATGGTTTGAAGGTATTGTAGTCATTTCACATCTATAGTTAACGGTTGCACTTTAGTCCAAAACTACATGGATGGTATATGGTTATTTTTGAAAGACAGAAGGATAAAGTGCTATCAAGTCATACCAGATAAAATGAATTATGCCCTTATTTAAATTATCTAAAATTACTTCTTCAGTATATCTAATACTCATATAATTTTATTAATAAAATTGAGGAACCAAACTCTAATATTGATTTTAAACACACAACGAAATAACATACTTTTTAAAGACAAAATGAAATTTAAAAAAATTTCTATAATAAAATCTTGATTAGGTACAGTCTTTTACTAATTTATAATATTTATGGGTATATATTTCATTTTTGTAATCTTTTCAAGGAGTAAATAGGTTTGAATTAAATATTTTAGGAACTTAATGCATGGAACTGATAATTTAGAGATTAAATAAACTTTAATTTATATATTTTATGGACCAAATAGACTCAATCAATAATTCAGGAACTAAATAGACAATTTGGTGATAGTTTAAAAATAAAAAAAATAATAAACCCTGCATATATGTTGGACAAACACTTGCACATAGATACCATACGGCTTTGAATATATATATATATATCAAATGCATTTTTATGATAATATTATAAATTTTTTTATCAACATATTTCTAAATCACAAATTATCGAATAATGTTATGTAATTTGTATTTTTAAATCATAAATAACAGCAACCTCAACGATAAAATTACGTAATATTTGAATCATAAAACTTACTTGTTGAGATTTCTTGATCAGTCACCTCACTAATATCGCGTCAGCTACAAAGAGACTTCTTTATAATGAGAGAAGAAAAGAAATTGATAAATTATTAGAAGAAAACTCAATTTATAGTCGACAGCAAGCGTATTAATCACGAAGGGAGGGGGGGGACAAAAAAGAAAAGAACACAATAAGAAAAGCAATATGAGTGAAGAAACCAAGATTTAATAAATTGCTAAATTTCACTTTATTCCCGGTGTTTGGTTGGAGGATTTTTTTTTTTTTTTTATCAAGAAAAGTCAGTAGTTAATTGTTAGATTAATATCATGGGACACTACAAGAATTTACACATTTTGCGACCACTTTTGCTGACCAAAAAAATTTTGGTCGCAAAAAAATGACATTTGGCGACCAAATATTAATTAGTCGCGAATGATCATTAATTTTGGCGACCAAATATTATTGGTCGCAGAAGGTTATATTTTGGCGATCGAAAAATGAGTTGGTCGCAGAAAGTGGTATGCTTTTGCCGACCAACTACAAATTTGGTCGCGGAATGTCACATATTTTTTGGCGACCAAAAATTTGGTCGCCAAAAACTTGTTTTCAGCAACCAAAAAAAATTAGTCGCCAAATTATATTTTTAGCAATTAATATTTTAGTTGCCGTTGATTGAGATTTGGCGACTAAAAAAATTTGTCGGCGAAGGTACCTTTTCTGTGACTAATATTGTCTTTTGGTCGCCAAAAGTTTGGGAGGGAAATTTGAAACATGGAAGGGGGAAAATGAAAATTTTTTGCGACAAAAAAAAAATTGGTCGCCATTTATAAAACGACGTCGTTTTGTACCAGGAAAACAAAAAAAATTAAAATAAAAAAAGGCCCGTCTCTCCTCTCTGTCTCCAGCTCGGTCTCTGTCTCTCTATATGTTGATCCACCCTCTTCCTCTCTCTGTATTCTCTCTCTCAATCTTGTACAAATTTGTATATGAACTTGTTGTTCAGTTCTTCCCGAGTCTTCAATGGCTTCTCTTGTCCAGAAACTACTCATAAAGCAATCTGTCAAATATATTATCCCTACTTTTAATAAACTACATCCCCCAAATCTCATACCTCCTCTCTTCACTCTTCCCCATCTCACCGAACCCAAACCACTCCATCCCCACAACCACAATGTAAATCTCGATTCGGATTCGGATTCGGATTCGGATTCGGTTTCGGTTTCTTCTCTTTCGACCCCGATCTTTCCAAGCTTTCCATTTGGGTTTTCTCTAAACCCTATTTCTTCAACTGGGTTTGTGCCTTTCGTGGCTAGCGACACTCCGATGATGATCTGGGCTGATAGCGTGAAGAAGAAGAGAAAGAGGAAGATGAACAAGCACAAGTAGTGGAAGCTCAGGAAGCATCTCAGCAAACAGACTTAGCTTCATTTTGGTGAGAATATCGAATGTTTTCTGAATTTCGGTGATGCATTTAATCTTGTTTGTTTATTGTTCTGATTAACCTAGGGTTTCACATTTTTAAAATTTCTTCGGTTTTACTCTGAAAAATCAATGAATTTAGTAATTTACTCATCAAAGTTTTATTCTTCATGTTTGTTGGACTCCCCTTGATTTGTTGAGCATATCCATTGCATTTTTGTCTATTTTGATAAATATATTTTAACATGCTTATGTTCTGTCTATCATCGAAGCTAGAGTTTTGTGTGTATAGAGACCTAGCAACTAGATGTGACAACTAAATTTGATTTGCCCTTATAGAAGATTGATTTTGCAGGCTGGACTCCCCTAAATTTGATTTTTACTTCCTAATTTCCCTTCTTTAAGAGTTCATTTATGGAGTGTTGCTTCTGTAAATAAACAAGATTTTTTAAAAACATTTCTTGTTAATTTCTTTGTTTTTTTTCAGGTGATTACCAAGGTACACAATTTCTTTTATTTTAATTGAAAAAACTAAAAATTTTGTATTCCTAGGACATTGTAATTAGGTACTAGTGGAAAAATGAAATTTTTATTGTTTTGATATAATTTTACTGTTGTCATGGAAAGACATCAAAACGTAGCAAAATACTCCAAAACATACTGAAGCAACAACTTGTGTCTACTCAAATCTAGTATCTCATAAATTTATTTTTGTTCTTTTATTTATTTTAAGGGAAAAAATGATAGAAGACCTTATCATTGTCGTCAATATCAGTATGATGTTGGGATATATGCACCTTTAGAACGATTTTGTTACAAGTTTTAGAATCATATAAATTTATATGTGCCTTTAGAATCATATAAATTTTCTTTCAATTAAATTGATTTATTTGATATTACTCATGAAATTTTGCTCGCGTCAACATTTACTTTTTGATTCGACACCTTTGCCTTTGTATCTATGAATGTAATGGTAGAAGGTCGTATCCAGTGTACAAAGCTCCTGTTTACATTTGGGTCTGAGGGATGGTAAATAGATTTTCCTCCACCTTTGCCTTTGTATCTACGAATGTTTCCATCTATTTCCAAGTTCCTTTTTTCGTTTCTTTCTATAGTCTTTTTGAAACATTAATGTTTCCATGCATACTGACATGACACTACGAATTTCTTAGAAACAGAGCATTTTAATGGACTATTTTAAACACTTGTCTGAGTTTCGAAAAATTCGTTTCATGAAAACATCGAAAACAATAAAGTTTTTATAACTGATTGTATTCTGTTCTGATTGTAATTGTTGCTTTATTCTTGCCATCACTACGCAATTGCGTATTATTTTTTTAATCTTATTATTTTATTAATCATCTTTGTTGAAATTAGCTGCTACTGCTTCTTCTTCTTTTTATTATTTTTTATTTTTATAAGTAATGATGAAATGGGTATCTGTTGTGGTGGATGATTGGTGTTTGTTGTAATGCCTCTTAAAAAAATTATTTTCAGTTATTTGACAATTTGTGATGACAAAGGTTTGAATTATGGAGAAAGCTATATCAATGGTGCTATGATGTATGCATATTATATATATCTATATATATTGGCAATAAAAGAAAAAATGGTTTATTAGGCTTTTATGAGATAATTGATAGTGAAGGTCTTGGTTAGTAATAACAGGGTAAAATCTATGTCCAGTGCTTTGACATAGTGTGAGATTGAAACACAAATTGTCCCAATCTAATATATCAAATCTAAAATTTAAACATTTTTTTTCCTAATATAGTTTCGATTGATATTCATGTTTTTGTTTGCTTCTGTTGATCAATGAAAAGGATCCAAGCATATGAAGCTAATATCAAGTTATCCTCTGCCAACCTACCATACTGCCACAGCTATAGGGCAATGTAAAAACAGATGATCAATGCTTTCCTCATTCATCTTAATGCATAATGCTAATTGCTAAGAGATCCATTTGAAGAACATGGTGCCTAATTGAAGTAGCAAGCCTCTAACAATGGGTGGCTAATACTTTAACTGAGATAATGAAAAATCATTTCAACTTGTTAGTTGGAAGTTTAGACGGTTCTTGAAAAAAGATAGTGAAAAAAATAAATAAATATCCCAAGAGTCAAGACAAAGAGATAAACCAAAATTTTCCCTCTCTTTGGCATTTTTTCTTTTAGATTGATACATCTGTCCACTTCAATGTGTTATACAATGTTGATTAGATTTTTTAGATTGTCTTTTTTATTCTTGAAATTTTATAATAGCAACGTGATGATAATCAAACTTTACTATTTTAAGTCTTGAAATTTATTCAAATAAAATCTTATTATAAAAAAAAATGATAGCATTCCGCTGTCTAAAAAATATTCAGAAGTTACTGTAGTTCATTATTATTTTTTTAAAAAATGTTTGGCTTGTATGATAGGAGTGCGAGTTCATTATTTATTTATTTTTGATGGTGTGTTGTTTAAGACAACTTCATTGAATGCACAAATAGGATGAAGCAATACTAATTCAATCTGATTGACTACATAATATCAAAGGCAAACTCTTATTATTTGTCCATTTTAGTTCCATTTGAATATCAATACTAATTCCATCCTTGATCATCATGTTCAAATCCTTTCAGGTTATATCCATATCTATTTATCTAAAATGAGCTACTTGATTGATATCTTAGAATTGAGTTTGTATTTTGTAATATTGTTAATATATAATTGGACAAGATTTTTTTCTCCTCCTTCATGGATTCACACAGCAAGCATCATGTGTTCATGTAGGTCCCATCTTTTCCAAAAATAATGGTGGTCTCATTATTTTCTGAATATAGTGGGTCCTACATGTGCACATGGTGTTTGATTCTGTGCATTGACTTGGTTCTGCTCTTGGGTTCAATGCCTGTTTGTTACTGGCTATATAGTAAGATCAATTTTTTTCCCCTGTGAAATATGGCATAAAATTGGAGTAATGAAGGCATACAATTTGCATATTGGCATCATACTTGTCATTGATCATCCCTTTTTCTTGACATATATGTTCTTAGGATTATCTGGCCATTATGCAATGTAATTATTACTATTATGTGCTGGAACCACAAGTAGTGCATATTAAAATGATATGTTTTCAATTTCACACTTCTGTTATAGTTGAGTCATTTTACTCATATTGTTAACAAATTTTGCAGCTCCAATCTAAAGCCATTAGTAGTGGATCAAGATATGGTGAAAAAGATATGGACAACATGGCCCAGAGATTCAGGCATGAAGAATTGCCAGAAACATGGTATACTCAGTTTTTTGAGAGGTATAAAGCTACTAAACCATATAGGTTATCTTTTGGGGATCGGGAAACAGACAAGCGTACACCTGAGCTGATGTCTACTTATCTTAGAATCCTCAAGAAGCATAAGAGAAGACGAGTAGCATTTAAGGAAGATGAAACTAATGGTTTTGGCAATCCCATGTTAGAAAATGGATCAAACATGCTCCGAAATTCGATTTTAAATGACAATGATGCAATTGATGATGATACATATTTTTCCCCTGAAACGATGTTTCCATTTAATTGTGTCCCTGATAGTGCTCTTCCTCACATAAACCGAGTGGAAGAAAACCACAAAGTGGATTTTAATGGTGTTCTTGATATGCTGCCCCAAATTATGACCATGAGCCCTATTATGATTGAGAGGCTTGGTATTAGACCAGAATACCTGAGCATGGAACAAGGAGGGAATCAATGTCGTGGAAAAAATAGATCTCATGGAAACAGGAAACTTCTCAGTCAAGAGCAAGCATCAGAGATGTCTAGAAAAGTGATAGCTCGTGTGCTAACAAATGTGGGGTTTGAAGCTTCTTCAGAAGTCCCAATGGAAGTCTTGTCTCAGTTGCTGAGTTGTCATATTGGTAAGCTAGGCCGTATCTTGAAAGTCCTTTCTGATAGTTACAGAAAACAGTGCTCAGCCATCGAACTACTCAAGATGTTCCTTCAAACAGCAGGGTATAGGTGAGTGAAGCTGTTTTTATGTTATAAGCTTGAATTTGAATGGTTTTTTTTATTTACGTTTGTTTAGTAGACTATTGGCTTTGAATTTCTGATAAAGTAGAAATGAACTCTGAAGTAGGATATTGGTGGAAAAAAATTGTTTATGCAGTATATATGGGAAGCAATTTGTTTGAATCAAAATTATAGGATAATGTGCTCACATGTATCATTTGTTTTGTGACTCTTTCTATGTTTACTTCATTAGTCTCTCTCGTTAAGTTTTGATTCATGAACTGTCATTTCTTGAAAGTTGTTATATATCTGGCTTCTCTCTCTCTCTCTCTCTCTCTCTCTCTCTCATCACAATTATCTAACCTATTTTCCCATTCTATCATTACGTATTTTCCCCTTCCATCATTAGTAATCTTGGGGCTTTAGCAGAGCTCGTGAAGGATAGTATGAGGAATTCTGTGCAACAAACTCATCAACAAATGCAGGTTATCCAGTCACAGATACAGTCACAGCAGCAGGCGCCCCTTCGACAACCCCAGCAAGTATGTCTATCTACTTTTCTTGCCTTTTCTATAGGGAAGTGCTCTGCTTCTGGTTCTATAGTGCATGTAGTTGTTTTTGTGGTGGTTAGAATCGTGTGATTCACGATTCGATTCTTACTGTTTGATGTGATTTCCCACCAAAATGTTCTGAAAGCATTTTTTAATGACACTTTAAAGATGTGATGAAAGCATTTTTTAATGACACCTAAAAAGTGTGATTAAAAATGGCCCCTTTTAATCACACTCCCAAAGACCACACTTTAATAAAACTTAAAAGGTGTGATTAAAAAACATACATCACACAAAAAAAGTGTGATCTTTATCTGTATTTGTAGTAGTGATTGCTTGTTAATGGAACATTTATGAAAACTGTTCGTTCCTATCTTGATTCTACTATTCTCCAGCATCAATTGCAGAGGCTGAACGATCATGGTTCTCTTAAAGGTTTTCTACTGCTCAAATTGTTTATTTTATTTATTTTTTCCATTTCCCTACACATCATAGGTATGTTTTTTTCTTACTGTTTTTGTGTTATTTCTTTTTCTAAGGGTAAGGGTAGGGTTTCTTAAATTAGTGGTTACATTTAATGGTTGCTGGGTTGCTCGCATAACAAATTTTGAACATAAATTTTCCATGTACAAGATTTCTTGTGCAAAACTGGTGCTGATAGCCACTCAACATCAGACTTTGGCTGCTGTAGAACAACCTTAAAACATGTATCTTTGGCATTCATAGACAATAATCATTGCCCACGAGTGTTTTTAGTGGACATATTCCCACTGTGTACAAACGTGTTTCACTATGCTCAATCATGTTCTGTTTCCAAACGTTCTGGATTCATATTGCCCTTATAGAAGATTGATTTGCCCTTATAGAAGATTGATTTTAACATGCTTCTTATTCATTTGTATCATATTTTAAATTTTGCAGGCTGGCAAGGTCGGACAGGCTTGATGGTATCTGCTTACCTTGTTTATAGTGGCATGTCAGCAGAGGAGGCTCTTCAAGTGTATGCACATAAACAGACTACCAATAATGAAGGAGTAAGTCATATTATGTATAAAAGGCTATCATGTAGGACTTTGTGAAGTAAATGACAACGAAATGCAATTTAGCAGTTTGCACATTTTCAGTTTCCAAATTGGTTCACTAAGGAACAGGGACGTGTATGGGTCGGTTTGGTTTGGGTGGGCAACTAGCAGAATCAAACCAAGAAACCTTGGGTTGGTTAGGGCTACTTAGTATTGAACTATCTATACGTTAATAAATTGAACATGTTAATTGATCTGCATGTATTGGACAGGGCTACGTAGTTATGAGTATTTTGTTTAGAAGTTCATTGATCTGCATGTATTGGACAGGTCTCAATACCAAGCCAACGACGTTATGTAGGGTACTGGGAGAATACACTTTCTATTCCTAGGGGAGTTGATCATGGCCCTCCATCTGTGAACTCGCCTGAACCATGTAGCAGAGAATTGGTTTGAATTCGACTTTATGACACGGTTAACACTGGCTCTGTCTTCTTTGTGGTCTCAGAGTTACAAGAGGTAAGTGCATTCCACACTTTTGAGATAGTAAATGATATACTAAATTAGAAGTGCATCTAGCTAGAAATCCCAAAATATAGGATGCTGGAAATCCCAAAAATAACTCAATGAAGATGGTCAACATAA
This sequence comes from Camellia japonica, assembly GCA_030407325.1. Classification (NCBI taxonomy): domain Eukaryota; kingdom Viridiplantae; phylum Streptophyta; class Magnoliopsida; order Ericales; family Theaceae; genus Camellia; species Camellia japonica. Next base: position 130,510,405 of record JAPPVO010000031.1, read on the forward strand.
AGACTTCTCCATTTTCCTTGGGTTTGTTGTTTATATATGTATGTATTTATGTTAAAATGCTACTGGTAATGCTTATAAAAAAAATCTTGATTCTCCAGATTGACCACTTTTTTATTGAGAGTTAACCATGGCTTGGGTTTTCAGCTCTTTATTGATGGTTTTCTATATTGTAAAAATTGACTTGGAGAATGCATTATACTAAAAGTGGATAGGGGAATCGATCAGAACCAGTAGAACCTCATCTGGTAGTCCAAATGGACACAGAGAAATTTATAATACATTCACATACGTAAAGAGCATTGTCCACCGACTATTGTTGTTGCAACCATTGTCTCACTTAAAGAGCAGGTGGAGGGGATACAGGAAATCAACCTGTCAGGTGGAGGGGATACAGGAAAAACCAATAAGTGTATATTGTCAGATGTTTTGAAATGCCTTGGTGACAATAAAAAACATATGAGAGAAAGCACTCTGACTATTTTAGATGCTTGGCTTGCTGCTGTTCATCTCGACAAAATGGTTGGGTTCCAATTTCTCTATTTCATTTATGCATTAATTAATTTTATATATTTATCATGCTTCTCTGATAAATTTTTCAATTCTGTTTCTTTATTAGGTGCCTTACATCACTACTGCTTTGATGGATGCGAAGCTTGGCACGGAAGGGCACAAGGATCTTTTTGATTGGCTATCAAGGCAACTTAGTGGATTAAGCAATTTTCCTGATGCTGTAATTGTTGAATTATGTATTGTTTCAATTTGTTATGCTAGATGGATGTGACTTGTGAATGAAAACTTAGAATAGTTGTATTGTGTCGAATGTTAATGAATTATGTATTGTGTCGAATGTTAATGATTCAGTTAATTTGAATGATGCTTTAAAATTATAGGTTTATTATGGATTGAATGAATTATTAGGAATTACAAGTGTATTGTTTTCCTGCTTTGACGACCAATTTATCAGTCGCGACAAATAAATAAATTTTTTTTGCAAAAAATGACAATTGCCGACCAAGAGTTTTGGTCGTAAAAAATACATCTATTGCCGACCAAAACAGCTCTTGGTCGTGGAAACTCACTTTTGCCGACCAAAAGTTTTGGTCGCAAAAAGTAACAAATGGCGACCAATTTTTTTGGTCGCGAAATGTGATAATTGGCGACCAAAAAATTTGGTCGCGAAATGTAATAATTGGCGACCAAACTTTTTGGTCGCGAAATGTGACAATTGACAACTAAGAAATTTGGTCGGGAAAATATCACTTTTTGCGACCAAAGTGTTTTGGCGACAAAATAAATTAGTCGCGGTAATTAAATATTTAGCGACCAAAAATTTAGTTGGCAAATCCAATTTTTGCCGACCAACCACAATTTTGGTCGCGAATTACTTTTGCCGACCCTCAATTGGCGACCAAAGTAGCGACCAAAAAAATTGGTCGCGGATAACTTTTGCCGACCAAAAATTGACTTTTAGCGACCAATTTTTTTGTTGCCAAAAGTGTTAATTCTTGTAGTGGGAGTTGAAATTCACACTCATACACTTTGCAAGAAAATCTTACCATCTCATTCTACTCCTAAGATAGAACCCAAGACCTCCCCCTTGTTAAGAGAAACTTGGTGGCCAAAGGGCATTTCATTGGAGGATTTGGTTAGTGAATTAGAGAGCCTGCAAGCACATAGTAATACTGGCCCAATCTATTAGGGAAAAATTCTAGAGTCCACAAACGTCATATCAAGGCCTAACATACATTGTTTGGAACGCATGTCCACTTAAAAGCTTAAGCTAGCTTAAGCTTAAATATAGCGACCCCGGTCTTTTCCCATTTGGTTGTTGTATCCGGACTTAGGTTCCGTGGATCCTGTTGTTATAAAATTGTTGTGGTCGTCCTTTAATTTCTTATTTCTGAGTTATGGGATGCATTGGGCAGATCTGTTACAGGTTGGTAGTGTTTGGGAGCAAAGGGTTGCTGCCCAGAATTTTGACCATTTGCTCGAGCGAGCTCTTTGTTTTTGGTCCGTCGCTCGAGCCATGGTTTCTTCGCTCGAGCGAGAGATTGCGTCTAGGTATAGACCTGAGAGTTGTATTTCTTGGCTCGAGCGAGCTGGTTTGTTCTTCGCTCGAGCGAGAGTTCCTTCGCTCGAGCGTGCGTCTGGTTGCAGACCTGAGGGTTTGAGTTGTTGGCTCGAGCGAGCTTTTCTTCGCTCGAGCGAGCTTTTGGGTTGTTGGCTTTAGCGAGGCATTCTTGGCTCGAGCGAGAGTTTTTTTGTGTCTGGTCGCTCGAGCGACCAAGTCTTCGCTCGAGCGAGCCTGTTTTATTTAAATAGGCAGCAGTGGTTTTTAAAACACTTTTTCATCCTCTTTTTGATTTCAGAACCCTAGGTCCGTGTTTTCTCTCCCTCCACTCACCTTCTCTCTTATGTTTGATCTCCTTTTAGTGTGTTTCTACCCTAAGCTCTTTGTATAAAAGATAGAGGGTGACTTGGGCTTCGTTTTAATCTGAGCAATAGTGGATTTGGAGCACCTTGGGTTTCCGCCATCTTCTCCATTTGAGTTCTTCGCTTCAAGGTAGGGATACCCTACTCCATCCTATAGGCTTTGTCCTAAGTTTTAGTCATTTTGATATGTTGGTGTTGTTCGGAAATTTTGGGAAAAGCTAGGGTTCGATTTATAATTTAAAAAGGGGGTTTTTCATCTATTAAACATCGTATGATTGAAAGTCATGAAAAATGACATTGATAGTATTAAATTGATAAAATTGAACCTTAGGGTTAATTTTGAGGAAAGGGAGAAAAGCCCTAACTGTTGTAATAAATTAATTTGCATAATTAATTTAGAGAAAAATGTGGAATTAAGTTTAATTCTTGAAATTGGTGAATTATGAGATTAAATGGTGTAGTTGGATAGTTTAATCACTCACCTATGAAAATATTGAATTTACATTTGTTGATACATTTATTTCCTGTTTAGAAATAACTGTTTTGGACTATCGGTGGAGGATAGTCGTGATTGTTGTAGACATTGCATGCTGATTAGGGAAAACTAAAACTAATCACATTGAATGAGTCATTGAATATGACAGTTGAATTAATACAGCAAATACGTGTATTGATTGTATATTGTTCGGGAGGAGATAGGGGATGTACTCCATGGTTTGAGGGAAGATAGGGGATGGACTCTCAAACCTGTTTGGGAGGAGAAAGGGGATGGACTCCATTAGTACAACAAATCTGTGTACTTATTGATGTATGGAAGTGTATTAGTACAGCATATATATGTGTACTTATCGATTTATGGAAGTGTTTTGGTTTGAACCTTAGTTTCACTTAAATTGTTGATATTGGAAGGATTGTTGATCTAAGATGTAGTCTCATTATATTGTTTGGCCAGGCTCTGAGCCACGTTTGTGTAAATGGAAAGTTGAATAATAATGGAAAGTGAAACATGTCATGGACATTATTGTCATGAAACTGAATTGTGTTATAATTGATTTTAAGTGGTAACCATCTATCGAATGCTATTGCTTTAGTCAATTCTTATATTTGGTTTAGTATATTTCTACTGGGCTGTGGCTCACCCTATATGGGAACTTCATTTTCAGGTCCAGGTGATATGCAACCTCCAAGAGTTTAGCTAGGGAGGATTTGGAGTTGAAGACTCTTCTTTTAGTTATTTTGTTAATTTTGATGTTACATATAGGTTCAAGCCTCGGACTTAATTTGTGATGAGTTAGAACTCAGTTTTTGTATCCAAGTGTTGGTTTGGAAAGATGTAAGCCCGTAGGGCATTTACTTTCGTTTACATGTAATGTCTTTCAATAAATATACTCTGATGAATGGAATAAAGGTTATTTTCTTAAGTCAATGCATGTCAACATTGTATGTATTATGGGTTGAATTTGAGAACGTTACATTAAAAGTAGAGAGATCTGATGTATATTAAGATTTATCTCTTTTACTTTTTATCCAATGTGGGACTCTACCTTCACAAGCTCCAACAGATTTGATGAGTGAAATGAAAAAAGAAAGGGAAATAGAAACAAAATGAGATCAAATTGATAGAATTCAAATTCCAAGTTATGTTTCATTGAGTTGGGAAATGGAGAAAGAAAAGAGCCAAGGTTAACCCAAAAGACAAAAAGGGAGATTGCATTTTCTTTTTTCCTTTTTTTTTTTTCCCATCATAACCAAACAAAAAGTGAGATTGTATTTTCTTTTTCCTTTTCATTCTTCTCATCAAATCCTCCAATCAAATACAATCTTAAACTCTGTTTTTTAGGATCAAATTGACAGAAAGTGAAAGAAAGACACACACACACACACACACAAAAAAAAAAAAAAAAAAAAAAAACCCTAACATTTTATAAGTTTGCTTGGCATAAAAGTAGTGGAAAATAAAAGATAAAAATTTTTTTTAAAAAAAAGCTAATTTTGTTATACAATCTAAACTAGCTTTTTAATTAAAAAATTGCATGTGTTTATATAAGGAGTCATTTATAACTAAAATTTCAAATTTTGACATCTTGTTCTCTTAAAATTTTCATCTAGAGAATCTAGTTTTTTCTATTGCTTTTAAAAAATTAAAATATATTTAACTATTTTTAAAATTAAAATATCCTTATATCTCATTGTGCAAATCATAAGTATTTTTATTTATTTATTTATTTTGAGGAAAAATTTACTTTAACTACATGTACTTTATTCCATGTGTAATTTACTAGCAAAGATTTAGAAATAAACACATAACTCCTTATGCCTTGGCATTTGTTTTAGACTTGTTGCTAACTTAGATGAAATGTCTAACGGTGTATTTCAATTCACAAACCACAAGAAATTATGTGATTGTTTTCAAATGATAGGAATAATTTGAACATAGGCCAAACAACAAAAGAATAAAGTGAAATTTACCCAAAATAAAATATATAGAAAAAAATTGCTCATATAAATAAACAAATAAAATAAATCAAAAACATTTTAGATGATATTTCTCTATCTATTTTATTTGATAGAAATAACCGTATGGTTCAAAATTGAAAATAAATTTAAAAAATCAGAATTTAAATTGACAAAATTCGAAATTTATTTTATTACAATCGTCAAAACTATAAATAAAAAAAAAAATAATTTCCCAAGAGAGTCAAACTTTAGTGTAAACCCATATTGTATTGCTCTATCAATAAATTCCATTTTTTTTTTTCTTCTTTTCTTTTGTTTTCTTTTCTATGACTGGAAGACAAACGAAAATATATATATATATATATAATCCATATTTTGAAAGAGAAATCAATTATTGCTTGCCTCAAAAAACCACTAATTCTATACCTACAAATTAAAATTACAAGAAGTTAAGAAAACCAATTGAAAGTTGTTCATTGTCCAAAGAATGACAATAAAACAACAATATTATAAATTCATAATTTTTTGAAATTTTACTCAAAAATGTATCGAGAAGTATCAATTTATGGTTCAGATTCATTTACACATGCACCATATAATACAATCATTCAATTTTCATTGCACACTTTAATTCTCAACACAATTCAAGAATAAAAACGTGCAATGAAAACGACTCAAAACAAAACAAAAACGGCAGCAACAAATAAACAAAGCATCAAAGCTTCACTTGCTAACCAAGCAAGGTAAAATAAAAGGAGATATTTCTTAGGCCCTCCATACTAAAAAGAATCACCTTGTTTGGCACACCGACAATAAATAAATAAAGCATCGAAGCTTCACTTGCTAACCAAGCAAGGTAAAATAAAAGGAGATATTTCTTAGGCCCTCCACACTAGAAAAGAATCACCTTGTTTGGTTTTAGTGATTTTCAGAAAATTGAGTTTTTTATCTTTTATATATATATTTTTTTATTTCTAGTGAATTTTTATATATTTTAAATAATTTTTTAACTTTCTAAACGCATCTAAAAAAAAAAATTGTGCAATTTTTTTTAAAAATTCAATACGAAAAAAATACTCTCTTTTTTGTATTTTTTTTGTATTTAATCAATTTTTTTTTATAATTTTTTCTATATATATTATAATTTTTAAGTGTATTTAGGTTAGGTGCATTTAAAATATATAAAAAAAAAATCTTAAATTATAATAATTTTTTACTAAAAATAAAAAAAGTACATATGAAAAATAAAAAATTCAATTTTCTAAAATGTGGGCTCAATTTTCAAATCTCTCTCACATTTATTTTTATTTTGATATTTCATTGAAAATAAAATGTATATATATTAACTATATATATTTTTTGTTTTTAGTGAATTTTTTTAATATTTTAAATAAACTTTTTACATTCTAGATGCACATAAAAAGTTTTTTTAAAAAAAATTGTGAAGAACTATTTAGAAAATTCAATACGAAAATATACTCTCTTTTTTCTTTTTCTTTTTCTTTTTTGTATTTTCTGTATTTACTGAATTTTTTAAAGTTTTTTCCACAATTTTTTTTATATTTTTTGAATTTAATGAATTTTTAAAGATTTTTTTTTTCACAAATATTATAATTTTTAAGTGTATTTAGGTTATGTGCATCTAAAAAATAAAAAATAAAAATCTTAAAATATTATATTTTTTACTAAAAAAATACAGAAAATAAAAAATTTCATTTATAAAAAGTGGGGTCAATTTTCAAATCTCTCACACCTTTATTTTTACTTTGATATTTCATTGGAAGAAAAAAAAATATATACATATATATTAACTATGACAGGGCGATGCGATTTCAAAAGAGGATTATATAATAAGTTGAGTGATATTTTACACAATGCAAATTGAGCTATTTTAGCATGCGAATCAATGCAAATTGAGCTATTTTAGCAGGTTGAATGATATTTTACACAACCTTACAAATAAGTTGAGGATCAAATGTCCATGACATGGGGATGAGCTCCTCTCCATTAGAGTTGTGCAAATTACCACCAAATCCGCTAAAACTGCATTGATCCGCATCAATTCACACTATTCTATCTGTTAATCGCGGATTAAACTTTAAAATTTATAATCCACCTTCAAAATCGCTCTGCTCCACTATAGTTAATACATATATATCTTTTAACCTGTAATGAAATATCAAAGTAAAAATGAGTGTGAAAATTTAATATGTAAAATTTGTTACACATGAATAGTTATATATATGAAAAATATTATGTAAAATTAGTTTGTATTATATATATGATAAATATTTTGCAAATGCCTAACAATTGGTTAAAAATATTCTTAAATCCGCTAATCCACCCCAAACAGCGTAAACGCGATTTAATTATTTGCCAATCTGCCAATCTTCCATTTGGTTTGTAATTTTACTCTCAAACCACCAAAACCGTACCATGCACACCCAAACTCTCCATACCTCATTTCTCTATATTCTTCCATATTCTTTGTGTGAGCCCTAATAAAGGGCACACAGAGATGATCTAAACTGTCTACCTTGTAGGCCTCATTATAGATATCCCATTTCAACCGACCTTGAGACTTAAGCACTTAAAATGATTCCCAGTGATGAAAAGTACCATAAATTTGACTTTTGAGGCATTTGAAGTTGTTAAAGCTGTTGTATTGTCATTTTCGTGCTAGAGACTATTTTTAGCTAAAATTACCATTTTTTGACTCATCTTGAGTGCTTGTTTTAACCTAGTAAAATTTGGAATTGGAAAATTTATATTTCATCCAAACTTGTAGCCCTTTAAGTTAGATTTCTAACGTCACTTGAATCACCTTAATTCGATATCAGATGAGAGAGATATGAGCAATACAAATGGCTGTCTAGTACGTACGACCACACGTGTGACATGCAACCATGTCTTTATTGTGCGATTGCAAATGTGGCCAGCCAACCCAAATTCCTAGTTCGTTTTGGATGGGAGGCGTCGCGAGTTAGCGGTGTATTTATAGGCATGGCGGTGTATTCTAGAATCCACTAAAATCACTCTAACACTTGGGGATCATCAAAATGGAAGGCAATGGGGTGTATTTATAGGCATGGGGGTGACTTGGGGACTAAGAAAGGTTGTCCAAGTGTTAGAGTGATTTTAATTGTTGATTTAAGCTAGGGAAGTGTGTTCATCCTCTTGCCTCCAATTTCAAAATTTCAACCCTACATACAGCAGCATACTAACTTCAAAAAGTAGATCTTGAGTTGAAGCAAGTTGATAATAAAGCTTGAGAGAAGCATTCAAACAAATCCTCGCTGTTTTCAGTTGTTCTTTAGTTTCATTATCAAACCTAAGGTACTGATCTTATTCTTCTTTACTATCAATATATATAATCACGTTTCCTTGCTTAATAATAGTCAGATATTTTGCATGCTATTATAGCATCATGTTAGATAAAATATAGTTTCATTTTGCCTAAAATTTAATTCATGTTTCTATGATTGTTTAGGATGCTTTAGTTGTTGTATATTCGTGCATACTAACCCTGTTAGTTCATACATATTTAGTTAAATTTGTTGTTTGTTAAGTGTTATGTTAATGCATGTTCATCATTTTAGTTGCCTAACTAGTTATAAGTTCATATTGCATATTTTAGTTGCCACGTTTAGGTTCATTGTATATTATTGTTGCATATATTTATTGGCATGATATTGAGGAGTACTAGGTGTGTCCTCTCTCTTCATAGCATATTGCGTGTTGCTTGATAAATGGTTGTTTTAATAACGCAAGTTAGAAACAATATCAAGATTTAACTGTCGTCTGTTTCCCAAGATGCAACAGCTAACACTAAAAGTTGCAACACCACAATTTCAAGTCTAGCAAACCTAATCAGTGTTGAAACACACACACACACACACACACACACACACACACACTCTCTCTCTCTCTCTCTCTCTCTCTCAAAATTTCCTAGGCACTAAAAAATATGCAGAATATGCAAGAGCAAAAGATATCGAAGAAGAGATAAAAAATTGAAAAATCTGAATGAAATGAGCTGCTAGAATGGGGAGGCTATAGCCTTCTTGGTAGCTGTTTAGATGTGTTTTGGTGCCTGTTTGGAGTTGGCTGGAAAGACATGACTAGAAATTGCAACTTGCTGAAAAGGAGGTAACTCGAAGGAAAAAACAAAATTTCAAATTCAAACTCAAAATTCAAAATTTTTGGGACAAAAGAAATTGAATTTGAATTTTGTGCAAAAAATTTGAAAAAGTTTAAATGAATTTTGTCCAAAAAATATAATATTATTGACCAACAACCAGTACCCAGCTTGGTGCAAGGCTATGGCAACATGCGTATGATAATCTTGGTTGAAGCCCACTTTGTCCATAACTTCCCTATACAAAACTTCGGTACCCTAAGAACACAAACCCTAATCTCAAATTTGAAACTTGAATACACACATAAGTTTCCTAGTCTTTCCTATGTGAGACAAGTCTATTTCACCTAAAGTGTAGGAAACCACCAAAACTCTATTTCCACTAATCTCACTTTGGAGTCTATTTTCAATTCACTTGTAAATGGTTTTGTCAACCCAATTACATGTTGTTACTCACCACACGGCATAGGACCCGTAATCACTTAGACTCACCAAAATAGCGAATGGAACCCGCCTAATTTTCAGCTCAAACTCTGCTAAAATTATGATTTTCACAAACTATTTCCAAAAATGTTTAGTTCAAATCGGGTTGTATTTTATTTGATTAAATAATTATTAAATATCACTTAACATAACTTAATTGGCCCAGTCAAAAACTATAAGCAACTAGTCTCAATTTAAACATACTACTCACTTCTCATAAGTCTATGTAATTATTTACATAATATTCTTAACTTCACAAATGGTCTAATTAAATATATCATAGAACTAATTTATATGCTCTAAAACAATGATTGATTTTAATATGTGAAAGAAATTTATTTTTTGTCTAATATGATTTCATACCAATCAATTATAAATTATATTCTTTTTTTATTGCAAGAATTTTTAACATGTGATTATCAATAATTTTTAATAGGAAAATTAAAATTTTCAATAATATTACGTTGACTATTTTTTATTATTACAGTTTGTATACCACTTTATTTGTTACTATATTCGTTTTATGGTTTCTATCATTTATACTTGTTATCAATGCACAATTGATAAATAAGATAGTAAATGAATATTATAAGAAAATATATTCATCATAGCATTTAATTGTAAAATTTTAGAGAACCATTACATAAATCATTAAATTTTGATAGCAACTCTAGTACAAAGTGATTTTTACTAAAATTTTGAGATGTCAAACTAAATTTTGAGGGACATTAAGGAATTGACAAACTTCGAACCGAACTTGCAATATATATAATAAAATGATCATCCCAAACCTGGCCCCATATCGGGCCTAAGAGCATCACTAGCAGCTTACCCAAAAGCTCATTTTTACTACTTTAGAGAGCATCAAAGCAACAAAAGCAGCTCCAACAGCCTCGGCAGAGGCTTGCTACTTTGACAAATGTTACAGTAACTCGCTGAAGTTGACGCGTTACTGTACACGGCCAAATTCATTTTTTATTTATCTCAACTCTCACTCTCTCTCTCTCTCCCATGTTTTGTTATGTACTTGTAGCGTTTAAATAAATAAAAAGAATAATATTGTAAGAGTTTAGGGTTAAAGTAGAGAGTATTGTTGGAATATGTATTGAAAAAGTGATTAAGTAAAAGGGCAAATTACACAAATAGTCCCTATAGTTTAGGACTTATGTCATTTTGGTCCCTGACTTTTCAATTGTGACACATTTGACCCTGAATTTTGAATCTTGTTTCAAATAAGAACAATTGAATATATAATTAGATTTTCAAGGGTAAAATTGTCAATTTGATAAAATATAAACTAATTTGACAAAAATAAATGTCAAACAAATATTTTTGAATTTTTAAAAATTATTTCTACCTACTAAAAATAAAATTATGTAAAATTGATAAATCTTTTAGACATTTATTTTTTTTTACCAAATTAATTTTTATTATGTGTTTGGATGATGATCATGTAAAATTAATTTATTAATTTTACATAATTTTATCATTGGTGGATAAAAATAATTTTTAAAAAATTAAAAATATTTTTTTGACATTTATTTTTGTCAAATTGGTTTATATTTTATCAAATTGACGATTTTACCATTGAAAAATCTAATAATATTTTCAATTGTCCTTATTTGGAATAAGATTCAAAATTCAAGGTCAAATGTGTCACAATTGAAAAGTCAGGGACCAAAGTGACACAAGTTCCAAACTATAGAGACTATTAATGTAATTAACCCTAGGTAAAATAAAAAAATAAGGCTTTGGGTAGCTATTTAAGTTAGCATTATTGTCATTTGACAAAAAAAATTTTAGTTGACTTTTTAGAGTTAGGATTTTTTTAGCTTAAGATTAAAAAGTTCGTTTGACACAATTTTTTTAGCTATTTTGATTTTCGTGAGAGAAAAAGTAAAATGATCATGACTTAAATGTGATATTTTATGATTTTATTGACTTATTTAGCCAAATGAAACCATTGTTGGAGATGCTCTAATGTAGCCATCCTAAACCTAATCTTAAAAAAATTTCAAATCTCAAACTCGCTCACTTAGCACTTAGCCCAATAATATAAGCTATTTTTTTTTTTAATTTATCTTGAATGGATATTAAATTATTTAGATCTTTTTATTTATTAGAATGTTAACAAAATTCAATGGTAAAATAAAAGGGCATTCATTTGTAATCTCTCTTCACCTACTTATGTTTCATTTATTCAAATTATTTTCTTATGTTCTAATAAATCCTATGAGTGATATAGTTATCAATATACCCCTAATAATAATAGGGTAAAACATGTATTAATATTTACATTGACATGAATGTTCCATAACGTGAACGTTCACATTGTCAATGTAAACATTCACACTATCAAAATTATTTTTTTATTTTTTATTTTATAAAATTACATATTCAAGTGAAATCTTATTTGACAGATCTCGTTAACTAGGTTTCAAAAATATAAATTTCATTAAAAAAAATGTACAACAAAAATCATGAATTTTTCAAGTTTAATATATAAAAAGTACAAAATAGTGCATACTTAGTTGCTAAGGGTTCAAAAAAATATTTGTAAGGATAAAAGTATCCATAAAATCACTACAACAAAAGTAACGGGCCTAAAAAACTTTGGTTAATAGGATCCTCACAGTAAAAATCTCTCTCTTTCTCTCTCTCAAAACCTCCTTCCCCGGCCTCTCTTTGGGCCGGCCGGCCGCCTTTGGCTATGGCGGTCGGCTGGATTTGCTTGTTTCGGCGTTGTGCCTGTTAATCTTTTCTTTCAATAAACTTGAGTCCCCTTTTTCTCCACCTAGGTGTGTTCTTTGTTGCTGTGAGGGAGTTTTTTGTGGTGAGTTTGCGGTTGTCCAGGAATTTCATTCGAGCGCTTTTTGCGAATAGGAGTTTGAGGGGTGTACTCTGGTTCAGATTGGTGGAGATTTGGGTGTCGTTGGTGTTCCAGTTCTGTCCGGTTGTCACTCGAGCGCTCCTCTTCGTTTGAGAGTTTTGAGAGGTGATCTTCTTCGGCAGTGGGTGGTGTTCTGTGGTGGTTGGCAGCAGGTTAGGTGTTGGCAGCAACTTATCATAAGTGTGGGTTTTGGGAGTGAGCTAGAAGTAGTTTGGGTGGGTGATTGTCTGTGGGTGGCTGCGGTAGTGGGTGATGTTCCCGGTGGTGGCTATGGAGTACTCTCGGCGGAGGCTTGTCCTGTTGGTGGCATGGACAGCAGCTAGGAGTGGGCGGTTTGGGCGTTGTAGCTGGTGGTTGGTGGCTTGGGTGGTCAGCTCAGAGGTGGTTTGGACAGGGGTGTTGTAACTGTCGGCAGAGGGTGTCTTCGGAGGTGGGTAATGTCCCCGGTGGTGGCTATGGAGTATTCTCGGCGGAGTAGCTGGTGTTTGGTGGTTTGGGTGGACAGCTCAGAGGTGGTCTGCACAGCAGCTAGGAGGTGGCGTGTTTTGCTCATGTCGCAGAGGTGTAGCTGGAAAGGAGTTGTAGCTGGTGTGTTGGGAGTTGGAGCTGCAGAGGAGTGGATCTGGCAGTGGTGTTGGTCGGTGATGGTTTAGTTAGTTTACTTTATTTTGGGTGTAAGGTTTTGTTATTTTAGTTTGTTTTGGGTGTTTTGGTGGGGTGATTATGTGGGGACTCTTGTATTTTAATTTTCTCAGTTAAGTTCTTCTTAGCTTTTGTTTTAAAAATATAGAGAGGCTTAGGGGTTGGTTGTATGGATGCGAGTAGCAGTAGTAGGGGTATTTTTATACTTCCGAATCTCTCTCGATACATGTCATCTTCCTGTACCTTAAATTTCATGCTGTTAAATGAAGTTTTTCTTTGTTGATCAAAAAAAAAAAAACAAAAGTAACGTATGGTGACGAAAACTAGTGAAGAAAATAAATTTCGTCACTAAATAAAAATAATTCGTAAGGAATTTATAAATTTCGTCACATATAATAAAAAAATAAAAATGATAGGTGATGAAATTTATTTTCATCAATAAATACTTCATTTTAGGTGAGGAAAAATTAAGTTTCGTCATCAAAAATTTTCTCGCTAATTTTTTTGCGTAGCGTCAAAATTTTGGGACATTTGGTGAGAAAAAAAATTGTCACTAATTATAAAATTATTTATGAGAAATATATTTTCATCACCAAAATTTTTTAATATTTTTGAGATCTTTTGGTGAGAAAATAATGTTGTCACCAATTTTGGTAGGTAAATTTTAATATATTGAGCGGCAATATAAAAAAAAAAAAAAAAAGGTATTAATTTTTTTACCCCTTTTCTGTTTATCATCTCTCTATTTTTTCTATTTATCATTTCTCTCTCTCTCCCTCTCTCTGTGTCAAAATATGATATTAATTTGTCTTACCTCTTGCTACTCCACTACGCCGATCGCCATCATCGTCGCCTCTATTAGCCTTGCCGGTCACCGCCGCCAGTAGTAGCCTTGCCGGTAACCGCCGCATCTTCTCCGCTTGCCAATTTGGTACGTGATTTCTCTTTCCTCTTTTTCTGCTGTCTCTTTCTCTTATTCTCTGTTTTGGTATGATGACGAAAATTAATGAAGAAAACAAATTTCATCACAAAATAAGAATAATCCATGAGGAATTACAAATTTTGTCACGTATAATAAAAATAATAATAATAAGTGACGAAATTATTTCCGTCAATAAATACTTACTTTTAGGTGAAAAAAAAAAATTAAGTTTTGTCTTCAAAATTTTTCCCACTAATTTGTTTGGATGGCACCAAAATTTTGAAAATTTTGGTGAGAAAATTTTTTGTCACCAATTAAAAAATTATTAATGAGGAATATATTTGCGTCACCAATAATTTTATTTTTTTTTTTTGAAAAATTTATTTTAAATATTTTAAGACCATTTGATGAGAAATATATTTTCGTCACTAATAATTTTTAATATTTTCTAGCGTTTTAGTGAAGAAATTATTTTGTCACTAATTTTGAAGAAAGAATTTTGACATATTAAGTGGTAATGAAAAAAATAGTCTACTATTTTCCCCTCTCTTCTTTTTTTTTTGGGTGTGTATTGATCAGTTTTTCTATTAATCTCTATATCTATCTCTCTCTCCCTCTCAAAACAAAGCACAAGTGTTGTGTGTTTTGTTTATTGATGAAACTAAACACACTCAATTTCTTCCTTTAGCAAGCACCCCTTCAGTGTGTTCTTCTCCAGCGCCACTGCCAACGTCCCTGTTCTCCTCCTTTAGTGGCACCACAGACTTCGCATCTTTTTTACTGCTGTGTTGTGTGTTTTTAGGTATGGGTCCTCTCTCTCTCTCTCTCTCTTTCCTCCCCCTCTCTCTCTCACACACTCAATTTCTCTATTTTTCTATCTCTATTTCCCTAATTTTTCAAATTAATGTTTTTCCTAATTTTCGAAACTAATTTTCAGAGTTAATGCTATATTTATTCTCTCCAGTAAGGTTTCTCTTCAATAAATTGTGAATGTGTAAATTGTAAACTTTTTTTTTTTTTTAATCGGCAAAAGAACTTTATTGAATATGAATCAAGGATAAAACCTTACATCAAACATCAAATAAAGAACAAAACCTAGTAGGTGCTATAAGCATCAAAGTGAAGGCCATTTATCCCAACTGGGTTGGCACAAAAGGACTCACCCAATCATATGCAGCACCTACAGAAACAAGGCTGGGGAGGGATCAACCAATCAGACAAAAACACAGAAACCTAACAAGCTAGCTACCCATACCCTTTATAGCTTTGACCCTAAACACCAAGTCAGAAACAGAGTAGTTCACCCCTTTGACATGGTATTTAACCCATAAGGCTATATGCAATAAAATAGATTCACACAAACCTTCACAGTTAATACCAAGACCAGCAAACTTGCACCCATTTCTAGCCTTCCATAAATTCCATATCACAGCAGCTGGAATTGCACCCCAAATACTCTTTTCCAACTTTTTGAATTTGAATCCATCCCACCACTCCAACAAATGACTCACAAATTGAGGAACCACCCAAATAATACCCCACCATGACAAAATCTCTGTCCAGATTTTCCAAGCAAAACTGCAATGAAAGATCACATGGTTCACATCTTCATCACAAGAATTACAGAAAATGCATAAAGGATCTGCAGAATGATCAAGAACACCAATACTATGAAGAAACACTGAAATTTTTAGTCTGCCTTTCCAAGCTAGCCAACAGGTGAATTGCATCTTAGAAGGAGCAATATTCATCAATATCGCTTGAGGCACAAAAAGCAATGGACCAAGATTCAAATTGAACTGATCATAAACTGATTTCACAGTGAGCAACCCAGATACTTCAGCTTTCCAAACCAATCTGTCATCCTCTGATTCACTCAGTACAGGGCTACAATGAAGTAAGTGAATGAGCTGAGAGCATTCATCCATTTCCCAAGCAAACAGTTGCCTACGAAAATAGAAATCCCACACACCTAAAGTAGATTTTCTTCTAAAGAACTCAAACACTGTACCCTCCTTCTCTAATGACAAAGAAAACAACCTCGGAAATAGCTCTTTCAAGCTACCTTCCCCAAGCCACCTGTCAATCCAGAATCTACACCTTCTCTCATTACCAAGATGAATACTTACATTCGACTGGTATAAAACAAGAGCACTAGGGTTAGAAAATGCTGCAGACAAAATATCCTTCCAAACTCTTGAGACTTTGGTTTGAGGATCAAAAGATGGCAACCAACCATTAGTAGCATAGTTATATTTGCTCCATAAAATATCCTTCCATAAAATTGTAAACTTGGCCATCCTCATTTAATGTCTTTTGCTTGTTTCTACTATAAACTTGAGAATGAATGCCCTATTGATTATAATTAACAGTTTGAAATTAGTAAAAGCCCTTGACTAAATGTGAATATTTTATATGATTTGGATTGATTGTTTGTATTTTTAATAAAATTAAGGTTCTACTCCTTTCTATATTTGAATGTTTGTTTAATATCTGTTTGTTTTATAGGTTTTTCTACTTAGGTTATTCATAAATAAAATTAAAAAAAAAAAAAGATTACTTAGGTTATGATTTCGATTGATTCCTTTGCTTCTGTGATCATCCTTGCTAGATGGACTAGCCTCATGATACCATGCCTAGCTATTTGAGGATCCTTGTAGATGCCTGATGCTCTGCTACTTCCATGATTTGTTGCCTTTGTTTTAATTGGTTGTGGGCATCTTCTCTTTGAGTAGTTCCTCCTTGCAGGGTGTTTTGAGGTCTCCTTCTATTAAGAAGTTCGCAGACCCCATCTCTATTTGTTTATGTGGTCTCTGAACTTGTGTGGAGTTTTCTTTTTACTTATTTTCAGCAGTTATGCGAAGCTGCACTTTATACGTCTCACATTCTGGTTTACTGTTCTAGAAGTGACTTCTGTTTTGTGTTTTCTTGACCAAGAGCTAGCAGCTAGAGAAAACCTCAATCGTGATTAATTTTGTCAAGATTACTCAACTATGTGTTGTATAGTTAAGAATGTATACATATTTGAGTACTTGATGACTATGATGTTTGAAAGAAGTGATCTATCTCTCTTTAAGACAAGCTTTGAAGCAATCAAATTAAAGGCTGGCTCAAAAGTTTTATGGTGCACCATCAGCATATGCTAAAGAATGCAACAGGAGCTTTCTTAGTTAATGATAGATCAAAATAGTGTCTTTAGATGATTGATTGTGCAAACAATAGAGCAAAATATAGTCATTCTATTTAGGGTTGTTGAGTCCTCTAACGGATCTGTTCATTAAGCAAAAAATTCATTTCATATCATTTTCAGTATAGAACTTATAACAACAAAATGTAAATGCTCAATAACTAATTCTGATTTATGGCTGTAAAGAGAGTAGAAGAGACAAAAATGCTTGTCAACAGAATACAACATAAATGACATTTTTTTACACTGTCTAGTTCGTTTGCTCCAACTTGGGAATGATTCCACAGATTAGTTAATACATCAAGCACGAGTTGTGCTATGCATAATATAAGTAAACAAAAAACAATAAAATGGTGATTCAAATCACTGCACTCGAAAGCACGTCTCAGTTAGGTGGTATATATATGCTGAGATCATTCAAGTTGGTGTAGCCATGGATGTTCAATCCATGCTCATTGGCTAAATGCAGAAGGCATACGAAACATAGGTGGGGGAGAGATATCCTTAAGTGCTACAGCCGCCCTGTAGTCTTCCGGAAAGCTAGCCAAGATGTCCTTGAAAGATACCCTTTCTTTTTGCCCCTGAAGTTAATCTACAATTAGATATTACTTTTCACATTAAAATAAATAAAAATAAATAATAGTAGTAGTAGTAGTAATAATAATAATAATAATAATAATAATAATAATAATAATAATAATAATGAGATCAAGCACCATGGCCATAATATAACACCAAAGTTAGACATAAGAAATCGCCCCAGTTTCAGTACAGAGGAAGGGAGCCTCCATCTGTCCATAAACCAATCACTAGTGGCATTCTTATTAAAGTTATTCACAGAAAGAATTGTATACCTTACAGGATTGACAATTCTTTTTCTGAATCACCTCAACAGGAGAGCTAATAGATTGAAAAATTCTAGAGTTTTTTTCCTGCCAAATACAGTAAACAGATAGGTTATTTGTTGTAGATAGAAGGGGGAAAAAAAAGTATTGTCAATAGATTTGTAGCAAAGGTTTATTAGCTGACGCGGCTTGATTATGCTAGTCCAATTCCATAAATTTGTTATCTATTTAATTACGTTTACTAATATTAAGTAATTGTGCAAACTGTTTTGTTTCCCTAGTTTTCCCATCCTGAGAAATTTTCTTGTTATGTTGGAAAGTTTTGACTGGCTGAATGAATTCGGGCAGTTTTATGGACCTGCGTATTCTTGTAAACTTCAGATTTAAGTATTTTACTAAGTGCCATATTTTGGAACTTAAGACTTCATTTGTACAAGCAATAGGAAAATTGATTTTGAACTTAAGGTTAGTGCCTAGAAATGAGTTTATGGTGAATTGGTGATTAGGACCCTATATATGCCCATTTACTGCTTATGTTATTGAATAATACATTATAATTATCACTACATTTGATAAAAGACGAAACACTCTTTTTGGCAGTGGGATATATATATATATATTTAATGAAAATTGGAATATTGCACCCTTAAATTAGCATATCTTGCGTTAACTTCTCTGGACTTCGGATATAGTTGAGTAAAGAGAAAATCAAACAGAGTACGAATGGCAGTAACAGGCCATAAGTACTAAATTTTAGTCTTAGGGCATTCATTGGATTGTCGCATGTGGCTATCAATTCTATTGGCATCGTTCATTTCTTATATGCATAGCTTCTTAAGTACATTATTAGGTTCCTCTACAGAATTTAATCACATTTTGTTCACTGAGTGCAATGTGAGCCAGAATAGTTATTGTTTCCCAATTTATTATTTTTTCAGATTTAAGTATTTTACTAAGTGCCATATTTTGGAACTTAAGACTTCATTTGTACAAGCAATAGGAAAATTGATTCTGAACTTAAGGTTAGTGTAGACCGCCAGAACTTCCTCCGCGCGCCCCCCTTTCGGAGAGGGCGCGGATTTGGGTTCATAGCTACTACAGTTCGGACTCCTGTCACGGTTCTGAATCTAATATCACAAAGTGCAATGTAAGACTGATAAATCACCAAAGAGTCCAATCCGGCAAACGTTTTGGAAAATCAAATTTTAAATCAAATTATGCAAAACTGGACTGCTTTGCTAGATTCCAGAGTCGCCACCTAAATATTTTATTTTTGGGAAATTTAGGAAACCCTGACTCATGCCAACGGCCACGTGTCCGTCATCACCAAAGTTGCCTCGGCTCGGGAACTTGGATACGAGAGGGGAAGGTCCTGAAATGAGCACCCCCGCTCGCCCGATCAAAGGATCGGCCTCTACTAAACATGATATGTTGTTTTTATAAACACATGTGTTCTTATTCCGGTTATTAATCTAACTTTACTATGTGATGCGCACAACACACAAGTATAGACTAGATCGCGTAAATTGGAACAAAGCAATTCAATGTTTGTTTTCGAAAAATGGTTTGAATTTGCCACCCTCAAGTAGGCTTAGAAATGCGGATTTTGCCACTTCGCAAAGTGGGCTTAAAACTCGCATTTGATGAATTGTTCCAATTCAGGTAATCAAGCCTCCACCCACAGGCATTCATGCAGTTAATCAATTAAGCAAATAGCCTCATGGCAAGCATGCTATCATGGCACCACTCACACTCATGCAAGGATGCTAAAGCGTAAACACTTACAGTGTACTCCAAGCCAAAACAAAAGCTAGTTAGAAATAATACATGATCCTAACTATATAAAATGCCTAATGCAACACATGCAATAATGCAATTAAATAGACTCGGCTATCTAAGATGGCATATGAATGTAACGATTCTATACATGTATTCAAAGAAGTATTGAAATACGATGCAGTTTGAATGATGAGCCGAGCCCGGTGTATAGCGATCCCGGTTTTCCTTTCCTTTGTATATTGTGTTTCGGACTCGGTTCCGTGGTTGTATTGTTGTCTCATTCTCATTTCCTTCCCTTACTCTTTGTATTTGAGTCTTAGGTTGTGTTGGGCAGGTTTGAAACAGGTTGGTTGTATTTTGAAACCTAGAGTTAATGCCCAGATTTTGGCCTTCACGCTCGAGCGGGGCTTTTGACGCTTGAGCCCGCTTGAGTGGGCCCTTTGTTGTTGCTTCTCCGCTCGAGCGGGCGTTTTGATGCTCGAGCGTAATTTTCCACCTCCCATTACTTTTGTCTGCAGGTCTTCAGACGCTCGAGCGGGAGTTTTGACGCTCGAGCGTGACCCTTTGTTTTTGTTCCTCCGCTCGAGTGGGGAGTTTGACGCTCGAGCGGGGAGCATGTCTGCAAAACTTCTGGAAGTGTGCAATCTACGCTCGAGCGGCGCTTTTGACGCTCGAATGTGAGTCTGTGTCTGACGCTCGAGCAGGGGTTTCCACGCTTGAGCGGGGCGACTGGTATATCACTTCGGGATTTGACTTTTTGGATCACTTTTTTGGTTTCCTTTCTCTCTCTTACTTTTCAAAAAACACCATTGGAGACCATCTCTCTCTAAAACCTCACCTTCTCTCTTAGATTTGATCTAGTTAGAGTGATCTCATACCCTTGAGCCTTTACAAAAAGTGTTGAGTTTGTCGAGGGCTATCTTTTGATCCGAGAATCTCGTGATTTGGAGCACTTTGAGTTTTCATCTTCTTCTCTGTTGAGCTCCAAAATTTGAGGTAGTGATTCCTACTCATTCTTATGTGCTTTAACATAAACATTGAGTTATTTGTATAGATAGGTTGATTTGGAAAGTTAGGGTTTGAAATGGGTTATTTTCAAAAGAGGGGTTTTGTTATTTTGACTCATAAGCGTGTATTTTGGGTCTTAAAATGATAATAATAATGTTGTTGATAATATTTGGACCTTTGGGTCAATATTGTGAAAAGGGGGAAAAATGTTATGTTTGGGTATATTTAGGTCATTAGTGTAATTAATGACAATTGTTATGGAAATGTGAAATTGAGTTGGAAATAGTGAAATTGGCTCATTATGAATTAGAATGGTGGAGTTGGATTTATTAATCGCTCACTTTGAAAATGTTGAGATTTTATATCTGTTGAGGCATTTATTATCTGTTTAGAAATAACTGCTTTGGGTTATCGGTGGAGGATAGTCTTGATTGTTGTAGACAATGCATGATGATTAGGCAAACTAAAACTAATCAATTGAATATGTCATTGAATATAACGGTTGGAATAATACATTGAATTTATGTATTAATTGATTATGTATATGATATGTGTTTATATACATTGTATTGTATAGGAGGAGATAGGGGATGTACTCTACGGTTTAGGGGAAGATAGGGGATGGACTCCATTGATACAGCAATTTTGTGTATCTATTGAAGTATTGATATAGCTAATTTGTATATCATATATGAAGTATGGAAGTGTTTGGTTTGAGATTGATACAGCGATTATGTGTATCTTTGGTTAAGTGTGAAGTGTTTAATTTGAGTTGTTATCTCAATTGAAATGGAAGTACTGTTGATAAGAGATGTAATCTCATTTAAAGTATATGGCCAGGTTCTGAGCCAGGTTTATGAATTGAGAAATTAGATAAGTATTGAAAATGAAATGAAACATGGACACATTTGTCATGTAATTGAAATGAGTTATGAATTTATTCATGTGAGTTAAATATCTGTCAAATGCTAATGTTTTAGTTATTGCTCATATTATGTTTAGCATATCTCTACTGGGCGTTGGCTCATCCTATATGGGACATCATTTTCAGGCACATGTAGCATGCCACCTCCAAGGACGTAGCTTGGGAGGCTTGAAACTATTGGACTCTTATTTTATTATTTTTGGTTGTATTACATGTATATCAAGCCAATGGCTTATTTTGTGAAAAGTTAGTACTCTATTTTGTAACCAAGTGTTGACTTGGAAAGTTGTAAGCCTATAGGGCATTTACTTTTGTTGTCAACATGTAATACATTTTGTAATGACTACTCTGATATTATGTAATTATTTTTTATTCTTTTATATCTAAGCATGTCAAGAATGTATGATTTATGGGTTTATTTTGAGGGCGTTACACGGTGCATGCAAGACAAATGAATGATGCACGCATGGAAAGCATAAGGTATGCTAATCGAGATATGCCCTAAACTAACCATCAAAAGCTGATAAGTAAAAGGGAGAAAGACATGGGGTTGGAAGACATGCACACACACACGCACACGACGCTTATTACAACATTGTGCGCCCTCTCGAAGGAGGGTCCGAATAAATAAGCTAACTAGCTACGCTAAGCTAAGTTACTTATTACAAACCAACTAATTAACTATTCTAAGTTAACTAATTACAAACCAAATTGAAACTAGTTATGCTAAGCTAATTAGAATATTACAGAGATGAATTAAATTAGCTAAGCACATTAACTAATTAATTACAAAACCGGTAAATTAACTAGCTAAGTAAAGCCGCTGAATGGCCTTAAGGCCAGAGGGAGACATGCATGCTCGGTTGGCGTCATCCCGAAAATCCATCGCCTTGCCGTGAGTTGCCTCTGTTTGCACTCGCTTCTGTTTTCTGAACATTGTACCAACTTCAGACTGCCTTGGCCTTAAAATAGGAACACTTCTGCACCAAAATGGACTGGTGGCCGGCCGGCCACCTCAACTGGTCGGTAGGCTACCTCAACTGGCCGACCGGCCAGTACAAGTGGTCGATAGGCTAGTGTAAGTGGCCGGCCGGCCACTTCTCTTTCCAGAATTCTGCCTTTGCTGCAACAGAGCCAAGACAATGTATTTACAAGGAAATGTGTGTGCAACAACCCTCCTTATCATTTCTCAAGCTCAAAGGAGTGTAGTACTCGGCTCTCAAGCCACCAACCACGTATCTCAATGCATGATGGCCAAAGAGCCAAGCTTACACAATGTTGGTGAATGCACAAACAAGACTCGAAGAGCCTCCACCCTATCATGCATGATCAAGGGTGTCGGCGACCGAGAAACATAACGCGTTTCATCACTATGAGTATGAAACGTGCCACATTTCTTGTGTTTGGATTAACGTCCGATCCAAACACATGCAATGCAACAAGAATGCTTATCTCGCACAAGTTTTAGTTGATTCGATTCTTGTTTACACATTTTACATTACCAATTAATCCTTTAACCGGTTAAGTCCAAAGTGGAAGTCCTCTAATTCGAAAGAGGGTCTAAGCCACAAACACCTTGAGCATGAAAGAAGTCTCATGCTGTTGGTTAGTAGAAACCCTCAAGAGATGATTAAAACCATTAGACATGAGTGCCTCAATTTCATGCTCAAGCCAACAAGAGGCTCAAGACCACTTTCAAAAGTGATATAACAATGAAAGATGGAATGCAATGGCGCATATTCCAGCACTGAAATAGGATGCTAAATGACATCAAAGCATGAAAATGATGCATGCAAGACATACTCGGAGCCATAAGCATCAAGACTAGTGAAAAGCATCACTCTAGAAGCATGCAATATTAGGCACAAACAACCAAACCAGCTCTGGACAGAGCTTAATCATGCTAAATCATAGGCTACAACATGCTGAAATTGAATCTCAAATAGCAAGTAATGCATACTCATGTATTGGCCCATAAACAAGACATAAAGGCACAACTTTCAAAGCCATAAAGGAGTGGAATATGTGAGAGTATGACTACACTTTATGCTCTAAAATCATGTATAAAATGATGCCAAAACATGCAAACATCGCATGCACAACGTGTTAAAGGCCCCAAAACTCAAAACTAGTCAAGGCCCTTTACACCACAACCATACTAAGCAATGCTCAAATGACCTTAACTATTCAAAACAGACCTAAGGCATATCGAAATAACAGCAAAAACATGCTGGACTTGTAGCATAGATGGCAAGAAAATATGCTCAAGTATTGGCTCACAAACAAGGCATAATGCTGAATTTCTCAAAAGCATTGAAAGAGTGATTTAAGTGGAAGTATGGCAAAGATATAAGCTCTGAAATTACATACCAAATGATGCCATATCACACAAACATCACAAATAAGGCATGCTAGGGGTCTCAAAACACAAGACTAGTAAAGCCAACTACGCCATAGCTATACAAAGCAAGCCCCAAGAGGCCAAGGCCACTCAAAACAGTCCTAAAGCATGTCAAAACAATGCCAGAAACATGTTGGAGTGTAGCCAAAATAAGCTAGAATGATAAGCCAAAACACTAAGCATGCAAGGCTAATGAGTGAGATTGCACTACAAGTCTAAAAACCAAGCAAGAGGTAACTCAACCAACCAAAATCAGAGTTAGAGCATGTTAAATAATGGCCAAAAACATGCTGGATTGGAGCCAATACATGCTAGAATTATAGGCTAAGACATGAAGCATGTTAGACTAGCAAGTAGGATTACACTACAAGTGTATGAAGCATGTAAGAGGTGACCAAACCAGCCAAAAACAGAGTTATAGGAGGTCCAAAAAGTCACAAAAACATGCTCAAACTAAGTCTCAAGAGGATAAAAACACATGCTCATTTGGTAAGCCAACAACACATGCTAACAAGACAAGAGGATGGGGGACTTCCCCCTCCTAGTTGGGACCTCAAAACCACCTTTCCACCACTGAAATTCCTCTCGAATTCAGTGGTTAAAGGGCAAAAAAAAGATTGTTTGAAATGCTTTGAGAGATGGCTCAAAAGGCTTTACAGCCCAAGAAGCAAAGAGGGGGAAACACCCCCTAGCCAAACAAGGCTTAAACCACCAATTTTAGGACTGAAAAATAGAGGTTTTTGTAGTTCAATACCACCCCAAAAAATAGCCCCAAAGTAGTTGAAAACTATGGCAAAGCTAGTATGCAAAACAAGCTAAGAGGGATAAGCGATTACCTTTGAAGCACTGCAGCAAAACAACTAGTTTCTTGGCTCAAATACCTTCCAACAGCCCAAAAATAAGTTCCAAGGGACCTCAGCCCAAAGATATACAACTTTGGTTAAGGAAGTGTATGCAAATATGTAGGGAATTCTCACTTTCAAGCCTAAAACAAGAGGAGAGGGAGAGAATTCTAGAGAGGGGAGAATTTGCTTACAAATTTTCTAGAGAGAGAGGATTTTAGTTTGAGAAGCTCCCAAACTTGTTAACCCCTTCAAATGATAGATATTGCTTCCATATATAGCAAAAATAAGAGCCTTGGTCGAAAATATCAATTCTGAAATATCTGAAGCAGTGTGCAATAGCTGGAGAAGAAATATCTGCCAATTCTGGGCTTCCTGGAAATTTCTGGCCGATCGGCCACTTGAATTGGCTGGAAAGGGTCATTTTTGGCCAGCATATGGCCGGCATGCTCCATTTGTGGCCGGCACACTCCCATAGAGGCCGACAGCAAAAATCAGTGTTGGTCCCCGACTTGAAGCAAGCATGACTCCTTCATCTGAACTCCTTTTCAGGTCATTCTTGAGCCTAAATTGAAGCCTCGAAAGTATTCTTTCCAATGATGGTATCCTCACACCAAAATTCCAACTGTGCTAAGAGATATCCCTCTTTTAGTGAAGACTGCTCAGTTTCGGTCTAACCGAATTGATGCCCAACTTCAACCAGCCATATCTCCCTCATCTGACCTCAGGTTTAGGAGATTCTTGAGTGCAAAATGAAGCCCCAGAAGTCTTATTTTCAACAGTGGTGGCCTCATAGCTGAAATCCAAGTATACAAATAGATAAGCCCGATTTAGCGAGGACTGCTCGACTCTCTCTCAACGATTCATGCCCAACTTCTTCCCCAATTTGGTTTCTTCTCTCCTCACCTCTTTTTTTCAACTCCAAACCCCTAAAAAAGATGTTTTGAAAGATTTCATCTCTCTTTCATTCATTTCCACTTTTTCCTTGCTCGGTTTACCGAAAAGCGCAACATTTAACAAAATGCGAGCGTCGGAACTTCGTAGAATCATTTTTCAAAAACTATTTTGAAAGAGAGGGTTTCAAGGTCTAAAATCTTTTGATCAAGATCGTTTTAGTCCAAAAGGGGTATGAAGTTGGGATTTGACTCTCCTCTTGCCGAAGAAATCGAACCTTTGCATAGCATCGCCTGCACCATTGAATGATCCAATCAGTAGTGCCCAAGTCTTAAGGGCGGTAAAAAATGGGGTGTCTACAGTTAGTACCTAGAAATGAGTTTATGGTGAATTGGTGATTAGGACCCTATATCTGCCCATTTACTGCTTATGTTATTGAATAATACATTATAATTATCACTGCATTTGATAAGAGACGAAACACTCTTTTTGGCAGTGGGATATATATATATATATATATATATTTAATGAAAATTGGAATATTGCACCCTTAAATTAGCATATCTTGCGTTAACTTCTCCGGACTTCGTATATAGTTGAGTAAAGAGAAAATCAAACAGAGTGCGAACGGTAGTAACAGGCCATAAGTACTAAATTTTAGTTTCAGGGCATTCATTGGATTGTCGCATGTGGCTATCAATTCTATTGGCATCGTTCATTTCTTATATGCATAGCTTCTTAAGTACATTATTAGGTTCCTCTACAGAATTTAATCACATTTTGTTTACGGAGTGCAATGTGAGCCAGAATAGTTATTATTTCCCAATTTATTATTTTTTCAATATCCCAATTTAGTTGATAGATGTGTCAACTTTGGTATTCGGGCCATATATATATTTTTCCAAATACGTGCAGTTCAATCATAAGATTTTGCATTTGGATAGTTGAGTACTTGAATTGATTGCTTTAGAAACTCAATGTGGCATATTGTGGATTTTCTTTCTTTGTCATGTTATTTGCTTTTTACTCTCAGCTCACTGCTTTATTGGTTAAATTTTCTCTAGATTATGTTATTTGTCTTCTTATTGATGGTTATTTTGCTCTGGTTTATGTTTTCGTTTTGAATACTTCTTTTGTTTATGCTAAATTGCTTTGGCTATTTCCTCGTATGATTTATGTGTGGTTGTAATTTATATAACTCAGTATAATCATTGGACTTCAACTTTTTTTAATTAAAATATTATATATATATATATATATATATAATTTGTTCTATTCACCTAACTTTAATTAACTCGGCATAGTCAGACATGGACAAGAGTTGGATTGCACTAGGTAGCACAATTGATGGAAGGATAAGTCAGGCATATTATGATGGGGTAATATCATTTCTT
The DNA here is from genome assembly GCA_030407325.1 of Camellia japonica. Lineage (NCBI taxonomy): Eukaryota > Viridiplantae > Streptophyta > Magnoliopsida > Ericales > Theaceae > Camellia > Camellia japonica. The sequence goes on from JAPPVO010000031.1 coordinate 130,537,645, forward strand.
TGTTTTGCAATGGCGATTATCGATCGAGATGGTAAAATTTTGTGCCCTTGTCGAAAGTGTGTGAATGTTGTTCGTTAAAATTTTCAAATGATGTTATCTTTCCTTCTTCTATTTGTTGTGTGCAGGATCGGGTGTCCAAGAAGCAGATTGGGACCGGCCGTAGAGTTGAAGATCTCTATGTGGTGGAAAGTCTGTATCTTCCACTATCTACCTCCCCTGTTGCACTTTCATCTTTTCAATTAGATTCTCAATCAAGTCAGTTTTATTTATGGCATTCTCGCTTAGGTCATTTGTCTGTTGACCGCTTGCGGTCTTTAGCTCAGTCAAGATTATTAGGTAAAGTTTCTCCTAGTCAAATTAATGAGTGTCGAGGATATAAACTTGCTAAAATGACAACTTTACCTTTTAATAACAGTACTTCTATTTCTACTCCCCATTTTTCTCTTGTACATACTGATATCTGGGGGCCTCTCATGTTCTCACTAAAGGGGGTTCTGCGTACTATGTGTCCTTTGTTAATGATTGTACCTGCTATACCTAGGTTTATCTTATGGCTCATAAATCTGACTTCTACCAGATATATTGTACATTTCAGTCTATGATCGCTACACAGTTTGAGGCCACAATTAAAATACTCTAGTTTGACTTGGGTGGGGAATACTTTAAAACTGAATTCTGTGAGTATCTGGTTATATTGGGCACCATTCACCAAACCTCCTGTACTGATACCCCTGCCCAAAATGGTCATGCTGAGCGTAAACACTGTCACCTCCTTGAGACAGCTCGATCTCTTCTTCTTTCTGCCTCTGTACCTGCACCATTCTGGGGTGAGGCAGTTCTTATTGCTGCTTTCCTCCTTAATTGCATGCTGACTCGCCTACTCTCTGGTTAATCCCCTTATAAGGCTCTGTATTGCCAACCTCCTAATTATTCCCTTCTACATGTCTTTGGTTCTGCTTGTTTTGTTCTCCTTTGCGTAAAGATAGAACCAAACTCAGTGCCCAGTCTGTTTTGTGTGTTTTTTTAGGTTACAGTCTTACTTAAGAAGGCTATTGTTGTTATGACCCTGTCTCTTGTCACCTTTATGTCTCTCGTCATGTTGCTTTTCTCGAACATCTCCCTCATCACCAGTTGTCTCTACTCTTGTTGCTGCTCCTTCTACTTCTGACGACTCTGATCCTGTTGCACACCGATATCCTACTCGTGAGCGTCATCCTCCAAACAGGTTGGGTTGGTCTAATACATGTTTTTCTACTTCCTATCGTAATTTTTTGTTTGTTATTCATTCTTTTTCAAAACCACGGTCTTACACGAAGGCCTGTCAGGATCCTAATTGGGTTCAAACTATGGAGGATGAGTTGTTTGCCTTACAGAAGACTAACACTTGGGAGTTGGTTCCTTTGCCTACTGGCAAGAATCTTGTTGGTTGCAAATGGGTCTCTAAAGTCAAGACTCATTCTAATGGTTCTCTCAAGCGCTACAAAGCTTGCTTGGTTGCCAAGGGTTGCTCACAAGAGTATGGTATTGATTATAAGGAGACATTTGCCCCTGTTGCCAAGATGACTACTGTCCGTACCTTGATTTCTATTGCTGTTGTTCGACATTGGCTTCTCTATCAGATGGACGTTAAGAATGCTTTTCTTAACGGTCATCTCACTGAGGAGGTCTATATACGTCCTCCCCCTGGTCTTCTCCACTCCTCTGGACAGGTTTGTCGTCTTCGGCGTGCTCTGTATGGTTTGAAGCAGTCTCCTCGTGCTTAGTATGATCGCTTTCAGACTGTCGTTACCGAGCTTGAGTTTCATCCTTCTGCTTCTGACTCTGCTTTGTTTCAGAGATATACCTCGGTTGGTTTTGTTGCTCTCCTACTCTATGTGGATGATATGATCATCGTTGGCTCTAACTCTTCTACTATTTGTGAGGTCAAGCAACATCTCTTCCGCACCTTCAAAATGAAAGATCTGGGTCCATTGTGGTATTTTCTTGGTAATGAGGTTGCCTCTTCTCCAAAGCGCTATTTTCTATCTCAAGCCAAGTACGCTAATGAGGTTATTCATCATGCCGGTCTTACTGATACTAAGGTTTCTGATACACCTATTGAGCTTAATGTGAAGCTCAACTCTACTGATGGTGTCCCTCTGGATGATCACACGATCTATCACAAGCTAGTGGGTTGTTTAGTTTATTTGACTGTCACTCGCCCTGATCTTGCTAATGCTGTTCATGTGGTTAGTTAGTTATTTTCTGCTCCTCGCTCTATCCATTGGGCTGCTTTAGTTTGCATTCTTCACTATCTCTAGGATACCATCTTTCAGGGCTTTCTACTTCCTCTTTAGACTTAGTGGCCTATGCTGATTCTGATTGGGCTGGTGATGTTACTGATCACAAGACCACCTCTGGTTTCTGTATGTTTCTTGGCGATTCCATGCTATGGCTCATGCTACTGCTGAGTTTGTTTGGCTTCGTTGTCTTCTCTCTGATTTGGGTGTACCTCAGTCTTCTCTGACCTCCTTTTATTGTGACAACCACAGTGCTATTCAGATTGGCCACAATACTATCTTCCACGAATGGAAAAAACACATTGAGATTGATTGTCACTTTGTCCGATAGCATCTGCAGTCTGGCTCTATCTCGCTTCCTTTTATCTCATTGGCTTTGTAACTTGCAGACTTCTTCACCAAGACTCACACCACCGCTCGGTTTCAGTTTCTTCTTAGCAAACTTTTAGTGTTTTCTTCTAAAACACCTTGAGTTTGAACGAGAGTGTGAGAATATATATTGTGTATATGGTATATTAGGAATTAGGCAATTTCCTTGCTTGTGTATATTAGGAATTAGACAATTTTCTTTTCTTTGTATTTCCTTTTTTCTATCATAGATTATGGCTATATAACTGATGCATTCTTTGTAAACATACTTAAGTTGAATACACAGAAAATTTACAAATGCATATACATTGATTAATTATAAAGAGCAGAATAATCACTACAACAAAACTGACTTTTTACGGCACCACATCAACGACATATAATAAATGCACGTCGTAGTTTCTCACTTTTACGACTTGCTTTTTTTGCACGTCGTAAATACTTTTCCAACATGACGTGTCTATTGTGTAGGTCGTGAATGGTAATAACGATGATTTTTTTACGGCTTGCAATGCACGTCATAAATAATAAAAGTTTCAACGACGTGTATATGACATGCCGTTAATATATCAACTATACATGACACACATATGTCAGCCGTGAAAAGTATTGCACTTTTCACAGCGCACACAACGCCCGCCGTTAAAAGTATTGTACTTTTACGACGCAGACATCGCCTATCGTTAAAAATATTACTTTTTTCCGACGCACAATGCATGTCGTGAATTATATGTTAAAAGACATGCGCCAAAATGAAATTATATGGGCGCCAATTCATCCCAAAAAAATATACATTGGAAAAAATAACATATACATCCATGAGAAGAGGGCAACCAAGTTTTTAAGTTTTTTAATTGCTAAACCAAAACAAGCGTAAATTTTTCTTTTGGAAAAATTGTTACATTTTATTCTCGTTGTTGAATCGAAGAGGCAAAAGCAAAACCCTAAAGGGACACTTCAATCTGGTTCATTCTAGAGACGGTTCAGAGTTGAGAAGAGAGGGAGAAGAAAGAGGGTTCGAAGACATATTTTAGGCACTTCAATCTGGTTCATTCTAGAGACACTCTCCTCCTCCTTTCGGCAGGATCGAATCTCTCTCTCTCACATTGCGATTGAAGGTAAAGCTTCAATACGTCTTTCATTAGATTGGAGTTTATCAATTTTTTTTTCGGGGTTTTCTCCACATAGTTTACTTTAGATTCTTTGAGGGTTTTGCTTGAATGATTCATACACTTCATTTTCTCTCTTGAATAAGCCATTCTTGTTCTATGTTTCCTCTGTGGTTTAGTCAAAATGTCTTTTTGTTTGATTCTTTCTCAGATTGCTGAATATTTAGCGTTCACAACCTTATGTTCTTGCTTTCTAGGGTTTTGGATTTTTGGAACTCTCATTTGAGTATTTTGATACTTATTTGGCAAATAGTGATAGATTTGGGACTCAGTAGATCCTTAGAATTTGATATTTGATTTTCTCTTATAGTTTGATCGGGAAAAAAAAAAAGCCCTTTTTTTTTTTTTTTTTCTTCCCCTTTTTTGTAGTTATAGTTTGGTTGATCTCTTAGGTTCTAGCTCTATCTGTGTTGCTTATTTGTAATGGTGGTATGTGAGACATTGATGTTACTTCCAACATTTCAATCTCTCTCGTTGGAGACTTCGACCTGGTTCGGCGACGACAACAATCCACGGTACAATCTCATCTTTTCTCTTCTCTTCTCTCCTCTTCTTTTTGCATTTCATTGCTTTTAAAGACCCATGTATTGTTCAATGTATCCACAGTGAATTTTAAAGAAAGAAAGGAAGACACAGAGAGTGTGTTTGGATTATGGATTCTGGGTCCCTGTTCTTTCAATTATCCAACGTTTGTTTGCTTTTCACGCACACTGAATGTACATTGAGCTTACCTTTTGGTCATTATTCAACTAGGGAATTCTCTGAAATGAGGCTCAGCTATCCTTTCGGGGCTCTCTGTTTTTTGGTTTTGACATGCTTTTTAGTTGCTAAAATAATTACCTATTAAATCAATTTATTTATTTATTTTTATTTTTTTTTTTGCAGATTGCTTGCTTATTCCATCCTAAGTACAAGCACTCCAAGTCCAAATCATATCACAAAATTGGTACATTTCTTATTCTATTTTCTTTGATTTTTATAATGTTGATAAATGCTTGGCCTGGACATTATTGAGTCCCAACTCAAATTGTTTAACATAAGAAAAGCATGTGACATTTAGAGATTATTATCATATTTAGGCTGAAATAGCTTTTGTTGATTTGTGATTCAGGAAAATCTATTGCAATACATTATAGATCTTGATCAGTTTCTGGCTTCCTTAGTCAAGATAATGTGAAAGTCGGCAGTCTTGTAGTCAAAGATCAAGTGAGTTCTTGTTTTGTTTTGAGTTCTAATGTGGAATTGGTTTTCCACTCTCTGCCTTTGGTGATAGACACACATGCTTTATTTTTCAGGTGTTCATGGAGGCTACAAAAGAAGGATCTCTTTTATTTGTAGTGGCAAAGTTTGATGGACTACTTGGGTTCGGCTTCCAGGAAATTTCAGTTGGGGTTGTGGTGCCACTCTGGTATTATTTTGTGAAGTTTGTTGCTTTATATTGGATAGTAACTATTGTATTTGTCAGAGCTCTTTTTCTATCCAGTTTTATATTGTGATTTATTTATTTTTATATTTTTCAGAGACTGGATGATTAGCATCATATAATATTGGAGATATTTGTTAGAGATATTTTAGGGGCATGCTTATATCACACTTGGAATTCTCTATCTTTCATATGCATTCCTGTTTTTGGGTTCCGAGCTGTTTGGTTTTCTCACCTACTTCTGTTTCACCATTGTCTTCTACCTATATTTTAATGGAGATATTTATTTCGCTTTCCTAGTTTAGTACTTGTCACTAGGAGAGCATTATTCGGTTTTTATAGTTCATTATCTGTTAATTTGAGGTCATATCATTTTGTGAGGTCTCAAATTCTGTTATTTATTTTAATGGCTTGGCTGACAATTGTAAGCATCCTAATATCAGGCCAACAGGTTCTATTTCTAGTACTGAACTTATTGAACCATGAAACAATGATCTTGATGGTTAAATTTATCATGGTATGGTAAAATAGCAGCATGAATAAACATTTCATTCCTCCAAAGCATATAACATGATTATAAATATAGAGTTGCAATGAACATGTCTTCTGGGAAAAATAAAGTCTTATCAATGCAATATTCACCATGAATTGTTACTCATAATGTTGATGTACATTTTAGAATTATTGTTGGCACCACTGTTGATAAGGTCAACTTAAGGTTAGTAAGTGTATTTGAGCAAATGGGTGGGTCTCTAAGTTTTAAGTTCGGTTCTTAGTAGAGATTTTGGAACTTTTCTTCTAATACGCAGAATCTATGAAAGAATTGTCATAGGCTTATAACAATTAGATGGGAGCAGCCTTAGGGTGTTTTTTCATGAGCTTTTGGATTTGCTTAATTCATTAACATAATGGAAAATAAATTCAAGGAAAATAAGGGGTGACATTAATATTATTGGCAAGGTTTTAGGCTGGCCTTCAATTTTTCATGTTCTTTTTGAAAACCATATGTAGCTGACTTGAATAACTTTATGATTAAAAAATATCTAAGTTTGTTGAATAGGTTCTTCCTTTGTTTTCCTACAAGAAACTTCGGTGTGGTTGGAGATAGAAGTGCTTTTTCACTCTACATTTCCTTGTCTTAGTAAGAAGATGAACCTGTAAGGGATGTAGGACAGTTTTTTTTTTTTTTTTATATAAATCTTAAGCAAGCCTTCTTCAAAGGAGGTCTATCATTGCTAATGAAGTTACTATATTGTGCCATTCTCTTTAAATATTTGTAGTTTTTTGGGGGCATAGATGTTTAATTATCATTAAGGGAAAGAAAATATACATACTTTTTATATCACTAAAATTGTGAGATCGGTTGCAATCGTTAATTGTACATTTTTGAATGTCCACTTAAATTGGTCAATCTAAACTGATAATCCAAGTGAGTGGTATTCGCAATCAATTTGTTGACTTGTTCCATCTCACATACCATTTACTTAAAGCTGCCACTTGTAGAAATTAATTATTTAGGTATAAATACACGAAAACAAATATACAAGTTAACATAAGCATTGCATATACTCTTTTTCTTAGTCCTTTGTCGAGTAAATTTGAGTTGTAACTTGTAAGGGTTTAAGTGATGGTTGAAATTACACTATTGTTTCAAAGTCATGATTGAGCATCAAAATATCATAATAAAGTGCACCAGTGTTTAAATAAAGTTACTGAGGAATTGCTGTATCGAATGGCATTTCAAAACTCATAATAGGTTCTAATGGTAGAAAGGGGGCATGTTTTGGTGGAGACCATATGTTTATTGCAAACCTTGTTGATTTTGTTGTGGAGTAGACTACCTCTAAATCATTCATAATTTGATGTTTAATAATGAAATCCTCTTCATTTTTTGCCCTGTGAGCAATTTTTCTGCTCTTTTTTTTTTTTTTTTTTGGTTCTGTTCTGTTTTTTTCCTCAGATTTTCCTTCTCTTCTGACTTTTTTTTTTATCAATGGCACAGATTGAAAAGCCTTTACAAAGACATGGTGGGAGGCTTGAACACAATGAGACATATTGTGGTTCATGCTATGGTGCGGAAGTGGTATGTTTTTCTATGGCCTTCTGTGTCATTGCTAAGTTGAATATTTAATTCTAAAGCTTATACAAGAAATTTTCATAAGAGTTATGGATTATTGAGCTGGACATATTCAGTTCATTTCTGTGTCTATTTAATTTGGAAGAAACATTTTCTTACTTTGGAGCAATTTTGAATAATTCTTAAGAAACACAGATATATATAAACAGGATACAGATATAACACGATATAGGCATGTCAAATGTAGGACACAGGCTTTGGTACAACTAAATATATATTTACAACAATAGGGCTTGGAAAATTTCCATGATTTTAACATTTACCTCCTTGGTTCAAGTTATGACAAAAGTCTTGGGTTTATTATATATCCAGGTAAATTGCTCTTGTTAGTTTAGTTATTAAGCCAAACCAAACCAAACCAAACCAAACCAAGCCTTAAGTCCCATCAAATGGGGTCGGCTACATGAATCCTTTTTCTCCACGCGGTCCTATCAAAGGCCATTTCATTAGTCAAATTAAGTAGATTCATATCTCTATTTATAATGCTAGTCAACGTTAATCTAGGCCTACCCCGTCCCCTAAGACTTCCATCTACCGTTACAGCATCGCATCTTTTCACTACTGTCTCTGTTGGTCTCCGTTGAATATGACCAAACCATCTCAAACGATTCTCTCTCAACTTATCTTCTATCGGTGCTACTCCTACCCATTCCCGAATACACTCATTCCTAATCCTGTCTTGTCTAGTCTTACCACACATCCACTTAACATCCTCATCTCAGCCACACTCATCTTATCTACATGTTGTTTCTTGGTTGCCCAACACTCCGTCCCATACAACATAGCTGGTCTAATAGCCGTTCTATAAAACTTACCTTTTAGTCTAGTGGGTATTCGTTTATCGCACAATACCCCAGACGCACTTCTCCACTTACACCATTCCGCCTTAATCCTATAGGCCACATCTGCATCAATCTCTCCCGCTGTTGTGATAATCGACCCTAAATAACGAAAATGTTCACTCTTAGGCAATTCTTGGTTCTCAATCTTCACTTCTCTTCTGCTTTCATTGTTACTGTTACTAAATTTACACTCCATGTACTCTGTCTTAGTTCTGCTTATCCGGAATCCTTTAGATTCAAGAGTTTTTCTCCAAATCTCCAACTTTGTGTTAACTCCTTCTCTAGTCTCATCCACTAACACAATATCGTCTGCAAAAAGCATACACCATGGCACGTCATCCTGAATATTTATCGTCAACTCGTCCATAACTAAAGCAAAAAGATAAGGACTTAAGGTAGATCCTTGGTGTAACCCTACAGTGATAGGAAATTCATTTGTCTCTCCAGCTGGCGATCTAATAGTGGTCACCACCCCTTCATACATGTCTCTAATCACGTCAATGTAGCCTTTTGTCACCCCTTTCTTCTCTAACACCCACCATATTATATCTCGGGGCACTCTGTCATATGCTTTCTCAAGGTCGATAAACACCATATGAATGTCTCTTTTCTTTTCTTTATACTTTTCTATTACTCTCCTCAAAAGATAGATCGCTTCCATTGTTGACCTACCAGGCATAAACCCAAATTGATTCTCTGACACCTCTGTTATGTCTCGCAATCGGCGTTCCATCACCCTCTCCCACACTTTCATTATATGACACATTAGCTTGATTCCTCTATAGTTGTTACAATTCTGGACATCCTTTATTCTTATAGATTGGCACTAAAATACTTTTCCTCCACTCATCTGGCATGTTCCTAGTCAACAAAATTTTGCTAAACAACCTAGTCAACCAAGCAACTCCCTTTTTACCCAAACACTTCCAAGCTTCAATAGGGATATCATCGGGTCCTAAAGCCTTATTTGATTTCATCTTCTTAAGTGCAATCTCCACTTCAAAGTTCCTAATCCTGCGATAGAACCTATAGTCTTGGTTTATCATATTACTGGCTATTTCTTCCCCTATTGTCGTACTTCCATGTTCCTCATTTAACAGTTTCTCAAAATAATTCTTCCATCTTTCCTTAATCTCATCATCCTTCACCAATACCTTAGAATCCTCACTCTTGATGCACTTTACTTGATTAAAATCTCTTGTTTTCCTCTCCCGTATCTTAGCAAGTTTGTATACCCTCTTCTCTCCCTCCTTACTATCTAGTCTAGTGTATAGATCATCATAAGCTTTCAACTTAGTCTCTCTCACTACTTTCTTGACCTCCTTATTAGCCAATCTATAGCTCTTAAGGTTTTCCTCAGTTCTATCCTTCTGCCACTTTTTAAAGCACTCTTTTTTTGCCTTAACTACCGCTTGAACCTCTTCCCTCCACCACCAAGTTTCCCTAGAGCTAGGTCTCGTTCCTTTCGACTCTCCAAGCACTTCCCTTGAGATTCTCCTCATACAATTGGCCATCGAATTCAACATAGTGTTAGCATCACTTTCTAAGTTCCAAGTACCTTCCTTATCCATTCGATTCTTAAATATTTCTAGTTTATCCCCTTTTAGGTCCCACCATCTCGTCCTACGACGCCCACCATCCTTCCTAGCTTGGTATTGCCCTCTAAAACATAAATCTAGTACCAAAATCCTATGTTGAGAGACCAGACTCTCTCCAGGAATCACCTTACAATCATTGCATTTTAGGCAGTCCACTTTTCTCACTAAAAGTAATCTATTTGGCTCTTAACTAATCCACTCTTAAAGGTTATCAAATGCTCCTCCCTCTTCTTATACATAGTATTGATCACCACCAGGTTAGAAGCCAATGCAAAATCTAAGATTCTCTCTCCAGTCTCATTTCTATCACCAAAACCGCATCCACCATGCACCTTTCAAAGCCTAGTTTATTTATGCCTATATGGCCATTAAAATCTCTACCTACAACCAGGTTCTCTCCTATGGGTATCTCCTGTAAGATCTCATCCATTTGCTCCCAAAAATCCCTCTTAGTCTGATCATCTAACCCTACTTGAGGGGCGTAAGCGCTAATAATGTTCACTATATTCCCTCCAATAACTAGTTTAACTAGCATAATCCTATCTCCTTTCCTAGTGACCGCCACCACACTTTCCACAAGACCCTTGGCAATTATGATTCCTACCCCATTCCTGCGTCTATCCTTACCACTATAATAAAGTTTAAAACCAGTATCCTCAATTTTCCTAGCTTTCTCTCCCGTCCACTTAGTTTCTTGTATGCAAGCTATACTAACTCTCTCCTAATCATAACATCTACCAATTCCATCGTCTTACCAGTTAAGGTTCCTATGTTCCAAGTGGCTACCCTAAACCTATAGTCTTGGACTAGCTTCTTTATCCACGCGCTCATCCAGAAAAATACGGAAACCTTTGCCCATTTTTCACCGCACCCAGGCGTCGATGCGGCGCCCTTGCTCACTTTTCGAAACACCCGGAGGCAGGCGCAACGCGTCACTTGAGGGGAACGACCTAGCATTTAAACGATTCAAAGTAGGATTCATTTTCATAAGGGATCCGAGCGGCTTTTTTACTTGTTGGCTGTCGGCTACCTAACACATAACCCTCCTCCTTAACCCGGGCTTGGGACCGGCGGAGTTGTTAACAACCCCGGCGGAGTTAGTTTAGTTATTAAGCATTACCATTAAATTTATTATTTATTTTTGTACCCTGGTTTTGACATTCATTATATTATGTTGTGCAAACTCAACCCATACAGTGAAAGAAGTTTCTGTTACTGTTGCTTATCGATTTTCCCAAATTCTTGCTATTTTGCAGTCAGATGATGATTGTTGCAACTCTCGTGATGAAATTCGTGAATTATATAGAAAGAAAGGTGATAAGTGATCTCTGTATGACATGAGAACTGCAATATGGTGATAAGTGAAATCAAAATGACAAAATGACTGATCAAAATATGATTTTATCTCCGGAATTTTGAAATATCTTTCACCCTCTTTCTTCCCTATCTAGGAACTTTCTTTGTCTCTCTAGATGGATTAAAGGCTCTTAATGACCATTACCAACATATTTGGTTCAACCTCCATTTTAATTTTTTCTACCAAAATTTGAGTGTTTAATGAAGGCCAAATTAGCTTCTATGTTATTATTTATTGGCTTCCCAAAAGGGAATTTCCTTTTCTACTTCTCATTCCATGATTTTTTTTATTACTTTTGACAAGAATGAAAATGTTTGGTTAAAAGTTGGTCTAAGAAGGTGGTGCACGTGTATAGTGAGTTTTGTCTTCTTACTAGTGTGTAGCTCTTCCTGAAGGTTACATTTTTGTAGTTTCTCAAATGGACAAGTATATGTTAGTAATGGTTCATGTTATTTAGATGTTGCTCAATGTAACCTTGGATACATGAAGTACCCCTGCCAATTCATTTGGGAAATCACAAGTTTATGCTCTATGTATTTTTTTGTTGTAAAATATTACAGCTTTTATAGCTATTATAACTTGCAATGTGATCTGATGATGGTAATGTGTAGGAACCAATTCCTGTCACTCAACTTGTAAGGAAAACTGCTTCTGTTATGCAGGAGTTCACATAGTTAGGGTAAGTGCTTTCTATCAGTTTACATCTCATATTGTTTATCTTCTTGGCTAGAAATCTTGACTATTGTTAACTTAAATTTCTCAGAATTGTAACATGTGAGGTGCATTTGCCTAACAGATGGTTTAGATGATGAGTATGAGCCCAATAGTAGCAGTGACGATGATGATAGTGATGGCTAGTTTTTGAGGATTTTGATGAATAGATTTCTATAATCTTTGAATAGTTTTGGAATTTTTTTTACAAACTTGTATATGATACAATTTTGGATGGTTTTTAACTTTTTTGTTGAATTTAGAACTTAAGGATAGTCCTTTTGGGTTGTTTTGAATTTACGGTTAATTTTTGGATGTTTAGAATGTATTGACAATTTTTGAATGTTCATAATTTATGGATGTAGTTTATTTTTTATGCTTGAAACAATATTTTGATGGTTGATTGATATTTTGTGAAGCTTGTTTGTAATGTTTGTTAGATTATACAAAACAGGTTAAAATAGAACTTGCTGAATTAAAAAATAAATAAAATAATGCACATTCTACGGCAAGCAAATTAGGTCATTATATGAAATATTCCATGACATTCCATGTACGTCGTGATATGTTTTACTTATCTATGATAGGCATAATAAGTCGTTGTATTACATATTTTACGGTGCGCAATTAGCGTCATTTGTCTAACCAATTTACGGTGTGCAAAAGTAGTCATAGAAAAAGTAATGACGATGCACAAAATCTGTCGTTAAATAATTTTTAACGATGTAATATAGTATGTCGTAGAAAAAGTAATGACGACGTACAAAATTTGTCGTTAAATAGTTTTTAACGGCGTACGAAACATGTCGTTGAAAGTAAATGGCTTTTCATGACTGGTCATAATATGAAGCGCGCCTGCACGTCGTAGAAGGGTTTTTACGGCGCATTGCGCGCTGTAAAAACCCTTTTTTGTTGTAGTGAATTAAAATCATATATGGTTGCTTCCCTTTAAATTTTCAAAGTGAATGCATTTTTTTTTAATTAAAATAGGATGGCTAAGCCAATGTTCAAAGCATGTAAGTTTAAAAAAACACATAATATACCATATGCTTCTTTCTTGTTAAAAAAAATATCAAGGGGGGCATTATTTTGGTTTTCCTGGAATATTTGTCCGTAAGCAGGCATTTGATGTTATGTACATTCGGAATTGTATATTACATAAACCCATAAATGATCCCTGCAAAAAACTTTTCCCTGATTCATTTAAAAAATTAAAAAAAAAGACTGACATGGAACTGATTTTAAAAGCTATCAGGTGAAATCTACACGCAAATCAGGTGCTAAAAAAAGAAACTAATTAGCATGTCCTTTGTGCCCATAACCCTCCACCTACCTTTGTTCGTTTTCCACCTCCCTATCACCTGTTTCTGATAGTAAATTTTATAACGCACTTTTTTTTTTTTTTTTTTAAACTAGTATAACGCACTTAAACTAGTGTTCTTAGTTTCATTTTCTTCTCAACAAGACTGAGGTCTAACAGGAATCACTCTCTTATTCAGTTGTAAGTAAATTTACAAAATTAGTATTCCTCACACATGTGCCTGCACACACAAAACTCCAACTACAAAAGCATAATAGTGTATAACAATAAACCAAATCAAGCCAAACTAAGTCTTGTGTCCCAATCAAGTAGGTTAGCTACATAAATCATTTTTTAACCATTTCGGTCAAGGGCTATATGATCCGTTAAATTTAATAAATCCATATCCTTCTTTACTACCACAGTTACAATTATGGTGGTGCAGTGCCATGCTCAACAGTATGTTGCAAAAAAAATATCTTTTATAACTTGGATGTGAAAAAAGCATATTGAGAAAAAAAATAATTATTTAGCATCTCCCAGTGTCCTTGGGAATTAGATGACTCTTACACTTGGACACATACCACGAACAAACATATGTCCACGTATCATAGCCTAAATACCAAGAATGGTACAAATTTGTTTCTATATATCCACGACTCTTCAAAATCAGTATAATATAATAGCAGACGATAACAAACAGCATCATTTCAGCAATCCAATCTCCTCCACTAATCTCGATGGCCATTAATCATATATATCAGACAGCTAGCTTAAGCGACTCAGGATTTTGTAGAATCTTGATGCATTAAGCATAAAACAGTTTTTTTTTTTTTTAAAAAAAAAAGAAAAGAAAGTAAGCTTGCTAGAGAGAGAGATGTGTGGCTTTGGGCGTCCATGGAGATTGGGCAAAGAGTACGAGGGGCAGTCCAGTAAGCTTGGACTTGGAGGATGGCAACCAGTGGTCCAGAGACATGGCGGTCGAGGAGATGGGGCGAAGAGGGAGAATAACATATACTCTATGTTTGTAGACAATATACCAGAATCTATGGGGGCACAAGGGCTATTTAAGATCTTCTCAAACTATGGAGTTGTGCTGGATTCGTATATTCCAAACAAGAAAAGAATATCTACTGGATCCCGATTCAGGTTTATCAGGTATGATTGTCCGGTAGTAGCGGATATGGCTCTGCAAAAAGCAAATGGACTTTGGTGTGATGATAAAGCACTAAAAGTTAAGATGGCTGAGTATAGGAAGGAATATGTTAAAAGGGCAGGAAAGGCACTTCCAGTACAGCAGTGGAGGAAACAGGAAGGTAATCACTCTGCAAATGTCGCCTATCAAAGGAATAAGTCCTACGCTGATGTGGTCAGAGGCAAGGTTCTTCAACCCAGTTCAGTTCACACTGTGAAGGTTCAGAGATGAGGGAATGGATGGCTGTCTGAAAGTGTAGTAGCAAGGGTAAAAACTCATCTCTCGGCTGCTGATCTAAAGGATGAATTACACAAACATGGGTATGATGATATCAAAGTTCAAATAGGAGGTGGTAGGCAAATAATCCTATCTTTTCAATTAGTGGAAACTATGAGGGAGAATTTATTGTTAATGAAGGAATGGCTGAACGATTGGTGTGATTCGGTTAAGGAGTGGGGAGAAGGAGTGGCCTTTGAACAGGTGAGGCAGGTGTGGATCAGTTGCTATGGAGTGCCATTGGTCCTGTGGAATAACAATACTTTTTGCAGCATCGGTCGAGAATGGGGTGAAGTTCTTGAAATGGATGAGGACACCATTAATCTGTCAACTTTCCACTCTGGGAAAGTAAGGATAGAGACACGATGTATGGACACCATTAATCACAAAATCAACCTAGAGTGCAATGGTGTAATTTATCCAGTAAGGATTTGTGAGGAGCAAACCATAGTTTCAAAAATAGTGAAAGAGCAGTGCATCTGTCAATCCTTTATGAGGAATAATGAAATAAGGTCCAGCATTGAGGAAGAAGAAAACACTATTGTAGATAGAGGCAGCAGACAGGAGGAAGAAAATGATGATGTTGCAGTATATGTGGGTGATAAGGTGGCTAAAGGTTGTGAAGTGGAAGAAGAGGATAGGTAGCAATAATGACATAGATGAGGAAGCTAGATTGAGGGAGCTCTTGGTGGTGGATGAGTCAGAATTGATGATGGGTAGGTCAAAGGAAGGCACCGCATGTGAGGATGGTTCTGTCAGGAGGCTCTGTTAAGGGGAGGTGGAGGGGGGTGGCGCATGCAAGGAGGATAGCTGTAGAGGTGGTGATGAGGTTTTCAAATCTGGTTTTGTAAAAAGCTTAAGTGGGTCTGTTGGGCAGGGGATTAATTTAGAGGTGGATTTAAATAGGGTCCACTTGGAGTCAAGCAAGGAGGGGTCGGCCCAATGGGCTGAAAACTCAAGTAATTGGGTTGATCATAGCCTTCACTATATTACTAAGAAGGTTAACAGGGTGGAGCAGCCCAAAGCACTACAAAATAGGGTGAACTCAGCCCTTATTCGTAAGAACAAGCTGAAGGAGATAGGAGAGGCAAGCAGAAGACAGAAAACTCTGAAGCAGTGGAAACATAAAGAGGGAAAGAAACTACTACAATCAACAATGAATTTACGAAAATGGGCAGTCTTCAGATCTGCAGTAGCTGCTATTTCACTATCCATGGCCAGCAAGACTAGTAGAGGATGTCTACGACTATCAGAGGCAGAAGCATCAATTCAAATTGGAAAAGTCTTGAGGGTAGACTGTGATGGAAAGGAGGGGGAGGTGATGAGTAAGCTAGAGGAATTGGAGGCCACGGATAAAAGAAAAGAGGTGAGAAGGGGAGGTGAAGAAAATTGAGTAGTGAGGCTTAAGGAGTTTGAGGGGTAAATAATTTTATTATGAAGATACAATCATGGAATGTTAGAGGACTTGGAAGACGGGGGAAAAGGAGAAAGATTAGAAGTAGTTTGGCAAAGAGGCAAATTAGCTTAGTGATGATTCAAGAAACAAAGAGATCAAGCATCACAACTGAAGTAGTAAAATCCATCTGGTATGAAGACCATTTTGAGTATATGGCAGTGGATGCGAAAGGAAGAGCTGGTGGTTTGCTTTGTGTATGGAATCCAGTGGTGTTTTAAGTACATGTGTGTTGTGGCAACCAGAATTTCATCCTATTGTTAGGAACTATGTTTTCCTCGTTTAACTGTGTGATTGTTAATGTCTATGGCCCAACAGATGTGGCTAAGAGGCAAGAAGTCTGGGCAAATTTTGCTCGCTTGATGGCTTCTTTCTTGGGGCCATGGTGTATGGGGGGTGATTTCAATGAAATAAGGAATACTGATGAACGAATTGGGTGTTCTAGAAGAGACCGAGGAATGAGGGATTTTAACTCTATGGTAGAACAGCTAGAATTGATTGACCTACCAATGCTTGGGAGGAAATTTACCTGGTGCAATTCACAAACATGAGAGAAATGGAGTAGAATTGACAGATTTCTACTTAATTATGAGTGGCTTCAGAATTTCAACCTTAAGTTATGGGGTCTACCTAGGTCGTTATCTGATCATTGTCCTATAATATTGATGGAGGATGATAGGGATTGGAGTCCTAGACCGTTTAGGTTTTTGAATACTTGGGCCAGCCATCCTAATTTTGTAACTTTAGTGGAGCAAACATGGTCAGAATCTCAAGTGGAAGGGTGGGCTGGATACAGATGTCTCATGAAGTTCAAAGCCTTGAAACAAAAATTGAAAGTGTGGAACACTGTTGTGTTTGGAAAGGTTGAATCTCAGCTTAAGGCAGCTGAGGAGGAAGCCCATGCTATTGAATTAATTGCAGAAGAAAGAGCTCATCTAGGAAATGAACAAGCTAGAAGTCACGAATTAATGGGTGAAATCTGGAGGTTAAACAAACAGCTGGAACGGATCTGGTTACAAAAGTCAAGAATCAATTGGGTCACTCAAGGGGATAGGAATACAAGGTATTTTCATATAATGGCTTGTAACAAAAACAACAGAAACTCTTTGTATTCTATTCAGGTGAATGGCTCAATAGTGGAGGAGCCTATGGCAGTCAGGCATGAGGTGAAGAAGCACTTTAGGAACCATTTCTCTGAATCTTGGGCTGTTAGGCCCAAACTAACTGGCCAATTTAAAAACATTGGAGGTAGTCAAGCAATGGATTTGTTGGAATGAGAGTTTACAGAGGAGGAAGTTAGGCATGTTATCAAGAGCTGTGTAGGCAACAAAGCACCTGGGCCAGATGGTTTTAATTTGAATTTCTTTAAGAAATGTTGGGGAATAGTCAAACATGAGGTAATGCACTTCTTTGGTGAGTTTCATCAAAATGCCAATCTGGTCAGCGGTTTAAATAGCTCGTTCATTGCGTTAATTCCCAAAGTGGAGAGCCCATCAAGCTTGAATGACTATAGGCCCATTAGTCTTCTTGGCTCCTTGTATAAAATATTAGCTAAAGTCTTGGCAAATAGGATGAAGCAAGTAATGCCAAGGATTATTAGTGAGACCCAATCAGTATTTGTGGGGCGAAGAAACATTCTAGACGGGATCCTTATTGCTAACGAGTTAGTGGATGGGTGGAGAAAAACAAATAAGAAAGGCTTGGTGTTGAAACTAGACTTTGAGAAGGCTTATGCTTCCGTTAACTGGGACTTCTTGTTTTCTGTGTGCTCTAATTTCATATTTGGGGAAAGATGGGTGAGATGGATGAAAACTTGTATAACCTCCACAAAAGTGTCATTTCTAGTGAATGGCTCACCTATCGAGGAGTTTTGTCCATAGAGAGGTTTACGGCAAGGTGATCCATTGTCCCCTTTTCTTTTCAATATAGTGGCCGAGGGTTTGAATATCTTGGTTGACAGAGCCAAGGAAATTGGTCTAATCAAAAGTGTTGTCATTGGTAATCATGGGGTTAAAGTAACGCATTTTCAATTCGCTGATGATACAATATTCTTTTGTGAAGCTGAATGGGTGGAAGTGGTGACTATTAAAAGAATATTCCAGTGTTTTGAACTAATATTAGGGTTGAAAATTAATTATAATAAGAGTGTAATTGCTGGTATTGGCGTGGATGAAGAGCTGATGCAAGGTTTTGCTTCTCGATTAAATTGTAAACACCAAAATCTGCCTCTAAAGTACCTTGGTCTACCTTTCGGAGCTAATCCGAGCAGAAAGAGTACTTGGAAGCCAGTCTTGGATAGATTCAAAAAGAAATTACCTACATGGAAGAGAAGGTTACTTTCGTTTGCGGAAAGACTGACTTTAATTAAGTTCATTCTGAGTAATTTGCCTCTGTACTATTTGTCACTGTTTAAAATACTAGTGGGAGTGGCAAAAGAA
This sequence comes from Camellia japonica, assembly GCA_030407325.1. Lineage (NCBI taxonomy): Eukaryota > Viridiplantae > Streptophyta > Magnoliopsida > Ericales > Theaceae > Camellia > Camellia japonica. The sequence continues at coordinate 130,556,192 of JAPPVO010000031.1, forward strand.
ATTGACAGAATCCAAGCAAATTTCTTATGGGGGGGATCCGATCTTAGAAGGAAAGTGCATATGGTTAGTTCGGAAGCCATTACCAGGAGCAAGAAATTGGGTGGTTTGGGTATTAGAAGGTCCATAGAAATGAATATTTGCCTACTGCTGAAATGGTGGTGGAGGTTTGGGGTAGAACACCAGACTTTATGGAAGGAGGTTATCTGTTCAAAATATGGTATAGGGGGTGGAAGCTGGCTGCCGTATATAGCAGGAAATATTAGAGCTTCAAAAATCTGGTCTGATATAATGTGTGTAGTTAGAACCCAGCCTGAGGTATACAATTTCTATCTTGAAAACACTGTAATCCAGTTGGGGAATGGTAGGAGAGCTCAATTCTGGTTAGATAAATGGATGGGCGAGGTGTGTCTTAAGACTGAATTTCCCAGATTATTTTTTCCGTCCACTAATAAATATGGAACAATTTCTGATTTTTATCCCAAAGGTGCAGAGTCTCAGGAGTGGAGTTTGGAATTTAGAAGGCCTCTGCTAGCTTGGGAGGAGGAGGAGGAGGTAGGTAGGTTATATACTTTTATAAGGTCTGCACCAGCCATTAGAGCCAACAAATTAGATGTTTGGCAGTGGAAAGCTGACCCATCTGGGGTGTTCTCAGTCACATCAATGTACAAAAGCTGTGAAGTACTCTTGGAGCCTGTTAGGACAATGGCAATAGAAGTATGGAACAATTGTTCTCCACCTAAAGTAAAATTCTTTGGGTGGTTGGCTTGGAGAGACAGGGTGAAAACAGCAACTTTCTTGCAGAGAATAGGGATATTAGAAGTGAATGCAAATGTTGGTTGTGTCTTCTGTCAAGTTGAGGAGGAAACAAGTCATCACATCTTGCTATGTTGTCCATTTGTTTGGTTGTTGTGGTCTCATGTCATGAAATGGTGGGGTGTACAGTAGGTTATACCAAACTCTGTGGAAGGGCTACTGCAGTGGTGGTCATGTTGGAAGATGAAAAAGACTGAGAAGTTGATATGGAAAGTGATACCGCTGGCTGTCTGTTGGTCTACATGGAAGCATAGAAATGAATGCTTCTTTAATGGTTCTCGGCCAAATTTGGAAGATTTATGTGAGGTTGTCAAAGCTAGAATAGCTTTGTGGGTTAAATCATCCCTAGCCAAAGTGGACTTTTCTATTAATGATATAGTCTTCAATTTGCAACAGGTGCAGTTCTGCTTTAGGAATGGAAGTTGAATCTGCAGCAGTTATCTGTGATGATTTGGCTCTACTGGTGGAGTGTGTCTCTAAACTGATTTGTGGACTTCTGGACGTTCCTGCTGGAGTGTGTTTCTACCTGGTTAGTTTGGGCTCTGTTTTTGCTAGTTTTGTATAGGAAGAAGAGGGCTGTAAGTCTTGGTGGTTGATTTGTTGGATTGCTATGGTGATTCCTTAGTGCTAGCAGGTCCAATATTGGATGTAGGCTGCATGTCCTGGGTTAGTTCCTATTTTGCAGTGCTAGTTGATGAGGAGTGCTCTCTGCTATGTAGGTCTTCACAAGGGAGTTAGCAAATTAGTTCATCAGTCATATGAGTCTTTTGGTTCGTCAGTCCATATCTGGTGTGATGATGCTCATGGTAGCATCATCACAGATTCTGGTGTCTTGTTTCCTCACTAATGGAATTGGGGGATTTTCATGATTATGAAAGCAGATTGGCTGCACAACTCTGCTTCATTGCATGAGAGTTAGCCGTCAGGTATTATTTGGGAGGTAGAAGGTTGCATAGTCTGGGTGGGTGATAATAGGAAGAGCCAAAGACTTGATCTGTGGAATGCTAAACTGATATGTGGTCTGCCATGGTGATATGTTGGGCTGCTATGCTGGGCTGTTATATGGTCATGGTTTGAACTGTTATAGTGACTGCTAGAATCTGCTAATGTTGTAGGGGAGGCTATCTGCTTTGTGCTTGCTATGCTCATCTGTGGATTGCTGAACTGATATGGTGGCTAAAACTGATCTGGTTGTCTGCGAGGTGTAGGACTGTATCAGTAATGGTGGTTGTCAAATTTGGATCAAATCTGGTGGTCTGCATTTGTTTGATTGGCAGTGCTTGTTAGGTGGAGTTCAGGGCAACAGAGGTTCAATGCTTGTGTGCTGATATTGGGCTGATTGGTTTGATGAGTGGCTTATTGCTGGTGTTGGGTGATGCACAGCTGGTTTTGATGCACTGCTAGCACTGCTGGTTTTATAGTGCTTTGTTTAGTCGGTCTATTCTTTTTTGGGTTTTGTTGGATTGGTTCCTCACCAATCTTGGGTAAGTGTTAGTAGATGATTATGCTTCCTTTGCGGTGCCAACCTAGTTGGGATTGTTAAGGTTTGCTTGATGCTTTCTGCACTTCCCTTATTTGTTGATGTAATTTCGCATGTACTATGCTTTTTCATCAATAAAGTTTTGTTTTTTGCTGATCAAAAAAACAAAAAAAAAAAAAAAAAGCATAAAACAGTTTTCCTTTAGCTTTTTCACTTTTCACTACCTACTCTTCTTCTAGACAAACAATGTAAACAACTATGTTGAATGAGTTCTGGCAATTATAATTTCAAAAGTATAAACTCACCAACTTTTGAAAGATGAATTTATTGTTGGACTTGTCATCAGAAACCGTACATATAAAAGTCAAGGACATATGAAATCATACAATGCATGAAGCAACCTGCCAGCAAGACGAATTCAGAGTTTGTTGAGTGCTGACCATAACGCATTGCTAATTGGAACTAGAAATGTTGAAAAAATGGGGGAAAGTAAATGATAATACTAAACCTCAATTTGCTCTTACCTTCAAGAGGTTCACTGTATTCAGACCAGATGGCCGAGCTTTGCACTCTTGTTTTTCTGATATACTAGTTACTTCCACAATTCCATCCTCCATTATCAACTTTTGAAACATCTCAGCAACCTGCAATAAAAAAACGAAAGTATAAGGAGGACAAGAATATGTAGGAAAGCTATTAGACATCCAGACCAAAAAATGTAAAGGACCTCACATCTGAGTCAAATAGCTTATTTCGTTCCCAATCTAACTTAAGTTCATAGCCATTATGTATTATGTAAGGATGCACAGCCCAAAACTTTTCAGGCTTAAAAGCAGTTATTTGCAAGTAGCGTTGTACACAAAATCCAAGAGTAGGTGTTTGACATGGCCCATAGCTGAAACAAGAGAAAAAGAACACTATGATTCCCTCCAAGATGAGAGAGAGAGAGAGAGAGAGAGAGAGAGAAGAAAAGAAGTTAAATTATTCATTGATCAGAAGCAAAGAAAAAAGTTGACAGTTAAATTGTTAGATAGCTTGATATACATTGTTGGCCCTATTTCCTGCAATCTTTACATATTAACTGGTGTTCTTCTTAAAAGAAATCATCTATTTGACTCTTAATTGGCCCACTTTTAAAAGTTGTCAAGTATTTCTCTTTTTTTAAATAAAGTGTTGGCATTGGCAACTATAAAATCAAATGCTACTGTGAAATCTAAGACGCCCTCTCCAGCCAAGTTTAGGTCACCAAAACCATATCCACGATATACCCTCTCAATACCATTATTACCTTTTCCTACATGACCGTTGAAATCTTTACATGTAATTATCTTCTCTCCTACAGGTATTTCTAGCATTAGCTCATCCAGTTAATCCCAAAGTTGTCCTTTAATATATTCCTCCAATCCTATTTTGGAAGCATTGGCACAGATCACAGTAATTGTACTCTACCCAATCCTATTTTAGATGTGGCTGTCCTTACCTATCAGCATTTGATGCCTACAGTGTAACAAGCAAACAAAATATGACCCCATCAAAATCAAAACAAACATGCACCAGGAGAATTTAAAAAGCAAAAAAAGAGACAAATCTATGGAAAATAAGCTTTTATAACAGAAAAAATAAAACAACATTTTAAATAGTATGGCCAGAGAAGAGAACCAACGAGATGACTCTAGAATCAAGATTCCCAAATTTCCTTGGAAAAAACTGGTCTGAAATCGTGTAAAGGCAACTCCAGCTTTCAAGTCTATCTCTTGACGAGCATCTACAGCCAATGACTCATCTTTGTCGGGTTCCACAAGGTTGCTCATAGCCTTCATAATATCTTTCTCCGAAACAGAAGAAAACCTTGCACGATAAACTCTTCTACTCTCATTTAGTTGAAATCCAGCACATTCCAAAACTGAAATGAAGAACAACAAAATAAAAATAAATAACATAGTATACAATGTCTACAAGACATTATTAACACTACATATGAACTCACTGATAATATTTATAAAAAAAGAAAAAGAAAAAAAAGCTCTAGATTAACACACTGAACCCTACCAACATGCAGATGAGCAGTTGCATTAATTTATCATGGAAATCATGCACATCACCATTCCTTAACTATATATTTTCCAGCAAAACAAAATGAGGTTGAATAAGAACTTTTCCGTTCAGCATTCCGCCAATGCTAGTATTGAGCAACTAAAATTTAGCTTCATACAAGATCCCTAGTTTAAGTAAAACACAAAAACACAATGCTCGACATGCTCGAAGTCAGTTCTTGGTTTACAGGATACACACGAACGTTGTTAAAAAGGGCGAACAAAAAAAGTAGATTTACATGCTCTTCCTAGGACATACTGCAAAGTAAATAAATATTTATTTATTTATTTTTTATTTTTTTGATCAGCAAAAGAAAAGATTTATTGATGAAAAAAGCAAATAAATGAATATCAACCAAATAAATAAATGAACCAAATATATAAATAAATATTTATATACATATATCAACCAAATAAATGAATTTGTCTCCTTACCAATTCATACTTTTTCATAATTTGGTTTCTTCCTTTTTCATTGATATGAAACAAGAAACATATCCTACATGGAAAAGCATGTAGTAAAAAGGAGAATGATGAGTTATCTTTAAAAAACTCAGATAGCCAGTTAAAATACAAAAACACAAATTTATCTTTACCATATACAAAATGTTGAGGAATATATTGATTTGTGGTAGTAAGGACGTTTTGTAATTTCGATAAGGAGTTATAATATAAATAGGGCAGAAAATTCGCAAGCCAAAAATTTAGAACTCTTTCAATTTGTACAAACTTCAATTTCTCACAAAGTTCTAGTCATCAAAGACTTCTAATTGTAAGCTCCTCAAATTTCTAGAAGCTTGAATTCAACCCATTCTTGGGTTTTTGTTGGAGATGATTTATCAACATTCTCAAAGTTTGAGTTGTTATTGCTACAGAGCTGATGCAGGTGTGACTGCTGCTGGGTGGCTGCTGGAAGCTAGCTGGAATCTGAGCAGGGTGCAAAGTCTTGGTGGGTGATAATAGGAAGAACAAAAGACCTGATCCGTTGGCCTGCTATGCTTAGCAGTGGAGTGTTGAAATGTCATGCTGTGCCAAGGTTATAGAGAAGTTTCTCTAGTTTTGTTGGTTGCATATCTGCTTTCAACGGTTGGGTGTGGCTGCTGCTGGTCTTGGATGTTTGCAGTGATTTCTTTGATTGTCTGACTCTAGCCCTGTCATCTGCTGTCTGCCTTCAATGGTTGAGCTGAAGCTAGATTCAAGTTGCTGTTGCTTCAGAGTTTGCACTACTGTTGGCAGGGTGTTTTGCTCCTTAGTTGCTCCTTAGCTGCTCAGATATGCTCAGGCTCCTCAGGCTATATCCTTGTCGGTCTGCTCTACTCAGCTGTGGACTGCTGTGTGTCAAGTTCTATTTTGCTGGTCTGCCTTATTCAGGTGTCTGTGAACTCAGGATTGTCTGTAGAATTGTCTGAGGAGGTGTAGGTATGCTAGTGTGTGTAGTTGAGAGTTAATTTAGTTCGTGTTTCTGATGGGAAGGTGTGCTACTGTTGTGAGAGGATGGGCTGTCATGCAATGCTAGTAGTCTAAGTAGTGGAGTTAGCTGATTCTGCATTCATATCATTAACAATTGCTTCAGTAGATGCCAATGCTCTGCTGTTTTGCTATGCTCTGCCTCTGGTTGCTGTTTTGGGGATTTTGTGTTGGTTGGTCTGTCTTCGATGAATGGCTGTTTGTGCTGTTTGTCTGTTTTATCTGTTGTCGTGTTGGGTGGTCTTTTTCTCGTTGGTCTCTCACCAACTTTGGGGGTGCTAGCAAATGATAGGATGAGCTAGATGGTGCCAACCTCGTTGGGATGATTTAGCCCATTGTGATGCTTTTGCACCTCCCTTTTTTTTTATTGATGCAATTCGCTTTGTACTATGTACTTGTTTATTCCATCAATAAAGTTCTTTTTTTGCCAATCAAAAAAAAAAAAAAAAAAACATTCTCAAAGTTTGAGTTGGACTAATTTGATAATGAAACAGATTTCAAAACTTCAACACTTGGTGAAACTGATTCTCTAGATGGTTGAAGTCAAGCTATTCTAGAACTTCCCCCTACCCCACCCCTTTTTTTGGATTAATTCAAGCTATTCTAGAGGTTTTATTAGAGATGAGTTAGCAACATAAAGAGAAGATTTTTTATATTCTAAAACTTTGAGTTGGACTGATTTGAAATTTTTAGGTACTTGTCAAACTTGATATTTAACTTGTCATAAACAACTTAAGTATTTGGTTGGGTAGATCATTTTATTTTCTTCAATCCAGATTACAACCACAACCTAGGCCAACTTCTAAATATGGTTCACCTTCAATCTAAATTTTTGACCAACGAAAGGTCAATTTTCAAATATGTACTCAATCACAATATTTATTTTTCACATGGGAGTACAACTAATGACTCATGCATTCATAGTTAATCAACATTCAAGACAAGTTAATGCATGAATCACATTCATCTCAATAGTATGAAAGAGACAAATTAAAAAATAATGGTAAAGCTCATAAACTAAAGAGACGCACACAAGATTATATAGTGGTTCACTTATTTGCATACATACACATACACTCTTGGCTCCTCACTGGCGTAACTCAACTAACACAGAACACGGGTTTTCAATAGCCATGCCCAAAACAACCACCACCAAATTGCAAACCTAAACACTTCACTATTGTATAAATCTAGACAATGGACTTCGAGAAGAGAACCAATCCTCAAGACAAAAATGTCTCTAACTGAGACTAGTGTGGTGTGTGATATATAATAGTGTACAAAATACACTAAAGGGATGACGTATATACCATCCACAACCCGAAGAGCTTCGAGACTACTCCTTGGAGTGAGCTCATCTGCAACTTGTGTTGAAAGTTGAAGGCTATTCTCACCCTCCAGAAGTTGGAACAACACTTCAGAAATGTTTGTGAGAGTTAAAAGAGAAATAAAAACTCTCCAGGTGCCTTCCTCTCATTAACAAACCTTGAATGGGCTTGGGAAACTACATGCATGAATATCACACTTGTTGGCACAAACGTGATTAAGTAAGGGAATTGATTCATTTTGTGCTCCATAGTAAGAAGACAAACATTCAGATTCCAAGCAAAAAAATACAACCAATTGTTTTAAAAATATTCAATAACACAGACTACAACCAATTGTAACTAACTATTGCCTCTAGATACAACCAAATTAAGCAAATCACATGCACAAATATTTTTGTGTGCCAGTAGGTGTGATATTCTATCAAAAATATAAATTTCATTGACAATTTGGGGTAAAATGAACTAATATCAATAGTTTAAGGAGGTGTTTACTACACCCAATAACGTCTGTCTAGCCAATGGAATGCTATCATGTGGCATATTTATGAAATGAAAAGTATTTTTTTATCCAGGGTTGGGCGAGTAATGCTAAATGCTACAAACATTCTTTCATGTATGCTAAATCCTAACTAGATACATGGCTGATTGGCATTTAGCATGGTATATTTTGGTGGGAAACACAGTATATTTGATAGAATGTCTTTTAATCATCCAGGATTGGGCGAGGGGAGAATGCCAAATGCTACATTCTCTCATGTATGTGTTTAAACTATCAATTTCGTCCAATTAGCCTGTGCAATGTTGTGTATAAGCTAGTTTCGAAGGTCTTAGCTAATCGTCTTAAGGAGGTGTTGGCAACGGTAGTGTCGGTAAATCAGAGTGCCTTTGTCCCAGGCCGGGCTATTACCAACAATGTGTTGACAGCTTTTGAAGTGTTCCATTACCTTAAGAATAAAAGACTGGGCAGAATTGGATACTTTGCGTTAAAACTTGATATGAGCAAGGCTTACGATCGGTTGGAGTGGGGTTTTTTGGAGGCGGTGATGGTTAAGATGGGCTTCCCGTTAAAATTTGTTGGTCTGGTGTTGAATTGTGTTTCGAGTGTCTCTTATTCAGTGCTTCTGAATGGGAAGCCAACACGTTGTTTTCGGCCTTCGCAGGGCATACGACAGGGTGATCCTATATCCCCATATCTATTCTTGCTGTGTGCTGAAGCTTTATCAGTTCTGATTCGGCGGGCTGAAGAAGAGGGCCGATTTTTCGGTATATCAATTAGTCGAGGGGGTCCTCAAATCTCCCATCTTTTTTTCGCCGATGATAGTTTATTGTTTGCTAAGGCGACTGACCAGTCATTGCATACCGTTCAAACCTTGCTGCGAACATATGAATTGGCCTCTCGGCAAAAAGTCAACTTCGACAAATCCGGTATTAGCTTCAATCCGAATGTGCGGAGGAAGGAACAGGTTCGTCTTTCAGCCATAGTGGGTGTGGGCCAATTGGTGACTCCTGGGAAATATTTAGGGATGCCGTCTGTTGTGGGTCGGACCAAAAAGGCTGTGTTTGGTTATATTAAGGATCGAGTGTGGCAGCGTCTCAATGGCTGGAAGGAAAAGTCCTTGTCGGCAGCAGGCAGAGAAGTTCTAATTAAGGCAGTCGTTCAAGCTATTCCCACCTACATCATGTCATGTTTTGAATTGCCGGATGGGCTGTGTCGTGAGATTAGTGGTATGATCACCCGTTTTTGGTGGGGTCAACGTGAGGAACGTCGCAAGATTCATTGGTGCAGTTGGCAGACTCTTTGTAGGGTGAAGTCTGAAGGCGAGATGGGTTTTCGATCTCTTGTGGCTTTCAATAAAGCTTTGCTGGCTAAGAAATCTTGGCGACTCCTTCAATTTCCGAATAGCTTACTGGCTAAGGTTATGAAAGCTAAATATTATCCACAGTGCTCGATTCTTGAAGCACCTCTGGGGGCTAGTCCGTCCTTTTCATGGTGGAGTATTTGGAATGTGAGGGCTCTCTTGCTGGAAGGATTACGATGGAGAGTGGGCAATGGGGATCAAATCGGCATTTGGACTGACAAATGGGTTCCGCGGCTGTTTTCTTTCAAAATCTGCTCTCCTCCTTCTTACTTGGGTGTCGAAGCTAAGGTGAGTGCCCTGATTGATCATGATTTGGGTAACTGGGATGAGGTAATGCTTGCTGCTTGCTTTCCACCTTCTGAGATTGAGGTTATTAAATTAATATCTGTTTGTCCGTCTTTGCCAGAGGACACCTTGGTGTGGCATTATACTAAATAGGGGCATTTTACGGTTAGATCGGCTTACCATCTTGAAATGGGTCTTCGTAGCAGAGCTGAGCATGCTTCGTCATCGTCGGGTGGCACTGACCGAGTTGGTTTTTGGAAGACTTTCTGGAATATGCAGATTCCTACTAAGATTAAAGTGTTCGGCTGGAAACTGTGCCTGGAAATCTTGCCAGTGCGTGCTAAGCTTCAAGCAGGGAAAATCCTAACTAATGCTGATTGTAGTCTCTGTCTTCACACTCCTGAATCCATTCATCATTGCTTTTTTGATTGTCCTTTTGCAAAAAAGGTGTGGGCATGTAGTTGTATTGCCCAGGTTGCTCATCGGCAAAGGGGTGGCCCCTTATTTGATTGGATTTTAGAGCTTCTTTCCTCTGTTGACTGCGCAATTAAGGAGTTGTTCTGGGTTCTGTGTTGGTGTATTTGGAGAAATCGCAACCAAGTGGTGTTCCAGAACACGGCCCAATCTGAGAGGGAAATTGCTCGGCTTGCATCTGATTATTATCAGGAAGTTTGCGCTGTCCAGACTCGTGTTCAGGTATCACCGCATGCTAACATGCCAACTCGTTGGTTTCCTCCGGCAGAAGGGTTGTTCAAAGCTAATTTTGATGGGGCATGCTCTGCAGCCGACGGATTTATTGGTGTTGGCGTTGTGGTTCGGGACCATCAGGGTGCGGTTATTGCTGCCATGTCTGCTAAGCGGGCGTTTGCGATGGATGTGGAATGCATGGAAGCCTTTGCAGCGCTTGCAGCTATTCAGTTTGCATTGGATTTGGGGTTACACCATATCATTTTCGAAGGTGACTCGCTCACGATCGTTAGGGCCTTTCACTCCGTCTCGAAGTCCTTGGCTACGTTTGGGCACTTTGTGGAACAAGCTAAATCTTTGCTGCCTAGATTCCATTCCTGGGCTGTCCAGCATGTGAAGCGGGAAGGAAATTCGGTGGCTCATTGTCTAGCTCAGATGGCGTTTGCTTTGGAGGACTTTTCCATTTGGATGGAGGATGCTCCGCTGTCTTTACGCTCCCTTGTTAGGAGGGAGGCGTCTCTTTGATGTCGCACTTTCTTGTTTTCTTTCTCTTAATTTTTGACCATCTAAAAAAAAAAAAAAACTATCACCTTTGTGTCACTTTACCCCATAAACAATTACCACTGTTTGCAATTATTCCTAGATACGCGGCTATTTGGGAAGTGCTAAATAAGCCATCTCTTTTTTTGATTTTGGGTTTTTTCAAAATTATTATTATTATTTTTTTAGTATGTCTTTGTAGACGAAATTAAAAAAGTAAAAAAAAAAAATTTTTAAATGTCAAAAAAGTAACTTATTTTTAGCTTATATTTGTCTTTTCTGGATTTTTTAAAAAAATTCAGCTTCTCTCCTAGAAACCTAAAGCTTTTTGAAAAATTTAAAAAAAAAAAAAATTCACAAAAAACGTAAATATGCCAACAAAAAAACCACGAAATAAGCAAACCCCAAACACGCAAGTGAATCCCATGTGTCAAACTCACTAGACAATCAAAACCCACTACAAAAATGACCTCAAAAGAAAAAAGAAAAACTAGGGTTCAAAAAGGAAAACAAAGAGAACGAGGAAGAGCAGTCATACTCGGCCACCAGAGAGAACAGTGGCAATGCAGAGAGCCATACTGGGCTTCTCTGCTACTTGTAAAATTACAATTAATACATTAATTAATCAATTAAATAAGTAGAAACAATGATCATAGATAAATAAAATAAAACAAAAATCTCAAAAGCCAAAATAACGAAGAGCTAAATAATTAGATTGAAAATCTTGGGATGACTCACCATGAGAACTTTGGGAGCCATATTTGTATGATACTAGTGGTTGCAGACGCAATGCGTGTACAATTTAGATAAGTTTGTATAAAAATAAATAATAAAAAATTAATGTTATAATATGTATATTGTCTAAATGGTAAGAGTATTAATGAAAGCCAAAGTTTTGAGTTCGAATCTTACTTATGGCTTTGAATAATATATATATTTTTATTTTAGGATAGAAAAATTTATCACGTTACAGAAGGAGAAGCAACTACACTATTAAACACTAAGTCATATGCTCACATATATAATAGTATAGATAGATGATCGACTATCTCGGCGGCGAAGAATTAGAAAAATGCTTAGAACCTCCAATGTTGGAGACCTTACAATCCCTAAAGTAATCCACACCACTCATGTATATGTGGAGCCTATATCATGAATTGTATGGATCACTTTATCATTGTTGGAACAATTATAATACTGATCTAAATTTTTCAGTCTCGGATGATCACAAAACACCCAATCCAAACAGGCCTCACTGTGCTTATACAGCATTCTGATCTCTGTGGCCCAATCCAAAAAGGCCTCGCTTATTATTATTTGGGGCACTTACCAATAAGTCCTATACATAAAATTCAAAATTCATTTAATCCCAAAACAAAATATTTGCACCAATTAGTGCTACATATTTTTAATTATTGCCAAAAACTGTTTTTTATTTTTATTTTTATTTTTATAACTTTAAAAATTCTGCTACATCCAACGACTTCCGTCAGACTCACAAAAGACTCACCGAAATATTCAACATCATCGGAAAGTCGTCGAAGCATCACCGGAAGTTTGCCGGAGTGTTCTGAACGTCATTGGAAAATGTCAAGAATATTATCGGAGACTCACTGAAATATTCAGAATATTGCCAAAAAAAAAGAAGAATAAATGGAGAAATTATAGTTAAAAAATATAACAACAACAAACAACAATAGGAAAAAATATATATTATTTTTCAATTTTTGTAGGGTTTAAGCAAATAATCTGTAATATTGATCAAACTGAAAAATAAGCCTTGAAACTGTAACTTTTATAGTTTCAAAGCATTATTCTATTAAGCTGGAAAATATGTTATGAAACTGCAAAATTTTATAGTTCTAAAGAATTCTATGAAATTGTAAAATTTTACAGTTTTAAAGTATGATTCATTTTAGCACCAAAAAAGCTGAAATTGTAAAATTTTACAGTTTCCATCACCTGTAACTAAAACTTAAAAACAACTTATTCAGAACTTAAAATTTTTCTCCATTAAAATAGTAAAATAGAAAAATAGACGTGTGTAACAGAGAAAAGGTAGAAAAATTAAGAAATCAAAGGAAAGAATAGATATAGAAAGAATATTGTACTCCTGCAATTATTTTTTGTTTAGATCTAGTTGGATCTCATGTAGATCTACTCAGATTTGATATAGATCTGAGTAGATCTACCCATCTTCTTCGTCGTCGGTGATGATGAAGTAACGAGTTGATGTCGATGGTTGGTGATTACCGATGAACCCCAATCAATAGTGGTCGTCGGTCACCGGTGATTATATATTAGAAAGAGAAAGAGAATGAGAATAAGAAATGTGTGATCACCGGTCATTGGACGTGACAAAGAGAAGGAGAGGAAAATGTAGAAAAAAAAAGAGAAAGGAAAACGTAAAGAATGAGAGAAAACGCAGAGAGAGAGAGAGAGAGAGAGAGAGGAAAACGTATAGGACTTTTGAGTCTACTCAAAAAGTTGTTAGATTAAATAGTGTACACAAATTTCAAATAAGACCTACAGGTAATTTTTCCTTATTATTTTACCTTTTTTTTCCCTAATTGAATTTATTATTTTACTTTTACTCCCTTTCTTTCCATTGATGAAAAAGCATGGCAATTCAAGTGTGAGGTAAGATATGCAAGTTATAACTTTGATAAGACAATGGCATGACAAAAGTTTTTAAAATTTCTTTATGTATTATGACTTTTTTTATCCATATATTATATCCATTCGTCGGGGCACACCACTGATGTAAAATGCTTTGGAATAATTTCTCCATCTTGAGAAATACTCTTGTGATGTAAAGTTATATTTTTTTTCTTCATTTATCTCATATTTTTTAAAATTTTAAATCCAAACACAACCTTACGTAATTCACACAATTTTTGTGTGTGACGCACCTTTTTTGTATATTAATGTTGTTTTTTTTGACTTTCGAAAGTTAAAAGTGTAATTTGAGCGTACCAACAAGGATCAATAAGTCCTTATAGAAATATTAAATGTCAACCAATTAACAGATGATTGTTTCGAAATTCTTTTAGCCTCACTGAAGAGGACTTTTACTGGTGGCTTGTTTTTAGGAAAAAATTAGAAGAACTAGTCACAAAAGTAAAAGAAAGAGGGAGAAATAGTGTCAGAAATCCAATTTCATTAAGTAAACCAGAGTTTACAATTGTACCTTCACACTTTCATAGCTTCAAAGGGGTTTACAGCAACAGACTGTTTTGAAACTACTCCTAGGAATTTGAAGTGCAATACAGGAAGTAAAGAACTGGAAATTAAAGAAACTGGAAATGTAAAGACTGGAAAATGTAAAGTAGAAATAAATTGGATAATAACTGTCGATTAGCCTTCTCCTTTATTTGTACACTTATATGGTAACTATTGAAGTAGCTAACAACCGTCGAAGTGCGTAATAACTGTCGAAGTAACCTCCACGATCAATGGATATGGCTCTAAGCGTTTTGCCTCTACTAAGTTACTTTTGCAGTTGGGCTTCCCTTCTGAATTTGAATTTAAACTTTAAGCAACCGTTTAGCCACGTCACCCTGCATATCTTGACTGTTCTAGTGTTTTGCAGATCCATTGCCATTAATATAAATTGCCACATGTCCTCTGATGATTAGAGACCTTACCTAATTTCCCAAGTTACCCCTTTCGAAACAATTGACCTACAAAATATATAACCAACATTATCCCCCGCACTAATACAACCAAGATTTGGTGATATTAGTGAATCCATGCATCATGCGTCCTAAGGCATATCACCCACAATCTAGGACGTGCATGGTAATTAACTGTTCTAGAAGTGTAACCGTCTTTATGCAAGGTTATATTGAACTTCCCTCTGCTGTTGAACTTCATCGCTATTAATTGGGTAGACGAAGCGACTAATACACCCTCTATGGCTAACTAATCCCTCTCCTTCATAGATCAAGCATATGAAGAGGCAATGGACAACAATAGCCATCCTCGAAAGAATTCCCATGCATTCATTAGCTATACTTTCCCTCCTCCATATATACAAGTTATGAAGGCTTTTACAGAGTACAAACCTTTAGAACAATAATTTGAGGCTTTCGCAGAGCACCAACTTTTAGAACAACAATTTGCTCACATGGACCTGGAAAGCTCTTCATCTGCCCCAAAAGTCTCTATTTAGGATAAGGCTGTTGCTGCCTCTTCTGTAAAGGCTACTAGCTAGAATACCTGGCTAGAACCATCTCATCCTTAAACAAGGGAGTGAATTCATCATAGATTTGTTGAATTCGATGACTCCACTTCAATTCTTCCTTCTTCCCGCAGTTTAGTGGTGTATCCCTATATACCATTTGACCGCCTTCGTTGCCTGGAAGACAACCTACTTTTAGCGTGGTACACCTCCACTCTATCCACAAGAATAGTGCGAAGGACCCCTAATCCAATCGAAGCTTTAGGACTCAGCCCTGCGCTCTTGGCCAAGCAGGCAAAGCTTTGCTCTTCTAACTGGTTAGAGTGTGTGAATAAGGCCCAATTCCCTCATTGTCTTGGAATGAACCCATCTGTGCCTCCCATTCCTCAGAATCCTAATTGGATTGAGGAATTGAAACTTACCCTTTTCGAGGGCCAACACTTCCACCCATATCATGTTCCAATTCCCCCTATTGCTTTTCAGTAGTACAAGGCCCAAACCTTGCTCGCCGCCTTCTCCCACCTGTGCTTCGAAGTGCTTTGAGACGACATCACCCACAAGAACCTTCTATGGGCTTGTGACATAATCTCTCAAAGTCACATCCTTAGTCCAATAGCCCAAACTGAAATCCACACCTTCCTAGACCAACTCCTTCTTTTGCTCAACAGGCATAAGAACACCATGGTCACCAGCGAAGCACTAGATGAGGTCCCTGCCACCTGCATTCAAACCCAATACGAAACAGAGAATCTCCTTGAAGAATATGAAGCTTTCAAGAACAGTGATTCAGTTTATTGGGATGTGGATACAGATGAAGTAGAGAAGGCTTTGAAGCAAACGGAGTTTAAGATGAAGGCCCAACAACTCTTTCACCAAATATGGGCACACCAACTGTAGAAGCCCTATCTAGATAAGATTGAGGATAGGTTAGAGAAAGAACATGTGTTCATTGAATATTGTTGGACAAAGTTCCATGACCTTATAACCCTTTCCATTCCTTATTTTTACGAAATTGAGAATGTGACCAAGTAGGCCTTTCCATGTAATTTATTTATTTAATAAAATATGGGTTTCTTTACTCCAATTACATGGTTTGTACTTGTTTGATATGTATGCCTTTAATTTCAAGACTCATACTCAACAAATACTAGTTTCGAAGTAACCGACTTCTTTTGAAATCAAATCAAGCATTTTGAAGCACACTTTCTCTTTTAGCAAAAATGCCCTTCGAAAGAAATTCTCTTGATAGAAAGGTCAACAAGTGACTCATACTTAACCAATATTGGCTTTTGATAAAAAGGTCAACAAGTGACTCATACTAATTCAATACTGGCTCTTGATAGAAAGGCCAACAAGTGACTCTTCCTTAACCAATACTGGCTCCGAAGTAACTCACTTCTTTCGAAACCAAATCAAGCATTTCGAAGTACACTTCCCTTCTTATAAAGATAGCAAAATGCCCTTTGAAAAAAAGGCTCTTGATAAAGAGTCTAGCAAACGTACTTTTCACACCTTTGAAATGCTAACTGACTCTTAAATTCCAAACGAGTCAAATAAAACCTAGATAACTTGGAACCACTTGACCCATTAGACTAAAATTGGAAACTTGGACAAATAAAGCCCTAATTTTTGTGCTCTTACCTATTCACTTGTCCATTCTAACTCACACTCTCACTCTCACTTGCCCCTATTCTTACTTCAGCTCTAACTCTTCCCTCTCTTACTTTCATTCCTCTCATTCCTCTCAATTTCTCACCAATGGCTGTATCTTCCTCTACAAACTTACCAGTTGTTGAACACCTATGTCCCTCAGTGGCTCTAAGGAGGTGCATAAATGATGAGATAACCAAGTATCAGGCACTAAAGGGTCAAAATGCCATTGATGGAAGGATCTTCATCCCTCCCTACCACGCACAAAGGGAATATGTTCTTGGCCCCATTTTTAAGGAGGTTCCTGCTACATTTCCTGTCTTATATCCACACTTGGAGGATCACCACCTTCTTTACGAAGGAAAGCTTAACTAGGGAGGTTGGAGGGCTAATCGACCTCATCGTTATTGGCCCACATTGAAGACATAATTGGAGGAATGGTATGACAGGGTTGTTCCAGCTAGAGAATGAGACCTAGAAGACATTTGCCTCATTGACACCAAATCCTTGAAGATCCATTTCTTATCCCTGTCGCTCTCTGTTTTTGGAATTTTGTTTTTAATTTCTTTCAATTTTTGTGTGGTATGATAGCCCCCACTGTTCTTTATATATGCCATCTGCTAGGGCTCTCACCTATTGGTGATCCCTTCGGCCCTGATTACCCAAACCTTAAGGTCTTCTTTGAAATTCCCTCTTTGAACCCCTCGTATAGTGAGTTCATAGGGGCTGAGAGCAAAAAAGAAGGTCCCGTGACCGACCGAGAGTTCTACTCTTTTATTCTCTCTTGGCTTTGCAAATTCATTTTTTGTACATCTTCCTGAAAGATAATGCCTGAATTTGTTCTCCTTGCCAAAGCTTTGGCTTCGAAGAAGAGGATAGCCCTGGCCCCTTATGTCTTGGGCCATGTATACAGGGTTTGTTCTTAGTTTTGTGAGAGGCTTCTAGAACCTAACCAATGAGGCCCTATCTGGGTACTCTAACTTTGGCTTTTGAATACTTTACTAATTTCCACTCTCGTTGTTTGAAATTCTTGATGCAAGAACCCACCACCTATGGAAAGAAGTATGTTAGAGTTTTCTTATATCCCTTAAGTTTTGCTTACTATTTTTCTTACTTCCACCAACTTCCAGTCTCCATTCGCTTTTCCCTCTTTCGCATTTTCGAGGCTAATAAACGATCAGCGTGGTTGAGAACCTTCTTGGCTGATACCACCTACTCCAGGCCTATTCATAAGGAGATATAGGCCTTAATTTTGGTTTCACGGGATCTTTTCATTGGCACCCTAACCCCCAGAGCTTACAAATGTATTTCTGAGGCATACTGCCCCTCTCAATTTGCAAGGCAGTTTGGGCTTACTCATGGGATCCCTGTCCATCTTTGCAGCCTTTCTAATTTTAACCTTGATACCAGAGATTTGAAGGTGCCAAGATCCAGGTTGGATGAAACAATACTCAAAGTGGTACATGATTTATCGAATTTTAAATTTGTGCCCTTTATTAATCACAGTGGGGTCATGAAAAGATTCCAAAACTGGTGGACATCTAATATGGAAGTGCATCTTGCCACTTCCCCTTTGGATTTACTAAAGGAGCTGAATGTGCCATCCTAAGGTGGGACAACCAAAACCAAGGAGGCTGGCATCACCATAGCTTCCACCCTTGCTGCTTTAACCTCCACACTCAGAATTACCAAGGCTACTCTTAAGAAAGGTATATATTTTGTCCTTTCATTTTCCTTTCTTTCCCTTTTTATACTGTCCTTCTTCTTATTGCTTCTTTTATTGGTATAAGAGCTTCTCAGAAAGCCTCTCCTCAGAGGGCACAAGCCCTGGTCATACTAAAGGGCAAACAACAAGAACAAAAGAAAAGGAAGGCCCTACTCAAGCTTAAGCCTATAGAGAAGACACCTGAGGTTCCCTCAAAGGAAGAGGAGGACTAAAAAGAAGAATCTCCTCTAAAAAGGAGGAAGAGGCCAGCCTCCCCTACTGCCAAACTCATTATGGATTTTGCTCATGAAGTAGCTGCCAAGGCAGTAGAGAGGAAGCAAGCCAAAGAGGTGATAGTCTTCTAAAGATCAGAGAAGAAAATGCAGCAAAAGATCTCAAAGGAGGAGGCTACTGCTGTTGAGGCAACACAAAAGGAGGCTGCATGGAAAAGTAGAGCTCCAGAACATTATATCCTTCACAGCTCTCCAATTATCACCATTACAACCACTGGTGCTAGTAATTCTCCTCAATACTCTATAATGCTTTTTGTTTTTCAAATCCTTAGTGGTAATACTAGTATTACCCTAACATTCCTTTTGTTTTGAAATACAGTAGCAACTAGCCTGTCACTCCCTTTCTCAACACTGGTCTCTTCTTCTCTGGCTAGTACTGAAAGGCCACTCTCGAGCCCTTTTGAGCTAAAACCAACCCTAAAGGGAAAAGGAAAGGTTGAGCCTAACCTGCAATGAATGTAGAGCCTTTACAAGCCATATTTCCAATCTTTGTCTCTATACCCCCATAGCTTCTTCCTTGATTCCTTCAAGGCTTGATATGCTAATCCTCCTATCTTTCCCAACTCCCAATCCTACTAAGCTGTATAGTTTTCCTTTGGTGTCTATTGTTTCACCCCTGCGTACTTCCCTATCCTCTAGGTTTCTGACTACCCTTTTACTTTCTAAGAGTATACCTGTTGCCACGCCTACTTTAGCGGTAGCTAGAACTTCTAGGGATGACACTGGTGGTACATCAATTCTTCCTCTATTACCCAGCTCCAGTCCCTCTTCCCTAGACTTGCTGGTAGCCAGGGCAATGGATGCTGCTAAGGAATCCTCTTCCCTTTCTCTTGTACAAATGTTTCTAGCCTTTCTTTCCTCAAGTGACTAGTCTATAATACCACTTTCTGAAGAGAAGATGGAAATCTTTGAAGCTCAGTTGGCAAGCATATTTGACACATCTACACCAGCCCTACCAACTGGCAGTGAGACTGAGCCACTAGACTTACCTAACTCTTTACTGGAGATAATTAAGAGCTCATCTGCTACTGAGACCATCTTTCTTCCTCAAGTAGACTTGAGAACTTGCTTGAAGCTGCTAAGAACCTTCTCTAGGATTCCATTCAAAGCTTTGTAGAAGCCAACCATTAAGAATGGATTCCTTAAATGCTGTCAGGTCTTCAATCAGTCTAGTGTGGCTTTTAGAAGCCATTTATCTTAGGCAGCAGCCACTATTGACTTTTATGTCAACATTTGACAAATGGTAGGCTGTAGAGAAAGAACTATTAAAAGATAAGGAGTTTGTTTCCCACATTCATTTTGAGGTATCAATGCTGAAAGAACAATACTCCTCTGCTTCTCAACTTCAAGCTCAACTCTAGCATAGGAAGGTAGAATTAGAGAAAAGAGTTAGCAGCAATCAACCTAGCTTTGGAGCAGAATGCAGGGAAGCTACATACTACCCACTAGGGGTTATCAAGCTGTAGACAGGAGATGAACATAGCTATACAATTGTTCCCATCACTTAAGAGTAGAGAGCTACTTGTAACAGAACAATTGAAACATCATAATGACTTCTGAGCCAATTTATGGCACAATGTACTTAAATTTTTGTGAAATAAAACATTATTATTTACACAAGTGTTCACTGTTTCTTACTTAATACTCTTGTAGAACATCGCTTCAGCTCATTGTGTCTCCTATATAGTTTGGTAATAAGGTTTCAAATACTTGCTGTGGAGAAGTGGTTTGGAAATACTCTTCAGATCTTGGGGGACGGTCGTGATCTTCAGCTAGTCACTGTAACAAGCCCGCGGGGGACCTCGCTACAGTTCGGACTCGATTTGTGTCACGGTTCTTAATCTTGAACCAAAGAGTCCAAATCTGGCAAATCGTTTTGAGAAAACAGATTTTTTTTTTTGAAAAAAGTGCCAAACATGGACTGCTTTGCCAGATACAGAGTCGCCACCTAAATATTTTATTTTTGGAAAATTTAGGAAACCCTGACTCGTTTGCCTAAGGCCACGTGTCCGTCATCACCAAAGTTGCTTCGGCTCGGGAACTTGGGTACGATTGGGGAAGGTCACTTCGTGAGCACCCCCGCTCGCCCGATCAAAGATCGGCCTCTACTAACCATGATATCTAGTTTTGAAAACTTTGTGTGCTCTTATTCCGGTTATTAGCCTAGATTTACTATGTGATGCGCACAGCATAGAAGTATAGACCGAGTCGCCTGAATTGGAACAAAACATTTCATGTTTTCTTTGAAAATGGTTTGCTACTCGCAAGTAGGCTTAGAATGCAAATTTTGCCACCCTCAGGTAGGCTTTAGAAAAGATGGTTTTGCCACTATCTAGTGGGCTTAAAACTCACAGTTAATGCATTGTTCCAATTCAGATAACCCAACCTTTACCCACAGGCATTCAGACAGTTATATCACATAAGCAGTTAGCCTCATGGTAAGCATGCTATTCATGGCAGTCACTCACACGCATGCAAGGATGCTAAAGCATAAAACTCACCGAGTACTCCAAGCCAAAACAGAAACCGATTAGAAATCCATGCATGATCCTAAATATACATAAATGCCTAATGCAACACATGCAAAAATGCAACTATAGCAGGCTCGGCTATTCTAAACATGGCATATGGAATGCTACAGCTAACATGTATTCAACTTAGAATTGAAGTACAAATGCAGTTAGTATGATGCGCCGAGCCCGGTGCATGCAAGACAGATGAATGAATGCAAACATGCTATCATACTGTATGCTAATTGAAACATGCCCTAATCTAACCATCATAAGCTGGTAAATAAAATGGAAGAAAGACGTGGGGTTGGAAGACATACACCACACACACGCACACTTATTACAATTATGCCCTCGCGTAGGGGGTCCGAATAATATACAGTCCCAAATGAATAGTACAGTCCGAATAAATAATACAGTCCAAATATGTACAAAAATCCTAATTAATTACCAAATTAACTAAGAAAACAATAAACTGGCATGCAAGCCAGGGACTGCCTTGACTCTTCTTCAGATGATGAATGATGCATATCCGGGTTGCCTTTGCGCGGAAATCCACTGTGATGCCCCAATTAGCCTCTGTTTTGCAATAATTTTTGAAAAGCGCGCCAAGCCCCGAAAGACCGCTGATTCTTGATTTGCTGCAACAGAGAGCAGGAAAGGGGCATGGCAATGTATTTTCACAAATGTATGCATGCCTCGATCCTCGTGCCACCAATCACGCATCTCGATGCATGATGGCCGAGGAGTCGAATTGCACAACTCAATATGAAATGAATGCACAGGAAAACACAACAAGACCTAACTCCATCATGGATAATCCGGAGTGTCGGCGACTGGGAATTGAGACACGTTCCGTCACTCGAAGTACTAAACGCCCCTCGTTTCCCGTGCTCAGGCTAACTCCTATCCCGAACACAATGCAATATGCATGACATGCATGAAATGCAACTAAGATATAACCTAACATGAAAAATGCTATGAAATGGCATACACGATGCACGAGGTAACATGACATACACAATGTACTAACATACAACCTAGCATACACAATGCTACGAAATGAAATGGCATATACAATGCGCAATGGACTTACACCAATATAAGTGGACCTCAGCCACACTCACATAGGAGGCCGTAAGATGAAAATGAGACAACTCGAAATGCGTGCACACATGCACGCAAACCGAGGACCGACCCTAAGGCACCAAATGCCACTCTAACAAAGCATGGCAAGGCATGGAATATGGCATACTAGCATGCAAATTTCAGTGCTAAAATATGATGCAAAACAGCCCCGAAACATGGAAACATGGCACCCGATGCATGAAATGAATCCCGAAACATGAAATTAGGTGCATGGAATGACCTATGGCTATGCAATGAATGCATTATTTGAACATGAAGTGTGAAGAAAGATTCAAGGCAGCCCCCAAAAAAAGCATATTTACAGTTTTAAGGAAGGCCAAACAGTGAACACAAATGGGGCTAAGCTAGCATGCAAAAATGGCCCCGAAAGCGAGATAATGAAGAAAGTAGCAGCTGCTGACCTCAAACAGAGAAGGGCCCTTCTACAATGTTGAAGAGGGGCCCAAAATATGATATTTTACAGTTTATAACAAGCCACAAAAACGAACACAAGTATGGCTAAGCTCTCATGCAAGAAATGGGCCAAAAGAGGGACAAAGAAGGAAGTGATGGCTGCCAGCCCCAAAAAGATGAGGGCCCTTCAACAATGTTGAAGAGGGGCCCAAAATGTGGCATTTTACAGTTGATGACCAGACCCAAAACAGTGCACAAGCATGCTTAAAATGCTATGCAAAATAAGGCCTAAAAAGAGGTTTAAACACAAAGAGCAAAAAGGAAGCCTAAAAAATCAAAAGACCCTTAATGAAACATGAAGAGGGGGTCAAAATAAAGCCATTTACAGTTCGGACCAAAGCCCAAAAATACAAGCACAAGGGCTAACAAATCATGCAAAAATAAGGCAAAAAGAGAGATACAAAGGCACGTGGCAAAAGGAAACCTCAAAAGTGATAAGCCCTTCAACAATGTTGAAGAAGGGCTCAAAATAAGCTACTTTGAAGTTTATGACAGAGCTAAAAACAGTTTATAAATAGGCCTAAAATATTATGCAAGAACGAGGCATACAAGAGGGCTAAAGAGGCAAGTGGTGGCTAGGGACCTTAAACAGGGAAGGACCCTTAAACAAACATGAAAAAGGCCTCAAAATAATGCTATTTTCAGTTAGGGTCGGAGCCCAAATATGCAAGCACAAAGAGCTAAGATATAGATCAAAAAAATGCACCAAAGAGGGAGAAGGAGACTTACCCTTGTAGACCAAGTCTTTGACAGCCTTTGGACCAAGAAATGTTGCCTCCTAAGCTCTGAAAAGATCCTCCAAGCTGCTGGAATGGAGTGGTGGTGTGGTGCTAGGTGATGGTGTAGAAATGGTGTAAGGTTTAGGAGGTTTTGGTGCTTGAAGTGAGGGAAAGAGAGAGATGTAATGCAAGGCTCCAAAAATTTTTTTTCTAACCCTTAAAACCAGAGCTAGGGTGCTGTTTATATAGGCAAAAGAGGGGGAGAAAGAGGGGGAAAAATGGGGGGGAAAACAATTCAAGTTTCCCCACCAAAGTTGGCCCCCCAGATACAAAATCTGGGGGGAAAAGGAGGGTATTTTTGTAATGTACCAACCCTGAGGATCATGGCCGGCCAGCTTGCTAGGGTTTAGGTGGCCGGCCGGCTCTCCCCATGGCCGGCTGGCCAAGGGTCAAAAGGTCCAAGTTGGATTAATGGCCGGCCACCACAGATTGGTGGCCTCCCATGTGTGCTCAACACAGCCCTGTGGTCAAAAACTGGAGACAGTGAACCAGGAGAGAGAAAAGGCCATTTTTAGGAGGGGTTCAAAAGGGTCACACACAATTACTGGCCGGCCATATGATATTGGTGGCCTCCCAGGTGTCTACAACACAAATAAGTGGTTTAGGGTAAGAAAAAGTGGCCTTAGGGTGGTCAACATTGGCTTTCAAGTGAGAAAAACGGGCGACGGAGGGCGATGGAGGAATAAAACTGGTTGTCAGAACAATTACTGGCCTCCCACCCTTCTACGACCTTTCTAACAATGAAACAGAGGTCCCTGCCAAAAATGAACTCAAACCGATGCAAAATGAGGGTTCGGGGGCCGAAATACGCAGCCCGGGGCCCCGAAAACTGACTGTTAGGCACCGGAAGTGGTATTCGACCACGAAGTTGGTCTCTCGGACCACAGTGTCCCTCAAAAGGGAGTAAATAAGATGTATGCCAAAAACTGGAGCAAACGGAGGTGGTTAAGCGGTCCCGAACTGAGGCACACGGCCAACGGCTCCGAAAAACTGGAAACCGGACTCCAAACGGGAAAAATGGCCAACGACCACGAAACGTAGCCTACAGCCACTGAGAGATGATCTACGAGACCTCTCTCTCCCTTCTGGAAGAGAAAACAGAGAAAACCAGCCTGGTTCGCAAATCGAGGCAAAGCACAGAAAAGCTCGGAAGTCTGGAGGCAAGGCTCGCAGCCGAGACTCTGAAACCTCTGAACGAGCACGATATGCAACATCACCAAGCGCTCAATCGGTGACGTTTGAGTCTTAAGGTCGGTCAAAAATGGGTGTCTACAGTTGCCCCTCTTTGACAGAACTCGAAAGTCATAGTGACGGGAGTGAATGTCAAAGCCCAGAGACGACCCATTTTGACAAGGCCGAAGACTTAGACAACAAGTGAGATAAACAGAGATGTGCCCGCAGGCATGCCCACAGGCAGGGGGCAAAATGCAAAACGGTATGTACAAGGCCAGATGTGACTTGATGATCGTGCAAATGCAGCAAGCTGTAATGAAGCAAGTATTCGCAAATAGATGCAACAGTTTTTAAGCAAGAATGCAAAGCAACAACTACATTTCATGCAGTTAGGAATGCAGAGAATTATTCAATTCTCGTCGCGTCTCACACGGAGAAGGTAGAGACGTGCTACGCCTGCGCGATCGTCTGGTCGCACCAGCTTCAAATGAACCGTACATACAATATTGTGCCTGCAAAAGAAAGAAACTTACAAGCACAACATATCTACCAACATATGTTCAATGTGATTCGAATGTGGACAATGCGGTGCCGGTAGAAAGGTGCATCACAATGCAGGGAAAACGCGCGTGGTGACGCGAGTTTGAGCACGGAGGCTTGGTGATATCAAAGAGACGTGCATAACAATGCAAGTACGTGCAGGAGAGTGCAAGTTACGTGCACAACAATGCAGAACAAACGTAAATCAGGATGCGTGTTTGTCACAAAACAGCGAGCAAGGAAATGCGTGTTTTCGGCGAGGGCGACTCGATCGCAGCCTCCGGTTCACCTCCCGGAGAGGTTAACAACATGTTCAAAAAGGATACACCCTTGATTTTGAATGAGTAATGATGAGACACACGTCAGAAGTTGAAGCTGAAGTTCCGGCGGAGCGATTTCGCGACAGAAAGTGCACTTCTCTTCTTCTTTTTCAGGTCCCGGGGACTCCAATCTTTCTCAAAATTTGCAGAGACCTTGGGGGGCATGTGGGGAACACCACCGGCCAGCTCCCTTCCTAAGGGGAGGCCACCGGCCAGGGGGAAGGCAAGGAGGTAGCCGGCTTGCCAGGACAGGTGGCCGGCCGGCCACCTAGACAAATCCGCGGGCAATTTTGTTATTTCACCCTCTTTTCTTTAAATCCACTCATCCAAACTCTTTGTGCTCACAAGTGCAGCTCCGAAAATACTTCCTCTACCTTCCCAAACCATTTTCTCTCTCAGATCTGTGCTCTATACGCGTTTTCCAACGCTCCACGCAAGTTGTTTTCGCGAAATCTTTCAGTTTTAAGCACTTTGAACCGATTAAATTTTGATTTCGGGGCTTCTTTTCTCATTTTCGCCACTTGAGGTGAGTTTGTCTTAATATTTGGAAGATTTTCTCGGGAGTTGACTTTTGTTGACTTTTTCATTTCACGAGAGTTGACTTTTGTTGACTTTTTCCAATTTTGGCTCATTTTTTGCTTCTTTTTTGCAAATTTTCTGAAATGGCTGGTCATTTCCCTCACGGTGGAGGTCCTCCGGACGCCGGAGGTGATCCCGATATCATGGCTCTGCCTCCGAGGGTTCGACCCTTCATACCCGAGAGGTACGACCCACCGGCACATATTCTTCGCGGGCTGTTTTCTATCACTTCACCGATTTCGACGAGCGAGCACCCGGGTATCTCCTTCTGCGGGAGCCAGAGTATCACCTCTCCTATGAGGCACGAGAGGTATTTACTTCGTTCTTATCTTTTCTGCAACATATTATGAATTTTTCATGCATTCTGTTTGCATTCTGAACACACGGTTCAATCACTTGAATTTCTGAACACTCAGCCCATAAATTGATTGTGAACACACCACACACACTGGTTGAGGATTGAACACACGGCCCAAGCACTGATTTTTTGAGCACACAGCCCGAACTAGAGGTGAACACGCAGCGCACATTGATTTAGAGTTGAACACGCAGCCCAAACACTAATTTTCTGAACACACAGCCCAGATTGAAGGTAAACACGCAGCACACACTGATTGAAAGTTAAACACGCAGCCCAAACACTAATTTTCTGAACGCACAGCTCGAATTGAAGGTGAACACGCAGTACACACTGATTGAGAGTTGAACACGCAGCCCAAACTCTGATTTTCTGAACACACAGCTCGAATTGAAAGTGGACACGCAGCACACACTGATTGAGAGTTGAACACGCAGCACAAACACTGATTTTCTGAATGCACAGCTCGAATTGAAGGTGGACACGCAGCACACACTGATTGAGAGTTGAACACGCAACCCAAACACTGATTTTCTGAACACACAGTTCGAATTGAAGGTGAACACGCAGCACACACTGATTGAGAGTTGAACACGCAGCCCAAACACTGATTTTCTGAACAGACAGCTCGAATTGAAGGTGGACACACAGCACACACTAATTGAGAGTTGAACACGCAGCCCAAACACTGATTTTCTGAACACACAGTCCGAATTGAAGGTGAACACGCAGCACACACTGATTGAGAGTCGAACACGCGGCCCAAACACTGATTGAGAGTTGAACACGTAGCCCAAACACTGATTTTCTGAACACACAGCTCGAATTGAAGGTGGACACGCAGCACACACTGATTGAGAGTTGAACACGCAGCCCAAACACTGATTTTCTGAACACACAGTCCGAATTGAAGGTGAACACACAACACACACTGATTCTGAACACGCGGCTCACTTACTTTACTTTGCACGCAGCCTATTCATTTTATTTGCACGCAGCTTATTCCTTCCGTTTGCACACAGCTTATTCATTTTATTTGCACGCAGCTTATTCCTTCCATTTGCACGCAGCTTATTCATTTTATGCTGAAATATGTATTTATTCTGAATGCAGGTGACTTCTCGCACCGTGTGGGGATATGGATCTACCGCGGCGAGTGATTGGTATGCCGAGCTCCCGAGGCTGTCCGGGATTTAGTTGACTTGGCGGGGTTCGGGCCTTCTGCACTGGGCTATCTGTTGTTCTATCAGGAGGACGTTAATGGCCGCCTTGGTGGAGAGATGGGGACCACCAACTCCTTCCATTTTTCTGCCACGGGGGACTTGACTATGACCCCGCTTGACTTTGCCGTATTGACTGGCCTTGACGTGGGAGGTTGGCCCATCCCTTACGACGAGGACATGGGCCAGTGGGAGGCCGCTTGGATATATTTACTGGGGGCTCGCCCGCCCGTTGATAGATCTTCGGGCAGAGTCCGATACACCTGGTTCTCTTCCCATTTTCGGAGGGTGGAGATGGAGCCCGGGACTCCTGAGGAGGCAGCGCAGTATGCCCGTGGTTTTCTGATGTTCCTCTTCGGGACTACTTTGTTTGCCGATAGGGGGAACACCGTTGGGCTATATCTGTTGAGTGCTTTGGTGGACCTATCATAGGTCAGACGGTATGATTGGGGTGGCGCTGGCTTGGCTACTCTTTATTGCTACATGAGTGCGACCTCCTGCGGACGGGGGACTTACTTGGCGGCTATTGGAGAGCCTGGGAGGTACTTTCTGCCCTCTTGATTTACATTTCTGCTCCTCATTACTTGTACATTGCACACACGGCGCACTCTATACTCTATATTTTGCCCTCAGCACTTTGCATTTACATCCTGCACTGTTTTCCACAATTATGGGTCTATGTGTATTTCCCGGCATTAGCCCCGAAGTTGGTGGTAAAAGGGCCCCTCGTGACCCCGTACTCACTTGTATTTGAAGGCCAGCACTGGCCAAGACCTCGGGAGTCTCTTCTTTATCTACGGCAGTATTTTGACACGATGCGGTCGACGGAGGTATTTCGGAACTTTCAGTCCTTTCTATTTTCATCTTTGATTTGTCTTGTACTTTCCCGATTTCTGATTGGTTTATGCATCTGTTATCCGCAGATCACATGGCAGCCTTGGGCGCCCTTAGGTGAAGGCCTCCGATTCCAATTTGCCGGAGGGCGGGGTGCCTCCCAGTACAGGATCCTATTCGAAGGGCCAGTTGGTAGGGCCTGGTTTCTGGGAGAGCGCTTCTTGCGTCAGGTGTGGGGTTATACTTCTCAGGACCCTCCCTCAGTACCCCCAGTTAGTATGCGGATTGCTGATAGGCTCTCTTCCCGAGATGTTGTTGATGCTATGCTGGGTATTGATGCCTCACTTTATCTTGAGGAGGGGGATTATGCTACTTACCGTCACATATACCTGATGCCTCCATTCACGGGAGTTCGTACTCCGACGATGAGGCCTGCTGGCATGCCATCTTCGAGCCGGGCTCTGGCTACAGATGCCCCTTCCACCAGCAGGGCCGGCACATCTAGAGGTGGGGGTGGACCGATTCCCCCGATTCCTCCGACTCATTATCATGCTGGGTGGCCGGACATGCCGACTGAGTTGACGGGGTGGCGATTCGGGACTCCCTACCCGATTCCGATAGAGCCTCCCCTTCCTGATCATAGATACGTCAGAGATCCCGATTCTCCACCGGTATGCTTTACAGTTTTGATTTATCAGTCGGATACTTGGACATTCATTCCTTTACTGATAGTTTTGCACTTGTGTCTACAGCCTCCTGTCGAGTATGTGGATGAGATGCTCAGGATGATGGCCGCACTGGAGGGCATGGTCCTTCGGAGAGAGGCACAGCTAGCCATTATGGGTGTCCAGGTACTGTTCAGTTTTCTTGTATTTATCATATTTCCGATGACATGCTGATCTTGAACATTCCACTGTACTGATAGGCTGCTTGTATAGAGCATATCTGACACACACCCCACTTACACACTGTATTTACATGCACCCTCTTCTTGTATCTGTATCTGATATACATGTTTGAGCTAATGTATTCAAATTGAACTCTTTGTTTTCAGATGCCTCCGGTATATGCTCAGCCGCAGGCCGGGCCACCTGGGTTTTCTTAGGGAGGTGGACCATCTGGGCCTTTTCGAGGAGCAGGGCCATCCAGGCCTTCTTGAGGAGCTGGACCATCCAGGCCTTTTCGAGGAGCTCGGGGAGGGGGGTCGTCTCGCAGACGCAGGGCACACATCATAGAGGAGGAGCCCAGTGAGGATGAGGAGGAGGCTGCAGATCGTCAGTCAGAGACATCTGCCGACAGAGAGGAGGGCTCCGGTCTCGGTTCCGAGAGTGGAGGCGAGGCTGAGGGGGATCCTGAGGACGACAGCTCCGACTCGGATGGTGATGGTGGTGCAGAGGCTGCTTCGCAGAAGAGGATGAAGAGAGCCTCTTATTCCTGCTCTTGAGAGCATTGATGCTACTGTTCCCTGCTTTATTTTCCTTTTTACTAGTAGTTTGTGGCACATTGCACTTTATTAGGCAGTTTCATTTCCTGTAAAACTTGTACCCTTGTTTGTAAGATGTTGTAACAAAGGAAGCATGATGGGATGAAACAGCTTTTTGAAAAAGTGTTGTATTTTATGCTTTCAGCATCATATCGCGTCATTTTGCACAAAAATGAGATTTGAATGGAAATGTGCGCTGTGTATTTACCAGGTCAGGTAGTGAACCGACACAGCAAACCAAACAACCTAACTTACTAAGAAACAAACAAAACCTTAGCAAGTTTCCAACTCGATAAGCAAAACAAAACAGAATTGATAAGTAAAGAGTAACGACTCAAGTACACAAAACTTAACAACTCGATAAGCAAGACAGCTCGACTAACAAAGCAACAACTCGATAAACAAAAACAACAACTCGATAAGCAAGACAACAACTCGATAAGCAAAACTTGACAAAACATAGTGTATTTCGGACGATTTGGGCGACGGAACACATCCGAAACAGAGGGAAATGGAGGCCTTCAACACACCCAGTGCATGGAAATGCTTGGAACTTCCTTCCGGAGGGTAAAACAGGATCAATGACACACATTGGAGCATGGCCGGCCACTTTTGGGAGTTGGCCGGCTAGTTTTTTGTTTCTGAGGAGAGAGAGGTGGCCGGCCTGCTAGAAAAGGTGGCCGGCCGGCCACTTTGCTCAGCAGCCACCAAATTTTTGACACGTGTCCCCGAATAGTGTCTCATCCTCTTTAAAAGCCTCAAACCCATGGTTGATTCATTTCATCTTAGTTTTTCACCAAAATGGAGGCCTTTCTTGCCGAAAATCTCGCAGTTTGGATGGCTTCCTTAGATGGCTCGGAGAAGTTGAACTTCCGGGGTTTCGGGTTGAATGCACTATTCACGCTGAGCCGTACTCCGCTGCACCTTCCTTTCCTCCATGCCGCGGCGAGGTTTTGGAACCCGGTGACGCATGTCTTTAGCTTCGGCGGGCAAGAGGTATGTCCAACTTTTGAAGATTTTCAAGTTTTGATAGAATCTGAACGTTATGAAGAGATTTTGCCTCAGTTCTGCTTTGGCCACGCCCAAGCTTTAGGGCGGATGTGTGGACTTACTGCGCATGATGCTCGGTCTCTGATCTGTAATGGGGAACTGGATATCCTCGGTTTGATCAATCACTTTTCTGGTGCCGGTGACCGCGGTGACCATCATTGGCAAGGTTTCCGACAACATGCCCTCTGTTTGTGCATGCTATCTCACTTCTTGCTTGCCCCGGGCCTGGGTGGACCCAACATTTGTTTGATTGAAGTTGCTCAGGGCTTGAAGGAAGGGAAGAGCTGTATTGCCATGACCTTGGCCGAGACACTGATGGGCTTGGACGCTTTCCACCGTCAGGAGATGGCCAGATTTGCGGGGAGTCCACTATTGCTGCAGGTAATGTTTCCCACCCAATCTCACATATGTATTTGCTCTCATCACTCGACCCTCAGGCTCGGTTTTTCTCACAAAACCCTTGTCTCACTTTTCTCTCACCGTACATCTCTCTATTCTTTATTCTCTCATTTTTCATCCCTTCCCAGGTATGGTTGATGGATAAATTGCAGGTTGTGGACTCTTGTCCTGCCTACTCAGCTCGCGGCTACTTCTTTTGACAACGCCTGGTTGATTCGCTTGATGAGGGGTGGTGGTTCAACTGGATGTGCAATTTGTCTGCTAACCGCATTGCTTGGCGCTGTCTTTGGCTCAATCTCCTGGCAATAAGCTATAGCATGTTCCGGCAGACTGGGATCCAGTTGATTGGTCTGACCCACTGTGTGTTCTACTTTCCGTTCCGATTCCTGCGCCAGTTCGGTCATGATCAGACTTGCCCGCCAGAGGGGATTGAGTACCCGACTGCTTTCCCGGTCCGAGGCGCACAGCTTGCCCGTATGCCATAGCCTGGAGGACTAGAGAGCTCCTGGTCCCTGCTCCCACTTTCAGTTGTACTGTGTCTGACAAGTGCTGGGATTGGCTCAATGAAGAGGCACAGATTGGGCCTAGCTTGGCATCAGAGGCTTCAACCAGCTCTGGGAGGGGGCGCAGGGACACCTGACCTATCCATGCCCCGGATTTATTGCTTTACTAGTACTTTCAAGTTTTCTTCATGAATGTAATAATAAAAAGCAACTTCAATTTGTATGCAAGAGCAGGAGAACTCTGTTCTGAAATCAATGAAATTGAAGATTGTGGGTACTGAAAATTTTCCACTTTGGTCCAAAAATGGTCTTAGTTGTAAAAAGAAATTTGAACAAAGTCAACTTTTATTAAAACTTTTCAAAACTATTTTCAATATGGATCAGAACTGGACACGCCTGAGATCTGTCACTGAGATGCACAACCCCGGATCCTAGCAACTGGAAAGTTGCCCCTAGTCTGAATAGCACCGCGACACTGTGTGGCAACGGAAAGTTGCCCCTAGTCTGGATAGCACTGTACCGGAGATTACGATGAATGATGATGAAAAAGAATGACTGAGATGATCAAAATGGACAAAGTTGATCGGGGAAAAGTTTATGGCTGAACTTCAGGATGAAGTTGCCTACGTATCCCAAGAGTGGGAATTAAGCCTTACGTAGTTTAGGCTCAGGTTCGCTCGGGTATTTTCACTCTCCTTTTACGCTCTAACTCTTGCCAAGGCCGCCCTTTGCGGGTTTTCAACCTTGCGAGCTCAGTTTTTGTGATTTCAAATTTTTTGTGCTCTGAGTTTTGCCTAGGTCGCCCTTTCGGGTTTTCGGCCTAGCGAGCCTCTCAAGGGTAATATTTCTTCAACTTGTCCATATTGATCGGTTGGGAGAACTCTAGGCCATCTAGATCCATCAGAACCACAGCTCCACCTGACCAGATTGACTTGATGATGTAGGGACCAGTCCAATTGGGTCTGAACTTGCCCCTTGGGTCGTGGATGGGAGCTCGGTTGTCCTTGAGCACCAAATCTCCTTCTTTTAAATTCCTGGACTTAACCTTCTTGTTGAAAGCCCGAGCAATTATGCGTTGATAACCTTGGACATGGTACAGTGCTTTCAGTCTTCTCTCATCAAAGAGCATGAGTTCCTCAAATCTGCTCTACTGCCAATCCGCCTCGGCTATTTGACACTCAGCCAATACTCGTAATGACGGGACCTCAATCTCAATAGGTAGAACGGCCTCCATCCCATAAACCAGAGAATACGGAGTCGCCCCAATAGAAGTTCTGATTGAAGTCTGGTAGCCCCACAGAGCAAACGGCAGCTTATCTGGCCAATCTCGGTAGGTTTCCACCATCTTCTGCAGTAGGTGCTTGATATTCTTGTTGGCGGCCTCAACCGCTCCATTGGTCTGCGGCCGATAGGTAGATGACTTATGAAAAGCCACGTTGTATTTTTCCAACAAATCAATCACCTCCTTCTTGAAGTGGGAACCATTGTCTGAAATAATCTCGTTTGGGACTCCGTAGCGACAGATGATGTTGTTTCTGATAAATTTTGCAACGTGCGAAGCCTTCAACACTGCATAAGATTGGGCCTCGACCCACTTTGTAAAATAATCTATCGCTACCAAGATGAACTCATGCCCATTTGACCCCTTCGGAGAGACAGCCCCGATCACATCAATTCCCCAGACTGAAAATGGCCATGGCGAAGTCATGTTGTACAGCTTCGACGGCGGAATGTTCATGCGATTTGCATGAATTTGACATTTGTGGCATCGCCGGACAAAGTCGATACAATCCTCCTCCATGGTGGACCAGTAGTAACCCTGTCTGAGGATCTTCCGTGCCAGCATTACTCCATTCATATGTGCGCCGCATTCCCTTCCATAGATGGCTTCCATCAGACGCTTTGACTCTTCAGCATCAACACACAGCTTATGCATTCCCAGATGACCTCTCTTATACAGCTTACCCCCACAGATGATGAACTGAACGGCCATTCTTCTGATTGCCCTTTTGTCTTTGGCATTTACCCCTGGCGAGTATGCTTCATTCTCCAAGAAATTCCAAATGTCGTAATACCAGGAGTTTTCGTCCTGAACTTCATCTATAGCAGCAATCGACTCGTAGGCAGGTGCAAATTTCTGGTCAATGATGACTGGACGCATCCGGACTGCGTATGGGATGTCTATTATGGAAGATAGAGTTGCTAAAGAATCTGCGAACCTGTTGTTCTCTCTTAGTAGATGAGTAAAGATTAGCTTCTCAAACCGAGGAATTAACAAGTCCAAGGTTTGGTGATACATCATCATCTTCTCTTCTTTGACTTTCCAGTCTCCTTTCGCTTGAGACACAACCAGGTTTGAGTCCCCGATGACGTCCAACCGTCTTGCCCCTAGTTCTAGGGCTGCTTCTAGACCAGCGATGCATGCTTCATATTCTGCTTCGTTGTTCGAGACCTTGAACCGGAGTTTGAAGGCTAGAGGGATACGGGAATTGTCGGGTGCTATCAGCAACACTCCTATCCTATACCGTATTGATTTGATGCTCCGTCAAAGTACATCGTCCAAGCTTCATCGTCGATATGCAAAATAGCTTCATCTGGGAATTTCGGGAATAGGTCGACTGCTTCACCCCTTCACTGGATGGTCGGCTAAGAACTCTGCCACTGCCTTCCTTTGACTGACTTGCGTGTTACATATTTCAAATCAAATTCGGAGAGCAACAGCAACCAACGAGCTAGCCTACCCGTAAGTGCTGGTTTCCGAAAAGATATTTGATGGGATCGAGTCGTGAAACCAACATTACGGAGTGAGCTAACAGGTAGTGCCGCAGCTTCCTGGTAGCCCATACCAAAGCTAAGCAAGCCTTCTCCAGCGGAGTGTAGCGGGTCTCGTAATCCAGCATCTTCTTGCTCAGATAGTAGATGGCCTTCTCCACCTTATCCTCCGATTCTTGTGCGAGCATACAGCCCATTGTAGTCTCAGTCACTGACAGGTACAATATCAACGGTTTCCCCGGCTCTGGCGGTGACAACACGGGCGGGTTCTGTAAGTATTCCTTGATTTGTTCAAAAGCAGCTTGGCATCGGCCGTCCCATTGGAATTTCTTGCCTTTCTTCAGGAGACCAAAAAGTGGTTCACAAGTCAAGGTTAATTTTGAGATAAACCGTCTTATGAATTGCACTTTACCCAGAAAGCCTCGCACCTCCTTTTCAGTCCTTGGTGGGGGCATTTCTAGGATGGCCTTGATTTTGGAAGGGTCGACTTCGATGCCTCTCTGTGTAATCAGAAACCCAGCATTTTTCCCGCTGTAACACCGAATGTACATTTCTGAGGATTTAGCCGCAACCGGAATTCTCTGATCCTTTGGAAGAACTTTTGCAAGGCGGTGTAGTGGCCCTCTCTTTCTTTGGACTTGACAATCATGTCGTCCACATACACCTCAACCTCTTTGTGGATCATGTCGTGCAATATTGTGGTCGCGGCCCGTTGATAAGTAGCTCCAGCGTTCTTCAACCCAAACGGCATTACTCTGTAGCAGTATGTCCCCCACGGGTGGTGAATGCAGTCTTTTCCCGGTCTTCTGTGCCATTACTATCTGGTTGTAGCCTGAAAAGCCATCCATGAATGAGAGCAAAGCATGCCCTGCTGTGAAATCCACCAACTCATCAATATGCGGCAAGGAAAGTCGTCCTTCGGACTAGCTCTGTTCAAATCCCTGAAATCCACACATACCCGGATCCTGCCATCCTTCTTCGGCACTGGAACAATGTTGGCCAACCAAGTCAGGTATTCGGATACCAGCAGGAAGCCTGTGTCGATTTCCTTGGTGACCTCTTCCTTAATCTTGAGAGCCCAATCCGGGCGGATCCTCCTGAGTTTCTGCTTGACAGGTCGGGCTTCGGGGTCAAGGGGATCCGTGCTGTACAATCTCAGGATCGATCCCAGGCATGTCTTCGTAGGACCACGCGAAAACATCTTGAAATCTTTTAATAAAGTGACTAAGCGCTCGCGTTCCTCCGAAGACAACGTGACCCGATCTGGACCAACCGCGGGTCCTCCTCAGATACCAATGTTCACGGTAGTGATTTCATCCATTAAAGGTTTGACAAATCTCTCCTACTCTTGTTCAATTAGGCGTTGCAAAACCGGAGGAATTCGTCTTGTCGTTTTCATCAAAATTTTGAAAGTCTGAGTTTATGCAATAAATCAAGGGCACAGAAAAGTACTTAGAAACCACAGTACTTGATTCTCAGTAAGCACATCCAAATCGTCCAATTCTCGGTTACAACAGACTCAAATGAGAAAGAAAAAGACACCTGGACAAAACTGTGGCATCCGGGTTATCATCCCCAGGATTACCAGACTCAGACTCAGTGAGCTGGAACCTGATTCCGACTCACAAGATTCGGTGGAATCAGATTCCGGCTCACTACCTGGCCGGTGTTGCTGGACAAAAATCCCTCCTCGTATTGCCAAGTGAGAGAGGGTGCGATAGATGCATCCAAAATAGTGCTGGCAGGCTCGCAGCCGTTTCATCCCCAATCATGGAAACGAGAAGTTATCCCCCAAGCACTTATGGTCGATCGGAGGATCTGAGAGTAGACTTGCCAGTGCTACCCCCATTTCAATTTCAGCGCCCTCCGGTCCCTGTTTACACTGCTCAACCTCAGCTGATGGGTCTGTCTGCTCTGTGGCAACGTCATCCCCGGATAGTTGTAGGTCGAAGAAGATCTCGAAACCTGGCACGCGCTTCTTCTCCGCGTTTAGCCACGGCTCTGGGAAGCCGCCAAAATGGAAAGTCCTCCCCCTCCCGGACGAAGCGTCCGTTCAGGGTACCCTGGATGGGCCTATGCATTAATTCAAAGGCTTCCCAGCCTGCTTTGCTCTGGCT
Organism: Camellia japonica; assembly: GCA_030407325.1. Lineage (NCBI taxonomy): Eukaryota > Viridiplantae > Streptophyta > Magnoliopsida > Ericales > Theaceae > Camellia > Camellia japonica. The sequence goes on from JAPPVO010000031.1 coordinate 130,592,814, forward strand.
CTTCCGGCCATTTCTTTTCCCTTCCTCACCCAGTCCTCTTTGGTGGGCAGATAACCCAAGCCAAAGGTATGAGGGTTGTGTGGCACTTCGGCCAATGCTGCGACGCCTTTCGGCCGCTCCTTCTAATCCCATCCCGGGATGTGTTGTAGCTTGTTCATGAGGTAGACGGATTGAGCACTGACATACATCCCTCATTCACAGCCATGATATTCTGCACCACCCGGGCCTCAGCCAAAGTGAACCCTGATAAGAACACATCCTCTGTGCCATGCTCGATTTCCAAGACTGGTGTGGACACTTCTGGCGGCGGATGGATTGATGAATTCCCGAAAACAATAGCCACCCCCTTCCCGTGAGGGTACTTCAACATCTGATGTAGAGTGGAAGAGACTGCCTTCACTTGGTGCAACCACGGCCGCCCCAAGAGTAGATTGAAGGTTGCGGGAACGTCCAAGACATGGAATTCAATGTTGTGTTGTCCTGGACCAACCTGGGTCTGAATTTTGACAGTCCCCATCACTTCCCTGCTAGTATTATCATATGCTCTGATCACTTGAGTAGTCGGCACGAAGTCCGCGGGCTTCAACCCGATTGCATACGCTGTTCTGGCTGGGCAGACATTGATGGCGGACCTGGTATCAACAAGTACCACCTGTATCCACTTGTCTCTACATTCCACGGAAACGTAGAGGGGTTTGTTATGATTTGTGCCCTCAAGCGGTAGTTCTTTGTCTGAAAAGGTTAATGCCGGGGAACCTCCTCCCGGAAAAACCAGCCCAACCAGCTGTTTTGGTGTAGTATCTATAGAGAGTTTGGCCTTGTCCATGGTAGATATGACAGCCTGTCTGTGCACTCGCGACACCATAAGCAGTCCCCAGATGGAGATGTCTGCTTGTATCTTCTTCAATTGCTTGAGCACAGCTTCTTCTTCAATTTGTTTCTCCCTCTGTTTCTCAGCTTCCTTGTCTTTCCCTGATGCCTCTGGCTGGTCTAGGTGCGGGGGCTTGAAATACCGCCCACTTCTTGTCATATGAGCGACCTCGTCGATATACCAGGTATCATCTGGTTGATTATTCCCCCAATCCTCATCTGTGTGGGCAAGACATAAATCATCGTCTTCCCACCACATTCCGTCGGCAGCCGACAGACACCTGTCCGGCTCCGGTATGATCGTACTCGCAGTACCTTCAGTCCACATGCTCGCAGAATTTTCTGTTCCCGTGCACACAGCACTTTCGACCCCCACATGGGCCTTAGCTTTCCTGATTCTCTCGGAATCCTCAAATCTTTGTTGTTCCAACTGCGTCAGTACAGCTGGTTGTTCAATACTTCCTGCATTTTCAATGTCCAAGTTCTGAGCGAAATTCTTAGTGCCGGCGCTCTCCGGCGGTGTATTCTGACTTTCGGCCCTTCCGGCCACCACTGATACCCTTGCCCCTGTCGGGCCCTGTTCTGGTTGAAATTCTACAACGTCTGGTTGATCATCTAACCATCCGGTAGCTTCTGCCGACTCCTCATACTCGAACCAGTTGATTGCCGCATCCCCTGATTCTTGGTCACTGAAGAACTGGAGGTTGGCAAGGTCCTCTCCTACAGTTGTTAGATCATCCGTTCCCCACTCAAATCTGTCCCCCTGAATTACACATAATTCTGCTCTTTCTGGCAGCCCTACGCTCAGCTCAGACTGGCCCATTGACTGGATGTATGCACTTGGATCGTAGGCTCCTTCAGCGAGATTCCCAGACTGTTCAATCCCAGACTCAACAACTCCGCTTTCCTCTGAAACCTGCCCTGTCCCATCTTCGGTGGTCACCACCATTGGCTCAGATTGGGTTGCAGAGATGTCCATCATGCACAAGTCAGTGCAGACAGAAGGATCACCTCTGGCTTAGGTAGGTGGGATGGGGTGATATAGATACTAGGATCGTAAGACACGACCCCAGTTTGGATGAAGTTGATTCTGTTGGGAGGAGGAGCTTGGTTATGTGGTGGGAGAGGATTTGTTGTGACGTTGGGTTTGTCGGGAGGCGCGATCACCTGCTTGTCAATAAGATCCTGGATCTCGTGACGCAATCTAAAACAACGGTCGGTGTCATGACCGTGCTGTTGGTGATACGCGCAGTATTTTGCCGGGTCATGAGAGGGAGGGAGTGGATTTGGTAGTGGCCTCGGCTCTAGGGGCGTCAAATGCTTCTTCCTGATTAATACCCCCAGAGCTTTGGACAGGGGCATATATAGGGGTGTGAAGGTTCTTTGGCCTCTGGGCTGGTATTTGGCGGTTTGGGTATTGCTTCCAGATGCGCCAGAGAAAGGCGTGGCTGCCATGGGTCTCGGAAGGGAGGGGAATGGTGGTGACCATGCTCACCTCTGAAGCTCGTGCAGTTGCAGCGCCACTCGGGCCTGCATTGTTGTTACGGTTGAAAGTCCTCCTAGGTTGCTCCCTATCCTGGTCGATCAGACCTGTTTCATTGCATCCTCGATCTGTACCCCCATCTCGTGTAGATCTGAGAAGGTGGGGAAGGGGAGTACAATCATCTTCTGCATCAACTTTGGTTGGAGATTGCGCACAATCATCTTGATTTGGTCCTTATCAGTGGGCCTCAAAGTCATCATCGATGCCTTCGCCCTCCATCAAGTTACAAAATCTGAGAAAGTCTCTTTGGGCTCCTGCCTCGTTGTTTCGAGATCACGAGTTGTAATCTTGATCTGGGTATTGTACGAGTATTGTGCAACAAAGGCCTCGGCCATTTCATCCCAACTTCTTTTGACCTCATCCTCCAACTTCGCGTGCCAGATAGCGGCCACACCCGACAGGGTTCGGCCGAACAGCGAAAGCTTTTGTGGTCGGGTTAGACCCATTGGCCGCAGTATATCTGAGAATAATTGGAGGTGGACCATGGGATCCCCAGATCCGTCGAGACGATCAATCTGCGGCATCTTGAATCTGTCAGGCAATGTTACGGCCAGATCGGTATATCCGTCCTCGATATCCGGAATAGCCTTTACTCCTTGCGATTTCTTGAAAAGCTTCTCAAGCTTGCTCAGTTTCAGAGCTGTATGGTCTATTTCGAACTCGAAGGGAGAGTCCGGGTGATTGGCAAGTGTATGGGTCTTGGACAGTTGAGGCGGAAGCGGGGGCGGAGCTGGCCCCGTTGGAAGGTTTGTGTCCTCTTGGATGTTCTGGACATTTGGCACGGTGTTCTGGGTGTTTGGAAGAGCATTCTGGACAGTAGGTGCCTGCTCGGGTAATGGGGCCCCTGGTGGAGGAGGAACTTGATGTGAGGCAGATGCCGCATTTTGCTGTTGCAGTCTAGTGATTAGCTCGGCCTGCTGGGCCATGATCGCGGCCTGCTGTTTAGAGAACTCTGCTTGGCGGGCAGCGTCCTCCTGCATTTGTTTCATGCTCTCATGCATTTGGCGCATCATTTCTTCTATCCCGGCCATATTCTGTTGGTCTTGCTGACTGACCGGTATGTGTATTTCTATGGTGGAAACTGGAACCTCAACCCGACTGTTTGCTATGGTAGACCACTGCCCCGGTAACCTCTGTTCAGACACACTGCGCTTCCTTGGCCTTCTCCTGACAACGGGGGGTAGAGAATGGAACACTGGATGTCCGTCAACCAGATCCTCAGATCGATTGAGCCGACGACCTCTTGTCCAAAGTGCTTGGGGAATATCTACTGGGTCGGAAGCAATTGTGCTAAAACTGCCCTAGCAAAAGATAAATAAAGCGAAAAGGAAATAAATAACCAGATAAATGAACAGCATGACAGCTTAAAATAAATACACAACACACAGTCGGGCATACAACACACGGTTGATAAGCTGAATACACACTGTCCTCAAATACTGATCACTGTCCCTGAATCACTGTTCCCCAAAGACTGAATCGGATACCCGCAGATAACTGATTCTCAAACACTGACTGATGCCCGCAGGCCTGATGCCCAAACTCATAAACTGATACATGCATTCCCTGTAGAGACGCACTCTAAAAGCACATAACAGATAAGTGAGAGCCAAAACACCCCTATGTTGGGGTAGGGTTTCCCTGTCCTATTTTGTCAGGAGCTAGGGTTTCACTACGCACGCAGCGGTTTCAAACAACCTATATCGGGTAAGTAACCTGTCCTAGTTTGGAATGGTCACTATGGATTCCGAATATGCACTAGGTCGAATGGTCAAAAAGGGTGCCTCGGTAAAACCGGGGTTTGTGTTCCCATACTGGCAGAGCCCACAACCGGTCAGCCTTATAGTCATGCCTTGACAAGACAAGCCTTCGGCAAACCGTTCAGGAATAGCAGATAGCAAACACGTGTCCTAGGCGCACCAATGCAAATGCAATGCAAAGAAACACACAAGTGTAGTCAAAACCAGATATCATGAGTTCGAGTCAAGTTCTCTAAATCCCCAGCAGAGTCGCCAGAAACTGTAACAAGCCCGCGGGGGACCTCGCTACAGCTCGGACTCGATTTGTGTCACGGTTCTTAATCTGAACCAAAGAGTCCAAATCCGGCAAATCGTTTTGAGAAAACAGATTTTTTTGAAAGAAGTGCCAAACATGGACTGCTTTGCCAGATACAGAGTCGCCACCTAAATATTTTATTTTGGGAAATTTAGGAAACCCTGACTCGTTTGCCTAAGGCCACGTGTCCGTCATCACCAAAGTTGCCTCGGCTCGGGAACTTGGGTACGATTGGGGAAGGTCACTTCGTGAGCACCCCCGCTCGCCCGATCAAAGATCGGCCTCTACTAACCATGATATCTAGTTTTGAAAACATTGTGTGCTCTTATTCCGGTTATTAGCCTAGATTTACTATGTGATGCGCACAGCATACAAGTATAGACCGGGTCGCCTGAATTGGAACAAAACATTTCATGTTTGTTTTTGAAAATGGTTTGCTACTCGCAAGTAGGCTTAAATGCAGATTTTGCCACCCTCAGGTGGGCTTAGAAAAGATGGTTTTGCCACTATCTAGTGGGCTTAAAACTCACAGTTAATGATTGTTCCAATCCAAATAACCCAACCTTCACCCACAGGCATTCAGGCAGTTATATCACATAAGCAGTTAGCCTCATGGTAAGCATGCTATTCATGGCAGTCACTCACACGCATGCAAGGATGCTAAAGCATAAAACTCACCGAGTACTCCAAGCCAAAACAGAAACCGATTAGAAATCCATGCATGATCCTAAATATACAGAAATGCCTAATGCAACACATGCAAAAATGCAACTATAGTAGGCTCGGCTATTCTAAACATGGCGTATGGAATGCTACAGCTAACATGTATTCAACTTAGAATTGAAGTACAAATGCAGTTAGTATGATGCACCGAGCTCGGTGCATGCAAGACAGATGAATGAATGCAAACATGCTATCATACTGTATGCTAATTGAAACATGTCCTAATCTAACAATCATAAGCTGGAAAATAAAAGGGAAGAAAGACGTGGGGTTGGAAGACATACACCACACACACGCACACTTATTACAATTATGCCCTCGCGCAGGGGGTCCGAATAATATACAGTCCCAAATGAATAGTACAGTCCGAATAAATAATACAATCCAAATATGTACAAAAATCCTAATTAATTACCAAATTAACTAAGAAAACAATAAACTGGCATGCAAGCCAGGGACTGCCTTGACTCTTCTTCAGATGATGAATGATGTATATCCGGGTTGCCTTTGCGCGGAAATCCACTGTGATGCCCCAATTAGCCTCTGTTTTGCAATAATTTTTGGAAAGCGCACCAAGCCCCGGAAGACCGCTGATTCTTGATTTACTGCAACAGAGAGGAGGAAAGGGGCATGACAATGTATTTTCACAAATGTATGCATGCCTCGATCCTCGTGCCACCAATCACGCATCTCGATGCATGATGGCCGAGGAGTCGAATTGAACAACTCAATATGAAATGAATGCACAGGAAAACACAACAAGACCTAACTCCATCATGGATAATCCGGAGTGTCGGCGACTGGGAATTGAGACACGTTCCGTCACTCGAAGTACGAAACGCCCCTCGTTTCCCGTGCTTAGGCTAACTCCTATCCCGAACACAATGCAATATGCATGACATGCATGAAATGCAACTAAGATATAACCTAACATGCAAAATGCTATGAAATGGCATACACGATGCACGAGGTAACATGACATACACAATGTACTAACATACAACCTAGCATACACAATGCTACGAAATGAAATGGCATACACAATGCGCAATGGACTTACACCAATATGAGTGGACCTCAGCCACACTCACATAGGAGGCCGTAAGATGAAAATGAGACGACTCGAAATGCGTGCACACGTGCACGCAAACCGAGGACCGACCCTAAGGCACCAAATGCCACTCTAACAAAGCATGGCAAGGCATGGAATATGGCATACTAGCATGCAAATTTTAGTGCTAAAATATGATGCAAAACAGCCCCGAAACATGGAAACATGGCACCCGATGCATGAAATGAATCCCGAAACATGAAATTAGGTGCATGGAATGACCTATGGCTATGCAATGCATGCATTATTTGAACATGAAGTGTGAAGAAAGATTTAAGGCAGCCACAAAACAAGCATATTTACAGTTTTAAGGAAGGCCAAACAGTGAACACAAATGGGGCTAAGCTAGCATGCAAAAATGGCCCCGAAAGCGAGATAATGAAGAAAGTAGCAGCTTCTGACCTCAAACAGAGAAGGGCCCTTCTACAATGTTGAAGAGGGGCCCAAAATATGATATTTTACAGTTTATAACAAGCCACAAAAACGAACACAAGTATGGCTAAGCTCTCATGCAAGAAATGGGCCAAAAGAGGGACAAAGAAGGAAGTGATGGCTTCCGGCCCCAAACAGATGAGGGCCCTTCAACAATGTTGAAGAGGGGCCCAAAATGTGGCATTTTACAGTTGATGACCAGACCCAAAACAGTGCACAAGCATGCTTAAAATGCTATGCAAAATAAGGCCTAAAAAGAGGTTTAAACACAAAGAGCAAAAAGGAAGCCTAAAACATCAAAAGACCCTTAATAAAACATGAAGAGGGGGTCAAAATAAAGCCATTTACAGTTCGGACCAAAGCCCAAAAATACAAGCACAAGGGGCTAACAAATCATGCAAAAATAAGGCAAAAAGAGAGATACAAAGGCACGTGGCAAAAGGAAACCTCAAACAGTGATAAGCCCTTCAACAATGTTGAAGAAGGGCTCAAAATAAGCTACTTTGCAGTTTATGACAGAGCTAAAAACAGTTTATAAATAGGCCTAAAATACTATGCAAGAACGAGGCATACAAGAGGGCTAAAGAGGCAAGTGGTGGCTAGGGACCTTAAACAGGGAAGGACCCTTAAACAAAAATGAAAAAGGCCTCAAAATAATGTTATTTTCAGTTAGGGTCGGAGCCCAAATATGCAAGCACAAAGAGCTAAGATATAGATCAAAAAAATGCACCAAAGAGGGAGAAGGAGACTTACCCTTGTAGACCAAGTCTTTGACAGCCTTTGGACCAAGAAATGTGCCTCCTAAGCTCTGAAAAGATCCTCCAAGCTGCTGGAATGGAGTGGTGGTGTGGTGCTAGGTGATGGTGTAGAAATGGTGTAAGGTTTAGGAGGTTTTGGTTCTTGAAGTGAGGGAAAGAGAGAGATGTAATGCAAGGCTCCAAAAGAAATTTTTCTAACCCTTAAAACCAGAGCTAGGGTGCTGTTTATATAGGCAAAAGAGGGGAGAAAGAGGGGGAAAAATGGGGGGGGGAAACAATTCAAGTTTCCCCCCCAAAGTTGGCCCTCCGGATACAAAATCTGGGGGGAAAAGGAGGGTATTTTTGTAATGTACCAACCCTGAGGATCATGGCCGGCCAGCTTGCTAGGGTTTAGGTGGCCGGCCGGCTCTCCCCATGGCCGGCCGGCCAAGGGTCAAAAGGTCCAAGTTGGATTAATGGCCAGCCACCACAGATTGGTGGCCTCCCATGTGTGCTCAACACAGCCCTGTGGTCAAAAACTGGAGACAGTGAACTAGGAGAGAGAAAAGGCCATTTCTTGGAGGGGTTCAAAAGGGTCACACAATTACTGGCCGGCCATATGATATTGGTGGCCTCCCAGGTGTCTACAACACAAATATGTGGTTTAGGGCAAGAAAAAGTGGCCTTAGGGTGGTCAACATTGGCTTTCAAGTGAGAAAAACGGGCGACGGAGGGCGATGGAGGAATAAAACTGGTTGTCAGAACAATTACTGGCCTCCCACCTTTCTACGACCTTTCTAACAATGAAACAGAGGTCCCTGCCAAAAATGAACTCAAACCGATGCAAAATGAGGGTTCGGGGGCCGAAACGCGCAGCCCGGGGCCCTGAAAATTGACTGTTAGGCACCGGAAGTGGTATTCGACCACGAAGTTGGTCTCTCGGATCACAGTGTCCCTCAAAAGGGAGTAAATAAGATGTATGCCAAAAACCGGAGCAAACGGAGATGGTTAAGCGGTCCCGAACCAAGGCACACGGCTAACGGCTCCGAAAAATGGGAAACCGGACTCCAAACGGGCAAAATGGCCTACGACCACGAAACGTAGCCTACATCCACTGAGAGATGATCTACGAGACCGCTCTCTCCCTTCTGGAAGAGAAAACAGAGAAAACCGAGCCTGGTTCGCAAACCGAGGCAAAGCACAGAAAAGCTCGGAAGTCCGGAGGCAAGGCTCGCAGCCGAGACTCTGAAACCTCTGAACGAGCACGATATGCAACATCACCAAGCGCTCAATCGGTGACGTTTGAGTCTTAAGGTCGGTCAAAAATGGGGTGTCTACAGTCACCTGAAAATGAATGAACACTCCGGTCGGGGATGCTGGAATTAGCACTCTGATAGATAAGTTAGTGTATACTATCTAGATTACTTGTATCTTAAGTTAAGCATACTAATTCTCACAAAAAAACCCTCTTTGGTTGTTGTTCTTCTATTTATATACGCTCCTGGTCTTCTAGGTAAGGCCCGCTCTTGATCTGTCATGTATTTACTCACTCGGCCCTCCCCATTTAATCGGCCCCCTGCTTGGCTTATTCGGCATCTGAAACGGTAGGGGCGGGACCAAATGCATACTATACACCGATTGGGAATTTATACATTGCCTATCTGCGTCTGCAATTATTCAGCCACCACAATTGCCCCCCGAACACCCCACTAATTCTGTTTAGTCGGCGTGTTTGGTTTCGATCTTGAAAAGTCAAAAAATTCGGCGGCTAACCTTATTTCAAAGCGTGTCAGAACGCACACGTTTTCTAGTCATCATTACAAGTTCCCGCCTCTTCGTACACTTCCTCCATTTAATGTGGTTTAAAACTTTATCTCTTTGAATGTATACCTTGAATACTCAAGATTTTTTTTGGTTCGCCTTCTAGTACAACTCCTCCATCTCGCGACCTCTGCAGCTCTCTTCTGTCTCTCAATATCCCTTCTGCTCCCTGTAAGTTCTCTTCTCTTTCACTCCCAATACCATTTTCTCATTTACTGTTAGTTTTGCATAACCCTTAGGCTGAATACGATGGCAAGAAATTTGAAAGCACTTCTCTCTCCAGACCGGATTTCCGGCTTCCAGCGCCATTGTTCCATCCCTAATGACATTCACCTATCACTCATGGAAGATAACACCACCAATATATAGACGATCGATGAGAGCACAATCATCTTTCCTCTCCTATCGATTGTTGAAGGTGGCGTTCGTTTTCTCCTTCATCCGTTTCTGAGAGCCGTATTTCGACATTGGGGCCTAATCCCTTCCCAATCTAACGTGAATTTCTTTCGCATCGTAATGGGGATCATAGAGTTAAACCGTCGTCTTAGGATTAACCTAGGCATTCCTGGGATTCGGCATTGCTATGTCTTAGCCAAGTCCACTGGCCGTCTAGGACGCTATTTTCTTAGGGCCAAGGACACCGATCATCATTTAGTGACCACGCTTGCCAGCTCTGGCAAGCGTGTTGATGACGTAATGGTCGTTGTTCGAGGCAACTGGGAATTCGGCGAGGGTGAAGATCGCCTGGATCTCGTGCCAAGGCGAAAATGCAATCCAGGTGGCCGTATAGCTTATTCTAATTGCTTATATTTTCGTGTGTGCATTCGGCTCTCCTTTCATGTACTTACCGTTTTGTTTGTGTAGGCAACGCGTTGAAGAAAGTGCTGGTTTCGGCCGATGATGCTGTACTTGTGGATATTAAAACCGCTCTGCAATTCGTTGGCCGTCCAAATCTTCAGAAGCAAGGAAGGGCGGCCCATATTCTCTTGCACTACACGCCGTCCTACGCGACGTTTTCGGCAGCAGACCATATACCAGTTCCAAAAGGCGATGATCATCTTACAGCCCTCATCTTCCCCAGCTTTAAACACTTGAAGGAGATTGGTTTAGAAGCCTCCGATTTGGAACAGGCAGAAGAACAAGTAGCCGATCAGATCGTCGAGGACCCGAACCAATTGGGAACCGAGGTAGACGAAGCACTCAATTCGGCATTTGAGGAGGCTGGACTGAATTTGTTCGACCCTCCATCCACATTCGGCCGAGGGGACTTCTTTAAGGACATTTTTACAAACTTAGGAGATCTCCCCGGCACTTACCGGGAGGATATGGCTGGGGAATCACTTCAGCAACTTGCGCGAAAGAGGAACGCCGAGAGGATAGCCGCCAAGCGGAGGGCTGAGGCCGTTCGGTCGGAAACTACACCTGCCGCGGTCGCAGAGTCTGCACTGGCAATGGAGGCTGAATCTACTCCTTTAGTTATTGTCGAAGAGACAGCTCACCCTGAAATGGCCGAGATGATGGAGATGGGGCAGGCCAATGAAGGTGAACAAAGGGGCGAGAAATGCCTAGCTGATCGAGAGGCTGAGAGTGAAGAGGACCAAAGCAATAAACGGCCCAGAGTTGAGGAGTCAGATTTGGTCCTTCCATTCACAATTCAACCAAGGATCCGAAATATGCCGATCTCTTCAGACTCCTTGGCTTTGAGGGACCCGGCTGTGGCCTTGAGCATGGCCTCCTCGATATCTCTGCCGGTCGATAGAGCTGTATTTCGAGCGGAGCCAGACCTAATGCTAATTGCTTCGGCCACTCAGTCGGCCCTTTTGGTACGTTACTTGTCTTATCTGCAATCTTCCGTCTTTACGCATGCACGTTTGTAGATGTCTCTAATTATTTGTTTACCCTTTTTTTGCTTTGTAGGCGGTGGGCAGGATAGCCGAGATCGGCCGCCGTCAGCACGACGCCATAGAACAGATCGGCCTATTGAAAGCCGAAATTGAAAATGAACAGAAAAAGGTTGTGGCGGTCTCTCAAATGGCCGATTCTGAGGCAGCGCAGGCAACGGCGGAACGTGCTAGAGCCAACTCTGAGGCCGAGCGAGCCAAAAACTTCGATCAGTTGAGGCTTGCTGCTGAGGAAAAGGCAAAGGCCAACGAGGAGACGCTTAAGTTAGCCTAGGAGGCAATCACCAAGCTGGAAGCCGACTTGGAGGAATCGCAGAAAGCTAGAGAAAAGGCCGACTCCGAGACTTCCAAAGCGTTCCAAGCTGGGCAAGAGGCCGCCTTGGAAAGCTACGTACAAGAAGCGCTGAAGTTTGAGAATCGGGGCTTCAAACACGGCTGGGTCAAAGCCGTCGCTGCTGCGAATGTGACATTGGCACAGCCGATTCCGTACGAGCAGGTGGACGTTGACTTGCTGGCGTTTGACCCTGAGGAATGATTAAAGCGTTTTTTCATTTTTTGTAGGCATCTTAGATGCACAGTTTTTGGTTAGTTGATTTTCATCTTTTTTGGATTTTCATGTGTAAAATGTCCGCTGTTAGCGCCCAATTTATAAATGAAAATTTTCTATGCTCTTACGTTATTGCTTGTACTGTTTGTTATATAAGTACATATTTAAAAGAATCAGCAGCTAGAACAAAATGTCACGACTACGTAAGACGGAAAACTTATTAGCCGATTAAATTAATGAATTTGATTGATGACTAAATAAAATGAATTCATGAGGTGCTGATTGATCAGCTCATAAGGCAGCTAGGGTACATAAGCCGATTAGCTTGATGAATCTGCCCTTAGCTAGTTCATGAACTAGAACGCCGAATAGCAGAGGTTCATAAACTAGAATGCCGAATTAAATAAACTTATGAATATTGTATTGATAAATCGATTCTTGGAGCGGTTGGGGCACTAAAGCCAACTAGATTGATGAATCTGCCCTTGCCCCAGCTGGTTCATGAACTAGAACGCCGAATAACAGAGGTTCATGGGGCGGCTGGGGCAAATATGCCGATTATATTGATGAATCTGCCCTTGCTCCAGCTGGTTCATGAACTAGAAAGTCGAATAAAATGAACTCATGAATATTGTACTGATAAATCGATTCAAGGAGCGACTGGGGCACTTAAGCCGACTAGATTGATGAATCTGCCCTTGCCCTAGCTGGTTCATGAAGTAGAATGCTGAATAACGGAGGTTCATGGGGCGGCTGGGGCAAATACGCCGATTATATTGATGAATCTGCCCTTGCTCTAGCTGGTTTATGAACTAGAAAGCCGAATAAAATGAACTCATGAATATTGTACTGATAAATCGATTCATGGAGCGGCTGGGGCACTAAAGCCGGCTAGATTGATGAATCTGCCCTTGCCCCAGCTGGTTCATGAACTAGAACGCTGAATAACAGAGGTTCGTGGGGCGATTGGGGCACAAGACTCAATCGGCGCCGGGCTGTTGAGGTTTTAACATTAATGAGATCGCATCGGAGGTGCTGCCCCTGTAGAGAATAAATGGGCGTGTACTTCGTGCATGAAGGTCCTATTTATATGCTCAGAGTCAGTAACTCGGTCCAGTTCTTTGAGGAAGGTTAAACAAGTGCAAATGTCAAATAGACTTTTCTTCAACAGTAGAGGAGAAGCGAGGACATTAGCTGAGCTGAGAGGAGATATGAGTCGAAGTGGTGAACCTTCGCGCACGGGAAGTAGGACTTCGAGGGATTGGGAGAGACACCAATCTCCTCATCGACGAAGTAGGTCGCCCAGGAGGGACAAGCAGCCACATGGCAGATCTCCTCAACCCCGTTCTGGAAGGGAATCTGATGCGACTCCGCGCCTATTGAGTTTTGCGGTCTTCGTGGGGAATAGACCAATGACAGAGGCGGATTCGATCGTTTGAGATCCAAATGTGTCAGTCGAGTTCCACCCGAAGTCCAGTAGTCGATGGTGGGTCGGCAGGATTTCGAAGTGTTTAGTGAAGGTGTTCATGGAGCGGTGAAGGGGCTATACACCGCTTATGAAATCGGTATGCGTCTTCGCGCCGCTCGGCGCGATATAGAGCAGAGAGATGAACGTATTCGGAAGTTAGAAGCTCGCGCGGAGAAGGCCGAGCGTGAGCTAAGGAAAATCAAGTCTGCTAAGTCTCAATCGGCCAGCCATCCTAACCCGGTTGTGGAAAAGAGGGTGACTCAAAGGCTGATAAGTAATGCCATTGCCGATCAGAACACGGCTAGCATGTTTGCGATTGAGACTGCGAGGACTGCGGCCTATGAAAAAGGCTTCCATGATGGCCGAAAGGTCGGAATACAAAAGACCATGGAGAAACTCGCCGAAGAAGTTTGCCGATTTGAAAATTGTGGGTTTAAGCACGGCTGGATCAAGGCACTTCAGCCAGCTGAGGCTCTCCAGGCAGCAGGTGTGAATTCTGCATTGCCACTGTACCAACAAAATGATTTCCCCTTTTTCGCTTTCGAAGTTGAGAAGAGTGATGATGAGGGAGCCGCCGAATAAAAGCAGACCTTGTAATGCTCATGTAGATTGAATGCGAAATTATGTATTTATTGGCTAATTTTAATAAAACGCTTTGTTTTCAATTTGTAGCGTACTTTTTGTTTATATTAGTACACTTGAAGCCAATCGATTTATCTAAGAACAAATTTTATTTTGAATGTTCACACGTTTTAGCCTACGTTTATACGGCTTGTCCTATTTCATTTTGAATATTTGCATGTTTCAGCCTTTGTTTATACGGCTTGTCCCATTTCATGTTGAATGTTTGCATGTTTCAACCTTTGTTTATACGGCTTGTCCCATTTCATGTTGAATGTTTGCATGTTTCAACCTATGTTTATATGTCATGCACTAATGGGGCTTCGAATTCAGAGACTTGGCCAATCGTGATATCCACAAAGAGCGCTCCGAATCCGGAGGCTTATTCGGCCTAAACGTGTCATGCACAGATGGGGCTCCGAATTCGGAGACTAATCTTGGCCAATCGTGATATGCACTGATGGGGCTCTGAATTCAGAGAATTGGCCAATCGTGATGTCAACGAAGGGCACTCCGAATCTGGAGGCTTATTCGGCCCAAAAGTGTCATGCACAGATGGGGCTATGAATTCGGAGATTAATCTTGGCCAATCGTGATATCCACGAAGGGCGCTCCGAATCTAGAGGCTTATTTGGCCCAAAAGTGTCATGCACAGATGGGGCTCCAAATTCGGAGATTAATCTTGGCCAATCGTGATATCCACAAAGGGCGCTCCGAATTCGGAGGCTTAACTGGCCCAAAAGTGTCATGCACTAATGGGGCTTCGAATTCAGAGACTTGGCCAATCATGATATCAACGAAGGGTGCTCCGAATCCAGAGGCTTATTCGGCCCAAACGTGACCTGCACGGATGGGGCTCTGAATTTGGAGTCTTTTTCTCTTGGCCAAACATGATATCCACGAAGGGCGCTCCGAATCCGGAGGCTTATTCGGCCCAAACGTGACCTGCACGGATGAGGCTCCGAATTCGGAGGCTTTTTCTCTTGGCCAATCGTGATATCCACGAAGAGCGCTCCGAATCCGGAGGCTTATTCAGCCCAAACGTGACCTGCGCAGATGGGGCTCCGAATTCGGAGACTGATCTTGGCCAATCGTGATATCCACGAAGGGCGCTCCGAATTCGGAGGCTTAATCGGCCCAAAAGTGTCGTGCACTAATGGGGCTCCAAATTCGGAGACTTATCTTGGCCAATCGTGATATCCACGAAAGGCGCTCCGAATTCGGAGGCTTAATCGGCCCAAAAGTGACGTGCACTAATGGGGCTCTGAATTCGGAGACTTATCTTGGCCAATCGTGATATCCACGAAAGGCGCTCTGAATTCGGAGGCTTAATCGGCCCAAAAGTGTCGTGCACTAATGCGGCTCTGAATTCGGAGACTTATCTTGGCCAATCGTGATATCCACGAAGGGCGCTCCGAATCCGGAGGTTTAGTCAGAACATGTTTGAACTAGATTTTGCAGTGAGTAAACAGGGATCTTTGCATTACAAAAGTGGAATGTGTACATGTTGAATCATTCAAAACTAGTATCATTCCCCACAAGTCGGGTTTAATGATAGAATTTACGCAAATGCGTTGAATTCCAAGGCCATGGCAGATTCCTTCTAGACATGTCTCTGAGCCGATATACCCCTACTCCTGCGATCGAATCGACCTGATAGGGGTCGTCCTAGTTAGGACCCAATTTTCCATCGGCCGGTTTCCTGGCAGTTGGAAGTACTTTCTTCAGGACCAACTCTTCTGGTGTATAGCGGCGCAGCTGAACACGTTGATTGTACGACTTAGCAAGTTGCTGCTGGTACCGTGCCATGGATGCAAGGGCACAGTCTCTTCGTTCCTCAATCAGAATCAGATCCAAGGCCATCATTATGTCATTTCGGCCCATATCAAAAACTTTCGATTTCAAGGTTGGGAGGCCGATTTCCAAGGGTATGATTGCCTGGGTTCCAAAGCATAAAGCAAACGGCGTTTCCCCAGTAGATCGCCTCGGCGTAGTTCGATGAGCCCACAACACACTCGACAATTCTTCGACCCATTTGCCTTTAGCTTTCTCCAGCCTCTTCTTGATGTCATCCAAGATGGATTTGTTAGAGGCTTCAGCTTGACCGTTGCTTTGTGGGTAAGCTGGCATGGAAAAGTAAGGCCAGATACCATACTTGCTGCACAGCTCTCGGTACACGCCACAATCAAATTGGGTGCCGTTGTCTGAGATAAGTGCTCTTAGAATGTCGAATCGTGTTATGATATTTCTTCATACAAAGCGCTTAACATCAGCATCTCGAATGTGCGTTAATGCCTCCGCTTCGACCCATTTTGTGGAGTAATCTGTCGCGACGATCAAGTACCGCTTGTTCCCTGGGGCCCTCGGTAATGGTCCGACGATATCAAGTCCCCACTGGGCGAACGACTAGGGACTGGTGATAGAGCTTAACTCTTCAGCAGGCAGATGGGTTAAGGGGGAGAACTTCTAGCATGGTTCAAATTTTTGCACATAACATTCGGCATCTGCTCTCATTGTCGGTCAATAATACCCCTGTGTTATAGCTCGATGAGCCAAGGAGCGCCCGCCAGAATGTGCGCCACAACTGCCTTCATGTATTTCAGTCAGAAGTTCTTCGACTTTGTCCGAATGCACGCATTCCAGGTATGGGCTAGAAAGGGATTTCTTATAAAGCTTTCTTTGTGGATCCAAGTAGTATCGCAGGGCTTTGTTTCGAAGCTTGTGCGCTTCTTTCTTGTCCGCTGGGAGCTATTCGGAAGACAGGAATGCAGCAATGGGGTCCATCCAACTCGGTCCTGACTCTATGATATTGACCTGGACTTCCTCTGAAGGGCCAATGCTCGGCTCCGGGATGAATCCTACTTCGATGGTCTGTTTAATCTCTGAGTTAATGACGGAGGCTAGGCAAGCCAGGGCATCTGCATGTGTGTTCTGATCACGTGTTATTTGATTCAATTCATGATGGTCAAACTTTGCTAGTAAGGAGTTAGCCGTTTTCATGTAAGCCGCTATACGGTCATTTTTGGTCGCGTAATCGCCCTTTAGCTGATTGATCACCAGTTTCGAATCGCAAAATACAATCAAATGCTGAGCACAGGTGTGCATTCCGTAAACTGGTTAGAAGGGCTTCGTATTCGGCCTCGTTATTTGATGCTTCGAAGCCAAGTTTGACGGCCTGCTCAATTATTGCACTATTGGGAGCCATGATTACTACCCCAGCTCCACTGCCTCGTTGATTGGACGATCCATCACAGTACAGCTGCCAAATGTCCCCAACATAAATTCTCCAGTTTGGCTTAGGTCGAATTTCATTAGACTGGAAGTCGGCAAGACCCCCAGTGAATTCGGCCACAAAGTCGGCAAGCACATGTTCCTTGATTGAGGTTCTAGGTAGGAACTGAATATCATACTGGCCGAGTTCAAGAGCCCACTTTGAAATGCGCCCTGATGCTTCTGCACTACGGAGTACCGACCGATGGGGGTGGTCCATTAGTACCCCGATGGTATGCCCCTGAAAGTAATGCATCAGCTTTCTCGCTACCATGATGAGGGCTAGAATGAGTTTTTCCAATGGAATGTAGCATGTTTCAGCATCAACCATTGCCTTGCTCACATAATAAACTGGCTGCTGCTCCCCCAGCTCTTCCTTTATCAGTACAGCGCTGACGGCCTGGTCGGAAACTGCCAGATACAAAATGAGCGGGTCACCTGTCGAAGGTGTTGTCAAGAGTGGAACTGATCGAAGGTAGGTCTTGAGGCCGTTGAAAGCAGTTTCACACTCGGCGGACCATTCAAAAGCTTTGCCCTGCCATAGTGTATGAAAGAATTGTCGGCAGCGGTTCGTGGAACGACTGATGAACCTGTTGAGTGCGGCAGCCATCCCTATTAACTTCTGAACCTCCTTGACCGATCGAGGGGAGCCGAGTTCGAGGATTGTTCTGATTTGCCTTGGGTTGGCTTCAATTCCTCGATGGTTGACAATGTAACCCAAGAATTTGCCAGAGCCGATCCCGAATGCACATTTGGAAGCGTTCAGCTTCATTCTATATTTGCGTAGAATGCCAAATGTCTCTTCCAGATCGGCTATGTGATTCTGCTCTTCCTTGGACTTGACCACCATATCGTCAATGTACACTTCCATAGTGTGGCTGAGTTGCTTCTTGAACATGGTGGTGACTAGTCTCTGGTATGTTGCCCTTGCATTCTTCAGCCCAAAAGGCATAACCTTATAGTAATAGGTTCCTCTTGGGGTGAGGAATGCAGTTTTGTCTTGGTCCTCTAGATGCATGGCAATTTGATGGTAGCCTCTGTAGGCATCGAGGAAGCTCATATGCTGATGACGTGCCGTAGCATCTATAAGTTGGTCTATTCTGGGGAGAGGAAAACAATCTTTGGGGCAGGCTTTGTTTAGGTCCATGAAATCAACGTAGACTCGCCAAGTCCCATTTTTCTTCTTCACGACCACAGCATTCGAGAGCCATGTAGGGTAGGTCACTTCTTTGATTGCCCCGGCGTCAAGCAATCGGTCAATGTCTTCGACAACGGCTGCAGTGTGCTCGACAGCTGACTGCCGGCTCTTCTGGATAATCGGCTTGCATTTAGGGTCAACATTTAAATGGTGCTGTGAAACAGACGGATCTACACCCGGCATCTCATATGGAGTCCATGTAAAAACATCAAGGTTGCCGAGCAGGAAGGAAATTAGCTGCTGTCTGTCGGCTTGATTCAGGGAAGCGCCGACCATAAAGAACTTGTCTGGGTTTCCGTCAATTTCAACTCTTTTGGTGTCTTTCCAGTAAGGAGATAACATGCTTGTGCCGATTTCTGGGAGCCACAGATTTGCTCAATGCCGCGCTTTGTCGGAAAGCATAGCAGCTGATGATAGGTGCTTGGTACGGCCTGCATAGTATGCAACCAAGTTCGCCCCATGATGAGATTATACGGTGATGGCAGCTTGACGACCAAGAATTCCACATCCATTGTTCGGGAGCCCGCTCGAACGGGTAGTGTGATTTTCTCCAACGGGTATTCTGGATTGGCGTTGAAGCTGAATAGTGGATAAGGAGTCGGAGAAAGATCCGATTCGGAGAAGCCTAGTTTGGTGGATGTCTTATAATACATAATTTCCGATGTGCTCCCCGGATCAATGAGTACGCGCTCAACGGTGAATCAGTTTACGCGCAGTTCAATGACCAATGGATCAATGTGGAGGAGTGTTACGCCGACCAAATCAGAATCGTCGAAGGTAATATTCAGAGCTTCATGTGGCCGTTTTGCCGATGTGATTTGCTTTTGGGGAATTGGATGCGATTGAATTGCATGCACGGTTGGGGCTGTTGGCAGGCTGTATATCATATGGATGACACCGAGCGGAGGTGAATCCTGCCGAAGGGCAACTGTTTTGGTTGAGTTTTTTCGGACGTGTTGCTGGAGCCGACCGTCTTGTACCAACTCCTCAAGGTGGTCTTTCAAAGCAAAACAACTGTCAGTATCATGACCGTGATCTTTATGATATTCACATTGCCTATCCCGTCTTCTCGTGTCGAGAGGTCCCACCATTTTTTATGGCCATTTGAAGAACGGAAGGTGTTGAACCTTAGCCATAACCACACTGATTAGGTCTGACAACACCGTGTATTTCTTGTTGGCGCACCTTGCGCGCCTGCTATCCACTTGAAGCTGCTCATTTGCTTGGTGTGGACACTGGTCATTTGATCGGCGTGAATCCCGTCTTCTATCTCACTTAGCCCGATTCCGTGATTCAGGGCTCTGTAGTGGTAATGTGTTTATCGGCTGCACGACTTCAGGCTGGGCTGACTTAGCGGCTTTATGCCCATCTTTGACCCGGAGGGCATCGTCTTCTACTTTGCAGTATTCCTTAACTTTTTTCATCAACGCCTAGACCGTTTTTGGGGGTCGTTTGGTCAAAGAGCTGCAGAGGGCACTGTCTGGATGTAACCCCATTTTGAAGGCGGTGATCGCCATGGAGTCATTGCAAGCATCATCTACCAGATTAAAACATTCCCAATATCGCGCCGAATATGCACGAAGGGTTTCCCTTAGTTGAATCTGCATTGCCCACAGAGAATCGGCTTGCTTCGGTTGGACCTCATTAGTGATGAACCTTGCCCTGAAGGATTTTTGAAGTTTGTGGAAGCTCTTGATCGAAGCCGGCTTCAGTTTATAATACCACCTGACGGCCAGTGGTCCCAAACTGTTGGGAAATATTCGGCACATGAGGGCCTCGTCATCTGCATGCAATGTCATGGCTTGTTTGTAGTGACGGATGTGATCGGTGGGGTCTGACTTTCCATCATAGAGAGTGAACGACAGAGCTTTGAACTTTTTGGGTAGAACCGCCCTTGCGATCTGTCGCACGACGGGATCATGCTGATCTTCTTCGTCTGAACTGTTACTTTTTCGCTTATACATTACATGTACACTCTCGTCAAAGGAGAACTGGCAGCTTCGAGTTGACCCTTCTTTTTGGGTTCCGGGGACAATGAGTCAGAGTCACTGTCAGTGTCTTGTTGTCAGGCTCGAGGTCTTCGACCATCTGCCCTCAGAGGTCATTCCGGATCTTGGCGTACAACTTGTTTGGACTTCGCCACTTCCAAGGCCAAATCCTGACGGAGACGTTCGTTCTCAGCGATCATGTTCTCCAACCTCTATTCATTTTTCTTTGCTTGCCCCATAATCGCTTGCATTGCCTCTTGTGCTGATGTCGAGGGTGAACCGAAGTTCAAGGCCCTTCGTGCAGTAATGTTCTCTGGTCCAAACATATTGCTTGGAGTGGTTTCATCTTGCGGCGTAGGGTCGACAGTGACTGCAAGAGGATCTTCTGTCACGTCCGCCATGGATGTGCTTGAGTATTCCCACAGACGGCGCCAATTGTGGAGAAGTGATTTGGAAATACTCTTCAGATCCTGGGGGACGCTCGTGATCTTCAACTAATCACCTGAAAAGAAATGAACACTCCGGTCAGGGGTGCCGGAATTAGCACTCCGACAGATAAGTTAGTGTATACTCTCTAGATTGTTTGTGTCTTAAGTTAAGCATACTAATTCTCACATACCTCTCTTTGGTTGTTGTTCTTCTATTTATATACGCTCCTGGTCTTCTAGGTAGGTCCCGCTCTTGATCTGTCATGTACTTACTCACTCGGTCCTCCCCATTTAATCGGCTCCCTGCTTGGCTTATTCGGCATCTGAAACGGCAGGGACTGTAGACACCCTATTTTTGACCGACCTTAAGACTCAGACATCATCGATTGAGCGCTCGGTGATGGTGCATGTTGTGCTCGTTCTGAGGTTTCGGAGTTTTGGCTGAGAGCCTTGCCTCCGGGCCTCAGAACTCTTTGTGCTTTGGCTTGGTTTGTGTACCAAGTCTTGTTTTCCCTTCCCGGAGGGAGGGAGTGGTCTTGTAGACCATATCTCTGTGGTCGTAGACTACTTTTCGTGGTCGTAGGCCACTTTTCCCGTTTGGAGACTAGTTTTCAGTTTTTGGAGCCTTTGGCCGCGTGCCTTGTCTCGGGATCGCTTAACATTCTCCGTTTGGCGTGGTTTTTGAACCACACCTTGTTGCCTCTGCCTAGAGGAACACTGTGGTCCGGGAGACCACTTTTGTGGTTGCATACCACTTTTGATGCTCGTCAGCTAGTTTCGGGGCTTTTGGCTGCGTGTTTCGCCTCCCGATTTCTCGTCTTGCATCCGCTTTGGTTTGTTTTTGGTACAAACCTTACTTTCCTTGTTTGGAAGGTGGTATAAGGGTAGGAGACTAGTATTTTTCCTTGGAGGCCACTTTTCCTTTTTCCAGCTAGTTTTCTTGTCAGATAACTGGCTTTCTTGGTCTTTGGACCATATTTTCTGGTCGGCCACCATACCACCACCTTGAATTTAGTGTGTTGACCTCTCCCACCTATGGCCGACCAGTTTTTGCTCTGGTTGACCGCCTAAAGTGGTCGACCAACCACTTAAACTAGCAGGCCAACCACTTCAAGTGGTCGGCTGCTTTTTGACACATTTTTGGAGATATTTTCCTCTAGCTGTGCCAGCTGGAGGACTTTAGACCCATCCTCTATACACGTATGGAGGGATTTGTTTGAGGCTTAGCTTCTCCAAGAAGCTTTGCCTTTCCTTCTCTATAAGAGGGAGGCTCCTCCTCCCTACTCCAGGTTCAGAAAATCTGAGGGAAGAGGATAGATATAGTGTTGTATCTATATTGCCTTGTTTGCTTCATTTTTATGCCTTAAAGTGTAGATTTGTCTTACTTTAACACACAAACACACACTCAAACACCATCCTTTTGCTACTGAGGTGCTTAGGGGCTGATTTTGGTGTTCTTGGGTTGTCTTGAGTTCAAAAAATCTGCTGGAGTTACAGTTATAAAGAGGGTCTTCAAGGGTGAGCTTTTGACCTTTAAATCCCCCTTTCTTGCTTAAGCTTTTAGCCTATCTTTCATGCTGTTTTAAGCTTAACTTATAACTGATAAAAGTTCTATTTTTGCATGCTTAAAAAGTTTGTTTAAGATCACTTTTGTGTTTGGG
Organism: Camellia japonica; assembly: GCA_030407325.1. Classification (NCBI taxonomy): domain Eukaryota; kingdom Viridiplantae; phylum Streptophyta; class Magnoliopsida; order Ericales; family Theaceae; genus Camellia; species Camellia japonica. The sequence goes on from JAPPVO010000031.1 coordinate 130,615,188, forward strand.
GTTGTTTACCCCCTCTTAGGCCTTGTTTGGCTTTGTTTTTGAGCCTTTTTTGTGAGCTTCGGGACCACCTTGTATTGGCCTTCTCAGGTGGGGATGGTGTTTTAAGGTCTTAAGAAAGAGAGGGCCATCCCCTCTCCTTACATCTTCAATACATGCCTTAATATGCCTCATGTTTGAGCATCTTTACTAAGTGCATGTTGACCATATCTTAGCTTGTATTTGTGGTTATTTTGCTGTGGCATACCACTGTTTTTGTTTAGTTTGGTCACTCCATCCATGGTTAATACACTTGTAGTGTAAATTACACAATCTAGTCTTGTATGCCTCATGTTTGAGCAGGTCTTTCTAGCTTGTTTTGGAGCCATCTCAGTGGATTTTTGGTGTTGTTTTAACATGCCTTAGATATGTTTTTGCTTGATTTGGTTGGCTCTTGCATGCCTAATACACTTGTAGTGTAAATCCCTTAAACTAGCTTTGTATGCTTCATGAAGTAGCATGTCATTTTAGCTTGGTTTGAATCAATTTCAGCATGTCTTTGGTGATGTTTTACCATGTCATACCTCTGTTTAGGTTTGGTTTGGTTAGCCTTTGCATGCTTCTTGCACTTGTAGTGCAATCCCATGAAATTGCCTAACATGCATCATGCCTTGACATGTCATTTTAGCATGCTTTTGGCTTAGCTCAAAGAAGATTTTGTTAATGTTTTATCATGTTTAAGGTCTGATTTGTGTTGTATCAGTCATGCATGACTTGCTTTGTATAGCCTTGGTTCAATCTAGATTGTTAGCATTGTGTATTGAATCCTCTAACATGCATTACTTGGCTTATTTCAATGATTTGGCATCATTAGTTATGTGATTTCAGTCTATGTTTCATGGCCATACATTCACATTTGTCACACATTCAATGCGTTGGAGGGTTGGCCCCTTTATGTCTTAACATGAATCATTGCGTATGCCTTCATGCCCTTGCTTGCGAGCCATCATTTCAATGTGTTTTTGGGGTTATTATGCCATGACATAACTCTGTTTTTTATTGCTTAAGTCATCACATGCTTGGTCCTAATAGGTGTAGTGTAATCTACGTTATTTGCCTTGCATTTACCATGCTTCATGCCCTTCATGTTAGCATATTTTGGCCTACTTCCATACATGTTTTAGACTTATTTTAACATGTTCTAGGACTGTTTTGGGTTGCCTTGATCACATGCTTCATGTTTTGTATACTTGTAGTACAAATGCTCTTGCTTGCCTCAAGCTTTGGGTGCCATTGCATGCTTCATTTGTGTTGTGTACATGATTTAGCATCATCTAACATGATATTTCAGAGCTTATAGCATGCTTATGTTCCTACTTCATTCATGCTTTGAAAGCCTTTAAGTATTGTCCATGTTTGCCTAGCTTATGGCTTAGCTCGTATGCTTGCATGCCTAGGCCTTTGGGCCCTTATCTTAGCATGTTTTGGTCTTTGTTTTGACCTACTCGAGCTCTGTCCATGCTTAATTCATGCATTTGTGCCATGTATTGCATGCCTCCTTGTGTTGCTCTTTGCTAGCTTTCATGCCTTAGGACCCTAGCATGCTTTACTTATGTTGTTTGAATGATTTGGCATCATTTCTTGCTTCATTTCAGTGCACTTAGTGTTTTTACACTTCCACTTTTGTCACTCATTGAGCACGCTTGAGAGTTGTGCTCTTTGACCTCTTTGATGGCCAATGCATTGTGCATGCATGCCTTGCTTTATGTGCCTTCATTTCATCACCAATGGCCACTGATTTGGGCATGATTGAAGTCTACTCTTTTGGTTTAAGTCCATTGAGCATGCCATGCTTGGTATATTACATAAGTTGCCCTTGTTGCATTGCATTGTGTATGCATGCATTACATTATGCTTGGAACCTTATGAATGCCTTGCAGTGAGTATGTCATCTAGTTTTTAGCATTTAGCATTGTGTATGCTAGTTGTTACATGCTTTAGCATTGTGCATGCTATTAGCCTTGTTAGGTTGTTCATATTGCATTGCATGTTTGCATGCTTAAGTCATATTGCATACTTGCATGCTTGAGTCGCATTGTGTATGCCATGCTTGCTTGCTTGCTTGCATTGTGTTTGGAATAGGTGTTAGTCCAAACACGGGAAACGAGGGACGTTTCATACTTAAAGTGATGAAACGTGCCTTAATTCCCAGTTGCCGACGCTCTTGATCATCCATGATAGAGTTTTAGGCTTTATGTGTTTACTTGTGCATTCATTTTCATATTGAATTGTGTAACTTCGCCTCTCGGCCATCACGCATTGAAATGCGCGATTGGTGGCCCGAGGGTCGAGAACTACACTTCCTTGAGTTCATGACATGATAGGGAGGGTGGTTGTGCACACATATCTTGCAAATACATTGCCATGCCCTTTCTTGCTCTCTGTTGCAGCAAATTGCAGTTCAGTAGCAACAACTGGTCGGCCAGGCAGAAAAAGTAGCTGGCCGACCACTTTTTTGGTTTTTCAACAACCAAAAGTGGTCGGCAGGTGTTTCTAGAGACCAAAAGTGGTCGACCACCCTCCCACAGGATTCCCAAGGTGGAGTTTCAGCTTTCTGGAGCTTGGTTCAAGTTTCTGAGAACAAATGAAAACAGAGGCAAATCGAGGCATCGCATTGGATTTCCGAATGAGGCGACCGGGTATGCATGCATTCCTCTACCTCTGAGGCTCTTGATTTATTGCTTTCCTTAGCTACCATGCTTAGATAGTTAGGTTTTGCTTTGGTTTGTACCTTTAATAGTTAATGCGTTTAGCTATTTCAATTCGTTTTGTAATAATTAGTTAACTAGGATTAGCTAATTAATTTGTGTTGTAATAATTAGTTTAATTAGCTTAGATTAGTTAGTTAGCTTCTTATTCGGTCCCTCCCTCGAGAGGACACACTGTTGTAATAAGTGTGCGTGTGTGTGATGCATGTCTTCTAACCCCCATTTCTTTCTCCCTTTTACTTAACCGCTTACGATGGTTAGTTTTAGGGCATATTTCATTTAGCATACCTTATGCTTGCATGCGTACATCCATTCATCTGTATTGCATGCACCAGGCTTGACGCATCATACTAACTGCATTGTATTTTTAATACATTTACTTGAATACGTGTTCAACAACATGTTATCAAAGTTGCATTTCACATGATATTCTAGATCGCCGAGCCTATTTTAGTTGCATTGTTGCATGTGTTGCATTAGCCATCTTAACATGAACTAGGATCATGCATGATTTCTAACTGGTTCTTTGTTTTGGCTCGGAGTACACCGTAAGTGTTTACGTTTTAGCATACTACATGTGTGTTATTGATTGCCATGACAGCATGCTTGCCATGAGGCTAATTGCTTATGTGATTAATTGCTTGAATGCCTGTGGGTGAAGGTTGGATTACCTGAATTGGGACAATTCATCAAAATCCGCATTTTAACCTACTTGCGAGTAGCAAACTTCAAACTATTTTCCAAACAAACGGATATGCAATGCTTTGTTCCAAGTTAGGCGATCTAGTCTATACTTGTTTTGCTGTGTGCATCACATAGTAATTCTAGCTAATTAACTGAAATAAGAACGCATGTGTTTTCAAAAACAAGATATCATGCTTAGTACAGGTCGATCTTTGATCGGGCGAGCGGGGGTGCTCATAGATGACCTTCCCCAATCGTACCCAAGTTCCCGAGCCGAGGCAACTTTTGTGATGACGGACACGTGGCCTTAGGCGCAAGTCAGGGTTTCCTAAATTCCCCCAACATAAAATATTTAGGTGGCGACTCTGTATCTGGCAAAGCAGTCCATGTTTGGCACTTCTTTATAAAAATCAGTTTTCCAAAACGATTTGCCGGATTTGAACTCTTTGGTGATTTATCGGTCTCACATCGCACATTGTGAGATTAGATTCAGAACCGTGACATTTGAGTCCGAACTGTAGTGTGCTAGAGAACAAGACGAGGTTCCCTCGGGAGTTCTCCGGAGCGCGTCTACAAGCGGGGCCGAATGCATACTATACACCGATTAGGAATTTATACATTGCCTATCCGCGTCTGCAATTATTCGGCCACCACACTTGCCATTAATTTTTTTTGGGATGCACATACCCATTAAATTTTTTTGAATGGTAGGCTCCTCCAAGCAAGACTCTATGGATTTGGTATGGTCCTTCCCAATTAGGTGATCACTTGCCAAACTTATGACTTTTAATTCCTATTGGCAGTATTGTTTTCCACACCAAGTCTCCTTCATCAAAGCTAATATGTTGAACCCTTTTATTGTAGCTTTTGGCTACTTTTTTCTTTTGCAAAAGGATATTATTTAGAGCCAAAATTCTAGCTTCATCCACATTTTCTAACTCTAAATGCATTCTTTGATGATATTGATCAGCACTTAGAAGGTCTTGGCATTTTACTCTTAAAAAGTTGACATTGATTTCTACAGGCAACACTGCATCATGCCTATATACCAAGGCATAAGGAGTAACTCATGTGCTTGATCTTTGGGAAGTCCTATAAGCCTATAACACATCTAACAATAAGTTATGCTTATCTCTAGAATTGTCTTCCACAACCTTCTGTATTTCTTTCTTCAAGGATTTATTAGATGACTCTGCTTGACCATTTGCTTGTGCATAATAGGGGATGGAATTAATAAGACTAATTCCAAATTCTCCTGTGAAAGCCTTTACTAGCTTTCCATCAATACAATCCCATTGTCCATAATTATGGTTTGTGGAATACCAAACTTGTGGATTAACTCACAGACAAATTCTATCACCTCTGTCTGATCCACGATTTTATAAGGCTTAGTTTCAACCCACTTAGTAAAGTAGCCTGTAACCACCAAAATAAAGCAATGTTGCTTCGAAGAGGGTGGGTGAATTTTCCCTATCATATCCATTGCCCACCCTCTGAATGGCCAATGCTTTTCCACTGCATGTAGATAAGTTATTGGAACATGTCTTACCATGCCATGCTTTTGACATGCTTGACAACCCTTTGCATATTCTATGCAATCCTTAAGGATGGTTGGCCAATAGTAAGAATGGCTTCGAAGCAACCACCTTATATTTATACCAGGCTGATGAGCACCACAAATACCCTCATGCACTTCAGCCATGGCAATCAATGCTTCCTTTGGTTCTAAGCATTCCAACAGTAGTCCATCTGCCCTTCTTTTATAAAGAGCATTCCCATACACTATGAATTACATTGACTGTAGTTTAAGCTTCCTGCTAGCCTTCGAAGAAGGGCCAGTTAAATATTGACTGATTGGATACCTCTAATCATGTTCTTCCAAGTTATTTTAATTAACTTCTACCAATAGGCCTCTTTTAGCTAAGGGTGGTATTAGTTTCTGATGTGTTGTTTGACTCATGTTTATTTGAGTATTATCCATTCTTTTGAAATTTGAAGCCTTATGGGCTACATTATTGGCCTTATGATTCATGAATCGTAGGATGTAAGTTACATTTGTCACTTGAAATTGGGAAAGCAAATGTAACGTAGTAGCATAATATGGTAACATGCTTGCACTTTAAGATTTAAAGATTCCTTTTACTTGATTAATTACCAATTGAGAATTTCCAAATATGTTAACTGCATGAGCCTATAGACCAATAAATATCTCAAGTTCCATAACTAAAGCTTCATACTCAGCTTGATTATTGGAATGGGTGGTTTCATCAATTTTGAAACCATGTGTGGTTTCTGTCCCTTGTGGTGACTTATTTACAACACCAATTCCCACTAGACCATTAGCTTTTGACCCATCAAACCACATTTGCCATGGCTCTATATCAGCTGTGTCAAGTTCCATTATTTCTTGACTTTTTGTTTAACATAGATAATCAGCTAAGAAATTAGCCAATACTTGACCTGTTACTATCTTTTAGGGGACATATTCCAAATGAAACTCTGATAAAGTTAGAATCCATTTATTAATTCTTCCTCTTAATATAGGTGTAGATAATATATATTTAACCAAATCTATTGCTACAATTATCAAGACAACAATAGGCAAAAGATACTATCTTAATTTCATTGCTGCAAAGTATAAGGCTAAACACAGCTTTTCTACAACTGAGTATTTACATTCACAAGAGTTTAAAAACCTATTAAGGTAGTAGACTGCTTGTTCCTTACCTTCTTTATTGTCTTGTGCTAAGAAAACTCCCAATGATTCTTCAGCTGTAGTAATGTATAATTTCAAAGGTCTGTCCTTCCTTGGTGACATCAATACTCGAGGCTTCGCCAAATAGGCTTGGATTCCCTCGAAAGCAGCCTGATACTTTGCTATCCATATAAAATCTTCTTCATTTTTTAACATCAACAAAGAAGAAAATACTTTAGTTTTTCCAGCAGTGTTAGAAATAAACATTCGAAGAAAATTAACCTGACCAAAGAATTTTTGCAATTCTTTCTTACTTGATGGAAGTTTGGCCTCAATAATGGCTTTGGCTTTGTTCTGATTAATCTGTATTCCTTTCTTGTGCACTATATACCCCAAGAAGTTTCCAGCTGATACACCGAAAACATATTTGAGTGGATTGAGTTTTAGCTTGAATTTCCTTATTCTTTCGAAAGCTGCTGTTAGATGAACCAGATGCTCTTCCATAGACTGAGATTTTACAACAATATCATCAATGTAACACTCCAAGTACCCTCCAATGAGATCATGGAAGATGGTGTTCATTGCCCTCTGATATGTTGCTCTAGCATTTTTCAACCCAAATGGCATCTTAACCCATTCGAAGGTCCCAATGTTCCCAGGACACCTGAAAGTTGTCTTGTGAACGTCCTTCTCTGCTATACATATCTAGTTATAACCAGAGTGTCCATCCATCATTGACAAGATTTTGTGTCTTGCTAAACTGTCCACCAACAGATCAACTATGGGCATGAGGTACTCATCCTTTGGAGTTGCCAAATTTAGATTTCTGAAATCAATACAAATCCTCATTTTACCATTCTTCTTGACCACAGGCACAATATTGGATAACCATTCAACATACCTGACTATTCTGATAAAGTCTGCTTTGAGAAGCCTAGCAATCTCCTCTTTCACCTTCTGAACCACCTCAAGACTTATTCGTCTAGGTTTTTGCTTGTATGGCTTAAAGTTTGGCTTGACTGGAAGTCTATGTTCCACCAATGACCTATCCAATCCAGGTAGGTCATCGTAAGACCAAGAAAAACAATTCTTATATTGTTTCAGGATAGCCAATAATTGGTCCCTAGTAATGGGATCCAACCAAGCATTGATGTAGGTAGGTTGCTGTACTGAAGCTTCTCCTAGATTGACTTCTTCCAAAGGATCATGCACCTGAGTGCTTACTAATGCTTTTTCTTCAGCCTCTTCTATCTTTAAAATAACTTTTTCCCTTTGATCTCCCTCCCTAGTTCATCATCTTTACTTTCTTCTTTATAGACAAAATCTGTCCATAAAGCTTCTTCTTCTTGTATTTCCTGGACTTTAGTTTCAATATCCAATGCACAATACTTACTTAGAGCCAATGTTGTGGCTTCATGTTGCTTATGTTTGCAGCCAATCATCATGGCTTTCCTTTTTTCTTCTTGGACTTTCTAGACTATTACCTTAATGTCCAATGTGAAGAATTTGACTAAAGCCAATGGTCTAGCTTCTCGATCTTCCTGTCTATAACTAGGCATTGTTGGTATCCTCGATGATGTAGTCGTATTCATTATCAGCACTTTCTTGTACCAAATGTTTCAGGTGTCCCACTTCCTCATCAGCCGTTACTTCGGTTGTTGCATCAAACTTCCTCAGCCCACTTAGTGAAACCACCCCTTCGGTATACAACTTTGCTTCTGCAAAGTCTGCACATGCAATGAAGGGTTGTGGGTTTGCATTTATTTCCTCTGTTTTCCCGTTGCTCAAAGCTATCATCACTTTCTAATATAAAGAGGAAAACACACACTCGTTGGTGTGGATCCAATCTTTACCAAGCAAGGCATTGTACTTGGCATTGTTGTCTATGACAAAAATGATTGTCATACAATTCCTTGTCCCCATACTTAGATTAATGGGTAGTATGCCTTGAGCCATCTGCTTGTCCCCAGCAAAACCAATAATGGTCATGCTCATTGGGATCAATCTGGGGTTTCTTTTGCCCAACTTCCTCAAAGATGAATGACGAAGAAAGCTTACTACTACCCCATTATCCACTAATACCCTGTTCATCTCTATCTCATCGAAGTATGCCTTGATGTACAAGGGCTTGATATATTGAGTCATTGACAATGTGGGATATTCGAAAGGGTATGATAGGGTAACTATGCTTACCTCTTCATTTTCTTCATCAGTCTTTATAGGCTTGGCTACTTTAGACTCATCTGGACTATGCTAGTCTGTGAGTCCTCAATAGAGACTTCTATAGGATCATCCTCCTGACTCTCCTAATCCCTTTTCTCAGCTTGAAACTCCCACGACAGCACATATACCATATTGACTGGCATTAGAGAGAATGAGCTAAACTGCACTACTAGTTGCATTTGTTCCTCTTTTGTGTTGGTCTGACTTGATGCTTGGGATACATCTTTCATGCTACATTTTGGCACCTCTAGGCTAGCAAGCTCCTTAATAGCAGTCTGTTGTTGGTCTTTCATGAATACAGACTCTGTTTGCCCAACCATAAAGGCTTCAAACATGTCTTCCTCATCCAATACCTTTTCTTGGCCTAGTTTAGTTCTTTCGTCTGTTTCACTATCATCATCACTTTTCATTAAGGCCTTTTCAAGGTCTGTCAAACTGGATCTATCCCTGGCTCTTAGTTCAGCATGAACCTCAGCCAATTTTTCCCTGCTGACACTTCTGTTAATCTTGGGAGTAGGCTTCGAACTTTCCTTCTCTCCCAATTGACCTCTTAGTTACGCCAAAGAGGTGCCCTTACCGACTCCCTTTAGATCCTTCTAGTATTGAGTGAATCTTCGTTGGATCTTCCTTCTCTATGATCTAGAGATCACAAGAACCATGTTTGGCTCATTTGTCTTCGGGTTTTTAAGTAAGACCCAATTATTTGAAGCCACCAAAGGAGGTTTGATCATTCGGTCCTTGCCTATAAAGGCCTTTCCCTGGGTTGGTATCATTTTAGGTTTGTGTTGCATGACAAACCAGTTTGGTACTCCTGGTACCCATGAACCTACTGTGCCAGTCATTGGGCCTGCTATTTTTATCTTTGAAGGCCAATCATTGACCTTGGTTCCTTGTCTCGAGCCAAGGTTAGGCTTACTTATAGGCTTGTTGTCCATTCTGTAGTAGTTCGGTAGCCTGGTTTCATACAAAGGTCTCTTACCCCTTGACAAATTCCTGGCATCTGGTGGCCTAACTAAGGATGGCTGCTGCCTGGGACGACTTGGGTATGCCTTCGTGTTGTAGGTATTGACTGGCCTACGATCTTTCTACACGTCTTTGTAGTACTATTTCCCGTCAATTGGAAGCCCTTTCAGCCATTTGTAACTCAGCCTACACCTAGGACACATTTGCTGCATAACAACTGCTTTGAGTGAGTCATCATCCAAAGCTTCTTCGCTGGAATCATCCTCTTGGCCCATGAAGCTTTGCCCATTTGCTGGTGAACCTTGTGTGTTCTTCTTAAAGGCAGTTTAGATGGCAACATACATCTGCACATTAACCTCATCCAATTACTTCAAAGAGAGACTCTTCTCCACTTTTTGGGCACGAAAGTTTGATATACCAATATTGGCTACCGCTTTATTGATCTCAGTAAATAGAATTGTGTCAATTCCTATTGTCTTTTCTATTTCTGATTGGAAATTTTAATCTTCCCTTCATGATCTGTTCTTGAATCCTGTCTCGAAAAACAATAAAATTTTTAATTTGAGTGAGACCAATACATTTTGCCTTTAATTTCTTTTGAAGTTGGGATCTTAACTCCCTTAGGAAATTTTTGAAAATGTGCTGTTAGCAAATGATCAAATATGTCATCTGCTTTTGATATATCAAAAGAATATTTCTTGTGAAGGTCTTTCTTTTTAAACTACTGATCAATGGTAGTATCTTTCTGAATTAATGCTTCGCAGATCATAGGCTTTTTCCCTATGATCTCCGCTGCATCAATTTCAAAATTAGGGTCCCTATAGTAGGTCTTATAGGATGCATTACTTCGATCTTGTTCTTTCTCAAGTAGAGTTTCATATCTGGTGACCTTATAAGTTAGTTCTACTAGATCTCGAAACTCTATAGAGTCAAACATCTTTTGAAGTCTAAACTCTAGCCCATTTTGGGCTAACCTCAGAAATTCAGGTTTAGGCAATATGACCCTATATTTGTTTTGTGCTCTTTTGAATCTGGCAATGAATTGAGTAGCCTTTTCAACAGGTCTTTGGCTCAACCTTGCCAAGTCTGTCATATATACTTCAGCATCTATTTGAAAAAATTGGGCATGAAACACTTCTTCCATTTGTTGCTAAGTTTGAATAGAATCAAGTGTAAGGTTCATGTACCATACAAAGGCCACTCCAGTTAAAGAGTTTGGAAAGAGTCTCAATATAATGTAATCATTGTTGGTAAATTCACCACATTGGCCTGTAAATCTTGCAATGTGTTCAACAGTTGACTGGTTTCCATTCTCATAAAAAATGATAAAATCTGGTATCTTATATCCCTTTGGGTATTCATGTAACCTATCTACCCATTCTGGGTAAGGTTTTCTGTAAATAGGGGTCTGGACCCCTCGGGCCATAGGTCCACAAATTTTCCTGACAATGTCAGCGATTTGGTCCCTAGGTACAAGATTTTGTGTTGGTTGGGCCAATATTGAAGGGGTAAACACAAGGTTTTGAAGGAACCACTTGTGCCTAGAGCTCTCTTGGTTCAGGTACAAGCACATTTAGGATTGGTTGTCCCTGGAGAATGGGCTGCCCTTGTTGTGCCGGTTGATTTTGAGGGTATGTTTGATCCCTTTGGGTAGGCGTTTGTCCCACAAAAGGTATTGCAAAAAGAACCACTAAAGGAGGAACAAGTGTTGTTTCTCTTCCAACTACAGGAATTCCATCCAACCCCCCGAGTGTAAGTTCAAACATGGGATTAGTGAATACTCTAGTACTAGGTATAGGTTCAAACATAGGATTTGAAAACATCCGTGTGCCATTTCCTTGTGTTGGTCCTGCTGCACCAATATGTATGGTTTTGTTCGTGGGCAAAGGCATATTTTGATTTATTAGTAGTCTAGGAGGGGCTTCGTACCATGATTGAGGCACTGGTGATGGTCTATCATGATTTTGATTATTAGTTTGACCACTGGTTTGCCCATTACTTTGCATAGGCTGTCTATTTTGAGCCAATCTTTACTGAAGTAGGTTTATATTTTTTTCAACTTGTCTAATAATAGGTGGTTGATAGGTATTCATTCGATCCAAAAAGGATACTGCCCATCTCTCCATTATATGCATTAACTGTTGTCCCATAACATCAACTAACCCTTCTAATTGATTTGCTGGTTGGGCAGACGAAACAACTGAAAGGCCAGCTTCCTGGCCTTGTCCAACACTCTGGACTTGTGTTGCATATCCTGAAGTAGTGGTCTCTTCGACCAACTGCGTAGGACCACTTGAAGTAGACACATCCACGAGATGTGACTCAACATTGTCCTCTGTGTTATCTCCTTCCACACCTTCTTCAAGGTGTTCATTTTCTTCTTGTCTCCGACGTCTAGCCATTATAATTGGTCCCACTGGGCGTGCCAAAAATATATGTTGGCTTTTTTGGCTTTTGAAGGTTAAAAATATATTTTGAGTGTGTTAGCAAGGATCAATAAGTCCTTACAGAAATATTAGATACCAACCAATTAACAGATGATTGCTTCGAAATTCTTTTAGCCTCACTGAAGAGGACTTTTACTGGTGGCTTGTTTTAGGAGAAAATTAGAAGAACTAGTCACAAAAGTAAAAGAAAAAGGGAGAAACGGTGTCAGAAATCCAATTTCATTAAGTACACAAGAGTTTACAATTGTACCTTCACACTTTCACATCTTCGAAGGGGTTTACAGCAACAGACTAACTTGAAACTACTCCTAGAAATTTGAAGTGCAGTGCAGGAAGTAAAGAACTGGAAAATGTAAAGTATAAATAAACTAGTTTTCTAGATCTGAGTCTAGGTCCCTTCTCTATCAGCCTTCTCCTCTATTTATAGACTCTGACAATAACCGTCAAAGTGGCTGGTAACCGTTGAAGTGGGTGATAACTGTCAAAGTAATCTCCATGATCACTGGACATGGCCTTAAACAGTTTGCTTCCACTAAATTACTCTTGTGGTTGGGCTTTCTTTCTGAATTTGAATTTAAATTGTCAGCAACCGTTTGGCCGTGTCACCCTGCACATCTTGACTGTTCTAGTGCCTCACAGATCCATTGCCATTGATATAAGTCGCCATGTGTCTGTTGATGACTGGAGATCTTTATTGATTCTCCAAATTACCCCTTATTAACCACGTGTCAGACTGTGATTGACTTGTACAAAATATATGACCAACACCTTCAATGATATTTGGACACACATTCTTTTGATAAGATTTTTCTTAAGAGTTTTGGTACATTTAGCATTGCTTGGAAGAAAAATACAAATGACATTGAAATAAAAAAGTTAATTTCATTTTTCCTATAAAAAAATTTCAAAATTCAACAGTTGAATGCACTTGGAGTTGGTTAATTTATCAAAGAAGATCATCATAGTAATAAAAAAAGAATCTTATTGTTAAATAACAATGCTAAAATCATCTTTTGACATTTTATGGTGTTAAAATGTCATAATTTAACAATATTGTTCTAATAATGCAAATGTTGTTTCTTTATCTTTTCATTAAAAATTAAATATAAATATTATTTGTGAGTCCTGTCACAAGTAGATGATAATAATAATAATAATAAGCATTTGTCAAATTTGACAAAAAATAAAATAAAATTGACAACTTGCTATAAATTGATATGGAAAATAAGAAATCATTAGAGATGATTTGATAGACTACTTGTCGAATTTTGGCTTTATTGAGAATAACACACCATTGAAATTATTCTTGAGTTGAACTTTAAGGTAGTGTTTGAAGGGAAATCCTAGGTTGTGTACCTTTTTAGGGTGTATATTATATGTATTCTGTTATAAATATATATAATTTTATCATAAAATTTGTAGAAAGATTTCAAGAAGAAAAAAAAAAATTGAAAAAAATGGTAAATCACATTGTTAATTCCTCTAGTTTTAACGAGGTTTCACTTTGATTGCCGTATTTTCTATTTTATCAATTTTAATCTCGTACTTTCATATGAGTTTCAATGTGCTTCCTTTGTCAAGAATCATCAACATTTTGGTCGCAAAAAGTCATGTGCAACTCACATGAAAATTTTGTTATTTTTTTGCAAGAAAAAAAATTAAATAAAATATTTCTGTGATCTCTATAGTTTTACTTGAATTTTATTTTGGTCATTCTAATTTCACATGCCATTTTTTATTTTAAAATATTAATAGATAATACGATGACAAAGAGAATACATTGAAACAAAAATGAAAATATAAGGATAAAATTGACAAAATTAGAATTACATAGACAAAGTAAAATCTTACTAAAGCTGTTGCAGCCAAGCCAATGTTGACATCTATTCAAAAAAATAAAATAAAATAAAATAAAATAAAATTAGACGGGTATTACAAGCAGTGAAAAGTGGAGAAACTATTTACTGGGGGGTGGGGTTTGCAATTTTTGCTTGTTTTTTTTTTTTAAGAGAAAAAGTTACACCCTCATGTATTTGTAATTATTTTTTACTTTTTACACTGATTTCATAATTTTGAAAAAAGGTAAATTACAAATATATCATCTAAAATTTGATTAAAGTACGAATCGTCTCTTGTAATTTTAAAAATTACATTTCACCTCCTGAGATTTTTAATTTCATAATAAATCGTCCCTTTTATTAATAAATTATCAAGTCAATTAATAATTTTTAATGATGTTAAAAATATGTTTTAATTAATAATTTAGGTAATTTTATTATTGTATAAGAGAGCAATTATGAATTTCATTTTTTTAGTTAATTCTATTAAATAAAAAATTCTAATGAGGGGGTATTTGTAATTTTTCAAATTATAGGAAGTAATCTCTATTTTAAGCAAATCTCAGGGAATATATTTGTAATTTACCCTTAAAAAAAACACTAATTCATTTGCATTTTACTTCATTTTTTTGAGAATAAAATAAAATAAATATCCAAACACAACCTAAACCCACATCAACAAATGAAGACAACCAACAAATTGTGGAGAATAAAATTACAAGAACATATTGGCTTTTACTTGTTTTCCTTAAAAAAAATAAACTAACAAATAAGATAAAAAATTTCCACTCATGACTCAAACTCACCTCAAGGTCACGGGCTACCTTTGCTCCGGACACCTATTAATTATTGACAATTTTTTAAAGGGTACTACATGATAGTGAGACAGAAAAAAAAAATAATAATAATAATAATTACACAAACATGGTGGATGCAAGTCCCATGATGGGGTGCAACTCAAGTTCTGTATGTTTTGTATTTCGTATTTTTTCTGTTACACTATTAAGTAACTCTCTTATTTTTCAATGGGAGAATTATAGGTACCGGGAGAAGCGAAAAAAATAATCAATCTATGAGATGCAAATGACATTTGCACCTTATCACAGACACACTTATATTTTTTTTTGTGAATAATTTTTTTCTTTTTCTTTCGCTTGTATCCTTTTTTTTTAAGTATTTTCTCTTTTACTGACAACATATCTATCACTTTTTTTTTGTATAAATTCAATATTTTAATTTTAATATTATTATTAGTACAAAGTCACAGATGCGGACAAGAGGCGGGGGACGCCTTTGCATTGCCAATAACTCCAACCTGTGCAGGAAACGATTGCTTCGAGGGTTTTGGTACTATCTCAAAGAATCTCTTTTTATAAAATTGGTTGATATTTCTATTGGGGGTATTTGGGAACTCAAGTTTGACACTAAAATAGTCTCAAACAATAAAAAAAAATCTTTTAACCTCAAATAGTACACAAACTCTTTAATTTAAAAAAAAAAAAAAAAAAAAAAAACAGTAGCTATCATTGCACGGACAGCCTACATTGTGTCTCATAGTGTAGGCTGAGGCTATCACTGCCATCCCACAAGTAGTTAAATGACCATTTTGTCCCTGTAAATCAATTTTGGAAAAAATAATATTAGAGGCAAATTTGTTATTTCAACTTCAAATATCACTTTAAACACATTTCTTCAATACAACAATCAATCCAAAAATTTAACCAAACTTCCCAAACACAAAAACTAAAATAGTCTACTAAAATAGTCAAAAAACCTAAAAAATAGTCACTTCCCAAACACTCACATTGTGGTGAATCTTATTAGGATCATGACACACAAAACAATAACAGTTATGATTCAAAGCTCTAAATCAGCAGTTCTAAAGCTAGCTCTAATGAGCTGACAGTGAAAGGGAAAAAAAAAAAGAGCCAAAACATCATATCAAGAAGTGGGGACCCACCAGTTAGAGCTCCCTTAGAGCTCCTAGATTAGAGCTCTTAAACATTTTTGAAACTGTGGGGATATATTTTCTGAGTACCAACACGTGGCAAGGTGACGCCGACGTGTCAGTCGAGGTGCCACGTGACGCCGAGGTGATCTCGGCAAGGCCAAGGTTATCTCCGAAGATATCAGAATCCGAAATAAGTGGATAAGGGACAAGAGTCCTAGAATGAAAAGGGAACTCAACCTGGATGAGGGACAAGAGTCCTAGAATGAGAGAAGACTTCAGTTTGTATTAAGATAAAACTTTTAGCGAGTTTATCCTAATCTTACTGGGAGTCCAAGATTAGCAGTAATCCTGAGTCCATAGAAGTTAGGCTTCTATTGGGACTAGGTTTATGTTGGCTATAAAAGAGAGGCACCCCCATGGGTCTAAGGTATGCTTTTTATGCTCAAGATAGTGAGTTTAGCACTATTGATTATCTTTGAGAGATATTGAGTACTGACTTGATCGTCGGAGTACCCCCGGGTGGCGAACCACCACCGGAGTCTTCTCTTTCTGTTGCAGGTTAGCTAAAAGCCATCTATTCTGCCGATGCTCTCCAGTTGATTACTAAGCAGGCAATGTGATCAGAAAATCACTCACACAATTTGGTGCCGTCTGTGGGAAAGAAAGAAGAATAGATGGCCAATGAAAGAAAGAAGAATAGATGGCCAATGACGGACAGAAGGATCAAACTAGAGACAACGCTCCTGCTGGGAATGGGAGACCTATCAACCTCGACGTTGAAGGGGACAACCGCAACACAGAAACTCGTGACCAGAGTCACGGAGTGAAAGACGCCGGCTAGGAAGATGGCGCACCAAAGACAATAGATCAAAGTGGATACTACAACGAAGATGACCTCCAGGTATGGAAGGATAGATACCTGCGGAGGAACGAAGACCTTTCTAGGAGGGATGCAAAGACAGGGGGCATAAGCGCTCCCAAAGAGATAACATTCAAGTATAGAAGAACTCATCCTGAGTGAGCAGATCCCGGATTCCAGATCCTGGATCCCAGATCCGAAAAGACATGATCTCAGCCTAAACAAGTAGGCCCGAGAAGACGAGAGCTCAGCCTAAGTGAGTAGATCCCGGATTCCAGATCCCTGATCCTAGAAGACATGATCTCGGCCTAGATGAGTAGGTCCAAGAAGAGAAGAGCTCAACCTGAGTGAGCAGATCCAAGATTCTAGCAGACAAGATCTCGGCACTTAAGTCCGAAAAGAGAAGAGCTCAGTGAGCAAATCTCAGATCCCAGAAGATAAAAAAGAAAACACACAAGGTTGGACTGTAGTTAGTCAGGTTGAAGACCTTTTATAAGGTTCGCAAAGGAGTATGTGGAAGCCATGCAGGGGGCAGAGAGAAGAAGAATATGTTTACCACTTGTTGAAATTTGTAGCAATTTACAAGTTGGTTAAACCGATATGATGTTTACCACTTGTTGAAATTTGTAGCAATTTACAAGTTGGTTAAACCGAGATGATATTTAACACTTGTTGAAATTCTGTGTGAATTTACAAGTTGAAGTTAAACCGAGATGATGTTTAACACTTGTTGAAATTCTGTGTGAATTTACAAGTTGAAGTTAAACCGATGTGATGTTTAACACTTGTTGAAATTCTGTGTGAATTTACAAGTTGAAGTTAAACCGAGATGATGTTTAACACTAATTGAAATTTATAGCAATTTACAAGTTGGTTAAACCGAGATGATATTTACCACTTGTTGAAATTTGTAGCAATTTACAAGTTGGTTAAACCGAGATGATATTTAACACTTGTTGAAATTCTGTGTGAATTTACAAGTTGAAGTTAAACCGAGATGATGTTTAACACTTGTTGAAATTCTGTGTGAATTTACAAGTTGAAGTTAAACCGAGGTCATGTTTAACACTTGTTGAAATTCTGTGTGAATTTACAAGTTGAAGTTAAACCGATGTGATATTTAACACTTGTTGAAATTCTGTGTGAATTTACAAGTTGAAGTTAAACCGAGATGATGTTTAACACTTGTTGAAATTCTGTGTGAATTTACAAGTTGAAGTTAAACCGATGTGATGTTTAACACTTGTTGAAATTCTGTGTGAATTTACAAGTTGAAGTTAAACCGAGATGATGTTTAACACTTGTTGAAATTCTGTGTGAATTTACAAGTTGAAGTTAAACCGAGGTCATGTTTAACACTTGTTGAAATTCTGTGTGAATTTACAAGTTGAAGTTAAACCGATGTGATATTTAACACTTGTTGAAATTCTATGTGAATTTACAAGTTGAAGTTAAACCAATGTCATGTTTAACACTTGTTGAAATTCTGTGTGAATTTACAAGTTGAAGTTAAACCGATGTGATGTTTAACACTTGTTGAAATTCTGTGTGAATTTACAAGTTGAAGTTAAACCGATGTGATATTTAACACTTGTTGAAATTCTGTGTGAATTTACAAGTTGAAGTTAAACCGATGTGATATTTAACACTTGTTGAAATTCTGTGTGAATTTACAAGTTGAAGTTAAACCGAGGTCGTATCGGAAGAAGATTGGTTTAAACACTTGTTGAAATTCTGTGTGAATTTACAAGTTATAGTTAAGCCGAGGTTATGATAAAGGATGATGGTTAAACACTTGTTGAAATTTTTGAGAAAAATTTACAAGTTAAAGTCAAGCTCAAGCAATATCTGCGTACTTGCCGAGACTACTAGGTTGTCAAAACTTAAAGATAGACAAAAATAGAAGGCAACAGATGGCAAGTAAACAGATTCAGAAGAGTTATGAAAGATTGAGCTTAATAGCAAGTAAAGAGTTTATGAACCTACCAAGTGATAAAGGATGATGGTTAAACACTTGTTGAAATTTTTGAGAAAAATTTACAAGTTAAAGTCAAGCTCAAGCAATATCTGCGTACTTGGCGAGACTACCAGGTTGTCAAAACTTAAAGACAAACGAAATAGAAGGCAACAGATGGCAAGTAAACAGATTCAGAAGAGTTATGAAAGATTGAGCTTAATAGCAAGTAAAGAGTTTATGAACCTACCAAGTGAAATGAACGCCGATATGAAAATCGCCGGAGTCAAATAGATGACTGGAAATTGGGAACTCACCAGAGAGTGTGAGTGGAGCAGTTGCAAAGCTCTTGGAGTTTACGAATTAATGGAACCAGAACCTCGGCTAGGAGGTGCAATTTTAAGCAGCTTAGAAAGCATGAAACTTGATTCTTGACACCAGTGGACAGTAAAGTCCAGGGAACTTTGAGGTCGGCGAGTTTGATCTCGGACAGAGGGGTACAGATGAACGAATAGTGTAGGTTCCATCACCTCAGAATGCCGAGGTAATAGAACCTAGGGGGTAGTTGTGGGGATATATTTTATGAGTACCAACACATGGCAAGGTGACGCCGACGTGTCAGCCGAGGTGCTACGTGTCTTGGTCGTGACGCCGAGGTGATCTCGGCAAGGCTAAGGTTATCTCCGAAGATATCGGAATCCGAGATAAGTGGATAAGGGACAAGAGTCCTAGAATGAAAAGGGAACTCAACCTGGATGAGGGACAAGAGTCCTAGAATGAGAGAAGACTTCAGTTTGTATTAAGATAAAACTCTTAGAGAGTTTATCCTAATCTTACTGGGAGTCCAAGATTAGCAGTAATCCTAAGTCCATAGAAGTTAGGCTTCTATTGGGACTAGGTTTATGTTGGCTATAAAAGAGAGGCACCCCCATGGCTCTAAGGTATGCTTTTCATGCTCAAGCTAGTGAGTTTAGCACTATTGATTATCTTTGAGAGATATTGAGTACTGACTTGATCGTCGGAGTACCCCCGGGTGGCGAACCACCACTGGAGTCTTCTCTTTCTATTGCAGGTTAGCTAAAAGCCATCTATTCTGCCGATGCTCTCCAGTTGATTACTAAGCAGGCAGTGTGATCAGAAAATCACTCACACAGGAACAATAATATGACGCTACTTATAAATTTACTCTGATTATGCTTACGGGTGGTTTGTACTTTTGTACTTGTATTGGAGGATGTTTGTGGAGTGTTTGGAGTTGAAATCTCTCTAACTCAATTTGGGGGCTTGGGGATGCACATGATTAGTCTTGCTTTTGATGCCAATCTCGTTAGGATGCTTAGCTAAAATAATGATACTCATTCTTCCCAAGCTTTTGTATCTTTTATTATATAATATATTTTTGCTTGCTTGCTTGCCGCTCAAAAAAAAAAAAAAAAAAATGCTTACGGCTAGTTTGGGGTTGGCTTGTATTAGGAAAGTTGTTAAAATATTTATCATGGGGTTTAGGGATGAGCATGGTCCGGATTGGTCTAGATTGGGATAAAACCAGGACCAATCTATTATCTGCGGTTCTTGAAAAATTAAAACCAATCCAATCAGTTTAAATCGTTGAACTAATCCGAACCAACCCGTTTAAATACAGATTGGATCGGTTTAGGATCACGGATTCACATAATCAAGTAAAAAAATATATATAGAACATTTAAAGCAAACAAAAGCAGTAGCAATAGCAGTAGTAGACAACAAACAAATAGACACAACAACAACAAACAAATCCGTGTTTGAACAAACAGCGAGAACAAAATTTAGCAGCAGTAGACAACAACAGAGATAACAACAACAAACAAATTCAACAGCAGTGAGAACAAAATTCAACAGTAGGGGACAACAACGAACAAATTCAGCAGCAGTGAGAACAAAATTCAACAGTAGGGGACAACAACAAACAAATTCAGCAGTAGTAGACATTTTCCTTTCCACAAATTCTAAGCAAACAAACAGAGACAAACTGGTTTTAGACAACAACAAACAAACAAACAAACAAAAGCATGAATGTAACAAAAGCAGCAGCACAACAAAAACATTTGGTGCTCACCGAGAGAGAGAGAGAGAGAGAGAGAGAGAGAGAGACAGAGACAGAGCCCACCCATTTAAGATAAAACAGAAAAAAAATAAAAATAAAACCTCTTACTTACTATAAAGATGAAATGAAATCACAATAAAGATTTTTTACTTACATTTACTAAAACCATTATAGATAAGATGAACAATTGATTTGAGATTAAATCCACCTATCTGAGATAAAATCACAACAGTATATGTTTTTTCTTTGAGATTAAACCCATTTTAGAGTGTTAGGGAGAGAGAGAGAGAGATAAGGAGCTCACCGAGAGAGAGACAAGCAGTTACAGCTACCGATGTGATCTGAGATGGATGATCTGAGCTAACTGCGTCTAAGAACAAAGGAACAAAAATAGTGTCACAGAGAGAGAGAGAGAGAGAGAGAGAGAGAGAGAGAGAGAGACAAAGAGCTTATTGAGAGAGAGACAAACAGATACAGCTACCGATCTGATCTGAGATAGATGATCTGAGATGACTATGTCTAAAAACATCGAGAGAGAGAGAGAGAGAGAGAGAGAGAGAGACAAATAGCTCACCTATCTAATCTGAGATGGTTGAGAGTGTAAGGGACAATATCGAGAGAGAGAGAGAGAGAGAGAGAGACAAGCAGCTCATTGATCTGATCTAAGATGAATGAGAGCGTGAGAGACAGTACCGAGAGAGAACTTAGTCTAATCTGAGATGAGAAAGAGAAAGAGAAGAGAGAGATAGAAAGAGAGTATCGAGAGAGAGATGAGAATGAGAGACAGTGAGGGAGTGGCGTGAATTAGATTAGAGTTTAGCTTTTGTATGAGACAAGAAATGATATTATGTGAGAGGGTATATAGTATAAATATAGACTATTTCTATACGGTCTGGATCGGTTCGAATCTGGAACCGTAGGGTTCAATCCGGAATTGATTCGTAGCCTACAGATTTTTAAATTTCCAATCCGGAACCGAACTACGGATTCAAAAAACCAATCCAAACCTACCGAATTGATTGGACCAGATCGGATTACGGATTTTACGGATTCCTTGCTTAGCCCTAATGGGGTTGGCTTGTGTTGGGAAAGTTGTTAAAATATTTATTATTTTATAAGTAAAAAAATTGTTGTGATATTTAATTTTTTAAAGTCAAAAATTAACTTTTTTTTTTTTTTTTGTGAATTTCCAAACAATCTCTAAGATCACCATTGATGCCAACATTAGTAGTTATGAATTGACAGATATATATTTAAAATTGAATTGAAAATAGAAGGTTGTTCAAAAATCTATCCAGCCCAATGAACTCTTCCGAACCAACTTGATGATCTACTTCATACTTAGATGCAAGAACAATTTGCATCCAAAGCTTCCATGTTGACAATCTGGTTTCAATGGAGACGATCTACTTCACAATCTCATAGCAAGAATCTACGTTGAGATAACAAATAGCCTTGGGATCTATACCAAGCATCTCGTAAGAAGTACAAGCAAAAAATTTCAATGTTGGACAATAAAATGCCAACAAATTTGACCATTCTTGCTCAAATAAAGAAGAGATGAGTAAGAAATATTTGTCCAAATCATTGTGTTCAATCTGCACTTTCTTTAAGTCTTCAACCACCTTTTTGTTGGTTCTCCTCCCACGTCTACTATCTCCATGTGTTTTTGAGCAGCCATGTTTCTCTTGCTTCCCAATGTTATTATTAAACATTGCTTAGAAGCCATCTGATTTCCCATAATTTTGTTAACACCATGTTTAGTGGAAAATCTTAGCAACTAGTGGTAGGTTAAGAAAACTTTTTTCAACTCGTGTAGCCAAGTGTGGGAGCAATTAAGACCGGGCATACATATGCCATTGGACTGTCAGGTTGTGTCTTAGACCCACGATGGGCCTATGTGATAACTCAATATAAAGGTGTGGTTGAATGACCCAGTGGAGCTGGTCGGGAGTTCAGTGGCCTTGAGCCTAGTTTGGGACTTGCCAACATCGATGGCTAGGGCACGAGCTGCTATGACCTGAATTGGCTTCCGAATGATTATGAATGACTTGATAACAGAGAGCTAGGTTGGATTTCCTTGATCAATGGCATAGTCAGACCGATGAAAGCAATGTGGGCCAATTAGGACAATCTAATTAGCTCGATTGACTAGTGCAAAATATGTCTACGATGCCAAGTCTTTGGGATAAGCCCATGTGAATAAAAGTCCCTGATGGACAAGAGTCCCATGCTAGACCAAACATTTGGTGAAAAGGCTATAAAAGAAGGCAAAAGCAATAGAGAATGAGATTCAACCTAATTATATACATACGTATTATCACTTTACTTCATGTGTTATTTTGTCTATATTGATCCTAGTTCTAACTTAGGCATTGAAGGGGCTTTTCCGACACATCACTTGCAAGATAGTTCACCCTTGCAATGAGTCCAGATCGTCTGCCGCCCTTTCCTAGGACGCCTCCTGTGGTGTTCCAAAACGACGTCATTTTAAATTTTTATTTTCCTTTTCCTTTCTTATTTTGCTTTTCAACCCCTTTTCGTTTTTGAACCCTAGCCCCTTAGAGAGACGAACAGAGAGGTGACGAATGGAGAGGGCTGTGTAGGTGACGTGGTTTCCCAGCGAGGCGAGGGAGGTGAAGCAAGGCAAGGAGAGGCAAAGAGAGGCGGCGGTGAGGCGAAGGGAGGCGGCGAGAGATGAACATAAAGAGGCGGCGAGAGAATAACAGAGAGGGCGACGGTGGCGAGGCGGTGACGAGGTCTGTTTCTCTCCCTTTGGTCTTCCTTATAATTTTTGCTATTGATATATTCTCTCCTTTTGGTGTTCATTAGAATGAGTAATTTTCTTCTTTTTTATGTTATATTTTGTTGTTCCATATTATCTGGACTGATTCCAAGGAAAGAAACATGAAGGTGTTTGAATTTAGTTTGGCTGGGGGAACACATACAGAAGATAAATGGACCACATGTTTTCGACACTTTTGGATTTGAAGCTTAAACAATACCCACAAGTCAACGAGTGGCACAAATCAAAAATCAACACATACACAAATGGATTTGAAGCTTCCTTGTAGGTAAGAAAGTAGTTGGCATGTAAAGAGCATCGTGAGGTTGTAATTTGCAATCTTTAGCAACAAATCTAGATATGGACGCCATAGAATATTGGATGGAAAGGGGGTTTGCAATCTTGAGGTTGCAATTTGCAATCTATGCAATTAATTGCTTGTTTTGATTTATTTTATTTGTTTTGAAATCTAGGTAGTATGATGTACTTAGTATTTGGTTTGAAATCTGGACTTCTAAGATGCACTACAAGTACTTGTAAAAATGTTTGATTGAATATAGTTGTTTCACTTTGGTTAACAAGTTCCTCACTCTCTCTTGTTAATTTTCTTCATATACTAATGGTTTTTTTTTTCTTTAATTTTTTGTTGTGGTCTTGACTGTTGCAATGAAAGTGGTGGTGATGATGTTGCTACCAATGGAGATGTAATTAACTCTAACTGTGGAAAGAAGTAGTGTACAATTTTATTTTTAATTGAAAGGAGTAATAAACAAACATAACCAAAGTTTCGAACACAAACACAAATAGAGGGTTAGTTCGAGTGTTGGTCATGGCATCTACATACTGATTTTCTGCTCTGTGAATATGAGATATGGGGCTAAATCTCGAGTCTTCAAGCAGAGTTCACATTTAGCCCCCTCTTGAATCAACTTGACTTCTTTTTCAAATGAAGATTATATCTCATTGAACATTTCCTATTGCCATGTCAATTTTATGAAGAGTGAGCTAAAGAAAATATTAACAAGTTTTGTTATAGTAGTCAGAGGTAACAACAAAGAGAATTTGATGCACTTTTCAAGTAGAGTTCACATTTAGCCCCCTCTTGGATCAACTTGCTGCACTTTTTGTATTTGCATGGACTGCTGCACATTTTGTTTTGCATTTGTACAAGTAGGGAATTCAATAGAAAGCATGGGGTGTATAATTAAAGTGGATTCTTTGATCTCTTCCCAATCATGGTTGGGTTTGGCTTACTTGATCTCCTCTTGGATTGATCACAATCAAATTGGATCAAAACGAATGATGTATTAAAATTAATATGAATGTTATAGTTAGATTAACATTTGCATTGACAATGTTGATTGAATAAAATGATATGTTGTCCTTTGAAGCAACCAACTCTTTTTTCTCTCTTTTAAACAGGCAACAAACCATATATTGGCAAAGTGTATTCGCTCAACTGAAAATTGTGTGTTCATTTAACTAACAATTGAACTCTAACATTAACAAATGACAAATACAGTAATCCATTTGGAATGAAAATTGATCACTGCCACAACTTAATCAAACAAATTTCAGTATGATCTTGTCTAACAACTATGAAAATAAAATTACATCCATGAATATCATTCAACGCCAAAAAAAAAAGGAAACAAAATGGCATTGTGTAGACGTCCCCGAACGTCCCGGGAAAAAATCCTGTTTTGTTCATTTGGGCTTACTACAGTTCGGACTCAAATGTCACAGTTCTTAATCTGATCTCGCAAAGTGCAATGCAAGATTGATAAATCACCAAAGAGTCCAAATCCGGCAAATCGTTTTGAAAAACTGATTTTTAAGAAAGAAGTGCCAAACATGGACTGCTTTGCCAGATACAGAGTCGCCACCTAAATATTTTATTTTGGGAAAATTTAGGAAACCCTGACTCGTTGCCTAAGGCCGCGTGTCTGTCATCACCAAAGTTGCCTCAGCTCGGGAACTTGGGTACGATTGGGGAAGGTCAGCTATGAGCACCCCCGCTCGCCCGATCAAAGATCGGCCACTACTAAACATGATATCTTGTTTTTGAAAACACATGCATTCTTATTCCGGTTAATTGGCTAATCTTTACTACGTGATGCGCACAACAAAACAAGTATAGACTAGATCGCCTAACTTGGAACAAAGCATCGCGTATCCGTTTGTTTGGAAATGGTTTTGAATTTTGCTACTCGCAAGTAGGCTAAAACACGGATTTCGATGAATTATTCCAATTCAAGCAATCCAACCTTCACCCACAGGCATTCAGGCAGTTATATCATATAAGCACTTAGCCTCATGGCAAGCATGCTGTCATGTTAACACTTACACACATGCAAGATGCTAAAGCATAAACACTCACAGTGTACTCCGAGCCAAAACAAGAAACTAGTTAGAAATCATGCATGATCCTAGTTGATGTTAAGATGGCTAATGCAACACATGCAAAATGCAACTAGAATAGGCTCGGCTAATCTAAGAATGGCATGTGAAATGTGACAACTCGATACACGTATTCAAGTTGGAATTGAAATACTATGCAATTTAGTATGATGCGCCGAGCCCGATGCGTGCAATACGAATGAATATATGCAAACATGCTGACATAAGTATGCTAATTGAAACATGACCTAAAACTAACCATTAAAAGCAGGTAAGTAAAATGGAGAAAGATGTGGGGTTAGAAGACATTCACACACGCACGCACACTTATTACACAATTGCACCTCTCTCAACGGAGGGACCGAAAGAATAATACAAATTAACTAACTAACAAGCTAATTAATTATTACACAACACTTAACTAATTAAACAAATTAATTAAGCTACTAAAGCAGTAAAACAGCCTCGAGAAGAGAGATGCATGCATGCTTGGTCGGCTTCGCTCGGAAATCCATCACCATGTCATGTTGCCTCTGTTTACACTGCTCTGCACCCCTGAAAACTGTGCAAGTCTCAAGGATGCTTTAGAACCACTCCCTAAGCATTGTGTGATGCCACCGGCCAAGAGATAAGACCACCAGCCATTTTAAAATGGTCATCGACAATTTGTGGGGATCTCGGCCAACAATGCATAGCCGGCCGGCACTGAAGATGGCCGACCGACCATCTTTTCCTGCAGGATTCTGTTTTTGCTGCAGCAGAGGACAGACAGTGTATGGCAAGGCATTTACAAGATAATGTATGCACAACCATCCTCCCTATCATGCTATAAACTCAAGGGAGTATGGCTCTCGACCCTCGGATCACCAGACACGCATTTCAATGCACGATGGCCAAAGGTGCCAAGTGTGCAAATTAATGTGGAATGAATGCAACAAAACATATGAATGCCTAGAACTCTATCATGCTTGATCAAGAGAGTCGGCAACTGAGGGTTGAGGCACGTTTCGTCACTTCAAGTACGAAACGTCCCTCGACCCTCATGTTTTGTTTGACATCCCAAACCAAACACAATGCAATGCATGCAACCAAGTACAATGCAACATGTAAATGTAAGGCCATGTAACATGAGCATGCCAAGTGCAATGTGATGCAACCTAACATGCAAACGGCATGGCAATGCAACAAGTATGCAATACTACAATGCAACCTAGATATGGAAATATACAAAGTGATAGGTATGCAGCCATGACACCAACCATAAGGATGCAACAACATGCAACGCGACAAGCATACAACAATACACAAATACATGATCTATGGACTTACACTAAAGATGGGTAGACCTCAGCCTTACCAAAAACAGCAGCCAAAACACCCAAATCAAGGTACCAAAAAGGGAGTCATGCATGCACATATATGGATCCGTAAGCTAGGCAACGATGCACAATCCTCAACCATGAGCAAAATGGGATAAACATAGGAACATGACAATGCAATGAGCTCTGAAATTATGTGAAGAATGATGCCAAATCATATACACAAGTGAAGCATAGCATGCTAATGGGCTCAATGCCCAAAGCTAGTCAAGGGACTCTCACCATGGCCGTGTCAACCAAGCCCCAAAGGGTCAAAGTGACCTAAGATAGTCCTAGGGCAGGCCAAAATAAGGCTAGAACATGCATGGGATGTGGTCAAAACATGCTAGAAAGGTGAGCACAAAACAAGACGCATACAAGGCCAAAAGGGGGAATTGCACTACACCTATTACAACCAAACATGGTATGACTCAACCAAGGAAAATCAGAGCTATAATATGTTAAAACAAACCCCAAAACCCGATGAGATGGCATCCCAAAGACCCAATCATGAAGACATACACAATGGCCCAATCTTAAGGCACAAAACAACATCTCTTCAAAGCATTGCCAAGATGGCAAATATAAGTGTGTGGCTACACTACATGGACTGAAATGTGATTTCAAATGATGCCAAATCATGAGAATGGTCAAAACAATGCATGCTAGCAACTTGGTACACAAAGCTCAACAAGCTAGGATGAACTAAGGCTATACAAAGCAATGCACATATGATCAAATCAACACCAAACAGAGCTCAAACATGGTGAAACATGACTAAAAGTCCCTTGGAGTTGAGCCGAAATATGCAAGCATGATGGTCTAAATGCAAAATACATGTTAAGGCAATAGAAGGGATTACAAGGCAAGTAGATGGTACATGCAAGAAACCAACAAACTAACTTAAAACAAAGGTATATCATGCCAAGATAACACCAAATACTTGCTGAAATGGGGCCAAAACATGCTAAGCAAACATGCTACAATGGTGAGCCAACAATGCAAGCAAATGAGACACAAAGGGAGGGGGGTGTCCCTCCCCTATTCAAGACTTCAAAACCATTTCTCCACCACTGAAAATCCTCTGGATTTCAGTGGTGAGAAGGTCAAAACAAAAAGGGTTCAAAGCTCAAAGAGAAGGTCACAAAATAAGGCCAAACAAGGCCTAAGAGGGGGTAGACAACCCCCAACCCAAAAGTAACCTAAACAAACATATTTAGCATACAAAAACAGAACTTTTTTCAGTTGGACTCTAAGCTTAAAATAATATGCAAGTATTGCTAAAAGCTTAAGCAAAAATGGGGAATAAAGGAGTAGTTTCTCACCCTTGAAGAACACTTCAAGAACATTAACTCTAGCACCTCCTTCTGATCAAAACCAACTCAAGAACTCTGAAATCAACTCCTTAGCACCTCAGTAACCAAGGGATAGTGTACCACTAGGTGCTTTAGTGCAAAAATATGAACAAAAACACCCTTTAGAACACTATTACACACACAACTATAGAGAGAGAAGAGATATAGAGAGAGAGTGATATATATCTTCTATATCAGTTGGCTGAACCCCTGGAAAGGAAGGGAGGCTCTCCTCTTATAAGAAGTCCAATTCAAAGCTTCCAAGAGAAGCTAAGTGTTGGTTCAAATCCCTCTTTACACGTGTATGGAGGGTAGAGTCTGTGCTCACCAGTTGGCACAGCTGGCATGCATAATGCCTGAAAAAGGCAAAGAAAAGGCCTCGGCCAGAAAAAGTGGCCGATCGACCAAAGAAATGGCTGGCCGACCAACTAAAGTGCCGATCGGCCAACACTCTTAACCGATAGCAAGAAAACAAGGCCGGTGGCCTCAGGCCATGGCCGGTGAGTTAAGGGGATGGCCAACAAGCCACTTCCTATCCTCAGGTGCAAAAACCACAAGTCCTTGGTCCACAACCAAGCACAAAATAGTCAAGTTGAGAGATCCTGAGGTGAGAACTCAAAACGAACACGAGCATGGATGATCATCGAGTATTCAAACGATGACGTCCAAGTCTTAAGGACGGTCAAAAATGGGGTGTCTACATATTGTCTTGTTCTAAATCAAATGGCATCCTCAGTTCAGCATCCAACCATAGTTGTCCAACTCATCAACAACATTGTTTTGTTTCACTAGCTGCAGCATACCATAAAAAACAATAAGTAATGGCAATCATATAAAAAAAAAGTAGAAACACTAACAAAACATATATAATCTCATTTTTATTCTAAAGTATTATTAATTGCAATCTTAGTCCCATAGTATTATCAATATCAAATACTACTAAAAACACCTAATATATCAAACATGTTCCAATAGATGAAGCAAATAATTACAAATTAATGGAATACTTTATCAACTTTAATAATTAAAGTCATAAACTTTTTTTATAAAAACAGCCTATCGATTTGTAATTTTCCCTTTAAAATTCGAACAAAACATAAGTGTTGGTCTCCCAACAACATAGGACCCAATTAGGCCATAGTTCACAATTTAGTTTTAGTAGTTCATTCCAATACTAAATGAAAAATCCAACCAGTGACTGTCAAATATGAATCTCTAATTTATTTATGGATCTTTAAGTTGAGTTACAACATAAACAATTTGAAAAGTATAATCTCAAGAAAAGTTAGCCTATCCAAATTAAAAGAAATGAAGGAACCAAGTTTCTAATCATAAACCATCATTCTTACTCATTGACTTAACTTTCCCATGGCTCTATTCCGTCAAGAGTGAATTTCTTCACTTTCTGTGGAGACAAAACACAAGAAATATGATGAGAGGCAAGCTATTAAGCACATGACTAAAAAACAAAAAATAAATATGATCTAGACTTCCCAATTTTTTAAAAAAGGAAATCAAACAAAAATGTAAGGGATGGAGTGAAGTGAATGAATCAAAACCAAAATCAAACCTAAAAAGAGACACTTCTTGTCTAGACCTGTCATAGTAATTTGAGTGAATGCTTGGTAACCATTCTTCATAAGCAACAACGTTTTTAGGGGAAAAAATTAAAAATAAATTTGATCTAGACTTCCACTCATGGGCATCAAAATAGTTCCAACAATAAATTGCTACAGGTAGATAGTTTAAAATTCACTTTACAATCATATTAACTTCAAATTCTTCTCGCCATTTAAGATATTGTAAAAACTTTTCTTTTGCTTTCATCAAATCAAAATCCCTCATTCGCAAAAATCTGATATCATGGAAGAAAACCACTGTAAATGATCCTAAATCATCAAATCCATAAAACTCAAGAAATCAAACTACTTATCAAACCCATTTAAGAAATCAATAACAAATTTAACTCAAGAAATCATATATATATATAACATGTAAAATAGGAACAAATGAGAATGATGATGAGGGTTGTGGAACAAAACTCATCGTCGCCGCAATCTCGCCTTGCCTTCATCGCGTCGCCATCGGAGTCATCGTCGCCCACCATTCTCTGCATTTCTCCTTCGCCATCGCATCCCTCTGCCTTCTCCTTTGTCTCTCAGTTTGTCTCTCTGTTAGGTTAGGTGAGGGTTGTGGAACAAAATAAATATGACAAAGAAGAGAAAAGAGGGTAGACCAAAAAATTTTGAAAAAAAAAAAAAACTAATCAAAACAACGTTGTTTTGACCCGCTGGAGGAGCCGCCACAGGAAATAGCGGCAGAGGATCTGGACTCCCTTGGAATAGCGATCTATCGTTTTGGCCATTTATTATTCATATATAGAGAAATCTGTGATCGTACACCAAGTCTTCCCTATGATGGCGTTGTACTCTTCCCTATGATGGCGTTGTACGATGATGACACATCTACCACTAAGAAGTCAACTTAGAGGGCAATGAATACTTCTCAAACTAGTAGCTTTACTTCTCATAGCCACACTAGGTTGGAAATGGATCCAATCAGCGGGATATCTACTTTTTTTCAAGTTTGCATCTTCTAGGCCAAGTCTTTTGAAGAGGATGTAGTACATAACCTCCGTCAAGCTCCCTTGGTCTATTAAGATTCTTTTGACTCTGTACCACCCAACTCCTAAAGTCGCTACCACTGTATCATTGTGCAGGTATGAGATTCTTCCAAATCTTACTCTGAAAAGCTAATGCTTAGAAACTAGTTATTCTTGTCTACCCTCAACCTTTGCCCATATGACTTCCCTAATAGGTATGCAGCTTTCTGTACTTCTCCCTTGTATTTATTTCTCCTTTTCAAACAAGGTTCCCTGTGTATCACATTGATGCAACGATGGCTATTCGCCCTAACTCGTCCCTAGTTTGTCTGAGTTTTCTCCACCTCTATAAAAAAAGATAAAAAAATAAAAAATGAAAAAAGAGAAGGGAATGGTATTTGTTTTCCCCTCCCTGTTTTTCTCGTCCATACCTTGATATATTAAATAAATAATTTTTATATGTATATATATAATTTAATTTGTTAAATATAATAAGAATAAAACTCCAAAACATTAATATATATCTCATTTTTTACCTTTATCTCTCATTTTTAATCTTTTTAACTCTCATTATTCATCAATATTTGTTTTGTCATATGATATATCATCATTTATTTTTATTTTCGTATATTATTAATAGCATCCCTTCTTAAAGGTGACAAATTACCCATTGCTTCCCCCTACCTCCCCGATTGTCCTCATCTGTCCTCGCCATTCTACATTGATGATCCCTAGGGTCTTTCTTCATCTTTGTGTTCCTTTTACTTGGATCTAGTCTTCTCTTCTCTCATCTTGCCCTTATTAATGTCTTCAAGTGGCATGTTACTATCAACTCTTCATAGTGTTGTTTGTACACCAAAGTAACCCCAGCCTATCTTGAATATTTTTAAGATTTGATGAACAATATATTTTTGAACTCAGTATGGGTTTGGATAGAAATTCATAAACCCAAATTAAATTTGGGTTGGACTTAGATAAAGACAGCGGGCAACCCGAAGCCTAAATTGTATATAAAAATAGTAAACATATATATAAATTATTAGCTATTTGATGATGGTTAGAATAATCGAAATCTTTAAATCATATTCACTGCATATATATTCACAAAACTAAAATTCCCGAGAAATTGATTTGTGATTATGTTTCAATTTTAAACAACAAATAACAATCTCAATGAAACAATTAAAGACAAACCGACATAATAATTTAACGTAGAAAAATCACAATTAGAGTGCCTCCAATTGTGATATAAAAATCACAAGCTAAAGCAATAAAACAATCCACTAAGAATATAAAAATGAATTACACATGTGTACCCTCAATTATCTAGCAAATCCACTCTCGAAT
Organism: Camellia japonica; assembly: GCA_030407325.1. NCBI lineage: Eukaryota > Viridiplantae > Streptophyta > Magnoliopsida > Ericales > Theaceae > Camellia > Camellia japonica. Next base: position 130,647,476 of record JAPPVO010000031.1, read on the forward strand.
TGGTCGCTGCCCCTGGACCCCCGTGAGCTAACCAAGCAACTTGATCTCCATACATAGTCAGTGAAGTGGCCAACTGTTATACAAGAAGGCAACCCAAAAGGGGGGTGAATTGGGTAATTAAAAAAAACTTTGACCAGAAATTAGATTTCAAATGACTAAGTGATTAAATGTAGCAGACAGACAATGAATAAACAGAGAATAAAAGAAAAGCAAAGAAGAGCTCAACACAAGGGTTTATAGTAGTTCGGCTCACCGGCCTACGTCCACTCATCTGGAGACCTCCTTGAGAATTTCTTCACTAAAAATTAATACACCACCAAGCTTCACCTAGCTTGTGGATTTTTACAAAGGACTTACTTCAATCTGTTGAGGACCTCTCAACTAAATGCCTCACTTTACAAGTGTTTTACTCAGAAAATAAGGAACAAGAATAAGAGGTACAACTGTCATCTTTTACAAATATTCTCTCTCAAAAGATGGATATGAAAATGTAAGCACAGAGGTAATTTAAGACACTCTCAGATGTGAAAATGGAAGTACAATGAAGTATAAAAGCTCTTGAATGCTCTGAGTTTGTTGTATTGAAGAAGTGTATCAATTGAACAAGGAAAGTTTCATCTTTATAGCATTAATGGCTTCTAACTATTGGAGAGAGGAGATTTGAATCTTCTAGCCGTTGGAGCAAATCATGGAGGACTTCTTCCAGCTGCGTTTGATCAGAGCATGGTGTATACAAATCATTAAATGCACAAGCTTTTCATTTAATGCTCTCCTTCATAGGTCAACTTTTAGTAGAAGATATGGTGACAGAAAGATCTGCTCAAAGATCAGAGATGATGTCATATTTTGCACATAGATCAGAAAAAGTGGCTGAGAAATGATCTGTGTAAATTTAGATTTGATTTGGTAGGTGGGATTTTTTAAACTCAAATTTACAGGTGTCGACCCCTGCAGATTGGGTGTCGACCATTTTCTCTCTTCTCTTCTTTAAATTGAGTTCCAGGAGTTCTTGGTGTCAACCCTTATCATTCTTGGTGTCGACCCTTGCTGCTAGATTACATTCTAAAATTTAGTGTCGACCCTTGCTGTTCTTGGTGCCGACCCTTGCTGTTGGATTGCACACTGAATTTAGTGTCAATTCTTGTTGTTCTTGGTGTCGACCTTTGCTGCTAGATTGCACATAGAAATTTAGTGTCGACCCTTGCTTCTGGAACACTAAGACATTTTGAGCTTCACTCTATTGTCGACCCTTGGACCTGTTCCAAGTATAAATAGAATTTTGCAAAGAAGTGTTAATCTCATGTTTTGAGGGGTTAAAAACCATTGAAAAATAGCACTGTAGAATCATATATCTTCTAGAGCCATTGAAGCACAATTTGTATATTATTTTGAAAACTTTGAATAATAAAATGAATTCTAAATATTTGTCAATAATCAAAATCAATAAGAATTTAAAGTTGAATAACCTTGGGGCTAACACCAACAAAAGCACAATTCAGGTTGGATTCGCATCTAAACACTCACATCCTCATTGAAACATAAGAGCAAATAAAATTAAAACTGAAAGGAATTTTGTCAAATGGAATTGCCAATTAAAAAAAATCTAACAATCTTCCCTTTTGACAATTTTGTGACAAAACACACCTAATAAATAAAATCCTAAACACCCCAATCCATTACAACCAACTAAGATAGCTTTCTTAAGGTCAAGATCTACAAAACAGCTATTAGTGTTGTGATATGCAAAACAACTATTAGTGCCACAAGAGTATACGAATGCAATAGGCATAAAGTTTATCTTGAAGCATGAATAGATGGAAACTTTAAAAACATGCAGACACACTAATAAAAATATGCTGACACACTAATAAAAAAACTCCCTCTCCAAATTCTCTCCCCTTTTGTCATGAATTGTCAAAGGAAGCCCAGTCAACTAAATCATGAGCATAAACCACACAAGCAATGACAGGATGATGTAATAACCAATAGCATGCGAGAAATAAAAAATAAATAAATAGTGCATAGCAACATGCAAACCAACTAACTCCAATCTCCCTTACAAAACCAATCAATATAAGTCCATACTAAAAAAAACTCCCCTGCAAAGATTAACCAAACTCCCTCTCACTAAAAGTAACCACAAGCACCAAAAATAATGAACAAAAAGGAAAAGACAAAATCAATATAGTGGAGGAAGTAAGGAATTTCAGATTTGTACCTTAAAACTCACAAGAATATCTAAGAAACACAATTACTTGAAAACAAAATGTGCACAACCTCTAGAAGATTCCTTATGAAAGAATGTGATGCAACATGTGAAAAGCATAGATCCCATGATAAAAGTGTGTGTGTGTAGCTCTTGGAATTCGACAAATACTAGATTCAAATCCTAGTAGTGATCTAATGGCTGGACCTCCGGCAAGAGAATCTAAACACAACTTAGGAAAGTTAAATCACTAGGAATCAAGGGGTATTTGTTGAGTAAATGCGGAGGCTCTTCCTCAATCAATGAATCAATTTTTTTAATTTTTCTTTCTTTCTTTTGCGTAGTCACTGGTGGTTTTCACGCTCAAGTGTATGAAAACCAAACCAGAGAAGTATGGATAGAATAAGGATAGCCTGGTTGGTGACTCTGAGGTAGCCTTTTCCTCATGCCCTCACTATAATAAATTGAGGGGAAAGTCGTGGAGATGAAAAAAGATGGTAGGTGGTTAAGAGACTCAACATCACCCATGATGTGCTAGTATAGGTCAATTCCACTAGAAATGCAAAAGACACAATGCTAGAAGTCCATAGAGAAATTTGATCACTTATGAGGAAGATTCCGATATTTGCTAATCCAAGAGTGTGTATAGAATGAGACATACTAATCAAAGTTCACAAATTCCAAAATGAGTAGTGACCATAGAAAGTATACACATATTAACATGTAATAGATATTCTCATCAATTCCAATATGCACCAAGAACTTCTCAAAAATTTCAAGCTTGCAAAACCATACTAAGAAAATCTTCTCTTTTTATTTTTTATTTTTATGGAAAGCAAGAAAGAAACGACAAACATAGACAAAAGACCACAAAAAAAAAAAAAAAACAAACAAACAAACAAACAAACAAAAACTCAAAACAAAAAGAGAAAAAAAAATGAATAAACAAATTAACCCAAATTAAGCTTTCTCATCCAAACCGCTTTAGTATGAACAATGTTGTGAGTATTGCAGCTCTTGGGTGATGTCTTGACGTTGTGGTTCCCTTCACCTTCAATGGGAACCCGTCTCGACTTGGTTTCCAACCTCCTATTCCAAGGTCTAGGCAAATACAAACTCGCTTCATGTTTGGTCTTGAACAAATCAAAACAATGAGGTCTAATTTGACCCATAATCTCATTATAACTAATGAAATGTCTCATTCCCCACGGGGTATTAGAATTTCTTCTACCTCTATGAGACACTCTTCCATACAACTCATAATAATAAGGGCGAATATGACCATATATACTACAATGATGACAAATAAAAATAGGGTGTACTTTATTTTCTTTGACCTTACTAACTCTAGGAAGATTGATGGTGTGTTTGGTTTGTGTTTGTAGAGTAGTTTTTGAGATAAAAAGTACGAAAACTTGTTTGGTTTGCCTTTTTTTAGAAATAGTTTTGGAAAATTATTTTGGGGAGAGAGTTTTAAAAAAAGTGATTGATTTGATGTGTATGAGAGAGAGAGAGAGAGAGAGAGTGATTTTGGAATGTAGGTAACCAAACAAAATTTTGAGATTTTTTTTGAAAAAATTTGTTTGGTTTGATTACCCTTGAAAATTTGTTTGTAGAGAATTTTTCCCAAAATTTTTTCTGAAAAACAAACCAAACAAGCCCTGAGAAATCCATCCTCAAGTTGAATCTTTTACTCCCCTATTCCTTGAGTTCATGTAACATGAGATATAGATGCACTCCATTTTTGCTCTTTGTCACCACAAAAGCCAATGCCACTCTTGTCATAACACATTTGTTGAGACCCAATGATATTGTCTAAAGCCTTTGATCCTTAGTTCCAAAGACCAATGGTAGCCATAGCACACTTGAGCTTATCCTCTTTCTTGATGACTAGCTCTTCCAAAGCAGCTTGAGACATCTTGAGTGTTTCGATCTTTTCTTCATATGTTGCATAGATTTGTTGTAACTCATTCGTCTCTATCTCACAAGTCAAGAGTTTTGTACAATGAGCTTGTCAATCTTTAGAGATCTTGATGGCATCATTCCTAATCTCGAAAATCTCCTCCTTTAGTTTGATATTCTCACTTTCACAAGCTTTAAGTTTGATAGTGAGTTTGTCATTCAACTTAGATAAGTTAAAAGACTCCTTATACAACTTTTCATAAACTTCTTGTAGTGCTTCACCATCTACATCACCATCACTTTCCGAGGATTCATCATCAGTGACATTCTCAATTGACATCTTTGGATACTCCATTCGTCCTTCAGTTCCAAAAGTCGCTATGAAAGAAAAAAATTGTTCGTGCTCCTTTTTACCCTGAGCCTCATTGTCACTTTCATCCTTATCAAACTCTGATTCATCATCCCAAGTGATAGCTTTTTTTCCCCTCAAACGACTAGGGCATTCTTGAGCAAAGTAGCCAAAACCTTGGCATTCATAGCATTAGACTCTTTGAGGCGTCCCATGTAATTTTCCTTTCTTCTTCTCCATTTTAGGATCAATTTTGAGTTTCTCTTTTCCTTTGGATTTGTGAGTTAATTCCACAAGATTAGGTTTCATTTTTTGAAAAGACTTCTTATATTATTTTACAAAAGCATCTGTAATCTTGGAATCAAACTCACAATCTTCATCAGAGTCCTTTCCAACTCGATGAACACTACTAAAAGTAATATCATCTTTTTGTTTCTTTTTGAAATTCATATGTGCCTCATAAGTTTGGAGATTTCCACACATGACGGATTGCCAAACTTTTTTATCAATAGATTTCAAAAACGCTATAAATCGTAGAATTCTATTCACAAATTGAATCCATTATCATAAATCAAACAAGATCTGGCTCCTAAAGTTTTTTAAAAAAAAGATTGAGCGACTTGCTCTGAGACCAATTGAAAAATCTAAGATTCCCGAGATATTGATTTGTGATTATATTTCAATTTTAAACAACGAATAACAATCCCAAACAAATAATCCAAGACAAATCAACACAACAATTTAATGTGGAAAAGCCACAATAGGAGCTCCTCCAATTGTAATAAAAAAAAATCACGGGCCAAAACTATATAACAATCCACAAAGAAGACAAAAAGGAATTACACATGTGTACCCTCAATTACCTAGAAAATCCACGCCCAAATTGAACCTACTCCGATATGCCTCTTCCACCAGCGTCTTCACCTCAGAATTGTCTTGCTCAACATTGAGTCCACAATGCTAATGTTGAATCTACGATGATGAGCCATTCCGAAATCCACCAAAGTTTCAAGCCCAAGTTCCTCGGAATCCACCAAAGAACAACTCTGTCTTTTGTAAATAAAAGAAAACAAGTAAACCCCTTGATGATATTGATTTAAAGTTCATAGATCCATTGATCACTCTTAAATTATCAAGAAAATACTCATAAAGCACCCTCCAATATAAAAACACTTTATTTTTTTTCTTCCTCTCTGATAATTTGGAAGGCACAAACCTTAAAACGAACAAACAACGCACTTTATAGTAAACTGGATTGCGAAGACCGTTCAAGTGGTCATTTGCAGTCGAAGTTGTCTGATCTCTCAAGCGCAACATTCACCGCTCGAGCGGTAAAACTTGTTTTCCAAACGCTCTGCAAAAATACTGGATAATCATTTTCTCCGCTCGAGCGTACAAATGACCGCTCAAGTGATCAAACAACTTCAACTGCATTTTTGTTTTTTGCTTCAGGAGCACTGCTTCTCGACCCCGCTTGGGCACTACCCCGAACCTGTTATGGGGCGCTGCCCCCTAGACCCCCGCGAGCTGACTGAGCAACTCGATCCCCGTACATAGTCAGCGAAGTGGCAAACAAAAGTACTTCGGTTTGGATTCGCATCTAAACACTCATATCTTCACTGAAACATAAGAGCGAATAAAATTATAACTAAAAAGGGTTTTGTCAAATGAGATTGTCAATTATAAAAACTTAACACATATGGTATACATAAGTAACCCAACACAAAAGCTACCATTTTCCCTTCTCACTCAAAAAAGGGAAAAGCCAACGATAGTGGTATAATAGTTCTTCGATTCTCATCTTTACCTTATCTTTGTCTGTCTCATCATACAAATTACTTGTTTGGATATATTAATGATATCATTAATATATTATTAATGGAGCTAAATAACAGAGTCTAACTCTAATAAATTAATTAATTGAGCTAAAATAAATAATTTAAAATAATTATTATAAAAAAAAAAACCTTCATCAATTTCATCAAATTTAATTAAGTGAAAAAATGGTTATTAAAAATTTAGTAAAATATTTGATTCATACTTGATTTGATGAAATATATAATGAAAACTTGATTTTATACAAGTTTAACGAAATGATTGAATCTGACTTTAAAAGACTATGAGAAATTGGTTTTGCTATGCCAATCTTCAATTCATACCCTTTTTATTTTTTTCTGTTTTTTCTTTTTCATATCAGATTTATAATATGGGCACCAAAATTTTGTAGCATATGTAACAAGTGTTAGAATCGGTTTCCATTTTATTTGCTGAATTAGGAAGTAGTGGCATAACTATGTTTATGTTTCTACTCTCATAAGCTTCCATAATATAAGTTGGTTCTTGCACTAAGTGCTGGCATTTCAATCATGCATGCATGAATGAAGTGGAAATAGGCATTTCAATCATGCATGCATGAATGAAATGGAAATATAAATTATTCTTTGGGATAGTAATTAGTCGTCCTAGCAATATTAGAGACAAAGAAACTAATCGATGAAAAATATCAAAAAAAAAAAATCACTGAATTTGAATCATACATTTTTTTTATTGGTTTAAATCTTATTCTTTTTTTTCTTCTTTTTTTCCTTTCCTTTTCCTTTTTTTTTTTTTGTCCAAGTAGATACAACATTATATATTTTTAACATAAAGGAAAGGAGATGAGACAAATCCAGACCTAGAGTCTGGTAAAGAGTGTCCCAACCACTGGACTACCCTTTTGTTTCTTGAAAAATGCTTCCTACCTCCAGTTACCCTGACCCCCAGTGACCCCCAGTGAGGTGGCACTCACGTGATAGTCACGTGACTGTGTTTACAAGACCTAAACAACAGGTTCACATTTCATTTGAAATTTTCCCCCCTCCCCTCTCAAACAACGGTAACAGAACCATAAATCTAAGTTGCTACTGCCCCCCACTCCGACGCCTGACTCCCACTCCGACGCCGGCGACCACTCCTTCCCTTCACTTCGACGCCGACAGCTCGTTCCCTCCCTTCACTCGCGAATCTCTCTGTCTCTCATTCCCTTCACTTCAACTGTATGTATATCTGCGTATATATATATCTATCTATCTATCTATCTATCTATCTATCTATCTATTTCCTGTTCGATGAATTGTGGAATCACTCTGTCTCTCCTTCCCTTCACTTCAACTGTATGTATATATGCGTATATATATATATATATATATCTATTTCCTGTTCGATGAATTGTGGCATTTGGGAAATTTGTGAAATTTCATTTATTATCTGTGAAATTTGTATGTATTATCTGTGAAATTTCCTTTTGATTTGGGAATTGTGGCATTTTCATTTACGAATTGTGGCCTTTTCAGTTGGAGTCTTACATTGCCTTAAACGTGTTCGATGAAATTCCCCAACGAAATGTTTAATCTAATCATTTACCTTTTTGAATTGGTTCAATTTCTCCAGTGCATAATTTCTTCATTAAATCAATTTCAGGATTCATCTTGATTATACAGAAATTTCTATGCATAATTGGTTCAATTGGTTCAATTTCTATGCACCAAAAGATGGTTTAATAGTCAATGCCGATTATATGGTTTACCTTTTAATATGCTTTAATAGTCAATGCTGAAGGTGCATAAGGTGAATGCTTTGATTATAAGCAATTGCTGAAGGTGCATAATTTCGACTAAATAAATGACACAATGAATGCTGAAGGTGCATAATTTCGACTTGTCATTTCTGTTACTTATAATCAATTATGAAAACCAGTCCTATAACAGATAATTCAAGCCATTAAAAATATGATTAAACAATAATAATTACAGAATTATAATAAATAATAAGTAACCAGTTATAATAAAAAGCATAATGAGTAACCAGTTATAATAAAAAGCATAATGAGCTCTAGTTTCTCTAATGCATAAGAAGTTTTCATTATTGCAGAATTCCTTTCAAAACAAGGGAGGAATAAGACAAGTAGCATTAGTCTAAAAGCAAACTTGTACTTAACACACATATATCAGCATCAGTGACCTCTACAAATGAAGAGTGGGAATCCATCTAAGAGAGCAAACCTAGGATTGATCATTATGGAATGACTTGATGGCAATCTCTGCAGAGTGTTACCTGATTTGCAGTGGTCTCAACCACAAGCTTCTTCAATTCTTTGTCCACACCAAGCCACTGTCATATATAAGAATGTAAATAAAAAACTGAACCTTGTCATCCAGAGCCTTGTAAAGCTGCACCTTCAGCATTCATCTTCTGTATACAGAAATTTCCTCCCTTTATGTATTATTTTTTAATTGCTAAATTATAAGATCATTTGAATATATATATTTGAAATTTCTGTTTTATCAGTGAGTAAATAGTACATAAAGGAAAACTGAACTTCAGAATGTGAAATGGTTTCCTCAACTTGAAGTATTATGTTGGTACCAACACCAACTGAACTCCTGCAGTTATAGAATGGGCTTCGCTAATAAAATTCATATTGCTTACTCTAAGTGGATTTTGGTTGATAAGCTTATATTTTGGTTGCTACAGGACTCCTTATAACTGTAACTTAACTTATTAAGTTAACTTAACTTATTCTCCATTAACTTAACTTAACTTGCTATTTGTCCCTCTTTGCAGATGTCAACTTCAAGTGTCAGTGGCAGTAGCTCAGGTTTGTAACGCCCTCAAAATAAACCCATAATACATAACATTAACATGCGGAATTATAAGGAAATAAAGTATCTTATTCCATTCATCAGAGTACCATGAAATAAAAACATCATAATAAATGCCCTATGGGCTTACATCTTGCCAAGCCAACACTTGAACACAATTCCATGAGTTCTAACTCAAAAACAAATAAAGCCCTAGGCTTGAAAGTTTACAAGTTGTTCAAATAAAACAAATAAAATAAAGCAAGTCTTCGAGTCCAAATCCTCACAAGCTAAGTCCTTGGAGGTAGTGAACCACCTGAACCTGAAAATGAAGTTCCCATATAGGGTGAGCCACAGCCCAGTAGAAAAATACTAAACCAAGCATAAGAATTAACTAAAGCATTAGCATTCGATACATGGTTAACACAAGATAATCAATTTCCAATTTCATGACACGAATGTCTACATTGTCTATGACATATTGTCTATGACACCTTTCACTTTCCAATATTTATTCAACTTTCCAATTATATCATTATGGCTCAGAACCTGGCCAACTATAATAGTGATCCAGATGTCACAAAAATAAATGAGACTAAAGCTCAAACCACAACACTTCCATACTTCCAACTGATACACATTATAATGATGTATCATATCAACAACAAATAGCAATATTGCTATTATCAATAAGCACACATATGAGTGATGCTACTGGAGTCCATCCCCTATCTCCTCCCAACAAATCCGGTTTAGAGGTCCATCCCCTATCTTCCCCTAAACCGTGGAGTTCATCCCCTATCTCCTCCAAACAAATGCATATGCAATGAAACACACAATTGCCATATACAACACATAATCAATACAAGTAATGTTCTGTATTAATTCAACAGTCAACATAAGTGACATAATTCCAGTTATACCTAAGCCACATGCAAGGTCTACAACAATCACGACTATCCTCCACCGATAGCCCAAAACAGTTATTTCTAAACAAGAAATAAATACAACAATGAATATAAAATTAACATTCTCATAGGTAAGTATTTAAACTACCCAACTATATCATTAATCTCATAATTTCCCCAACCTCATGAGTTTAAACCCAATTCCACATTTTTCCCTTAAATTAATTATACAAATTAATCTAAGCCAAAACCCTAAGGTTTTCCCAAAATTACCAAACTACCCCCACATACCAAAATACCAACACTTAGGATTAAAGCGTATAAATGGAGTAGGAAATCCCTACCTCGAAGCAAAAACCCAAAAAGAAGAAGACGGAGATGATAGCCCAAACTCCAAAGTGCTCCAAATCAACAACCGTTCAGATTAAATGGCAGCCCTCGACCCACTCTACCTTTTTAATGAAGGAACTAGGTTAGAAACACCCTCAACTAGATGAAACCTAGGGAGAAAGTGTGTAGGGAGAGAGAATGGTCGGACCTAGGGTTTAGAAACAAAAGAGATAAAAACTGATTAAAAACCCGCTGCTGCGTATTAAACTGAACAGGCTCGCTCGAGCGAAGACATGGTCGCTCGAGCGACCAGACACAAAAAACCACGCTCGAGCGAAGAAAAGCTCGCTCGAGCCAAAACTCGATGCTTCAGGTCTGCAACCCAGAAGCTCGCTCGAGCGAAGGAAAGCTCGCTCGAGCGAAGAACTCGAAAACATACACCTCGCTCGCTCGAGCGAAGGAAGCTCGCTCGAGCCAAGAAACACATCTCTCAGGTCTAAGTACTGGACGCAAAGCTCGCTCGAGCGAAGGAACCCTGGCTCGAGCGAAGAAACAAAAACAATGACCTCGCTCGAGCGACCAACCCAAAAACTGGGCAGCAACTCTTGGTTTCAAACCCAACCAACCTGTAACAAACCTGCCCAACACATCCTATAACTCAAAATAAAAGAATTAAAGGACAACAACACAACAATAATGACGAATCTACGGAACATAAGTCCGGATACAATAATCAAATGGGAAAAGACCGGGGTCGCTATAACCTCCCCCCCTTAAAAGAATTTCGTCCCCGAAATTAAGCATGAGTTTGTAAAAACAAGTTTTTCTCAATTCCCAATGATATTATAAAACAATAAACAACAACTTGACCCAATACCGGTCACTTCATCTCTTATCAAGAGGCATCTCACAATATGTATAAATCAACATATATTCAACTTGCATCAATATTATGCATTATTCCTTTCAATGTTAACAATTTCCATATCATTATTCAAGTTCATGATATAAACAACACATTCAATATATAAATGTTATATTCCACTTCCATAAAAGGCAAGTTCAAAATGCTAACATTAAATCCAAAACATTCTCAATGTTTTCCAACTTAAGACATATATAAAATTCTCAAGTTCAACAATATTACAAAATCTATATATAAGATTTCTAATCACTAAACATGTCCGGATATTTCTCACGGACTTCCAATTCACGTTCCCAAGTGGCTTCCTCCACTCCGTGATGCTTCCACAAAACTTTCACCAAAGGGATGGTTTTGCCTCGCAAAACTTGATCCCGCCTATCCAAGACCCGAACCGGTCTCTCCTCATACGAGACATCCTCATCAACAACTAAGTCAGTCCAATCCAGTACATGCGATGGATCCGGCTCATACTTCCGAAGCATACTCACATGAAACACGTCATGAACTCCGGATAACTGCGGTGGCAAAGCTAAACGATAGCAGCCTCGCCAATCCTCTCAAGGATCTCAAAAGGCCCAATAAACCGAGGGGACAACTTCCCGCTCTTCCCAAACCTCATCAAACCTCGTTTAGGTGATATCTTCAGAAAGACATGATCACCCACCTCAAACACCAAAGGTCTCCTCCTACGGTCGGCATAAGATTTCTGACGACTCTGGGCTGTAACAAGCCTCTTACGGATAAGCTCAACTTTCTCCGTCGTTTCCCTCACCAACTCCGGACCCAACAGAGGTGCATCACCCACCTCGGCCCAACAAACTGGAGATCTACACGGTCGGCCATACAAGGCCTCAAACGGTGCCATACCAATACTAGACTGAAAACTGTTGTTGTAGGCAAACTCCACTAATGGCAAGTGCCTCTCCCACGACCCACTAAATCGAGAACACAACCCCGAAGCATATCCTCAAGGATCTGAATAGTACGCTCGGACTGCCCGTCAGTCTGAGGATGATAAGCCGTGCTAAAGGTCAACTTAGTGCCTAAGGCACTCTGCAAACTCTGCCACAACCTGGCAGTGAAACGAGGATCTCTATCTGAGACGATCGTCACTGGGACCCCGTGCAACCTCACTATGTCCCGAATATATAAGTCGGCAAGATGATCTACCGAATCTCTAACACGCATAGGAATGAAGTGCGCTGACTTCGTCAACCGGTCTACAACCACCCAAATAGCATCACTACCCCGCTGAGTCCTCGGAAGACCCACAACGAAGTCCATAGTGACATGCTCCCACTTCCACTCGGCAATAGGCAAGGGTTGCAACAAACCCGCTGGCCTCTGATGCTCGGCCTTCACTTGCTGACAAGTAAGGCACTTAGACACGAAAGCTGCCACATCTCTCTTCATACCCCGCCACCAAAACTGGCGACCCAAATCCCGATACATCTTAGTACCTCCCGGATGCACCGCAAGGCGCGAATGATGAAACTCTCGGAGTACCTCCTCTCGGCAAGACTCCGGCACAAACAGACGGTCTCGGTATCTCACACTCAAGTCGGGATACACCGTCAAACCCTTCTCAACCTTCCCAATGGAAATCTTTCTCGGAGAGATTCTACCTCAAGATCACCCCTCTGAGCCTCTAACACTCGAGTCACAAGTGTAGGCTGTGCAACAACAGAAAACAAGGCCGCAGCCTCTACGGATTCGCCCAGATGCAAATCAAACTCCCCAACTGCACCCAACATCTCCCACTCCCGGATGGCTATACTAGCTAAGTCACCAACAGATTTCCTACTAAGGGCATCGGCCACAACATTGGCCTTCCCCGGATGATAGTGCAACTCGAAGTCATAATCCTCAATGAACTCCATCCACCTCCTCTGCCTCAAATTCAAGTCTTTCTGTGTAAACAGATATTTCAGACTCTTATGATCCGAGAATACCTCGAACCTCTCACCATAAAGATAATGCCTCCAAATCTTCAAGGCAAATATCACAGCTGCTAACTCTAAATCGTGCGTAGGGTAATTCTGCTCATGAATTTTCAACTGACGTGAGCCATAGGCAACCACTTTCCCCTCTTGCATCAACACACAACCCAGACCCTCTCGTGAGGCATCACAATAGATTGCATAACCCAACCCTCTCTCCGGAATAATCAAGACTGGAGCGGTGGTCAGTCTAACTTTCAACTCCTGAAACGACTTTTCACAAGTCTCACTCCATACAAATTTGACTCCCTTCCGAGTCAATCTAGTCAACGGTGAAGCTAACCTGGAGAAATCTTTCACAAACCGACGGTAATACCCAGCTAATCCCAGAAAACTGCGGATCTCAAACACACTCTTAGGCTGTGCCCAATCTTGCACTGCCTCAGTCTTGGATGTATCAACAGACACCCCTTCCCCAGAAACTACATGGCCTAAGAACTTCACCTCTTCTAGCCAGAACTCACACTTCCCGAACTTAGCATAAAGCTTATGGGCTCTAAGTAACTCTAGCACCACTCTCAAGTGTTCCTCGTGCTCCTCCTCTGAAGGTGAATAAATCAAAATGTCGTCCACGAAGACGACCACAAAACGATCCAAGAATTCCCGGAAGATCCGGTTCATCAAATCCATAAACACTGCCGGTGCATTGGTGAGCCCAAACGGCATCACCAGAAACTCATAGTGGCCATACCGCGTACGGAATGCCGTCTTAGGAATATCCTCCTCCCTGACTCTCAACTGATGGTAACCCGATCTCAAATCTATCTTAGAGAAACAACGGGAACCCTTCAACTGGTCAAACAAATCATCAATACGGGGCATAGGATACTTATTCTTAACCGTAGCCCGATTCAATTTCCTGTAATCAATACACAATCTCAAAGCACCACCTTTCTTCTTAGCAAAGAGGGCCGGTGCTCCCCACGGCGAAACACTAGGACGGATATAGCCCTTATCTAACAACTCCTGGAGTTGAACCTTCAACTCAACTAACTCGGCTGGGGCAAAACGGTAAGGTGCCATAGAAATCGGCGCCGTGCCGGGCACTAAATCAATAGAGAACTCAATCTCTCGCTGAGGTGGCAAACTAACAAGATCCTCGGGAAAAACGTCCGAATACTCACAAACCACCCTCGGCAACACAATCTGGGTCTCATCACCCTCACTAATCGAAAGACTAGCAAGTAGACCACTAAGCTCACTCCGCCCCGCGGATCATACCCGGTGGCAAAACACTACCAACCCGGTCCCCCAGAAAACGAAAACACTCCCCGTTCACGGTACAACAAGTGACCCTCTGACGGTAGCAATCAATAACTGCCCGGTATGACGACAACCAGTCCATACCCAAAATAACATCAAAGCCCTTCATGGGCATAACTACAAAAGAGAAAGGGATTCTATGATCATCGACCTCTATATCACAACCCCTAACACCTTGTTTCAAAATCAATTCACCCCCAAGAGGTGACACTACACAAATAGGAGACGCTAACTGTGCTAACTCCAACTCCAAAACAGATGCAAATGCAGCAGACACAAAGGAATGAGATGCACCCGTATCAATCAAAACATTAGCAACCGAGTTGCAAAACAAGAAGGTACCTCTCACCACCGATGGAGCCGGTACTAGGTCCTGCGCGGTAACAGCATACACGCGCCCAGATGACCTCTGATCAACCTGCTCACCCCCCGGAGCATAAGACTGCTGCACAGACTGGGACGAAGAAGCCCCCTGATTGGCCCTCGAGGCCTGACCCGACTGAGCTGGCTGCTGACCCTGAGTCTGCCTCAAACCAGATGCACCAGGTGTGCCACCCAACTGCGGGCAATACCTCTTCATGTGCCCTGGCTGACCACACTGATAACACGAGAGCGGCTGGCCTCTACCCTGACTCTGGCTCTGAGATCGAGCCGAAGAAGATGCTGCTCTCTGAACTCCTCCCCTCTGAGGACAAACTGGAGACTTGTGACCCAGCTGGCCACACTTGAAACAGGTAATGTCTCCCTGACTGCCTTTCCCAGAACTAGCACTCGGCACTGGAAAAGTGGATCTAGAAAAACTACTCTGAGGCTGCTGAGGAGTGAAACCTCTCTGCCTCCTGCCATCACTCTGGCCATCCTGACTCCTCTTGGAGCCTTTCTGCCTATCCCCCTCTTCCTGCATCATAGTCTCGGTATGGGCTGCTGCATCAACCAATCGCCCAAAATCCCTAATCATAGATCCGACAACTCTCAGCATGAGGCCACGCCTCAACTTCTTCTCAAACTCAATGCAACGGCGTTCCTCAGTCGCCACCAACTCAGGTGCAAACCTGGACAAACTAGTGAATGCAGCCTCAAACTCGGCCACTGATAAACTGTTCTGCTCAAGATGGCGGAACTGATCTCTCAACTTCTCCTGAACAGCTGGAGACAGGTACTTCTCCTGAAAAGCATCAACAAAAGCCTTCCAAGTACCTCCAATACGACCCTTGGTGAACTTCCACCACTGACCCGCATCCCCTTCAGCTGGAAAGATGCCAAGGTCACCTTCAACCCCTCGTCTTCGATGCCAAGCATCTCAAACGTTTTCGTTGTCTGTTCGAGCCACTCATCAGCCTTAAGCGGCTCTTTAGGATCCCCCAAAAACTCATCCGGATTGGACCGGAAGAACTCCCTCTTCAGAAAAGAAGGTCCTGCATCTGCAGCAACAGTAACCTGGGCTGGATTCGCAGCCCTCAGAATGTCAACTGACGCCTGAAATGCCCCTGCTATCCCTTGGGCCAAAGCGCCCATAAACTGCTGTCCTACTGGCTCGGCCACATTGGCCTGGCCAACACCCTCCTGAACTGCCGGAATTTCCTCCGGTATAGGCACTTCCTGCCTGGCCTGCCTACCACGCCTACCACGACCTCGTCCTCGTCCTGACATCCTAATAAAGGAAACAAAGACGTTAGCACTCTAAATAATGTGCCAAAACTATAACACTCACGTCCTAATACATTGGACAACAATAAATCACACCACGTAAGCACATAATCACATAAGCACCTACGAATTTCATTCCTGGATAATGATAGTCCCGAGGCGCCACTAAAGTTCCGGTTGGAAACAACATTGATCAAGTGCCTTTCCAACAAGACTTTCAGAGACTCAAGGATCCAATCAACATCCTAGGAACTACATTCCATACCCACATAATCACATAAACATGTTATCATATAAGCATGTAATCATTATACTAAGTCTCTATCAAACGAGACGAACCCATTGTGATACTAATCACTTCCCACGTACCCAAAGTATTCAAACCCGGTACGCTCTGATACCAAGTTGTAACGCCCTCAAAATAAACCCATAATACATAACATTAACATGCGGAATTATAAGGAAATAAAGTATCTTATTCCATTCATCAGAGTACCATGAAATAAAAACATCATAATAAATGCCCTATGGGCTTACATCTTGCCAAGCCAACACTTGGACACAATTCCATGAGTTCTAACTCAAAAACAAATAAAGCCCTAGGCTTGAAAGTTTACAAGTTGTTCAAATAAAACAAATAAAGTAAAGCAAGTCTTCGAGTCCAAATCCTCACAAGCTAAGTCCTTGGAGGTAGTGAACCACCTGAACCTGAAAATGAAGTTCCCATTTAGGGTGAGCCACAGCCCAGTAGAAAAATACTAAACCAAGCATAAGAATTAACTAAAGCATTAGCATTCGATACATGGTTAACACAAGATAATCAATTTCCAATTTCATGACACGAATGTCTACATTGTCTATGACATATTGTCTATGACACCTTTCACTTTCCAATATTTATTCAACTTTCCAATTATATCATTATGGCTCAGAACCTGGCCAACTATAATAGTGACCCATATGTCACAAAAATAAATGAGACTAAAGCTCAAACCACAACACTTCCATACTTCCAACTGATACACATTATAATGATGTATCATATCAACAACAAATAGCAATATTGCTATTATCAATAAGCACACATATGAATGATGCTACTGGAGTCCATCCCTATCTCCTCCCAACAAATCTGGTTTAGGGGTCCATCCCCTATCTTCCCCTAAACCGTGGAGTTCATCCCCTATCTCCTCCAAATGAAATGCATATGCAATGAAACACACAATTGCCATATACAACACATAATCAATACAAGTAATGTTCTGTATTAATTCAACAGTCAACATGAGTGACATAATTCCAGTTATACCTAAGCCACATGCAAGGTCTACAACAATCACGACTATCCTCCACCGATAGCCCAAAACAGTTATTTCTAAACAGGAAATAAATACAACAATGAATATAAAATTAACATTCTCATAGGTAAGTATTTAAACTACCCAACTATATCATTAATCTCATAATTTCCCCAACTTTATGAATTAAACGCAATTCCACATTTTTCCCTTAAATTAATTATACAAATTAATCTAAGCCAAAACCCTAAGGTTTTTTCCAAAATTACCAAACTACCCCCACATACCAAAATACCAACACTTAGGATTAAAGCGTATAAATGGAGTAGGAAATCCCTACCTCGAAGCAAAAACCCAAAAAGAAGAAGACGGAGATGATAGCCCAAACTCCAAAGTGCTCCAAATCAACAACCGTTCAGATTAAATGGCAGCCCTCGACCCACTCTACCTTTTTAATGAAGGAACTAGGTTAGAAACACCCTCAAACTAGATGAAACCTAGGGTAGAAAGTGTTTAGGGAGAGAGAATGGTCGGACGTAGGGTTTAGAAACAACAAGAGATAGAAAACTGATTAAAAAACCCGCTGCTGCCTATTAAAACTGAACAGGCTCGCTCGAGCGAAGACATGGTCGCTCGAGCGACCAGACACAAAAAACCACGCTCGAGCGAAGAAAAGCTCGCTCGAGCCAAAAACTCGATGCTTCAGGTCTGCAACCCAGAAGCTCGCTCGAGCGAAGGAAAGCTCGCTCGAGCGAAGAACTCGAAAACATACACCTCGCTCGCTCGAGCGAAGGAAGCTCGCTCGAGCCAAGAAACACATCTCTCAGGTCTATGTACTGGACGCAAAGCTCGCTCGAGCGAAGGAACCCTGGCTCGAGCGAAGAAACAAAAACAATGACCTCGCTCGAGCGAAGAAGAGCTCGCTCGAGCGACCAACCCAAAAACTGGGCAGCAACTCTTGGTTTCAAACCCAACCAACCTGTAACATAATCTGCCCAACATATCCTAGAACTCAAAATAAAAGAATTAAAGGACAACAACACCAACAATAATGTGACAGAATCTACGGAACATAAGTCCGGGTACAACAATCAAATGGGAAAAGACCGGGGTCGCTATAGGTTGGTTGACATACGTGAACAGAATTTGTCGTACATGTAACAAAAAGGCCACCATCAAAATATCACAAACCGAGCAAAACAGGAACAAGTTATTCTACTATTGTAATGTTTGTGGTTTTATCGGATGGTGTTTACCTACGAATCCAGAATATGGAGGTCATCAAATTGAAACAAACGAAATCCCAACTGTTGGCGAACAAGTTATGACCGAACGACTTCAAGCTATGACCGAACAACAAATACAGCTGACGGAACAACTTCGAATTCAGAACGCAAAGATGCAAAAGTTGATATATATGTTGTCCGTGTTGTTTGTAATTGGTGCCTTTAAACTTATGAATATGTAATAAGTAGAAGTAGATGTCAATGTACAAGTTGAAGTAGACTTAATACTTTTGTGATGTTTTGGAGGAAGTCATGTTTTGTTGTGTATTGAAACCTACTTATTGTACCTCTTTTGTTGTTAGTGGAATGGAAAATGGCTTGTTCAAATTTGTACACTTTCTTCAATACTCATTGAATGGACATTGTTAAATACAGGAAACTGTTGAATACAAGGTAACTATTGTTGAATACAGGTAAACTATTGAACATGGTAAATTGAACATGCTAAATAAACATTGTATATTAAATAACAAAGTTTGAAACTCATAATAGTAGACTACATAATATCCAATCTTCTCAACATCAAAGTTTGAAACTCATGATAATAGACTACATAATTTCTAATCTCAAAAACAAACAGTTGGAATGCATAAAAACTAGTCAAACAAGTCTGTAATATCCAAGTTTCCCGATGCAGAACCATAAATCTGAGTTGGAGCACTCATCAAACTTCCCTGTGTGCCACTTATGAAGTCCGATGGAGTAAGAGATGTGCCTCCAATACCATGGGCCACCTATGACAATTCATTGCAAAAAGTACATGTTAGAACAATACAAAGATGCAAAAGTACATGAAGTACTCTTTCGAATACACTTTGTAAAAGTACATGAAGGCCTCTTTGGAACACGTACCGGTACATACATACTATTTTCTGTGCCAACCATATAAGGATAATACGGTGTTTGAGCTTGAGCTTGAGCTTCAGGTTCAAATCGGAGCAACTTAGCAGCCTGCATGTTTTGAAGAATAATTACATATTGAAATTTATGAATTGCTTTTACATACTTCAATATACTTTGTCAAAAAAAAAACATTTGAATACACAATTTACCTTTGCTTTTGTTTGTTTTTTTGCTGTTGCCTTGAACCGATTAACAATTTGATCTACTTTGGCAACCTTCCGTTTCGTAACTGGACGACTTCTTCGCCGAGCAACCAAAGGACTAATCACCTTCCTACTAGTACCTCCTTGTGTAGAACCGGTGTGAATCGGACTTCTTGTTGAACATGGTAAATTACTCCCATCACCGGATTCTTCTTTCATGACTCTCTCCTTGATTTCATCCAACCCAAGGTCTACAATTCTAGTTTTGCCTTCAGAGTTACCAGCAAGTTGTACAATGGCAATCAATTTTTTGTTCATCCTCTCATAGGTACTTGCATTGAAATCATTCCCAAAGCCAGTATATGTGGTTTTGATGCATGCGTATTCTCTATCCACATCTTTTCTCCACCGGGGCAAAATGTATTTACTTGGCACCTCATTTATGCATCTTCTGACAAGCACAGCGAGTGAGTGAGCGCACATAATGCCTCTAAACTCAAACAACCGACATATGCATTGAACTTCACATTCAGTTGAATTAAAATAGACAACAAAGTCCACATGCTTCATCTTCTCAGAAACTACCATCGCTTCTTGGACATTATATGTACAAATTGATCCCTCCTCTTTCACAATCACCGCCTAACAGTAAACTAATCTCTTCATCTCTCCTTGAACTTCTTTGAATTTTGCGTTGGTGTAGGCTTGCTGAAATTGCTTCTCAAACCCGTATATAGTTAGGCAATCAAACAATTTGTGTCGAGACTTGAAGTCTGCTTTCTTTTCTTTCTCTACCTTATTTCTCAAGGCATTGTCATATTGTTCAACGAATTGCTTCAATGTAGTTTTTGGATTTACATATCCATCAAAAAACGCATTCATACTTTCACTTCGTTGTGTAGTTGACATGCCAGCCCAAAAAATGTCTTTAACATAAACAGGTACCCGTCGATTCCGCTCATCATATAGTACCCCAACCACTCATTATCATAAAGATTGAATGTTGCAAGCATCTCTTCCCATTTACTCTCAAATTCAGCTCTTGTCAAACAGTCATAAACTGCATTTTGCATAGCCAACTTTATGGCTTCATATTGAGCATATCCTTTAAACTTCTCCGGAATTTTCTTCATGATATGCCATAAGCACCACCGATGTCGAGCTTGTGGAAACACAATTTCTATAGCATTTTGCATAGCTCTACACTGATCAGTTATGATAGCTTTTGGCGGATGATTTGACATGCAACTTAACCATGACTTGAATAGCCAAACAAATGTGTTAGTGTCTTCACTAGACAACAATCCACAACCAAGCAAAATGGACTAACCATGGTGATTAACTCCGACAAATGGAGCAAATGGCATGTCATATTTGTTCGTCAAATAAGTTGTGTCAAATGAAACGACATCTCCAAATGCTTCATAAGTCGCCCGACTCCTTGCATCAGCCCAAAACAAGTTTCTAATGCGAAACTCCTCATCAACATCAATCACATAAAAGAATCTCTCACTATGTGCTTGCATTCTCATAAAATAACTTTGAAGTGATTCGGCATCACCTTCCCCAAGCCTCAACCTTCTAGCTCTCTCAATGTAATTTCTTGCATCTCGCTCGTCAAATGTCAATGACTCGTATCCTCCTGCTTCGACAACCATTGAATGAAAGTTCTTAGACACCCCAATCCCTGCTTCAGCATTAATTTCTAATCTTCTCTTCACGGGAGTAAGAATTTTCTTATTCATTGCAAAATAACGTGAGTCGGTGGGAATCAAATCATGATTATGCTCAAGGTTAACTGTGGTTAGTTTATATCTCCCATCCTTTTGTACACTACCTCGTACCCTTGTTGTGCAACCATTTTTTGTGGACAAACATGGCTTCAGAGGGTTGACTTCTGATGTCTTTCTTCTCTGCCCCGCTCGAGAACATTCAATTGCAAAGTTTAGCAATTGCCCATCATCTCCAAAATGTTGTGCTCTATGAGTTATAGAAAATCCGACATGCTTAGCATATTTGCCATAAAATGTGTATACCTTTACCCTTGAGCTAAAACACATACCCTTTTTAGGTTCTTCAACGTGTTCGCCCTCATTTATTAAAGGATTCTCACCTTCAACATTTGAATCAACCTCCATTTCTCCACTTTGCGTACTGAAATAACAATTAAACAAATATCATTACAGATTATGGAACTAAACTTCATATTTCAGATTTTATATAAACTGTTTACAGATTATGGAACTGCACAGTTTACAGATTATGGAAATTATATGAAGTTTGCTACCAAGCTTATGAAGTTTGCTACCAAGCTTATAGATTACAGATTATGAAGTTTGCTACCACAGTTGAGCACAATTACTCATAAAAATTATATAAATTATATTTGGTTAAAATGGTGCTATGGTTGCAGAAAATCCATAAATAAAATGTTGAGGGATACAATTTCACGCATATTCTAGTTGAGCATAATGCCCAGATTATCTTTTTGCTACCAAGCATGCCTTTCTTGGCTGGAGGGCCACGGACTGTAGCCAAACAGAGTGCCGGAGTTGGAAGAGTGGAGTTCCAATATGCACTATCAATGCAAGGTAACAGTGGACGAAACTTCATTTCACACTCAGTAATTGCAATTCTATGCAGAAGGGATCCAAGAAAATGGAGGCCCCCACTTTTTTCATGTATATTTTTATTATCTTTATTTTAATATGTGAAGGGGTTTGCTCTTGTAGGAACTTAGTGACGATTACCACCTAGAGCCAACTCACTAACAGTGATGTTTCACTATGTCAATCTAGTGTAGCCAAGTTAGTCAGATCAGTTAACAGATTTGTCCACAGTTAACAGATTTACCTAAAAAACATAACTCTTGTCCAAAATGACAAATTGATTATAGTTTACAGATTATATTTCAGATTTCAGAATTAGCATATAACTGAAAGATTAGCATATGAAATTGATTTTTTACCTCATAAACCAGATTGATGGACAGACACAGAGCAGAGCAAAACTAGACAGAGCAAAATTACAGGAATTCTGAGGATAGATGAGAGCTAGTAATCTGATATGGTGGAGGAGGAGGAAATTTCACATTCTTCTGAAGAAATGAGTTAACATCTGAGACCCACTTCCACAACCCATACGGAGAATTTCAATCCTTCTGGAGAAAGACTAGCCACTAGTTTTTGCAGAAATTCCCGGCGAGCTATGGTGGAGGAGGAGGATGGCGGCGAGAGGTAAGGATAGGCGGGGGAAGACAGACGAGGATAGACGAGGATGGCGGCGAGAGTTGAGGACATACGAGGGAAGACGAGGGAAGACAGAAATTCCCGCTTTTTTCCTTCTTCTTCTTCTTTTTTTTTTTTTTTTTTTTTTTTTTCAGCTGTGTTTACACATCAACTGCCACCTCATCACCACGTTACTAGGGGTTGCCACGTCACTGGATGTATGTAGCGGGATTGTTGTTTCTTAAATTAAACCTAACTTTTGGTTTACCAAAAGTCAAAAAATAAAAAATAAAAAATTCTTAAAGTTCATATTGTTTGGTACATTCACATTTTTTTTATAGTAACTTTTTAGAAGCACATCGGTTACCTAGTTGATTATTTATTTATTTATTTATTGTTGACTTTTGAATATAAAATGATTAATGTGCCCTTTATTTTAATACAAAAAAAAAAAAAAAATTGGGATGAAAAAGTGATTTTTTTTCAATTTTTGGTATTTCTAACTGTTTGTTGAAAAGGTGAGGATGTCAAAAGAAACTTGGGCTTTTTTAAAATTAAGAAAGCTTCCCTAATAAAATGGCTTTAAGCTAACTATTAAAAGCGGCCTTCCTACATCTTTATTGAAAACATACTAATGGTTTCACCTAAAATTATTGAAAGAATTGAAGAATGAAAAAAATAAAATAAAAAGTACGCGTGAATCATCAATGTCACCAATATGGTCATCTTTTCAATTAACAATGTATATATCCTCATTGCACTTACCATCATCATTATCAAACTAGTAACAAGAGGTGATAACATTCTCACTATCAAAATCATATCAATAGAATCATATATATATACAAATCAAGTAAACTTAGAACCATTGAAACACATAGGTCCATCAGCTTGGGCAGCCATGGCAAGCTCAAATTGCTTTAGAGATATTGAAGGAAAAGACAGTATTTCAGGAGCTGTGAGATTCTCCCAACCTTTCACAGGGTTGGTGGTAGTAGTTCCATCCCATCCTATGTGTGTAACATGATTAACATCTGTCGGAAACCCTATTTCCATCTCCATCTTCATTTCCATGTCATCAATCTCTTCTTCTTTGTAAACTAGATTAGTACGTGAAAGAACATAATCAATAACATTGAAAATAAGTAAATAAATAAATAAATAAATAAATAATAAAAGACACTCATACAAAGAACCATTTTGTCTAACAAATGTGTATTACTCCTTGTAAACTCGAATAGTGAGTTATTGAAGTTGTTATTGTCAAAAGAGATGGCAAGAGTTCGACAAAGGTGACCTATTTGACCTGTCAAATTATAGTACTGTTACACTTTGTGTCATTTGCTATTGTCGACAACAATCACACTTTGTGTTTAGTGTGTTTTGGCAATAATGACATTTTTGTTTGCGACAATTTTCCCAAATGTGAGATGCATGGTGGATTGGTGATGAAACTCTCACTCATTTGACAAGATATTTTGCTATTTTTTTTATATTTTTGGCGTCAAGAAAAATGTTATCTCTTGTAGTGAGTTGAATATATTGAACCCATCTTTTTTCAAATGTGAATGGGCCTCTATTCCTAGATGGACTTCTCCAATGATTGGAATAACTCCTACGCCTTAATTTATTTTCCACTATTCAATCACATGTAGAAGTATCTCTACAATATTTTGATTCGTTCATTGACCAAGCTTATCTCTTGTGGATTCTATAATTGACTTTGATCCAACTATATCTCATCTCAGCTGGATGTCTGATTAGCCCAATTGATTTGGTTCTAGAAGTTCACTCTACATCGGCAAAGCATGATTTGTATGGCTCTTCAAAGATTTTATCATAATCTATTAGTGGATCTAAGAGAATCTTGGTACCAAGGCCTTGTTATATGAATATGAATCTATGCATGGAGATTTCTTAATCCCTACAAAGTTTTGCTCATAAAAAACAAAAAAGGAAGTGTATAATTGAAGACAATTGTGCTAATCATTTTCTTCTTCAAGCCCCTGAACATAGTGCTTTCCATTAGACACTCTCCCTTGGTGGTCGTAGTATGTTTTTCTTGTCTTTTGTCCTTTTATGGCTTGTATTTTTTCTTCTTTTTGCAGGTTTTAGTGCGAACTCCTGGTTGATTTATTATTCGTTTACAATCCTTGAAAATGGAAAATATATGTCAAATTCTCAATTTTAGTTGCCGGAGGCTTAAGGGAGCATTTGAAGGATAGTGTAGTTATTCAAGCTAAGTAGAGCCTTGAATTCTTGATGTGGGTTGTCTCTAATTTGTTACGGCATCTTCAATCCTTACTGTTTACTCATATCAAATTTAAATTTGAGTGAAAATGTTCAAAATTTTTCTCCAATCCTTTATTCAAACTCATATCAAAATGAGTTTTGCTCAAATTTTGACTCAAATCAAGAGGTTTTTGGGTGGCTCTAAATGCACTCCAAAATATTATTTAGGCATCCCATTTCTTAGGCACCCCAAGCCCAAATTTGAATTTTCTGTTTTGCTTTTGGACACCCCAAATAATCCCAATCCTACCCCTACCCACCTAGCCCTAACCCTAATCCTATAACTCTAGCCACATCCCTACCCAACTCTAGTATCTCTATGACCAGCCCACCTTAGCTTCGGCTAGACATTCTCAGTTCGTTGCCTCTGCCATCACTAACACCCCTACCATTCCTCAACCTACCCATTGCTCACTGGGTGAGATTAGTAGAGGGGTAGGTCTGGGTAAAGAAAATGTGACAAGGGATTGCTGGAGTGGGGTGAGAAGGGCTGAGGGCTAGTGGTGAAGTTGGACAGGGGCTTACGGGGTTGGGAAGGGATAGGGTGGTGAGGTAGTTGGAGAAGGTGAAGAAGGGGTTAGATGGTTGTTGGAGCTGCGATTGGTGCCAACCGAAAGGGGTAGTAGATGGTGGTAGGGTCAAAGATTTTTTTGGTAATTACATTTAGGTGTATAATAATGGCATTTAAAAAATAATGATATAGTGTGGCTTATCCAACCAATATTTTGGAGTGCATTTAGAGTCACCCGGCTTTTACTTACTCAAAATTTTGGAAGTCATTTGTAGTGATATAGTAGCTTCTAAATTAACAATTGTGTCACTTACCAAACTTTTACTTAAATTTGAGTTTGGCTATTAGAGTACTTGTCTCAAATGATGTTTTTACTCAAAATTTTACTCGAATCTAAATTAAAATATGAGCAAAGGTTGGAGATGGTCTTACAAAGCTGATGCCTTGCATCTTTTGTAGTATCCTATCAAATTCAATGATTTGGGCCATGTTTGCTTTTGTTAATGCTTGATCTATGGGCTGGTTGAAGGTCCTTTTTCTTTGCTAGCTTAGTTTGTTGTTAGCTTTTTATTTGGATGAGCTTTTGCTAGCTGGATTCCTTTGCGATGAGTTTGTTTAAAATAAAAGTAATAGAAAGTGAGGAAAAGGGAAAGTTACTTTTCATCAGTTTGTTTAGTATGAAAGTGGTAGAAAGAAAAAAAAAAAAATTTATTGCACAGTCCATATTAACATTGTAATTAATTCTAATTTCTTACAAAAAAACACAAGGAAATACAAGAAATTTTGAATGTGTCTATATAAGAAATTATATATAACTAAAATTTTAAATTTCTCTATATTTTTCTTGCAAATTTTCATCTTAATCAAATACTTATAAAAAATAATATTTTTTTTTCTATTTCTTTTCTTTCACTTTTCACTTTCTACTAATTTTTCTTCTAACAAAACGGAACCTTCATTTTGTTTAACTGACTTTTTGAGTCCTGTATTATAGCCTCTATGTCTTATGAACCTCTATCTTTGAAGTCTATGTATGTATTTTCTTTTTCATCTTAATCGAGTTCTCTTTTATGCAAAAAAATAGAAAACAGAAAATAAGCATACATAATACATAAAATAAAACTAGCACCATGTGTACACCAAGTGTTTATATCTTCCTATGTTTCCCTATCATATTATTCACTGTAAAATGTTAAAAATGACCTTAAGAGTTGTCAGTGTTGAAAAATATGTGTAAAAAGTATATTAAAATGTATTAAAAATATGTAAATATATTTTTTAGTGTGAATTTTTTTTTTTGAAATTATAAAATTTTTAAACTTTGTGGTACTTATTGACAGCCCTAAGCAGGATACTTATTTTTGCTCTTTTAGGCTAAGAGTTATATGGCTTTTTACGTGTTATCACACTCCAAATATTTGCTAATACTACAAGAAATTACACTTTAGCCAACCACTTTTTCCAACTAAATAATTTTTAGTTACGAAAAGATCACATTTGTGGACTAAAAAAAATTTGGTAGCCAAAATTTTTTATTTTCCACGACTAACATGATTTAGCTGCAGAAATCATGTTTTTGGCGACTAATTTGAATTATTGGTCACGAAAAATTGAAACAGGAAGGTTAAAAAAAGAGTGAGAGACATAAAACTTTTAGCGACTAATGAAATTTGGTCACAGGTAACAAAATGACCACTTTTGCTGACTAAATATCATTTAGTCGCAAAAAGCACATATTTGCCAACAAAAAAAAAATAAATAAAAATAGTAGCCAAAAGTTTTTATAATGTGATTTAGTTGCAAATATAGTGTTCTGCGACTAATTTAAAATATTAGTCGCAAAAACAAGAAGCAAGGTGAGGGAAAAAAAAAGGGAGCCAAATATAAACAAAAGTTGTTTATGGCATAATGGTTATTTGTCACATACTTCCACGTGGTTCTGTGTTCAACTCTATCAAGCAACATAGTTTCACAAATTGCTTGCCATTTGGCAAAATGAGAACCCAGGCGGTCTAATTGAACGGTATCTGGACCAACCTTAGATCGGTTGACGGCTCAACCGGCCAATCCGGTCCATTTTCAAAATATTGTTACTCACATCAACCAAAATGTTGGTCGGCGAATTCATTTAATTGCTGAGTAAAGTTTTAGTTGCGAAATCAATACTTTTGGCGACTAATGTTTTTGGTTGGGGAAGCAGTACTTTTAGCGACTAACTTTGTTAGTTACCAACTGGTTTAGTCGTGGTAGTTATATGTTCAACAATCAAAAATTTAGTTGCCAAAACACTAGTTTTTATAGACTAATGACTTTTTTTTAGTTGCGGATTACTTTCCACGACCATGACCAAAGTGACAATCAAATTTTTTTGTCACAAAATACTTTTGCCAACTAAAAATAACCTTTGTGCGACTAAAATTTTAGTTGACAAAAGTGTAATTTTTCATGATGATCATCCAGGTCCAAATTGAGGGGGGGGGGGGGGGTCGTCAATCATACACTTGGCAAATAATTGAGATGAAAAAGCTACTAACCTGACATATAGACTCATGATTTGTCCAGAAAAAAATTATATGGTTAATATTAACTAGTACATTGTGAGGTTCATAACTTGAATAAATTTGGACAAAAAATTCACGTTTCTTGATGAAATTCCAAAAAAGTAAATAAATAAAGAAAATCTGGAATTGTAGTATTGCCAAATTGAGGTAGATAGAGAGATAGAGGGAAAGAGGGGTTACTAATCATACACTTACCAAATAATTGAGATAAACTTTTGAGACTCCTCGCCAATCTGTGTATTCCATTGGAAAGTTTAGGCTTTGGAAGACCTAGGAAACCCCAAGAGTTCTTCATTTTCATTTTCGTCCCAGTTGAACTTTCTTTTAATTCTTGTCTGCCTTGGAAAAGATATAAGAAACACAGAGTAATTAAAAATCACTCACAACTATGGACTGTGTAATTAACCAGGCTCAAGACATGCCTATGTTAGAAAAATAAAAAACTTGATTTGACATTGTCCTAAAAATTATCCTAAATTTGACCCTAAAAATACATTATAATTCTAAGCTTGCCCAATAAATCCATTTATTAAAAAATATATATATATTTTAAAATAAAAAAATCAATAACATTCAATAAAACATAAATCCTATAACAAAAAATCAAAAAATCAAACTTGGCCTTAGGTATGTTATTTTCGGTATGTTATTTTCCTTCCTTCATTTAAAAAAAAAATAAAACTAAATAAATTACATATGTACATTTATATAATATAAGTCTCATTTAGCAAGAGCTAAATTGACTAAATAAGTACAAAAAGGCAAAATCTACCTGAGTCAATAAGATAAAATATCACATTTAAATCATAATAATTTTATTTTTTCTCTCGCAAACATCACATCCAAATAAATAAATAAATTCAACAATTTTTTCTAAACGGAGCTAAAAAGCCCCAAAAAAAGGACTATATTAACTCTTCCCAAACAAAGGTTTAATAATTGGGCCAGACCAGATTGGACTGGGCTTAGAGACTGTTCTCAAGCCCAGCCTATTTAATAAATGTACTCAAAAATTTAGTCCACTCCAACTTTATAGACTTGAACATCAATCTCAAACTTTTAAAAATGTAAAACTTTTTGATTTTTTTGACTAAAAGAGAGAGTTTCCAAACGCGGCCTTGTGGAGCTATTGGGACAATGGCCACCCCTACTCAGGACAAACATGAATGCACTAAGGCATAAGTAACACTAATATTTTGTAAAAAACAAATTTAGGGAGATGAGTATTAAATTTTTTAAAAAATATAAAATTGAGAGAGAGAGAGAGAGAGAGAGAGAGAGAGAGAGAGAGATCATACTTGTTACAGCTGGATGGTTTGGTTTTGTGGGTTGGGATGTGCTTACATCAAGACTTGACTGAGAAACACAGCTGACGGAGAAAGGAAGAACAACTAACCTTTCCATTCGATCTCTCATCCTTTCATATTATTATTCATAATAAGAGTGTACAAGAAAAGGAGTAGTAATGCCAAAACCCAGCAGATATGGGAAGTTGTTTGGTACCTATGAAAACCCCTGGGAAAGGAATTTGGTTTCTTATATTGGGGTGTTGTTTGGCTTTATGAGTAAGTTACAATGATTTTACCTGCACAAATGTAAGAAACACCCAACCCAAGTTTGGCTAATAGTGAGAGAGAAAATATTATGATGGAGTGGTTTGGGTTGGAGTTGTTGGTTGAACAGTGCTAACTCATCCAACTTTTGATGATCGCTAATCCAAATTGAAGGATGAGAGTTTGCGCCCACAAACCAACTTTTGTATGATTGAACTCTTCCTAATAATCTTCTTTCGTGGGCCGTGGGCTCCTATATTGCTTCTCTTGTAGACCAAGCCACAGGCATACTTTTTGCTGCTCCCATTCTTTTTTCTTTCATTTCTATTTATTTATTATTATTATTTTTATATTGTTTATTGCAACTTAGTTTAATTGTTAGGAAAATAACAACAAAATTTTGTCACTAAAAGCCTTATTTTTTACTTTTCGGGACGACTTTTTAGCGACTATTCTCACGATGATAGAAATTGGTCCTTAAATGTCTTTTGTAACAAAATTTTCACTTTTAGAGACCAAAACTTGGTCTCTAAAACTCTTATATGTTGTAGTGGAACATGCCCTTGTGGGTTATTTTATTGATAGAAAATTGTCTTTCTTTCAAGTGAAGACTTGGGCTTACAAGTTGTGGAAAGAAAAACTTGAAGTGGTTGTAACCTTAGATAATGGCTACTTTGTATTCAAGATGAAAAATGAAGAAGCTTTAAAGTCCATTCTTGATGAGGGGCCTTATTACATTGGGAGCAAATTGATTGTTATCAAAAGTGGAAACCAAGAAAAAGCTCCTTGAAAGAATTGATAATCTTAAACTTGCTCAAGAGGTTAGCCTCTCTATCAAGTCTAAGAAATCAAGTTGTAAGACTCCTAGTTGATTGTTGCTTGGCCTAACTTTGGAGTTTGTTATTGTTAGATTTTAGTGTAGAAGCTACGCTTGTGTTTCCCTCCTCAAAGGGTGTTTTGCCTCTGGGCGTGTAATGAGCCTCATTGTAATATCTATTTTTTGGTATAAAACTTATGACTTACCTACCAAACAAAAAAAAAAAAAAAACTTCTACTAAAATGATATTTTCTCTTGATTGTTCCTGATTACCTGCTGTAATTCATGTTATGTGATTTGAAGATGTTTTTAGTTCAAATGCTTAATTGTTAACGGTGGATGAATGTAATAGCAAAATGACAAGTGGCCTTTATTGCTTATTTGTTGATTTGTTTTTGATATACAAGACTTTATGAATAAATTATTATTTTTTTTTATCAGCAAAGAAAAATTTCATTTAAACAATATGAAATTAAAGGTACAGGAAGACGACATGCATCGAGAGAGATTCGGAAGTATGAAAATACCCCTACTACTGCTACTCGCATCCATACAACCAACCCCTAAGCCTCTCGAAATTTTTTTTTTAACCAAAATAGCTAAGAAGAACTTAACTAGAGAATTTAAAATACAAGAGTCCCACATATTCAACCCACCAAAACACCCAAAACTAATAAAATAAACTAACCCAGCACCCAAAAACACTGAACCACTGAACCACTCCTCTGCAGCTACAACTTCCAACACCCACGCCTCTGCTACTCCAGCCACCCACTCGAATCTTCCCACGCCACCTCTAGGCACGCCTCTGCCGAGGAAACTCCATAGCCACCGCCGGGAACATCACCACTGCCGAAAACACCGCTCAACACCCACCGCCGGGAACACCACCCACTGCCGAAACACCCACTGCCGACAGAAAACACCCCTGCCCACGCCCACACTGCTAATTCAGCCATGTGTATTAGTTAAGTTTGAGAGTTTTGCGTTTTATAAGAGTTAAATATGGGATTTCAAATCTCCATAATGGAGGTTACATGTTCAATCTTGTAGTCACTGGGCCACCCAGTTGTTTGTTGAACTTTCGTGATTTTCACTGTTTGAGTTTGAGAATAGAGATGTTTAGTTATGAAGTTTGAGAAGAGGAAGACTACATATATACCAGGAAAATTGTACAACAAAAATTATCACCTCACTTTTAAAAATAAATTAATAAATAAAACAATGTTGATAACAAATTTCGAGAAAACATTTCGTTGTCTCTAGAGTTACCGGTTTTATAGCTTTATTCTTCTCCTTTTTTTGGATATTAATTTCTATAAAGATGGTAAATTGGGATTTATTTATTTATAACTATTGCTGTTTTTTGGATTCTGATTTGGGTCTCTAGAAAGAGTAAAAAATTGAAGTAGATTTTTAATGGGGAACCTACAAGTTGTAACACTCCGAAATAATTACAACAACCCAACTCCAAACAACCAATATAAGATGACATAATCGAAATGATAAGCTTTCATTAAGGAGAATTGATATACAAAAGGTGATACATACGATATACATTCATAAATAGTTCATCCTGAATCTACAGCATGTATGACAAGTGGCGATAAGAAATGAAAGCTAAACAAATGTTCACATGCCCTAAGGGTTTACATCTTTCCAAGCTAAGGCTTGGGTACATAAAAAATGAGTCATAAGCTCAATACAAATAAAGTCCTTGGCTATACAAAACAAATACAACAAAAGAAGCTCTTGCTCCAAATCCCTCCAAGTTACTGTCTTGACGGAGGTATATCACCGACACCTGAAAATTGATTTTTTCCAAATCGGGTGAGCCAAAGCCCAATAAAAATAATTTAACACAATGTATGAATCTTAACAAAGATATTAGTATGATATGCATATCCAATGCCCACGGTAAAATCATTTATAATTTTTTTACAAAACCATGCCATGTCAAGCTTTATGTCTCAATTCATAAGCCATTCATCATTTCATTCAGACAACCAAACTGAGGATACAACTCAGTGGGTCTCTACCAATACAGTCATTATACAAATACTTCCATTTTGCCATTTTACGGATATTTCATTTGCAGGAATCAGTACCTATGTATATGCGCGATTTTCGGGACTTTCACCCTGGACACGCATGCCAACTTAATTCAATAGAGTCCATCCCCTTTCTTCTCCCAAATATCATACATTTACAATGAATTAAAGACATAGTCATATTCAGTGACAACGGAAAAGAGATTAGTTTCAATCCGCCTAATCCTCATGCAATTTCTACAACAATCATAGCTATCCTCCACCGATAGCCCAAAACAGATATTTCTAAATAAATATACAATCTCCAAGACAGATAAATTATCCAAATTTTCATAGGTGAGAGGTAATACATAACCAACTCCACCATTTATACAAACATTCATCCAATTTCATATTCTCAATACCAATTTCATTCATTTATACCAAATAACTATTTGAGATATTTTAGGGCAAAACTCTCATTTCTTCCAAAATCCATCCCGGGTATCAAAATCAACAAATTTATCATAACACAACCTCACATCTATTCCATAACCATTTTCAATACATACATTTGAAAGCCCCTCTCTTGATTTTAAACCAAAACCCTAGGTTTGTTCAAAATCATTCCAAATTCTAATATTCTTTACACATCAACAAATAACTAAGTTATAACTCATAGAAGAGTGTAGAAAGTCCATACATCAAGTTTAGAAGACGAGCAAAGCAAGGAAGAAACTTCAAAGACGTCGAAACCAAGTTTTGTTCGGACCAAAGTAAAGCTCTTGAGACGCTCTACCTCTTTCCCAAAGACACTAAGGTAGAGAAATCAACGAATCTAGGTAAAAATGTAGAGTGAGAGGGAGTTTTAGAGAGAGAGGCTATAGATTTAGGGTTTTGAGAGAAAAATATATAAAAAAGTGATGTAGAAATGTGCTACTGCGAACTAATATACGCACAGTCCACTCGAGCACAAGAAGTGACGCTCGAGCGTCAGATACAATAAGTTGTTCCACTCGAGTGCAAGAAGTGACGCTCGAGCACAGAATACACACTCCTAGTAGCTTTGCAAACAATAAACCAATGCTCGAGCGCAAAAAATACAGCTCGAGCTGAGACCGCTCAAGCATAGAATACACTCTCCCAGTAGTTTTGTAGACCTGCAAAAGCACTGAGAGTTCGCAAAGCTCGCTTGAGCGCAAGAAGTGTCGCTCTAGCGGAGAAGTAAAATTCTGGGTAACAAAATTTTGAAAACTAAGGAACCAATTCTGTTCCAAACGCAACTATTACAATCCAATAGCCAAACTCAAGGAAGTATGAGTGGAAAAGACATGAACAACACTACGAAACCACGAAACCCGAGTCCAAGATACAAAAGGGTCGGGTTAAAATTGGAATCGCTATACCGGTAGATCCCATAC
Source organism: Camellia japonica (assembly GCA_030407325.1). Classification (NCBI taxonomy): domain Eukaryota; kingdom Viridiplantae; phylum Streptophyta; class Magnoliopsida; order Ericales; family Theaceae; genus Camellia; species Camellia japonica. The sequence goes on from JAPPVO010000031.1 coordinate 130,681,667, forward strand.
ACAAAGTTCAAAATCCATTTAGTCCAAAACAAACAACTTGCACTAATTACTCCTATATATTTTTAATTGTTACCAAAAAATTCTCTATTTTTTTTAAATTTAAAGAAGTTGCTCTATCCCACCATCGTGGGACTTTGTCAGACGGTTACCGAAGACTTTCCGAAATGTTTAACATCATCGGGAAGTTGCCGAAATGTCCAAAACGTTCGCTAGACGTCAATATAGCGACTCAGGTTAAAACCCAACTCTTTTGCATTCTTGGACCGGGATCTGGTGATAATGGTTATTATCTATACTCCTTATTGCCTTGTTGTAGTATAGATTGGTTGTTTGAAGTCATTCAGTTGAGTTTTGAACAGATTAAGAGTTAGATTTTCAAAAGAGCTTGTATATGTTTTTCTTCAGGTTCACTCGAGCAGTTTTTGCTTCCTTCTAGTATCTATGTTTGCAGTCTGAACTTCTAGGAGGAGTGTGTTCTTCACTCGAACAATGGATTGGTCACTTGAGCGGTCTCTTGCAAGTCTGAACTACTAGAAGAGTGTCATTGTGCGCTCAAACCATTTGTTTTGTCGCTCGAGCGGTGTCAGTTCCTTGTGTCTGACACTTGAGCGGTGTTTGGGTTGCTCTAGCAGTCTGTACGTATATTAGTACGAGGAAAAGATATTTTCTGTCACTCTTTTATTTTGTCTCTATCTCTCTCTCTAAAATACCTCTAGACCTAATTTCTTCACACTCTCCTTCTCTCTAGTTCTTGTCTAAACACTCCAAATACACCCAAATACGTTGATCTCGCCGCCTAGTGCTTTGGAGAAAAGTGTAAAGCTTGTAAAAGTGCACATTCTAATCGGAAAAGTTTCGATTTTCGACTTCATCAAAAATTGGGTCTTGTTCTTCTCTTTTTCTACTCTTGAGGTAGGGATTTCTTCAACCTCCTTGTATGATTATTAGTCTCATCATGTGTTCCTTGAAAAATGTAGTGATTTGGGAGTAATGGGTTTGATTTAGGGTTTGGTTTTGGGAATATAAAAGAAGAGTTTTCAAATGAATTCATGGAAAATGTTGTGAAAATGAGTTTATTGTTTAGTTGTGTTGGAACATTGGAAAATTTTCTTTAAATGTGTTTTTGAAAGGGAACAGATGTTTTGTTTGAAAACATTGGTCTTGACCTAAGAATAAAGGGAAAGATGCTGAATTTTTGAAAAGATAAAATGGATGTATTTATTGATGATGAGAGTGAAGTTAGATATATATTATAACTTACATATTGAGATTTTGCAATTGTAACTGTTGTTGGAGATTTATCTTTTGTATAAAGATATTTGTTTGGGCTATCGGTGGATGATAGTTTTGATTGTTGTATAAATTGCATGAGAATTAGATTAATTGAAACCAACTACTCATACATATTGCATTGAATATTGTTTCATGTTTATACATTGAAAATGTATCGTTTTGAGAAAAATGAATAAATATCTAAGTGAATCTGGTTATGGGATGTGGTTGTAGTATTATCTATGTTGGCCTGTGTGTCGTTAGTGAAAGTCCAAAAACCCGTGCAGTTACGTACCGATCCTTCCGATTAGTACTAGTAAAATGGCTTTGGTAGTACTTGTATAGTCTACTGGCAGACATGTACCTAGAGATTTCTAGTGTTTTGTATCCACTGTCTTGTTTTATGATTTAAGAAAAATGTATTATTTTACGAATTTATTTATAACCATGGCATTGCATTGTTTGAAAGAGAAAGTGGAAACGTTTTGGTAAATGACATGCATATGCATTCACCATATGATTTTGTTAAGTATCATACAGTGTGTTCAATATTCTTTACTGGGCTTTAGCTCACCTTATGTGGAAACGAACTTTCAAGTGTTGATGGTAAGCATCCACTAAGGACTTAACTTGGGAGGATCATGGAGCTAAAGGCTCGTTTTGGTTTTCTTTTGTTGTAAATATATGTTGTACAAGCCTCAAGCCTTTTACTTGTTTTGGGCTTGACCCACTTTTAATATAACAAAGCATCAACTTGGAAATATGTTGCCACTAAGACATAAACCTATATGTATTCCTTTACATCTCCTTGCATTGATGTATGTCACATGCTATAGATTCATGATATATGATTTATGAATTTATAAATGCATGTGACATCTTTTGTAATCCTTTCTAGAGAGTTAATGAAAGAGTGAAATATTATACATTTAGCTTACTTTGCGGGATTAGCTATTGTTGATTATTTTGGGGTGTTACAGTCAAGAATATCGTCGGTGACTCATTAGAATGTGCAGAATATTGCCAGAAAACAACAACAACAACAACAACAACAACAACAATAATAATAATAATAATAATAATAATAATAATAATAATAATAATAAATGGAGAAAGGGTAAATTATACTTTGCACATCTACACTTTGTACCAAATCTCACTTTGGTTCTTACATATGAAATCGTGACTGTAACATGCCCAGGGGGTACCCGTGTGCGTTAAACAGTTTAGACCCTTGAGATCTCTTTGATCTAGTTTCACAAGTGCAATATGAAACATAGATGATAGTCCAGATTTGGCAACTTTTAATAAAAATCCATTTTATTGCAATTTTGTCAGAAATGAACTGCGTCATCAAATCTCAAAGTCGCCACCTAATATTTATTTTGGAAAAATTAGGAAACCCGTGACTCGTGCCCAGGCCACTGTTCATCGTAACCAAGGATGTTTGGCTTAGAACCTTAGGTATGAGAGGGGAAGGTCAATAATGAGCACCCCCGCTCATCCGATCAAAGATCGGCCTCTACTAAACCATGATATGAATTTTATTTTCTTTATATGTTCATGTTTTGATTATTTAGTAAATCCTAAAATTTACTATGTGAAGCATACAAGGTATAGATTAGTTTGCTCAAATTGGAACAATTCAATTTCATGTTTGTTTTTCGAAAAGGGTTTGAATTTGTCACCTCAAGTGGGCTTAAAGTTTGTGAATTTGCCACTACGAAGTGGGCTTAAAACGTACATTCATTGAATCATTCCAATTCAAGCAACAAGCTTTCATCCACAGGCATTCAAGCAGTTTATCAATTCGGCACTTAGCGTTATGGTAGGATGCTAAATATAATAAGAAAATTATGTACAAGCGGGATGCTAAAAGCATAAAAACTCACATATGTACCGACGTCCCGCGAATAGCTACAAAACAAAATTGGTAAAATATGCATGATCTTATATACAAAATCCTAATGCAATACATACACAAAAATGATTCTAAAGATCCGGCTTCTAAAACATGACATGTGAAACATTGCAAAACATGCGATAGCGCACAAAATCATGTGATAATCAATTAAAGCACAAAGATGCACATTTAGCCAAATCTTAATGCATGAAACATGGATGCAAATGATGGATATGCATGGCATGTCAGATATATACATACGTGCAGTTAGGGAAATCAATTAAAGAATGGGATAGAAAGAAGCGGGGTGGGGGATTATTACAACATCTTAATATATTACAAGTCCAAATAAGAGAGAGAGAAGAGAAGAATAAAATAAAACAAAACCTCACAAACACTCAAAATAAAAATAAAATAAAGAAGATCTCAAGCTCTCCCAGATGGTTTGGTTGTTAACGGTTTATTGTCTGACTTTGGTTTATGATTCTGGTTGTAGGATATGACCATCCCAGCTCTATGATCATCCTGCTAAAATTTCATGTCGATTGGACAAGATCTCACCATTGATCTTCCATTTGCTTTTTCCGACATTGTCGATTATAGATCATCATATTGGACTCGAAATTTACAGAATCTAACCTCAAAAATAGATTCTACATGTCGAAAAACCTTAAGGTGGTCATTCCCAGAGTCATCGAACCACCCGATCAACCTGGACACACCATAACACTATTGCCCAAGAAGCACACGATAAAACCCAGCATCATCTGCTTCCTTATTCCTGCGTGCAACAGAGACCAAATTTCCAATTTTCCGACTTACTTCGACCCATCTTTTAGACTCTATAACTTTCTCGATTCTCATCAGTTTTACTCCATTCTTTCACTAAACTCTTTTTATCACTTCTTACTTCGTCCTACGTCACCTCTCCTTCTCACTCCTCCCCGAAATGGATGGTTTTGACATACCGAAAGTTGTTCGAAAACTATCTTTGAAAATTCCATGAAATATCTCCAAATTTATTTTTCTCTTCTCCATTATCGTCATTTTGCTTCTTCTTCACCTATGGCACATTGTGAAGAGTGGTTCTAGGTGGAAACAGAATTAGATGATGGTAATGGTGGCGGTCTGGTAGTGGCGACGGTGAAGCTTGTATCGCCTATAATGAAGGTGAGATTGAGTGATGGTGGTTGTTTGATGAAGGTGATGAAGACATGAAGAGGAAGAGGAAGAGGGGAAAGAGAGGTCTGAGAAAGAGAGTGAGCAGCTGGGAGGAGGACATCAGTGAGAGTAGGAGGATGGTTGATCTTTAAAGGTAAAGACCGAGCATTTCGTATTCGTGTGCTCCGTATGCTTGTCCGCATAAAGTTTCAACTGCGCTGTCAATATCGAGCATGAGACCACAGGCAAACATTTGGATGCCCTTATTGCCAAGTGAAGAAGCAGCGAGCTCAAGATTGCCAGAGTGGCCGACGAAGATTTGAGTTGACATGGACATACATTGATCAAATAAACAATCACAGCAGGGGCTGCTAAGAAGAATAATAGCTTCAATTCAATCCACATGGCCTGCCAGAGACACTGCCAGAGTGGCAATTCGAATGCATGAGTATCGTTCCAACGACACGAAAAATGCACTTGCAACGCCATTGATGAGCCACATGGCCATCCCGTCAAGCTTTCCACACCCGAGTGAGCCATGGCTCGGTGAGATCCGGACCCTGGCTTCGATCAGATTGGTTCTGATGTTGATGAAGCTGGTGCAGCTGGTAGATGTGGTAGCTGCCATTTATTTGTGATCCAAGCAGTGGCCACAACACAGAGAGAGAGAGAGAGAGTGGGAGAAGAGGCCTTTATTACCATGAGTCAGATTAGCTACAGCATCTTTTGGCCCATCATGGCAGGTAGATCAACCTCAGTAGAAGGAAACTTCACACCGTGGTTGGCGAATGAGTGCAAGGCTTCATGGCACATGTGGGAGGAATGAAGAAGAGCCTTGGATGGAATCCGTACTGCGATGCCATCCTCTTCTCCCTCTCCATATCTATCTCCATCTCTCTCTTAAAATAATTTTATCCTCCACCACCTTTTCCCCCTCCTCCTCATCTCACTCTCTAAACATTCTCTTGTTTGCTTCCTTCCTTCCCAATTACACCGGCCCCTGTGTGTGTGTATTTTTTTTTTAGCCCCAGATCAAGAGAAGCTCCCCTTGCCACCCCCTTCTGAGTGAGAGAGAGAGAGATCAATCAGCCTATGTGTGTCTATCTGTCTGTTCTCCTTTTCACCCTCTCACCTGTTCTCCTCTTATCCTTTTGAAAACAATATTCTCTACCACCTTTGAACCCCACCCATCATCATAATGTCTCTTTCTTAGCTGCCTTCCTTTCTCAAAATAATTTTCCACCACTCTAAACATCATAACTCTCTCTTCCACCACCCACCGAAAGTTATAATAATATTTTCTCTTATCTTTTCTTTCTCTTCTCCCCAAAAATAACCCTGACCACACTCTAACTTTTCTTTTTTGTTTTTCATTTTTTTTTTCTTTTTTTTATTTATTTTCTATTTATCAAATAACTAAAATGTACCAATTTATATAATACCACCTCAAAACATGTACAAACATATAACATTATAAAATACTACTAATTAATAAAATATCAGTGATATAAAATAATTTGGCCAAAATAGGTGAGGTGAGGGATTAAAGCTTCGATCTTGAGTTTTCGGCTGTGAAATTCATAAAATGACACATTCCAATTTTCATCATGGGGTGGTCAAAAGAAAGCCTCCAAGTCTTAGGGCCGGTCAAAATGGGGTGTCTACAGTTGCCCTTCTTTGACAGAGCTCGAACTTATTTCATGACGTGAGTGAATGTCAAAGCCCGAAGACGATCCTTTTGACAAGGCCGTAAGACTTGGGCAATAATACAAGATGCAATGCATGTGGTTGAACCAGAAGGTTGCCTACATATCCCTTTGCAAGGAATCAAACTAGCGTAGTTCAGGGGTAAGATGCAAAATGATATGTAGGAAGATTTTGAAAACTGGACTTATACGCTACGCGAAGCCGATTATTTTTGAAAAACTTATGATCATGTAATGAGCAATGTGAATCAAAACAAAAAGCAAGCCATGTCTCACACGGAAAAAAGTAAGCGAATACCGAGATGGTGTAACCAATCAGAAACATCTCCTCGTGTTGCATACAAAAGAAGAGGGAAGACCTAACGCGTCTCACGCGAAAGAATGAAAGATAGGGCGCACCTAATGTTTTTAACCGAGTAAATCAATAACCTAACGCGTCTCACGTGAAAAGAGGAAAGATGGTATAAACAACATGCACACCTGATTCTTTTTAACTTAGTGAATCAACAACCTAATGTGTCTTATGCGAAAGGAGGAAAGATGGTGTAAACAACAGGCGCACCTGATGTTTTTAACTGAGTGAATCAACAACCTAACGCGTCTCATACGAAAGGAGTAGGGGTGGTGTAAACAGACAGGCTCGTTGTCTTTAACCAATTGAATCAACAACCTAACGCGTCTCACGCGAAAAGAGTAAGGATGGTGTAAACAGACAGGCTCACCTGCTGTTTTTAACCGAGTGAATCAACAACCTAACACGTCTCACGCGAAAGGAGTAGGGGCGGTGTAAACAGACAGGCTCACTTGCTGCTTTTAACCGATTTGCAATCCTAACGCGTCTCACACGAGAGGAGGAGGGGTGGTGTAAATAGGCAGGCTCACCTGTTATTTTTAACCGATTTGCAATCCTAACGCGTCTCACGCGAGAGGAGGAGGGGTGGTGTAAACAGACAGGCTCACCTACTGTTTTTAACCGATTTGCAATCCTAACGTGTCTCACGCGAGAGGAGGAGGGGTGGTGTAAACAGACAGGCTCACCTACTGTTTTTAACCAATTTGCAATCCTAACACGTCTCACGCGAGAGGAGGAATAGTGAACTTGAGATCTAAACGTGTTTCCTGCAAATGAAGGAATAGTGAACTTGAGATCCAAACCTATCTCACACGAGTGGAGAAATAGTGAACTTAAGATCCAAATGCGTTTCACGCGAGTGAAGGAATGGTGAACTTGAGATCCAAACGCGTTTCACACGAGTGGAGGATTAGTGAACTTGAGATCCAAACGCATTTCACGCGAGTGGAGGAATAGTGAACTTGAGATCTAAACGCGTTTCACGCGAAAGGAGCAAAGGTGGTGTAACCAACAGGCATACCTAACCGTATCTCATACGGAAAGGGGAGAAGGTTTTAACCAGGTGTAGACACCCCATTTTTGACCGTCCTCAAGACTTGGACGTCACCGTTTGAACACTCGGTGATCATCCATGTTTGTGTTCGTCTTGAGTTCCCGGAGGTCTCGGCCACGCGCCTTGCCTCAGGATCTCTCGACTCGACTGTTTTGTGTTTGGTTTTGCACCAAACACTTGTATTTTGCTTTTGAGGGGCAGGGAATGGCTTGTTGGCCATCCCCACACCTCACCGGCCATGGCTTGAGGCCACCGGCTATGTTTTGTTGCCACCGGCCATTGGTTATGGCCGGCCGGCACTCTTTGTGGCTGGCCGACCATTGTTTTGGTCAATTTGGCATTTTTGGCTGGCCAACCACTGTGCATCTACTTTTGCAGATATTTTTTATGCCAGCTGTGCTAGCTGGCATACACTTTGCCCCCCGCCATACACGTGTATGGAGGGATTTCACTCTTGCTTAGCTTGTTTTGTAAGCTTTGCAAGAGTGATCCTCTATAAAGGGAGGGCCTCTCCTCCCTCCTCTAAGGTTACAAAAAAAGGTAAGGGGAGCTCTGGTTCTAGGGTTAGCATAGTGTATCTATTCTATCTCTATTTCTCCCTCTCTTTTGCTCTAAGTGTGTGTTTGTCCTTAGTTTTGCACTAGGACACCTACCATCACACCTTACCTTGGTTACTGAGGCGTTAGGGGGTTCTCCTTGAAGTTCTTGAGCTGGTTTGGAGCTAAGAAAGCTGTTGGAGTGATCCTTGTGAAGAAGGTCTTCAAGGGTAAGATTCTTGCCTTTTTTACCCCATTTTTGCATAGCTTTTTTGCCTATCTTGCAACTGTTTTTAGACTTTGTATATAACTAATAAAAGTCTTGTTTTTACTTGCTTAAAATAGTTGTTTAAGGGTGTTTTGTTGTTCAGGGTTGTTTGACCCTTCATAGGCCTTGTTTGGCCCCCATTTTGTGCTATTTTGTTGAGCTCCGGGACCACCTTGTTTGGGCCTCCTCGCCACTGAAATCTTGAGGGATTTCAGTGGTGAGGATGGTGTCTTATGGTCCTAAGAAGGAGAGGGCCATCCCCTCTCCTTGTTGTCTTCAAACTTGCCATCTTAAGCCTCATATTTTAGCACCATTTTTGAGTTCATGTTGGCCATGTTTCAGTAGGTATTTGGTAGTATTTCGCCATGTTTTACCTCTATTTTAAGTTGGTTTAGACACACCATGTTTGCTTTGCATACTTGTCTTGTAATGCCATGAATTGCCTTAACATGCTTTGTGCTTTGAGCCTTGTGTCTAGCATGTTTTTGACCTAGCTTTGTGAAGCTTTTATGCTTGTTTTAGCATGCTAAAGGTCTGTTTTTGGTCATTTGGGTCATCCATGCTTTACTTTGTATAGCTACCATGTAATCACCCTTGTATGCCTTGAGCATTGACCCCTCTAGCATGCCATCCTTGCTTTGTTTCAGTGGTTTGGAACCACTTGCCATGCCATTTCAGTCCCTGTGGTGTGCTTGTATGCTTGCATTTGATGCCCCTTTAATGTGTTAAAAGGTTGTTGTCTTGTGCTCCATGTTTGGACCCTTTTGTATGCTTACATGTTTAGACCATTTAGAGGCCATCTAGGTGTGTCTTTGGTCTTGTTTAGACCTGCATTGGGGCTGTTTGGAGTCCCCTTGGCCCTTTGAGGCTTGGTTGGCATGGCCATGGTTTGAGCCCTTTGGTTGGTCTCAAGCTTTGGGCTTGTTAGCATGCTTTGATTGCTTGGTTTAGGTTGGTTTGACATCATCCTTTGTGTGATTTCAGAGCTTAATATGCATGCCATATGCTCATGATGTTCCTCTTTTAAGTGTGCTTAAAAGTTGTCTCTATATGCTTAAGTGTTGGACCTTGTATGCATGCATGTTTGTATGTGCATTTGGCCCCATTTCCATAGCTGTTGGCCACTGTTTTGGGCTTATATAAGAGTTGTCCATCTTTGCATAAGTCTACCCTTTACACGTTGGTGCATGTTTACCTTGTATATTGTCATATACTTGTTGCATATTTTGATGAATTACATGTTGTAGCATGCTAGTTCAAATGTGCCTCATTGTGTGCTTAATCCATGACACGTTGTTGCATGCTTAGGTTGTAATGCATTTTGCATGCATTATTCTTAACATGTTGTCCATATTGCAATTTGCATGCATGTTAGCTTATATGTTTGTTTGCATCCCCATGTTGCATACTAGCTCACATGCCTAGGTTGCATTGCATTGGCATGCATGCCTTGCCTCTTGATCAAGTGATAGAGGTTGCACCTTATGTGATTATTTGGTTTGCATTTCATTTGAAATCAAAATGCACAACTTGGTTCCTTGGGCCATCACGCATTGAAATGCGCGATTGGTGGTCCGAGAATCAAGGGACATCCTCATTTGAGTCATAAACATGATAAGGGGTGTATTGGTGCACACATTTGCTTGAAATGCATTGCCATGCCTTGTTTTGTCCTCTACTGCTGTCAAAACAGGTTCTGCAGGCACAGATGGCCGACCGACCACACTTAGTCCCGGCCGGCCACGAATTGGTGGCCGAGAGCTCAATAGATGGTCGATGACCAGTTTCCTTTGGCCGGTGGTGTTTCCCCTTAGCCGGTGGTGTTCCACAGTGTTCAGAGAGTGTTCCTTGGGACTTGTGCAATTTCCAGAAGAGCAGAGCAGGGTAAACAGAGGCAGCTTCTGCATGGCATTGGATTTCTGGGCGAAGCCAATCCAAGCACGCATGCATCCCTCTTCTCGAGGCCTTTTAATGCTTTCCTTAGCTTAATTGATTTGTTAATTAATTAGGTGGTCTGTAACTATTTAATTAGCTTGTAGGTTAATTAATTTGTATATTCTTTTGGTCCCTCCGAACGAGGGCGAATTTGTAATTAGTGTGGGTGCGTGTGTGCATGTCCTCCAACCCTACTTCTTTCTCCCTTTTACTTACTTGCTTTGATGGTTAGTATTAGGGCATATTTAATTTAGCATCCTTATGCTATGCATGCGTGCATCATTCATCAGTCTTGCATGCACCGGGCTCGGCGCATCATGCTAACCGCATAGTATTTCAAATCTAACTTGAATACATGCTATTTGTTGCATTCCACATGCCATCCTAGGATTAGCCAAGCCTATTCTAGTGACATTCTGTATGTGTTGCATTAGCCATTGCTAACATAAACTAAGATCATGCATTTGATTACTAACTAGTTTCCTGTTTTGGCTCGGAGTACTAGGTAAGCATTTATGCTTTAGCATCTTGCATGTGTGTGAGTGTTAACATGACAGCATGATTGCCATGAGGCTAAGTGCTTATGTGATATTACTGCCTGAATGCCTGTGGGTGAAGGTTGGATTGTTTGAGTTGGAACAACTCGTTGAAATCTGTGTTTTAGCCTACTTGCGAATAGCAAATTCCAAACCATTTTCCAAACGAGCGGATATGCAACGCTTTGTTCCAAATTAGGCGATCTAGTCTATACTTTTGTGTTGTGCGTATCACATAGTAAGATTAGCTAATTAATCGGAATAAGAACGCATAACGTTTTCAAAATAATATATCATGATTAGTAGAGGCCGATCTTTGATCGGGTGAAGGGGGTGCTTATAGCTGACCTTCCCCAATTGTACCCAAGTTCTCGAGCCGAGGCAACTTTGGTGATGACGGACATGTGGCCTTAGGCAAACGAGTCAGGGTTTCCTAAATTCTCCCCATAAAAAATATTTAGGTGGCGACTCTATATCTGGCAAAGCAGTCCATGTTTGGCACTTCTTTACAAAAATCTGTTTTCCAAAAACGATTTGCCGGATTTGAACTCTTTGGTTCAAATTAAGAACCGTGACAATCGAGTCCGAACTGTAGCGTTGAGGCCCACGCGGGTGCGTCTACAGTTTTTGGCGACTCTGCTGGGGAGTTTAGAGAGCTTGACTCGAACTCGTGATATCTTGTTTTGATTACACTTATGTGTTTCTTTGCATTGCATGTGCATTGGTGCACCTAAGTCACAGTGTTTGCCGTCTGCTATTGCTGAATGGTTTGCCAGAGGCTCGCTTCGAGAAACGTGCCATAAAGCTGACCGGTTACGGGCTCTGCCACAATGGGAACACAAACCCCGGTTGTCACCGGGGCACCCTTTTGACCATTCGAGCTAGTGCATATTCGGAATCCATAGTGACCCTTCCAAGCTAGGACAGGTTGCTACCCGATTTTAGGTTGTTTGAAACCGCTGTGTGCGTAGTGAAACCCTAGCTCTTGACAAAATAGGACAGGGAAACCCTACCCCAACATAGGGGTGTTTTGGCTCTTGCTTGTTTGTTATGTGCTTTTTTGAGTTGACCTCTACAGGGAATGCATATACCAGTTTGCAAGTCTGAGTACCAGAACCAAGGGCATCAGTATCGATATTTGGGAGTCAGTTATATCTGCGGGTATCAGACTCAGTTTTTAGGGCAGTGATTTTGGGGAACAGTGATCAGTAGTAGAGTACAGTTATTCAGCTATGCTCGTGTATGTTCTGATTCGGCCGAAATGCTGCGTGTTCTCTCTTTCAGGGGTTCAGAGAGTTAGTACAGAATAGCCAGCGTTCTCTTTTGCTGAGGCACGACAGAGATCTGATCCATCATCTCCGTTCAGTTCAAGAGGACTTATGATGACGCAAAGTTCAGAGGAAATAGTGGTTATGATAGCCGCATTGGATCAAGAGAACATCTTGCGGGATGAAACCAATGTTGATGTACCGCATCCGCCCAGGTCGCCTGCCGCGCGCCCGATCTGGGAACCCCAGTTGTATCAAGCTCGTGAGCCCACCACGTTCGAGTTAATGGGAATGATTGGCGACCTCCAGATGTCCGTGGCTGATCTCACCTATGGGATGTCCGCTTCGCCACCAACCACATCATATGCCTAGAATTTTGTACCGCAGGAGCCCCCGCTACTGGGGCGCATTGTGATCGAGCTCAGCCAACCTGAGGTTGCCCCGAGCTATGGCAATGACGTGTCAACAACAACCGGGTTCTGCTCTGATGGAACAATCCAAACCGTCGATCAAGCTGAGGCCAGAGATAAGAACAAAGTGGGAACAAATGCTGATCCCGTTGAACAGCTGCTGTGGGTAGTTGAGGCTTTGAAAGCCGGAGGGATGAACAAGCAACAAATATTCGCAGTGGTGGCCAAAACTGTGGATGATGCTTTCCCCACTCCAATCGAGGGGAGTTCCAGCCAGACAGAAAATCAGGATAGGCCCCGTCATGCCAGAACAGTTCCCTCCAATCCCAACTCTGCACCGGGAAAGGATCAGAAAGTCAAGGCGGCACCTGCCGATCCTTTTGCCAGTGCATCCGCCAAAAGTTAGCAAACTTCGAAGTATTTGCCCCGAGGGCGCAGAGTCTTCCACGCACTCTACATGCCTTTGTCTAAGGCGCTCCAGACCCTGGCCGAAAGGGGGCACCTTAAACCCCTCGAGCCTAGGCCTCTCCCAAAGAATCTCCCTCCTACACATGATGCTGTCTTGTACTGTGCGTACCACCAGCAAACCGGTCATTGCACCGACAACTGTTTTCGTCTTCGTCACGAAGTGTAAGATTTGATCGACAATGAGGTCATCCTCCCACCCACCTCAGCAAAGTCTGTCACTGTTGGGTTGTTAGATTTTGAGGATACTACGAGTATGTGATCAAAGGGTTGGACCACCTACGGGCGGCGCTGAGTGTACTTCAGATGTGGCGTCTGGCACGCACTGTTTTGAGCGTTTGCGGATGCTATTTTTTTTTGTAATTTCTGGCTTAGGTGTTGAGCCATTTCTTTGATTTTGTTTTGAGTCTGTCTCATTGTCTTGAGTCAGTCTTTTTGCTTAAGGGTCTATCTTGCTGTACTGAGTCAGTCCCATTGTATAGAATGTCAGGTGATTCCAGGGTTGTTACCTCGGATATCATGTTTTTGTAATTATCCTTTTGTTTTCTTTTGAGTCTGTCTCTGCTACGGAGCCAGTTGCGACCGGAGGTTTTGAATGAAACAGCTGCGACTATCATGTTTCCGTGTTTATTTGCTACTTTGAGCTAGTTGTGCCAGCAAGTTTAGAATGGACTGGCGGAGCATCTCACTTACTCTTCTGTATCTCGAAATCATTGCGTTGACCTAAGTTTTTCAAAACTTTTTGAACACTGCGATGAAAACGAAGAGGAAGGAATTCCTCGGGTTTTGCAAAAATTTGACTAATTGAGAGAAAGAGAGGCGTGCTAAGCCTTTAATGAATAAAATCATGCTTGTTAGTGTGAGTACTGGGAAGGACCCTGGCTTGATCCAAATTGGTTCCACACTATTTTTAGCGCGAGCGATCTGTCGCTTTCTTAAAAACTTTCAAAAACAAAATGTTTTGCGCAGTCCTGCGAAGACCTGTGTGGAATCGCTCTTGAGATTATGCAGCTTAGGATCGCTCTCAGCCTCGAGACTCGACCCCTCACTCTCAAAGCCTTGACCTTGAATTCAGAATGATCAAAAGTCAACAACAATGTGAAGCCTGTGTGGCCAGATTTGAAGCAGTCCTCGACCAAGAGGCACCAAAGTCAGATCAAGAAGACCAGATGTCGCCAAAAGAAACTTGCAAAGCTAAATCAGAAGCACCCCTCGGACTAGGGGCAGAAAGGTCCGATGTGTTCGAAGAGCTGAAGAGGGATCCTTCTGTAAATCAATACAACAGCCACTCTCCTGGCTAAGGATGGCTTCAACACCCTAAAACCATTTGGCATGGACTTGTTACACTTTTATCCTTTGAGAGGCTCGCTGGGCCGAAAACCTGGAAGGGCGACCCAGGCAAAAGTTAGAGCAAGAGAAAAAAAAAAGAAAAAAAAGAATACAAAAAAAGAATACAAAAAAAGAAGATGAAAATGAAAAAAGAAAAGATGAAAAACAAAAAAGAAGAAGAAAAGAATTGAAAAGAAAAGAAAAACATAGCTCGCAAGGTTGAAAACCCAGAAGGGCGACCTTGGCAAAAGTTAGAGCGTGGTGAGGGTTAATACACGAGTGTACCTTAACCGGAACTACGTAAGGCTTGATTCTCATGTTTGGGATACGTAAGCAACTTCATCCTGAAGTCCAGCCACCAACACTTTCAAAGTGACTGTGTCCATATATTGGTTTTGACCATCTTCGTCTTCTCTGTATCCGAGAGTTCGGTTGTGATCACCAATAATGAGAATGTTCACAGTATGCCGCGGCGTTCTCCAGACAAGGGGCAACTTTCCGTTGCCACGAGTCGTCACTCAAACAAGGGGCAACTCTCAGTTGCCATGAGTTGTTATTCAAACTAGGGGCAACTTTCCGTTGCCGTGCAGTGCCATCCAGACAAGGGGCAATGTTCCATTGCCTCCGATCCAAAGTTGTGCATCTCGAGAGTAAGTTCTGCGCTCGTTGAGCGATTGACCGTTTGCAAAAAAATAGTTTTTGAGAATTTTTACTGAGGTTGACCATTTTCTCGAAAATTATTTCATTTTCCAAAACTGGACCATTTTCTTAGACCCAAAAAGGGAAAATTTTCAGTGCTCATAGCCTGACTTGCATGATTTCAAATAAAAAATTGAACAAGCATGTTAATCTGACTCTCATTTTGGTTAAAATTGTTTTAGTAGAAAACAAAACCAAAAAATGGTCAAAATGATGAACTAAGGGCGCAGTTGAGTCAGGTGTTCTGTCTTTCCCCCGTCGTCAACATACTTGCCAGCAGGGCACTCTGCTTGTCAACAAGGGCGCAACTGGAACTATCTGTAAAGGGCTGAAAGCTTTCATCCTCCAAGCAACGAGGTATCAAACCAAGTGCGAAGCACGAATTGGAATGGATCAAGACACTCCACTCCCTCATCCAGGGCATCAACTAAAAGTCACCAGAAGAAATAGTCGTGAGCTAACAGTGTTGGGCATGAACCCACGACCTTCAATTTATCCACCAACCACCCAGAGGAGGGATATAAAATGAGAGATTAAAGAATAGAGAGATGTAAGTTGAGAGAAAAGTGAGCAAAAGGGTTTTGAGTGAAAGAACCGCGCCTGAGGGCCGAGTGATGTGAGAATCACAAATCAGAAAGGATGGGAAACAATACCCGGAGAAACTGGCTCCTCGTGATCTGAGGTCTCTCGTCTCGTTAACACATCTGTGTGTCGTGTCTTTTGCTTTGTTTGTCTCGATTCTTGTTTGGAGTCGTATCCGAGAGTGTCTCGTCGTGTTTTAGGTTGTTTACCTTTTGTTTTCCGTTGTTGAGTCTTTTTCGCTGTGTTCAGTTGTAGGCTCAATACCCCGGTTTGAAAAACCCTTTTTCAATTTCAAAAATAAATCGTTTTGTGCTCAGAGTGCTGTGTCATTCTCCACATTTGTGCAAAGCATGATTTAGTTCTTTTGTAAAACCACAGGGGTTCAAACCTGGGTCACTTGGAAACAGTGAACGTATGGCTTCCGGATTGCATCTGAGTGTGTTTCAGCTTCAGCAGTTTCCATCTTTGTATTCCGTCTTTTTAGATTGAACTGTTTGTCCAGGATGGGCCGTGTGCAAATGAACAAAATACTGTGTTACGGGCTTTGAGTTCAGAATGAGCTGTGTGAATAAGCTATGTGCAGTTTGAACCAAGTGCTGTGTTATGGGCTGTGTGTTCAGAATGAGCAGTGGGTTGTTTGAATTGTTTTGCTTTTGGCTGGTTCATTATCTGGTTACTACAACACAAGTGTTTGATTCTCAGACAAAAGATCAATCTCATTTACATTGAAGTGTAATATGATGCAATGCAATATGAAATATGAACTGTACAAATGTAACACTTTTTCAGATAAAAAGTTCATTTCATTTCATCCTTTTTCAATTACAAAGTTTCGAAGAAAACAAAAACCTGCCTGCGGCAGTACAAGGTACTCGAGCTACCAACAAAAAGTGAAGCAAAACAAAAAAAGAAAAGCAGCAAAAGTCTGGATCAATGCTAACTGGTCTCAGGCCCGTGAGTCTGTCCTTGTCCTCTTCCTGGACGAAGGTCCAAGAACATCATCATCATCGGCACCATCGTCTGAGCCTGAGCCCGAGTCGACTCCGGTCTCCTCCTCGGACGACTCTGCCTCCAACTCCGCCTCTGTCTCCGCCTCGGACTCATCATCATCGGGAACTGGTGCCCGTGAGCTGCTTCCAACATAAGTGCGCCCCGCTTTGGTGCGGGGATATACTGTACCTCCTCGCCCTCCTCCCCGAATCGGAATAGAAGGCCCAGTTGGAGCACCTCCTGCAGCAGGAATCTGGAATGGAGGCTGAAAAGTGCAAATGGCAAACGCATCAGTATGCTATGCAAGACAGTGTATGAATGTTATGAGCAGTGTATCAGTACAGAATGCAGTGTATGAGTACAGTGTATGAATGTTATGAGCAGTGTGTCAGTACAGAATGCGGTGACTGAGTGCAGTGTATGAATGCCGTGAGTAATGCTGTGAACTGTCTGTGGGATGCAGTGTATCAGATGCCGTGAAGGCCGTATATCAAGTGTTGTGGTAATAGTGCGATGCATCAGATTGTGTATGGTTTGAGACTGCGGTCAGAGGAACTTACCGGAATGCCATAGATGGTCAGTAGATCGAGGCTCCGCTGGAGCATCCCTATCACAGAGGCGGTCAACTCCAGGGACTGGCGAGTGTACTCGGAGGAAGCCTACAAAAGTGTTAGAAACATCAGTATTCTGCGGAATATCAAATGAAGTGAAATGAAATGACAAGTGCAAGATGTAAAATGCAATAATACACACCGGAGGCAAGTCGTAGAACCCGACTAGCTCATGATCAGCCGGAGGGGAAGCGATGGGGATCTTGTAAGTCTCCCCACCTTGTCCTCGGTATGTCATCATCGTGGGCAGTACTGGCCAACTAGCCCCCTGTCCTCTCCGAGTCCCACTCCTGCCACGGACTCTAGCCATCCTCAATGCTCCAGCTCCCGCTCCTGCCCTAGTCGCCGGTGCCGCAGGCCTCTCTCGCTCGACTCAACGGCCACTGCTCAAAGGCCGCATAATGTAGGTCCGGACGTACTCTGCGTAGTCGCCTTCGCCCCTGAAGCCCTCCGAATCCCAGCCGATCATGTAATCAGCCATCTCCTCGAGAGTGTACCTCTCGGTATGCCTCATATAAATAGGAGGCGGCTGTGGAACTGCCTGCTCTGGCACGCCTAGCGTCTGCCGCAAGAAGCGCTCGCCCAAGTACCAGGCGCGGCAGACAGGGCCCTCTAGTAAAACTCTGAACCGGGCCGTCTCTCGGGCACCAGCATACCGATCCCGTACCGCGATGGGCAACGAGGCCCATGGCTGCCAGGTGATCTGCAAACAAAATACAGTTCGTTATCTACTGCTATTGAAAATACAATGCAAAGCGAAGCTTAAATGAACTGCAAGTTCTAAAATACCTCTGCGTCAGCGATGGTGTCAAAGTATCGGCGGAAGAATATTAAAGACTCCCGTGGCCTCCGCTCGCACCTCACGTCGAAGCGGTGAGAGAATGGGATCATGGGAGGCATCTCCTCCTCTGGCATTGGGGCAAGCCTCGGGAAGTAGGCGTATACCCACAACTACAGTATGACAGAACAGATATCAGTATACTTATCAGATAAAGCAGTATGCAGATAAAGCAGAAGGTGGTATGTGCAGTGTACAGAATACAGAGAATGTAAAGTAGAAATGAAAAACGGAAGAAGAAGACATACCTCCCAAGCCCGCCAGTAGCCTCCGAGCAGCTGTCCGCTGAGGCGAGAGGTAGGGGTGAGCATGGTTCGAATTGGATCGGATTGGAGTAAAATCAGGACCAATCCATTTTCTGCGGATTCTGAAAAATTAGAACCAATCCAATCCGTTTAAATCGTGGAACCAATCCGAACCAATCTATTTAAATACGGATTGGATCAGTTTAGGACCATGGATTTATATAATTAAATAACAATATATATATATATATATATAACACTTTAATTTCATAAAAATATAAATATAGCATCATATTAGTTTCACAATAGCAATATGTTTTTTCGTAATAGCAACAAATTGTTCTAGAATTTAAACAACTATAAGAAAACTAGTTCCACCATAAGTATTTAGACCATTACAAATTAACACTAAAAACTAGCTAACAAAAGTAATAAAAGAAGATACTATGCAAGTTTAGGTTTGATTTAAGTTTTATATGAAATAAGAGAAGATATTATGCAGGAGGGTGTATAATAAAAATATAGACTATTTGTATACGGTTTGGATCGGTTCCAATCTGGAACCGTGGGGTTCAATCCGGAACCAATCCTTGAACTACGGATTTTTAATTTTTCAATCCGGAACCGAACCACGAATTCAAAAAACCAATCCAAACCTACTGGATTGGACTGGACTGGATCGGATTACGGATTTTACGGATTCCTTGCTCAGCCCTAGCGAGAGGATGAGCTCATGTAGCCATAAAGCGTGGCCAAGCCTGCGCCACCCCAGTCGTAGCCACGAATCCGAAAGACGTCCACCAAAGCGCTCAGCAGACAGAGGGCCACTGTGTTCGCCCGGTCGGCGAAGAGAGTGGTCCTTAGCACGAACATCAAGAAGCCGCGAGCATACTGCTCCTCCTCCTCCTGAGTGGTCAGCGCCTGAATCCTGAAATGAGCCTCGAACCAAGAATATCGCACAAATCCTAGACGAGCGAGAGGTGGTAGGACGCCAAGCAGGTACATCTAGGCAGCCTCTCACTCATTCATGTCTGTGTCGAAGGGGATCGGATCACCCCTACCCCGATGCCGGTAAGCATCGAGAAGTCGAAGGGAGTCATCGTCATGTCTCCCGTGGTAGAGAAGTGGAAGGAGTCGGTGGTGTCCCAACACCTCTTTGCCAGTGCAGCAAGGAGTGGCCTACTCGCAGTAAGGCGCGAGAGCCCTATGCAAAAGGTCCCGAAACCAGCTCGGTCGATGATGCGACGAACCGCGTCCGGTAGCTCCATGTACCAACCTCGTGCGGCGACGTTCCCATACCCCCGGAGGGTGTGGGAATCTCCCTGTGGTCAAAACAAACAGTCGCAAAACGGCATTATGAATACAGTGTTGAAAATGCTCAGAATCAGTGAAATACAGCGTGTGTGCACGTGTTCAGATTCAAACAGATATCGGGTGCCGGTGTGCTCACAGTGAACTACAGCATATGATGTGTCAGTGTTTTCGAGTGGTTCAGTACAAATACAGCGTGTGTGCACGTGTTCAGATTCGAACAGATATCGGGTGCCGGTGTGCTCACAGTGAACTACAGCATATGATGTGTTAGTGTTTTCGAGTGGTTCAGTACAAATATAGCGTGTGTGCACGTGTTCAGATTCAAATAGATATCGGGTGCCGGTGTGCTCGCAGTGAACTACAGCATATGATGTGTTAGTGCTTTCGAGTGGTTCAGTACAGATATAGCGTGCATACGCGTGTTCAGATTCAAACAGATATCGGGTGCCGGTGTGCTCGCAGTGAACTACAGGATATGATGTGTCAGTGTTTTCGAGTGGTTTGATGAAAATACAGCGTCAGTGCACAGGTTTAGATTCAAACAGATATCAGTTGCAAGCATGTTCACAGTCAATTACAGCATGCGATATATCGGTGTATCTGAGTTAAACAGTTAAAAGGCAGAATCAACTATTGCAGTTATACATTCTACTTTACAGAAAATGAAACAGAGAAAGGTGTACCTTGGAGGCGCCAAAGGACAGATGTGACTCTGGCTCGCGCAGTAAAAGCTCCGGTACCACACCCCTCGGGAAACTGTTGAAGTGGCGAATGCCGTCGGGAGGTAGCACATGGATCACCGGCCTGTAGGTCGCCGGGTCGAACGGTCGAACGCTCAAGGGCAACAGCTCGGCCTCGGGGTCCATCTCCTGCTCCGGGGGAGTCCCGCCTCGTGGAATATCATCCGCCATCTCGAAAAGAGTGAAAATGACCGAAAAAGGGAAAACCGGGCAAGAATGCGAAAGGTCAACTGAAAAGTCAACCCCGAGAGGGCGGAAAATGGCCGGAAAGGTCGAGGTGTGGAAAAGGCACAGAAAGCAAGGAAAACTTGGGGGAAACGAACCCCGAGTGGTCAAAATCGAGAACGAAACGCTGAAACAAAGTTTTGTTCGGTTCAAAACGTGTGAAACGATGAGGTATTCGCGAATTGAACGTCGAAACGGGCTCTAAAACCGAGGAAAACATTGGAATGAAGGAAGAGGAATAACCTAGAGAGAAGGAGGAGGTTTTTTCGAGCTAGGGCAAGGTGGAAAAATAGGGCTAGAAGCCCTATATTCAAAGACCCATGCCGAAATGTCAAAACTGCCCCGAACAGGCACTTTTGGCCGGTCGGCCAAATAGATGGCCGGTGGTCTTATTTTGTGGTCGGTAGATGGCCGGTGGACTCCCCTCATGGCCGGTGAGCCTCCTACACCTTTGTTTGGGTCTTTGATATGATTTGGGGCCTTCATTGCTCAAGATAGTGCCTCCATTACTCAAAACAATGCAAGAAAATGCATTTCCGAAGCTTAACCGGTCTCTGTGCCGTGTCTTCTGGCGTAGCACTCGAATACGTGTAAGGTGTATCCTTTTTGTATCCTTTTTGTTTCTTGTGAGATTCAAAAGTTGCCCCACATGCATACGTTACAACGTTTTGTCGTGAAACGCGCGTTGGTTATACGCCATCTCACTCGCCTCGTTATGCACACATCTCGTATTGTCATACTTGCGTTAGTATGCACATTCTTTAGGTCGCATCGTCATGCGCACCCCCCATGCATTGTCATGCATATCAAGCGACACGCGTTATAGCGCATTCGAGTTCACATGCATTGTCATGCATTCTAAGAGGCATGCGTTGTCACGCATTTAAGATCACGTGCATTGTCATGCATTTTGAAAGACATGCGTTGTCAAGCATTCAACCTCACATGCATTGTCATGCATATCAAGCGACGCGTGTTATCGCACATTTAAGTTCACGTGCATTGTCATGCATCTCAAAAGACGCGCATTGTCACGCACTTGCATCATTTGCATTTACATGCATTTCAAAAAAAAAAAAAAAAAAAACTTGCATCATTTGCATTTGCATGCATTTCAAAAACAAAAAAAACACATGCATCATTCGCACTTTGCATGCATTTCAAAAAACAGAAAAACAACAAAAATTTATTGCATTGTCATGCATTCATTGTAAATATTGCATATGTCATGCATCCATTGTATATAGTGCATATGTCATGCATTTCAGCGTAAACATTGCATATGTCATGCATCCCATATATAGTGCATATTGCATGCATTCACTGTAAATATAGCATTTACATGTACTATAAATTATTACCCTAAACACCAAACGACAAACCCCAAACCCAAAACCCAAAACCCAAAACCCAAAACCTTAATCTCAAATCCCGAACCCCAAAACCCCAAAACCCCCAACCCCCAAACCTCAACCCAAAAACCAAACACAAAAGCTCTAAACCCTAAAACACCTAACCCTAAACCCTAAACAAACCCAAACCCTAAAACCCAAACAATAAACTCCTAAACCCCTAAAACCCCAAAACCCCTAAACACCAAAACCCCAAAACCCAAACCCTAAATTCAAAACCCCAAACCCCCTAAAAACCCTAAACCCCTAAGAACCTTAAACCCCCTAGAGTGTTCAGGTTTAGGGTTGAGGGTTCTGAACCTTAAACCCTAACACACAACCCTTAACCTTAACACCTAACCTTAACCCCTAAACCCAAAACCCAAACCCTAAACCTGCAACCCCGACCCCGAACCCAAACCCGAAACCCCCAACCTAAACCCTTAAGCCCTAAACCCTAACCCTAAATCATAAACTCGAAACCCTAACCCCGAAACCCTAACCTCTAACCCCACACAAACCATAAACCCAAAATCCCCAAACCCCGACCCTGAACTTGAACCCGAAACCCGAACCTGAACCCGAACCCGAACTCGATCCCGAAACCCCAACCCCCAACCCCCAACCCCCAACCTAAACCCTAAACCCTAACCCTAAATCATAAACTCTGACCCCTAACCCTGAAACCCTAACCCCAAACCCCAAACCCTAAACCATAAACCCAAAATCTCCAAACCCAAAACTCCTAAAACCCCAACCCTAAACCATAAATCGTAAACCCCGAAACCCTAAACCCCCAAACCCCAAACCCTAAACCCTATCCTAACCATCTGAACCCCACCCTAAACCCTAAACGCTAACCCCTAAACCTAAAACCCCCAACCCCCAAACCGCTAAACCCCCACCTCCACCCCCAACCCTCAACCTTAAACCCCAACCACAAACCCCCCAACCCTTAACCTAAACCCCAAACCCCAATACCCAAACCTCAAACCCCCAAACCCTAAAACCCTAAACTAAACCCCTAAATCCCAAACCCCAAACACCAACCCCAAACCCAACTACTAAACCCCTGCACCCTTAACCCTAAACCCTAACAGGGTTTAGCGTTTAGGATTTAGGATTTAGGATTTAGGGTTTGATAATTATGATGCACGGACGCTCCTAAGCAAGATGCCAAGTACGACAACCACGTCCAGATCGGACACAATATTCATATCATTGGGTTGCGGAAGTCGTAAAAAATCATTAGGATCAACATCAACACATAGGAATGCGCAAAAGAGGTCTCCCCAACCATGCAATAATGTCAATATCCAATCAAGGGGTGGCGAAAAACTGCTTCTGCCAAATGTGATAGTAAGAAAATCGGAGATACGAGCGAAACTAATCGATTTGTAGATCATTTGAATCACGATGATCAGGGAGATCGTGGAGGTAACCAGATCATTTATGGCATTAGTGAGTGCGGTTGGGCCAAGAGCTATGTTATTCATACCTTGTCCGGAAACACGTTCCCAGGCATTGTAGCCGCCTTCGTAACCCAAGAAAGTGGATCCGAAAATTAGATGTGGAGAAGTAGGAGAAGTACGCCCGAACTCCAACCACTCCTCAAGAACTCCATTTGGTAAGCGTCCAGGTAGAGGATGTCCCGTCGACTCCTCAGCCTGATCCAATGATTGTTGGTTCTCAGGATGATGTTTAACCATTGAGTGGGTGGATTCTGCATAGTGGGAAGTACGAAAATACTGTGTGAAAAGGTCTCTCGCAATTTAACGCCCAAGTCCTCAATGAAGTCCTTGTACACTCCACTACCCCTTTCAACGTTGAACTCCTTTGTGAATTCCGCCATTAATTGAATTCAATTCTGCCATTGACATTAATAATCAATCAATAGAAAAAAAAAAACATAAAATAACAACTCAATCGAGTGTTTGTAATTATCCTTTTCAATGTTAAATTCCGCCATTAACTCAATTGAATTATGTAATTGACAATAATAATAAATCAATAGCTCAAATAATAATAATAATTAAAAGCTAAAAAATAATAATTAAATACTATTAATAAATAATTTTCATTTTTCTCATCTCAGGCATTATTTTCCAATCTTGAATCGAATCATGAATCGTTTTGCTAAAATAATGAATAATGAATCATACGTTTCACTTTATTTAACACTAGCAGCCAAGCGCAAATAAAATGAATCATACGATTTATGATTCATTATTTTAGCAAAACAATTCACAATTCGATTCAAGATTTGACAATAATGCCTAAAATGAGAAAAATGAAAATTAATTATTAATATTATTTAATTATTATTATTTTAGCTTTTAATAATTATTATTTTAATTATTGATTTATTATTATTGTCAATGGTAGGATTCAATTGAGTTAATGGTGGAATTCAATCTTGAAAAAGATAATTACAAACACTCCATTGAGTTATTATTTTTATGTTTTTCTATTGATTGATTATTAATGTCAATGGCAGAATTGAATTCAGTTAATGGCGGAATTCACAGAGGAGTTCAACGTTGAAAGAGGTAGTTGAGTTTCTAGGGACTTCATTGAGGACTTGCGTGCTGAATTGGGAGAGACCTTTTCACACAATAGTCCCGTACTTCCCGCTCAGTAGAATCCACCAACTCGATGGTTCAACATCATACTGTGAACCAACAATCATTGGATCAAGCTGAGGATTCGACGAGACAACCTCTACTTGGACGCCTACCAATTGGAGAATTATGAGGAGTGGTTGGAGTTCAGGCGTACTTCTCCTACTTCTCCACATCTAATTCCCGAATCCACATCCTTGGGTTACGATGGCAACTACAATGCCCTGGAACATGTTTCCGGACAAAGTATGAATAACATAACCCTTGGCCCGACCACACTCACTAATGTCGTAAATGATCTGCCTACCTCCACGATCTCCTACGCCGGTCGCACGAGGTCACTGATCATCGTGACTCAAATGATCTGCGAATCGATTACATTCACTCGTATCTCCGACCTTCTCACTGCCACATTCAGCAGTAGCAGTTCTTCACCACCTTCTGATTGGATGCTGGCACTAGTGCGTGGCTAGGGAGACCTCTTTGCCGCATTGCTACAAGCTGATGCTGATTCCAATAATTTCTTCTGACTTCCGCAACCCAATGATATGAATGTCGTGTCCGCTCTAGACACAGTTGCCGTACTTGGCATCTTGCTGAGAAGCTTCCGCGCATCATTATTATGAAACCCTAAACCCTAAGGGTTTAGGGTTTAGGGTTTAGGGGTTGGGGGTTAGGGGTTGGGGCTTGAGGGGTTAGGGTTTAGGGGTTGGGGTTTGGGGTTTGGGGTTTAGTTTAGGGTTTTAGGAGTTTAGGGTTTGGGTTTGGGTTTGGGGTTTGAGGGTTAGGGGTTTAGGTGTTAGGGTTTGGGGTTTAGGTGTTCAGTTTAAGATTAGGGTTGAGAGTCTAGGGTCTAGGGTTGAGAGTCTAGGGTCTAGGGTCGGGGGTTGGGTATTAGGGTTTGGGGGTTGGGGTTGGGGGTTTGATGTTTTGGGGTTTGGGGGTTAGGGTTTAGGGTTTAGGATATGGTTTAGGGGGTTAGGGTAGGGTTTGGGGTTTAGGGTTTGGGGTTTGGGGTTAGGTTTTGGAATTTGGGGTTTTGGGTTTTGGATTTAGGGTGTTAGGGTTACGGTTTGGGGTTTTTGGGTTTTGGGGTATCAACGTTCGGGGTTCGGGGGTTTAGCTTTTAGGGTTTGGGGGTTTAGGGTATAGGGTTTAGGGCTTGGGATTTGGAGTTTGTGGTTTCGGGGTTTTTGGATTTTTGAGTTTTGGGTTTGGGGTTTAGGGTTTTTTAGGGTTTATGATTTGGGGTTAGAGGTTAAGGTGTAGGGTTTAGGGTTAGGAGTTAGGGGTTGGGAGTTAGGGGTTTAATGGTTCGGGGTTAGGGTAGTGTTTATGGTGTAGGGTTTGGGGTTTGAGGTTAGGTGTTGGGTTTGGGGTTAGCGTTTTGGGGTTTGGGGTATAGGAGTTTCGGGGTTTAGGGTTTACGGATTAAGATTGGAGGTTTGGGGTTTCGGGATTTTTGGGTTTTGGGGTTTTTAGGTGGAGGGTTTTGAGTTTTTTAGGGTTTAGGGTTTAGGGTTAGGTGTTGGGGGTTTAGGGGTTAGGGTCTTTGGATTCGGGGTTTCGGGTTTCGGGGTTTTTGGATTTTTGGGTTTTGGGTTTTTTAGAGTTTAGGATTTGAAATTTAGGATTTATGATTTGGGGTTAGGGGTTAGGGTTTAGGATTTAGGGTTGGGGGTTAGGAATTTAGTGGTTAGGTGTTAGGGTAGGGTTTATTATTTAGGGTTTGGGATTTGGGGTTTAGGGTTAGGTGTTGAGTTTAGGGTTAGGGTTTTGGAGTTTGTGGTTCAAGGTTTGGGGTATAGGGGTTTCAGGGTTTAGGGTTTGGGGGTTTAAGGTTTAGGATTGGGGATTTGGGGTTTCAGGGTTTTTGGGTTTTGGGTTAAGGGTTTTGAGTTTTTTAAGGTTTAGGGTTAGTGGTTAGGGGTTGGGGGTTTAGGGGTTAAGGTTTTAGGCGTTAGGAGTTAGAGGTTAAGGTTTAGGGCTTAGGGTTTAGAGTTTAGGGATTAGTGTTTGGGGTTTAGGGGTTTAGGGATTAGTGTTTACGATTTTAGGGATTTTGGGTTTCAGGTTTTGAGTTTCGGGTTTGGGTTTGGATTTGGGGTTTGGGGTTTAGATTTTGGGGTTTTAAGGGTTTTAGGGGTTTACAATTTAGGATTTAGGGTTTCAGGATTTTGGGTTTTGGGCTTTGGGTTTTCGGTTTCGATTTTGGGTTTGGGGTTTAAAGGGTTTTTAGGGGGTTCACTGTTTAGGGTTTGGGGTTGGGGTTGGGGTTTAGGTCTAGTGTCCAGGGTCTATTAGAGCTTAGGGTCTAGGAACTATTAGGGCTTAGGGTCTATCGTCTATTAGGGTTTGGGGCTTGAGGTTGCGGTTTGGGGTTTTGAGGCTTGGGATCTAGGGTCTAGGGTCTATTAGCGTTTAGGGTCTAGGGTCTATTAGGATTTAAGTTATATTAGGGTTGAGGGTCTAAGGTCTAGGGTCGGGGTTAAGGGGTTTTGGCTCGGGGGTTTAGGGTTTGGATTTAGGGGTTGGGGGCTAGGGGTTAGGAGTTAGGGGTTGGGGTTTTAGGGTTTAGGGTTAGGGTTAGGGTTAGGGTTTTAAGGGTTTGGGGGTTGGAATTCAGGAGTTATGGTTTGGGGTTTAGGGTTTCAAAACCCTTAAACCCAAAACACCAAAACCCAAATCCCAAAACCTCAAATCCTAAAGCATAAACCCTAAACCCTAAACCCCAAATTCTAAATCCTAAACCTTAATCCCAAATCACAAACCCCTAATCCCCAAACCCCCAAACCTCAACCCAAACACCAAACCTAAAACCCCAAACGCTAAAAAACCTAACACTAAACCCTAAACCCCAAACCCCAAACCCCAAACTCCTAAAACCCTAAACCCGTCAACCCTAAACCCTTAAAATCCCAAACCTGTAAACACCAAAATAGCAAAACCCCAAACCTAAATCCTAAACTATAAACCCAAAACCCCAAGCCTCAAACCCTAAATCCCAAACCCCCAACCCCCTAAACCATAAATCCTAAACCCCAAAACATAAACCCTAAATTCTAAACCCCAAACCCCTTAAAAACCCTAAACCCCCTAAAAACCCTAAACGCTAAACCCTAACCCCCTAAGAACACTGAACCATCTAAAAACCCAAAACCCTCAACCCCTAACCATAACCCCTAAACCCAAACCCCAAACCCTAAACCCCAAGCCCTAACCCCGACCCTGAAACCCGAACCCGAAACGCCCTACCTCAACACCAACCCCAACCCCCAACCTAAACCCTAACCTCGTAACCCCAACCCTAAGCTCTAAACCTGAAAACCCCAAACCCTATACTCCTAAAACCCACACCATAAACCCTAAACCCCCAAACCCCAACACAAAACCCACAACCCTAGGCCCTTAACCCTAAACCCCAACCCCCCCACCCTGAACCCAAACCCTTAAACCTCAAATCCCAAACCCTAAACCCCTAAAACCGTAAACTAAACCCCTAAACCCCAAACCCTAAACTCTAAACCATTAGGATTTAGGGTTTGACGATTATAATGTGCGGACGCTCATGAGCAAGATATCAAGTACGTCAAGCGCATCTAGAGCGAACATGATATTCATATCATTGGGTTGCGGAACTAGAAAGAAATTATTGCGATCAGCACCGACTCACAACAATGCGACAAAGAGGTCTCCCCAGCCACGCACTAGAGCCAGCATCCAACCAAGGGGTGGCGAAGAACTGCTGCTGCTGAATGTGGCAGCGAGAAGGTCAGAGATAGGAGTGAATCTAATCGATTCGCAGATCATTTGAATCACGATAATTAGTGACCTCATGCAATCTGCGTAGGAGATCGTGGAGATAGCCAAATCATTTACGGTATTTGTGAATGCGGTCGGACCAAAGGCTATGTTATTTATACATTGTTCGGAAACAGGTTCTAGGGCATTGTAGCCGCTATCGTAACCCAAGAAAATGGATCCAGGAATTAGATGTGGAAAAGTAGGAGAAGTACGCTCGAACTCCAACCATTCCTCAAGAACTTCATTTGACAAGCGTACAACTAGAGGTCGTCCCGTCGAATCCACAACCTAATCCAATGATTGTTGGTTCGCAGTATGATATTGAACTATTGAGTAGGTGGATTCTGCTGAGCGGGAAGTACAGGAATATTATGTGAAAAGGTCTCTCCCAATTCAACGCGCAAGTCTTCAATGAAGTCCCTGTACGCTCCACTACCCCTTTCCACGTTGACCTCCTTTGTGAATTCCGCCATTAACTGAATTCAATTCTGCCGTTGACATTAATAATCAATCAATAGAAAAATATAAAAATAATAACTCAATGGAGTGCTTGTAATTATCATTTTCAACGTTGAATTTCACCATTAACTCAATTGAATTCTATCACTGACAATAATAATAGATCAATAGTTAAAATAATAATAATTAAATAATATTATTAAATAATTTTTATTTTTTTCATCTCAGGCATTATTGTCAAATCCTGAATCGAATTGTGAATCGTGTTGCTAAAATAATGAATCGTGAATCGTATGATTCACTTTATTTGCGCCCGACCGCTAGTTTAAAATAAAGTGAATCATACGATTCACGATTCATTATTTTGGCAAAACTATTCACGATTCAATTCAAGATTTGACAATAATGCCTGAAATGAGAAAAATAAAAATTATTTAGTAATATTATTTAATTATTATTATTTTAGCTATTGATTTATTATTATTGTCAATGACAGAATTCAATTGAGTTAATGATGGAATTCAACGTTGAAAAGGATAATTACAAGCACTCTATTGAGTTATTATTTTTATGATTTTCTATTGATTGATTATTAATGTCAATGGCAGAATTGAATTCAGTTAATGACGGAATTCACAAGGGAGTTCAACGTTGAAAGGGGTAATGGAGCGTACATAGACTTCATTGAGAACTTGCGCGTTGAATTGGGAGAGACCTTTTCACATAATCTTCCCGTACTTCCCGCTCAGCAGAATCCACCCACTCGATGGTTCAACATCATACTGCAAACCAACAATCATTGGATCAGGCTGTGAATTCGACAGGACCACCTCTACTTGTACGCCTACCAAATGAAGTTCTTGAGGAATGGTTGGAGTTCGAGCATACTTCTCCTACTTCTCCACATCTAATTCCCGGATCCACTTTCTTGGGTTACGATAGCGGCTACAATGCCCTAGAACCTATTTCCGGACAAGGTATGAATAACATAACCCTTGGCCTGACCGCACTCACAAATGTCGTAAATGATCTGGCTATCCACGATCTCCTACGCAGATTGCATGAGGTCACTAATCATTGTGATTCAAATGATCTACGAATTGATTAGATTCACTCCTATCTCTGGCCTTCTTGGTGCCACATTCAGCAGCAGCAGTTCTTCGCCACCCCTTGATTGGATGCTGGCCCTAGTGCATGACTGAGAGACCTTTTTGCCGCATTACTGCGAGCCGGGGCTGATCCCAATAATTTCTTCCTAGTTTCACAACCCAATGATATGAATATCGTGTTTGCTCTCGACGCGGTTGCCGTACTTGACATCTTGCTTAGGAGCGTCCGCGCATCATCATCATCAAACCCTAAACCCTATGGTTTTAGGGTTTAGGGTTTGGCGGTTTGGGGTTAGGGGTTTATGGGTTAGGGGTTGGGGTTAGCAATTTGGGGTTTAGGGATTTAGTTTAGGGTGTTAGGGGTTTAGGGGTTTAGGCGTTAGTTTAGGGTTTTAGGAGTTTAGGGTTTAGAGTTTGGGGTTTGAGAGTTAGGGGTTTAGGGGTTTGGGTGTTGGGGTTTGACGTTTAGGGTTAGGGCTTAGAGGTTAGAGGTTGGGGTGTTGAGGGTTGGGGTTGGGGTTGGGGTTGGGGGTTGGGGGTTTGAAGGTTTGGGGTTAGAGGGTTAGCGTTTAGGGTTTAGGATTTAGGATAGGGTTTAGGGGGTTAGAATAGGGTTTATGGTTTAGGGTTTGGGGTCTGGGATTAGAATTTAGGATTTAGGATTTAGGATTTCGGGGTTAGGGTTTGGGGTTTTTGGGTTTCGGGGTTTAGCTTTTAGGGTTTGGAAGTTTAGGGTTTGGGGTTTAGGGTTTGGAATTTGGGGTTTTGGGGCTTTTGGGTTTTGGGTTTAGAGTTTAGGATTTAGGGTCTAGGATTTGGGGTTAGGGGTTAGGGTTAGGGTTTAGGGTTTAGGGATTGGGGGTTAGGGGTTTAGTGGTTAGGGGTTAGGGTAGGGTTTATGATTTAGGATTTGGGGTTTGGGATTTGGGGTTAGGTGTTGGGGTTTGGGATTTAGGGTTTAGGGTTAGAGGTTCGGGTTTTGGGGTTTGGGGTTTAGGGTTTGAGGTTTTGGGATTTCGGGGGTTCAGGGTTTAGCTTTTAGGGTTTGGGGGTTTAGGGTCTAGGGTTTGGAGTTTTGAGTTTTGGGTTAAGGGTTTTTTATGGTTTAGGGGTTAGGGGTTAGGGTTTAGGGTTTGGGGTTAGAGATTGGAGGTTGGGGGTTAGGGTTTAGGGTTTTAAGGGTTAGGGTTTAGGGTTTAAAGTTTAGAGATTAGAGTTTAGGGGTTAGGGTTTAGGATTTGGGGTTCAGGGTTTAAGGGTTTAGGGGTTAGGGTTTTAGGGGTTTGGGTTTTGGGTTTTGAGGTTTTAGGGGTTTTAAGGATTTAGGATTTAGGATTTAGGGTTTTGGGGTTTTTAGATTTTGTGATTTGCGTTTTAGGTTTTGGGTTTAGAGTTTGGGGTTTAGAGGGTTTTCAGGGGGTTCACTTTTTAGGGTTTGGGGTTAGGGTTAGGGTTAGGGTTTGGGCATTGGGGTCTGTGGTCTAGGGTCTATTAGAGTTTAGGGTCTAGGAACTATTAAGGTTTAGGGTCTAGGGTCTATTAGGGTTTGGGGCTCGAGGTTGGGGTTTGGGGTTTGGGTTTTGGGGTTTTAGGGTTTGGGGTCTAGGGTTTAGGGTCTAGGGTCTATTAGGGTTTAGGATCTATTAGGATATAAGGTTTGGGATTTAGGGTCTATTACGCTGTGTTTGGTTGGGAGATTTGAAGAGGGATTTGGAAAAGGAAAGGGAAAAGTAAGGTGAAATGTGAATAAAATATACCTACATTTCATATAGTTTCACATACCTTTTCCCTTTCTCTTTCCAAATCCCTTCTCAAATCCCCCAACCAAACACAGCATTAGGGTTTAGGATCTAAGGTCTAAGGTCTAGGGTCTAGGATCGGGGGTCTAGCGTCTAGGGTCTAGGGTCAGGGCTGAAGGGTTTTGGATCGAGGGTTTAGGGTTTTGGATTTAGGAGTTAGGGTTCAGGGTTAGGGATTAGGAGTTAGTGGTTGGGGGTTGGGGTTAGGGTTTTAGATTTTAGGATTTAGGGTTTAGGGATAAGGTTTAGGGTTTGGGGTTTGGGGTTTGGGGTTTCAAAACCCTTAGGGCATCTCCAACCACACTATTTATTTTTCACTAACTAAAGTACAAAAAAAGGACACTCTTTATTTTACCTAATTAGTTTAGCTATTGTGTGTTCCAATCATACTCTTTATTTTAACTAGTCATTCAAACTAACTTAACCAATTTTCCAAACAAAAAATGCTATATATATTACTGTATTTTTCATAAAATGCCACATATGCACCAAATGCTAATATGGTTGCTAATGTGACATTTGCGATAATATTTTTAAAAATAATATTTTTTAATATTAGTTTTAAAAATATTATAAAAAATAATGTTAAGTAATATTTATAGACAAGGTAAAGAAAATTATGGCAACATGTATTGGGTTGGAGAAATGACTAAGATTCCTAGTTGGAAGAAAAATTAATTAATAAATGGAGATCATGTAAATTAAAACACTCCTCGTTTTGTTGAAAATGATTCAATGATAATTTTAGATAAATAAATAGAGATCATGTAAATTCAATAAAAAATGATTCAATAATAGTTGCAACAAACTCTCTAATGATATATAACAAGAGCTAACATTCTGCTTCCAATGAAGAATTCTGCTACAATTAAAGCTAGAATCCCAAGTCTGCAACCAACTCTGTAATGATATATAATAAGAGCTCTAATTCTGCTAACATTCTATCAAGCCTATATATTATAAAACTAAGAATTCTGGTACAATTAAAACTAGTTTTGGAGTTTCAAGTGAACATGAATAAAAGTAATTTGGTGGGGATCATTAACCTTTCACAGACAAGATTGCAGAGGTTAGCTGGGATATCAGGTTGTTCATAGACTAATTTTGTTGGTGTGTTCCTGTTTGTTGTTTGAAGTGAACAAGGAGGCACATAGACACAAACCTTGTCACAATTTGACAAAGCTCAACCATGTCTTCAATTCCTATCTCCTATCCTCAGGTACAAAATAATGGGTTTGTTTTCTTCTAATAACTGAATTAATTGAAATGGGAAGGAAATTGGTATGCTTGATTGAAGTGTTTGATTCATTTCAATTAAACACTTCACCAACCAGACTCCAAATAGGAACACACCAACAAAAACTAAGAACAACAACCAGCACACAGCATCAGTAACATACAGGGACAGCAGACACACACAGATCAGCAACAGAGCAGACAAAAAACCACCACCAGAGCAGACAAAAACCAGCAACAGAGCAGAAAATAAACCACTACTAGAGCAGACAAAAAACCAGCGACAGAGCAGCCAAAAACTAACAACAGATCAGTAACACACATGAACAGATCAGCAACAGAGCCACACATTTCCTCTGCTTTATACACCAGTACCCATTCAATGATTCTATCAAACAAAGATTTACAAGAAAAAGACCCAAAGAAGGGATATTTTTCACTCTCTTATTAACATGTCAGTTGGTCTGCTATTCAGAAGTATATTTCTAACTTATCAAATGAATGAGAAATATAGGGCTTGTTTGGTTTGTTTTTGGGAGAATTGTTTTTGAAAAAAATTTTGGGGAGAGAGTTTAGAAATTTTTTTGGTTTGTTTGGTTGTATATTTTGGGAGAGTTGTTTTTTGGGGAGTTTGAGATGATTTGATATTTTGAAAGAATTTGAGTAGATGTGTGTGAGAGAAAAAGTAATTGAGAATGAGAGAGGAGAGAGAAAAAGTGATTGATTGATGTGTAAGAGAGAGAGTGATTTTGAAATTTTTTTGAGAAAAACTCAAACCAAACAATTTTTTAGAAATTTTTTTCTAAAACTCATCTCCCAAATGCAAACCAAACGTACCCATAAATTCCATGTTTTCTATGAGACCAACTCAGTGTAGATCCTTGCCACTAGGAGGAATTCCACCAGAAGTACAACATAAGATTATCTTCTTTTCTTTCATTGAAGCAAACTCAACAATCAGTGCATTGTATTAACCTATAAGTACCCAAAGAGGATTACCTTGTTTTGAGAGTATCATCTGTTCATATTTTCAATGTTAACTTTGTTTTGAGTATCTTTTTTCATTTTCTTCTACCTCTCACATTGCATTATTAAAAAGATTTTAAAATTTTGAAATATAGATTACTTTCTTTCCCATAACAAACTAAATTGCTGGAATCCAGGTTTCATTTCAATTATCAACCAGATCTAGCAGATTTCATTGAAACAAGGAGAATCAAATTACTTGGCCCTCTAGCCCAACCCAACCATGAAAACATTTTAAGTGCGGATTAGATTGAACGAAATTACCTATGTCAACAGAAATTTCGAAACGGTTTGAGAAAATGCCATCTTACGACTAAATAATATTCCACAATGTAGCAGTCAAAATAAAAAATTCACCATTGACCACTAAAATCTTCCTCAAACACTTGCTACTGCAAAGGTACGAGGACCTCAGAAATACCAATGCTGGAGGCAAGATAATAAACTCTGCTGTTGAATAGAAACAGTTTGAGTTGTTATGCTCAAATTGTTTGGGTTACAAATCATTTTAACGGGCAATAACAACCAAAGTAGTAGGAATATTGGCCTGGGGTGCTCTCATATAGTACATATGGAAAAAGTAGAATAATAGGAAATTCAAAAGAGAAAAAAAAGGGTGGTAGGAGTCTTAAAGGAAAATAATTGGGATCTTTGAGTATATTATGCATGCAAGCTTCAAAAAGCTTACATGTGATGGTGATAAATTCATAAACTAATTTTATCTCCTAATTGTTGATCATTGAAAGTAAAATTCATAAACTAAACATCACCTATATTCAGGAAATAGGGTAACACCACATCAAAATTTCACGAAATTTTTCTCAAAACCCAAATAAAACACATAAACATAACCTGCAAATCAAAGAACCAGATAAAAGGAAAACAAACCCAATTTGATCTTTCCCAAAACCCATCAAATTGCTGGCTTAGAAGTAAGAACTTGCCCTCTCTCTAAAGCATAATATGTTTACAAGGCTTCATTAATCTGTCACTAACATCCATCATGTCATGCTTTAGAAGGTTCATGTTAAAAATAGTAAATGCTATGTGTCTTTGTTTCTCATGTCACAAGCTAAAAACATTTGAATGAATTTCATTTATCATTTTATTTCAAGTCACAAATTCTCAGCAGATCTACATATGAACGTGAGAATTATCTTAAATTTCTATAAATAGTCCCTTTGATCATAAACAATATCCAACATGTGCAGAGTTCCATTATAATTCATGTACGAATTTTTTTTTTTTTTAATGCAACTTTATAGACACTTCGACTAATATGTTGTCCTAGATCCTTGCAATACCAGCTATCTCGTTAACCATGTCAGCTGGTCTGCTATTTGGTTCTATTATTGGCACTATCATTGTCTCTATATTAGTGGAACGGTAAGTTGGAAGTTTTGCCAGTATGAAAGAACAAATTTTAAGGAAATAGGGTGTACTTGAACTTGTATCTTCTTACCCTTTCAGGTGGCTGCAAGTGCTGCCTTTCTAATTGCCAGATATTTTGCCCGTGATTGTATTCTTAAATTGGTGGAAGGAAACAATAAATTTCTTGCGATTGACAAGGCAATTGGAGAAAATGGTTTTAAAGTTGTTACGCTTCTCCGTTTGAACCCTTTGCTTCCTTTCTCTCTTTGAAATTATTTATATGGACTTACATCAGTGAAGTTTGTTCCATATGTGTTGGGAAGGTTTGCTTCTTGTTTATTCCATAAATTTACATATATAGTGGTGGTGTTTGGGAAGCAAGTTCCCAAATTTTTTTCTCATTTTTTCCACTAAAAGACAAAAGTTTTGCAAAACCAAAAAAACACATCCAAACAAAATATCACATCCAACCCATAATCATTTCACTTTTTCTCTCACAAACATCACATCCAACCACATAAAAACTCAACTATCTTCCCAAACACCAAAAATTTTTTATCTCATAAAAACCTATATTTAATAAAATCTACATAAAAACTCACTTCCCAAACACCATCAATGTTATATTGGTTTATGCATTGCTATTATCAGTTGGATTGCCTTTTGATTGGTGTATCCAATTTAAGTGATAAATTGTTGTGTATTTTACTAGCTGGTATTTAGGATACCTTTTCCCTTGAAATGATAATTAAATTTGAGTTTTTCTATCAAAGCTAAGTTGTTCAAATCTCTACTGTTTCAATTGTTCTTTGTTTTTCTTACCCAGTAAGTAAAATACTGCTGTTTCAACTTATTAAGGAAGGTTTTAAATGTTTCCATTTATTTTTTGTGTTCTTCAACATTGAAAACAAGTCCAATTTTAGTTTATTTTTTTCTGAAGTATGTAATATCTTGTGTGATTTATGCAGTATTTGCTGCAATCTCTTAAATGGTAAAAAAAAAAAAAAAAGGATTGCTATTTTATTTTTATTTTTTGTAATTTTCAAAATTCATAAATTGGCAACCGTCTGAATGATTGATATGAAGTCTCTGGATTCATATACAGACCGACATATAGCTTCCTGGTTATAGGAACTGCCAAACTTTATTCAAAACAGAACTCCGTAGTGTACATTCAAACTTCCAAGTCCTTTTCAAATGTCTTCCATGTTCAATACAAAAACAGTAACCAATATTTATCTTGCATAGAAGGGGAAGACAGAGAGATAGAATGATCCATACCTTGAGGAAGAGGTTAGATGGAGCGAGTTGCAGACAACGCTGAAGGAGAAGATCGATTTCGCACTGAAGGAGCAGATCGATTTCCCGAGGGAGACAAGTTTGGAGAAGGAGAAGGAGAAGGAGCAGATCGATTTCGCGGGAGAGACGTGTTTGGAGAAGAAGAAGATCGATCTTTCGTGGGAGAGACGTGTTTGGAGAAAAAGCAGTTCGAATTTCGCGAGAGAGATGAGTTTGAAGAGCCTTCAATCACTCTCCAATTGAAGCCAGCAGAGAAGGCACGAGGGAAAATAGGAAGCCATTTAACCAGCCCATTGGATTGAGTCTTTTACGATAATATTAGCTAAAATAGCTAACAGGACCAATATACCTCTTCCCTTAGAGATGCTCTTAAACCCGAAACCCAAAATTCCAAAACCCAAAACTCAAACCCCAAAACCCTAAATCATAAACCCCCAACCCCAAACCCCCCACCCCAAACACTAATCTTAAACCCCCAAACCCTAAATCCCAACCCCAAACCCAAAACCTTAATCCCAAATCCTAATCCCCAAAACCCCAAATCCTAAACCCCCAAACCTCAACCCAAACACCAAATCCAAAACCCCAAACCCCTAAAGCCCCGAACCCTAAAACACCTAACCCTAAATCCTAAATCCTAAATCCTAAACCCTAAACCACCCTAAACCCGAAAGCCCCAAACCCTAAACTCCTAAAACCCTAAAACCCCTAAACCCCTAAACACCAAAACCTCAAACCCTGAACCTAAATCCTAAACTATAAACCCTAAACCCCAAACCCCTAAACACCAAAACCCCAAACCCTAAACCTAAATCCTAAACTATAAACCCTAAACCCCAAACCCCAAACCCTAACCCCAAACCCTAAACCCCCTAAACCTAAAACCCTAACACATAAACCCTAATTACCCTAAATCCCAAACCGTTAACCCAAAATCCCAACCTCTAAACCCCTAAACACCCAACCCTAAACCTTAAAATCTTAAACCCTAAATCTTAAAACTTAAACTCATCCTTCACATTTGAGATCGTATATAGCCTTGGATATTTTAAGTTTAGTGACCAATTCCCAATTCAATCTATGCCCATTTCCCACTATTAAAACAGATTATTAATCCTTACAATATCCTTGACATTGAATTCCTTGCATTCTAATTCCATTATACTCTTCCAAACACCTAATTTTTTCCATTTTCAAACGAAAAGAGAGAGAGAGAGAGAGAGAGAGAGAGAGAGAGAGAGAATATATATATATAGATATAGATATTCAGTAATGATAGAGACCCTCACAAAACACAACCCTCAGAACCCCCAAAATGATCTAAACCATTCATGTCACTATCAGATACAACTCTCAAAAAAAATTCAAACACATCAATAACCAATATATCAGTGGGGGTCGTGGGGGTCATGAGGGTCCTCATTTGTGGGGGTTCCAAACATTTTTCATATATATTTCATGAAAAATGTTACAATTTTTGTAGAATTATATAAAGAATTTTTTACTTAAAACTCATAGACACAAAAGCCTAACAGCCCCAATCATCGATACAAGATTAGGAAACAAATGAAAAAAACACCCAAGCAATCATCAATAGTCATCAATAGACATGTTCCAACTCTAATTCAAATTGATATAATAACAAACATCTGGTGTGCAAAATACACAAATTGGATCCAAGGAGCTAAAAACTATTTTTAAAATGAACAAATAGATGAAAACTAGATAAGTTAAATGAATAGAAACACATAAAAACTTTCGAACGAAAAAGGAATTCCAACATATGAGACAAACAAAATCAATCTATATGATCCAAATCGATGCTTGCTACCTTCAACATAGAGTCCATTTTCGAATTGGTTCAAATTACAAATCTAGAATCAAAATTAGATAATTCAAATGGTGCTACAATCATTCAAATGGTGCTACAATCATTCCAATGGCGAATTGAAGGAAGAGGGAGAGGAACAGAGACAGAGAGAGAGAGAGAGAGAGAGAGGAAATACTTGAAAGAGATGGTGATGGTAATGGCGATGCAGACACAGAGGACGACAATATTGCTTCAATGGCGAGACACAGAGAGACGGTGACTTTGCCCAATCGATTATTCTTCCACTGAACAATTGAGAAGTTACGTACGAAAATAAACCCTAATAAATTGGGGACAAAGGAGATAGAGAGAGAATGAACAGTTCGGGGAAAATAAACAATACCTGTGCGAGATGGTGATGGCAGTGATGCTCCAATGGCGATACAGAGAGACACGATGACCAAGAGAGAATTGGGAGAGACAACATAGAGAAAGTGGAGAGAATAAAAGAATGTGACTGCAAGAATAATAATAAACTAGGGTTGTGAGCCCACATTGCTGTGATTAAAATATAAATTTTTATTTTGAATTTATAATATATTTTTTATGTTTGGTGAAAGTATTTTTAGGTCTTGTTTGGCATATAATAAAATAATCAAAAGTCACTATCCTGTTTAAGTCACATCATCTTATTTAAATCATATCATCTCTCTACCATAACACTTCAAACCCAACCCATATTTCATAAAAAGTCAAAAAACACACTTATTTAGAACATTCCAAACAACCCTTTAATAAATTAAGTGAAAGATGAGATGTTCACTTTTAATAATAATATAGGTAAATAAATTATTTTCGAGTCTATTTATTTGGTGAAATTTTAAGTAAAAAAGATTATTTAATTAGAAGTTTATAAATTGTTTTGGTATTGAAAAGAAAATATAATTTATAAGTAGAATATCTAGTTTATTGAAAAAAATAAAAATTTGTAATATTTACTATAAATTTATAAATATTTAAGTACAAGTTCCATAATTTGTTTTTTTTTTTTATAAATTTATAATTAAAATATAATTTGATGAAAAAAATAAAAAATAATAAAAATCACTTATTAATTTATGAAATTATGACTTTTTTGGAAGTGGAAATAATTAGTTTCAATTTTTAATGCATGCCGTGTAAAGTTATGATATTTTACGATATGAAATGTATGTCATCTTAAGTACAAATATTTTATGACAAACTTTGCAATACATTTTTGCCGGCATATTTTTGCAAGTGATAAACATACAATCAACGGCTTACATAATAAATGTGTCATTATTGACAAAACATTAACGGTTTACAAAAAAATATGTCATAAAATACACTAATTATGACATGCATTCGATGCATGCTGTTAACACACACTGTCAAAGGTTAATTTTCTTGTAGTGTTAGTAAAATTGCGAAAGAAGAAAATGTATTAATCTATGAAGCAGCTGTTCCAAGCAAAGAAAGTTTCAAGCCGCTTTAAAGCCCTCCCCAGCTTTCGCTTCTCACCACCTTACAGTCAAAAATGCCATTTTGTTACCCTCTGTCAAATATTTAGTGACGCTTCTAAAACGGCACATTCAACATTGGCAACGTTTAAAAGTGTTAAAAGGATAAGACAACAACAGCCCTTCAGCGTTTTGAAAAACATTGTAATATCTTTTAGCAACGCTTTTTCCGGTGTTATGGTGTGTCTGAAACGACGCTATATGTCATTTTTCATCTAGTGTTTTAGATGTGAATTAACAGCTTAGATTAAATTTTAACATATACTCCAAATTAAAAATCATTTTGCAAATATCAAAAAGAAAAAAGGAAATTTCGAAGTTTGCCTTTAGTATAGAGATTACTCATACATCCCTTTCAAAAATCACCTCATTTTTTTTCTTTCTAAAAATATATGTCCTACTGAGAAAAATTTGTAACTTATTATCTTCTTGCCTAACATGAAAAATTTTATTTTCGTAAAAAGGATATTCATTGAAATCGACATGAGACTCCAACTACATTGCATAACATTGGGTAGCCAAGGGGAAAGAGCATATTTACTGAAAGCATAGTTAATCCACTCCAAGATGATTGCTCTTCAATTCCAACTTTCTCAAAGCCTGTAGAAGCACATCTCTCTTGCAAACACAAAATCATAAAGTACCCATGACAATAAATCATGAGCCAATTTTCAACAAGTCATTTCCTAAAATATGATAAATAGGTTTCTCATGTTTTTTTATTTCCTTTCTCCTTTTTGCTTAAGAAATTTTGGAATTAAAAAAAAATTACTTTTTAGGGTAAATTTTAAATACATTTTCTAAAATTTGTTTAAAATACGAATCGGCCCTATGGTTTTAAAAATTATATTTTGCCCCTTGAAATTTCTAATTTCATAACAAATAACCCTTTTATTAATAAATTATCAAGTTAGTTAACAATTTTTAATGATATCATAAATATATTTCAATTAATAATTAAGATAATTTTATTATTAAACAAGAAAACAATTACAAATTTTATTTTTTCAGTTAATTTTGTTAAATAAAAAATTATGACAGAGATATTTGTAATTTTTCAAACTATATAAAGTAATTCATATTTTAAACAAACCACAAAGAGTATATTTGTTTTACCTTAACTTTTATGTTAGGGAAATCAGTGTTTGTTATAGGGTTAGGAAGAGATTGTAAATGATTAAGTACAACATACTTTTGCATATAGGATTGAAAAATTTTAAACTGCAGGCCAAGCAACCAATTCTTATAATCTAACCTACCAAACTCAACCCCTCACCTTCTCAAACCACACGAGTTGGTTTGGATTGGTGCAATTTTGGGCTGATGCAGTTTTGTTTTTTTGTTTTTTGGTTTTTTGTAAACCAAATGGGCAATATGAGTCCAAGTGTTGCAACAAAAACAAAAATAATATCCTTGAAATTTCATATATACAATTTAAGGCACTGATGATAAACGTCTTGACCCATCCTACTAAGATCAAACCTCTTTCATATTCAGATCTTGCAAGCTCGTGGCCTCGTGCAAAATTTCCAATAATTTAGGAACTTTTCACCCTAATGGACCAAATCAAAAGTTGCTTAATTTACAATCTCTCATCAAATTTATGGGTTTCTTCTCATCTAATTAGCAACATACAAGACAATAGTTGACTATGGGTATCTTCTTTTTACCAAAAAAAAAATAAAGAAAATAAAATAAAATAAAAAGGGTTCAACAATGGGTATCCATAATCCTCCATTTTCCGTTTGGCATGGTCAAGTAGCACCACTATCTGAGAGGGAGAGCTATGAATGCATCAACATTGAACGACATTTAAAAGAACCTAATGACCTCTTAAATTGTATCAGCATAATTATAGACAAGTTGAAGTTTAATTTCACTGCAAAAATGCAACTTGAAATCCACCCCATTCCTCCGCAGCTGTTTTCAGTTTGAAAGCGCAAGTAACTCTCAAAAACTATGTCATAACATCAAATTATCAATATGCACAGACCAAGCAACGAAAAAACCTCTTACATCTCGTACTTCAAAAATATAGAGGAAGATTGGTGGAGAATAGTTCCCATCGAAGATTAGATATCACTAAACATAATATGTCATGCCAACTTCTATAAGGCTAATGTGAGGAATGTTAAGCGCCAGGGCCACTGCAGTTCTTTCGGAGAACTGAATATCCAAAGTCAATAACAAGCTTGTTCAAAAATAACGAAGATCTCCTCGCCTTAACATAAGAATGGCCTATAAACATGAGACCATAACAAATAGTCTACAGTATGCCAAGTTTACACATGTTTCTGAAATAATTTAATTCCATTGATACTATAATAATTTATCAAAACAGTTTAGTCCTAAAACAGCAATTCAATTTTCCAACAATTCAGGATAGGGAAACATTTATAAAAATATGTAGCATGCAACTACTCACCTGAAAACGGAACAATGTAATCCTCGAATAAAGTATAAAAGTCCAACTAGTGCCCTGAACCAAGTATGAAAACTACACGTCAGTACTAATTTAAAAATACTAAAGAATAAGAACTAGGTAATCCCAAACTAAAACGCACTAACACGGCTCAACCCAACTCACCGTTACTCTTAAATATTACCAAAGCTAATGTTCTTCAAGGTCTAAAATTACACAAGACATGGGTTCAGATCGAAACTTAATTAAAGTAACTTTAAGATAAAATAGACTTTTAAACAAGTTTTCCCAATCTATTCGCTAACTTTGAAAATTAAAAACCCACTCCACGCTGTTCAAAAAATTCCAAAACCCTCCAGATATCAACTAATATATCATAAGTTTCAAACCCAATTGGTTTCACTTGATTTTCTTAACAAAATAATTATTTACAATTAATTATGCCCAAACAGATTGTTTTCTGCAGCACTTTAAAGAAATTAATGGTTCTCTTAGTATACACAAGCAATCAACGCAAGTCAAAAAATCTAAGAAACTAGACTCGTAACCGGTTTTAATGATGCTGATTTGATAATTTTTGGATTTATACCAAAAGAGAACGATACTTCCGAAGTAACTATTTTAAACCAGTTTTCTGGACAGATTTGAACGCACCAGTTAATATAGATTTTGACTCCCAAAAATTATAAGAAAATCCCGGTATACAATTAAATATGTAATTAATCTACTGTAAAAATTTTAGTTCAAAATTCATCCATTTGATATGGTTTCTTGGTTTTTAAAGTTTGTGATTCTGTGCAGAATTTTTGGACTAAGAATTACACCCATTCTTTATACATGAATTTAACTCCTCAGATTTCTTAACAGTATATATATACATAAAAATACGTACACCTACAACCTCTCCATCAATGAACTAAATCATAGAATCGAAGAGGGATAAAGAACAAAAATAAAATAAAGAAAAAAGTTAGAACCCTACTACACACCCAAAAGTTATTCTTTGATTGTAACTTCTTTTTTTTTTTGTTCTCTTTCAATCTCTCTCAGATATGGAGACCTATGATCTGATAGAGTGGACATAAAACCCTAAGCTTCCTCACAAACATCTACTCCCACATTTCTTTATTATATTTTATTCTATTTTTTTTTTAATCTTGTCACCAATTAAATTAAATATAACTATTAGATCAAAATATACTTAATAATTTGTTGCCTATTATTATTATTACTATTTCTTAACAATAAATCTTAACTCTAAATTAAAGACTTCCACCATAAATTTATTTCAGGTTTTAAAATTAATTAAAAGACCCTCCAAATAGTTAATTTGCACTTTAAGATTCACCATCAAAATATTTGAAATTGTGAAATTATTATTATTTAATTATTTACTTGATTTGTATATTAGGGTTCTCACATTCTTCCCCCCCTTCCCCTCCCCGGCGCCCCTCCCCCTGAAAGAAAAGTTTCATCCTCGAAACTAACCTGAGTAAATCATGAAAATAGATGTGGGTACTTCTCGCGCATCTCGTCCTCGCACTCTCGAGTAGCCTCTTCAACTAGATGATTACACCACAGTACCTTAACCAATTTAATGGCCTTTGTATGCAACATTTTCTCTTTCGAATCCAAAATCTAAACAGGCATCTCCTCATTCGAAAAATCCTCCCTAATTTGAAACGGCTCATAATCTATCACATGCGACGGACTGTGCACATATTTTCTCAGCATAGACACGTGAAACACATTATGCACTCTTGCCAACCTAGGGGGTAGAGCAACATGGTACGCAACCTCACCAACCTTCTCCAATACCTCCAATGGTCCAATGTATCTAGGACTCAACTTTTCTTTCTTTCCAAACTTGATGACTCCTTTCCATAGTGATACTTTCAAAAATACCATATCCCCCACATGAAACTCTAAATCTCTCCTACAATGATCAGCACAACTTTTTTGTCTACTTTGAGTAGTCAATAATCTCTCTCTAATGGTAATAATTTTATGTGTAGCATCCCCCACCAAATCAGGTCCTAACATTTGCCTCTTACCAACCTCATGCCAACACAAAGGAGACCTAC
This sequence comes from Camellia japonica, assembly GCA_030407325.1. Lineage (NCBI taxonomy): Eukaryota > Viridiplantae > Streptophyta > Magnoliopsida > Ericales > Theaceae > Camellia > Camellia japonica. The sequence goes on from JAPPVO010000031.1 coordinate 130,726,078, forward strand.
ATTTCCTTCTATACAAAGCCTCATAAGGAGCTACTCCCAAACTAGAATGATAACTATTATTATACGCAAACTCCATGAGCGGCAAATAATCATCCTGATTACCTCTCTACTCCAAAGCACAAACCCGCAACATATTTTTCAAGGGTTTGAATAGTCCTTTCCGATTGCCCATCTATCTAAGGGTGATAAGCTAAACTAAAATTTAACCGAGTACCCATAGCTGACTATGATGCACCTAAAAACTTAGACACAAAACGAGGGTCCCGATCTAACACTATTGACACAGGTGCACCATGCAATCTAATAATTTCCTTCACATACAACTATGCAAATTGAGCTAGAGAATAGTTCACCCGTACTGCAATAAAATGTGCTGACTTAGTTAATCTATCAACAACTACCCAAACTACATCGTGATTACTACTAGTACGAGGTAATCCGCACACGAAGTCCATGGTAATATGATCTCACTTCTACTCTGGTATAGGTAAGGGTTGTAGTTTTCCCGCGAGTTTCTGATGTTCTACTTTAACCTATTAACAAAAAAACACTAAGCCACAAATTCTGCAATATCATCCTTCATACCATTCCACCAAAAATGTCCATGAAGATCTCGATACATCTTAGTGCTTTCAGATGAATGCTGTAACTAGAACTATACACCTTCGTCATAATCTCCTTTATCAAATCACCACCAGCAAGAACACAAATTCGGCTACGGAATCTAAGCAACTCATCATCACTAACCACAAAGTCTACATGCTTACCCTCTGCCGTCTCTTCTTACATTGGGGGTCAATCTCCTGAGCTAAACGAATTCATTTTCCCAAGGTTGGCTGAACTGTCAATTGACTACAATAAGTCCTATCACCAGGCGTAACAACCTCAAGCCTCAAACGTCTCATGTCTTCCACCAAACAACTCTCAATAGACAAAACAGCTACATCTCCAACTGCGACCTTCATACTTAAGGCATCTGCCACTATATTTGCCTTCCCCAGATGATACAAAATATTCACATCGTAATCTTTTAGTGACTCAAGCCATCTTCTTTGCCTCAAATTTAGTTCCTTCTGTGTGAAAATATACTTCAAACTCTTATGATCAGTGTAAATCTCACATGACTCTCCATACAAATAATGTTGCCAGATCTTAAGAGCGAAAATCACTGCTGCTAACTCCAAGTCATGCATAGGATAATTTCTCTCATGTACTTTCAACTGTCGTGATGCATAAGCAACCACCTTTCCATGCTGCATGAGCACACATCCTAAACCCTGTCGTGAAGCATCACTATAAATCACAAAACCACCCTCATCTGCTGGTAAAGCAAGGATTAGAATTGATGTCAATCTCTGTTTAAACTCTTGGAAGCTACACTCACAATCATCATTCCACTCAAACTTTACCCCTTTCCTGGTGAGATTGGTAAGTGGCAGAGCAATACGGGAGAATCCTTCTACAAACCGTCTGTAATAACCAGTAAGCCCTAGAAAGCTGCGTACCTCTATCACAAAAGTAGTTCGTGGCCAATCAACAATTGCTGCCACTTTTGTGTTATCTACAGATATCCTATCTTTACTCACCACATGACCTAAAAAGAATACACTGCTCAACCAAAATTCACACTTCTTAAATTTTGCATACAGTCACTTCTCCCTAAGTGCCTGCAGTACTACCATCACATGCTGCTCACGCTCCTCCTTACTCTTCAAATAAATTAGGATGTCATCAATAAACACTACCACAAATTTATCTAACTAGGGTTTAAATACTCTGTTCATCAAATCCATGAATGCGGCTAGTACATTTGTGAGACCAAAATGCATCACCAAGAACTCGTAATGCCCATAATGGGTTCTAAAAACAGTCGTAGGAACATCCTCATCCCTTACCTTTAACTAGTGATAGCCTGACCTCAAGTCAATCTTAGAGAATACTTGAGCTCCCTACAACTGGTCAAATAGGTCATCAATGTATTGTAAAGGGTACCAATTCTTCACTATAACTTTGTTCAGTTCCTTATAGTCAATACACAATCTCATCGACCAATCCTTCTTCTTCACAAACAACACAGGTGCTTCACAAGGTAAAACACTACACCTAATGAAACCTTTGTCTAACAACTCCTGTAACTGAGTTTGTAACTCCTTTAACTCCAATGGTTACATTCTATAGGGCGCTTTAGAGATAGGTGTTGTATTGAAGACCAAGTCAATGGAAAATTCTACCTCACGGTATGGAGAAAGACCAGCTAGATCCTCTAGAAAAACATCAACAAATTTCCTCATTACAAGAAACTCTTCTAACTTTTGCTCTAGCTGTTCGATACTCACCACACAAGCTAAATAACCATGACACCTTTTTCTCAACATTCGGTTAGCCTAAAGAGAAGAAATAAAATAAATAGAAGACCCCTTCCTATCTTCTTGAAAGAAAAACTCATGTTGTCCTGACCCAGCAAAAACTACCCTATTTCTAAAACAATCAACAAAGGCGTGATGCTTCGTCAACAAATCCATATCCAAAATCACGTCAAAATCCTTTATCTATAAGGAAATCAAATCCACTAGAAAAGTCCTACCATCCAAATTTACCTCACAAGATCAACAAACATCTCCCAATACTATTGTTTCTCCTAATGGAGTAGACACGGTAATACAAACATCCAAAGTCTCACAAGGAATAGACAATCTGTGTAGATATCTAGATGCTAACTCTTAACCTTCAAAATGAAATAAAAAAAGATTCAACATAAGTTTAAACAAAACTAACTAAACCACACACTACTAAGGAATTTGGGAACTCGAACCTCGTCTAAATGATGAAATGAAAGATATGTAACTCAATAAACTATACCTCTGATACCACAATTGCCACACTCTAAACTCGGGTATGACCGGCCGTGGCTCACAGGGCCTTAGCTTAAGGCACACGTAAGCCTAGACACCAATCCATAAACACATTGAATAACTTTGTCACACCCTAACCCCAAGTATGACTAGTCGTGGCCTACAGGGCCTTAGTCCAAGGCACACATAAGCCTAAACACAAATCCATAATCACATTGAACAACTATACAATAGTTCGATAATAAATAACCAAACTCAATCCAGTGACATACCACAAGTATAAACGGCAAAACCAACCGTAATCAATACCATCCAAACTTACGGAATATAAACAGCCCACATATCAAAATAATCCTAAATAAATCTCAATAAAAATAAAAAGAAATATGCACAAACTTGACATAACAATCTAAAACCAAAAAAAAAAAAAATGAATGTCCTAAAGGTTCATGCAATTGAGTCCCTGCTACGCCATGAGTCCACTCTAAGTCCATCTAACACCTGAAAATGATAAACAACTAAGTCAGCTGATAGCTCAGTGAGTAGCAACAAGGATAGTAAATACAGTTTGAAAACAGGGTTCAATTCCAAAATAAGATATATATATATATATATATATCACAGAAACTAAATTGGCATACACTTTTTATAAAGATAATCTGTTTCAAACAGAAGATTCCACAGTTCAACAGTTAAAATACTCATGTCTATCAAGAACATGATAAATGACATTTTCACTTAAAACAAATTACAACATGAACACCAATAATTTTATGGGTACCAAGAATAATAAGTAACATGCCACACAATTCTATATATTTTATCATTTTTTGAATGAGCCAAATGTGATAATGAATACTATGACATATTATCATTTTTTTATTTTATTTTAATGAACCAAACCGAACATAAAATCTAGAAGTATTTGGAACCACAGTTTTAGATAAAATTTGGGCCCAAAAAGGCTGCCTTGTCTGCCTTCTTTGAGGCTATTTGTGACATTTTGTTTTAAGGGTCGCTCGAGCGAGGGAAGTGTCGCTCGAGCGTGGAATTGTTGCTCCTAGTATCTCACGAATTTGCAGGCGTGCTCGCTCAAGCGAGGAAAGTTTCACTCAAGAGTAGAATGCTAACTTCCAGTAATTTTATTGTAGCACTGCATAACTTTTAAGGACTTTCTTTTTCTGCTCGAGCAAGGGAGTTGTCGCTCGAGCGAGCCCTTCAAGTTGTGTCTGGTCGCTGGAGCATAAGAAGTCACGCTCGAGCGAGCTTCGCAATATCAACTTTTTAAATATGACGATTCTAGATCATTCTCTCACCTCTTCTTTTCTATCATCCTTCTTCTCTTCCTCTCTTTACAAGACCCTAAGGCCTCGTTTGGGAACCCTCCTTTTTAGCCAAAAAGTCAAAAAGTTACTAAATTAGCCAAAAAGTCAACAACTCATATCAAAAAGTCAAAGATTCTATTTTCTCTCTACTTTTTGCACATCTTTTCGTAAAAAGCCAAAAAGTCATCCCAAACATACTAGTTTTTTTTAGCTCATATTTTAGCCAAATAGCCAAAAAGTTACTAAATTAGCCTGTTCCCAAACGGGGCCTAAGTTTCTACCATAAAACACCTCGCATTCACTTGAAACCCAATTAAAATCTCTTGCTAGGAGGAGAGAGCACTTGAAGAAGATCATCTACTACCGATTGGATTGTGGGTTTGCATAAGATTCTCGAAGGGGCTTGACTTCTTTCCTTTATTTTCGAGATAGGGATACTTTTACCCTAGTATTTCTTTATTTTGGAAGAATTTCATGGTGTTGTTGTGACTTATGAGTTAATTTGAAGATCTTGTTGGATTAAAATCATATTTACATGAATAACCATTTCACTTGATATTGCTTGAAATTTCTTAAATCCTTTTTACAAAATAGGTACATAAATGTTATTAAAACTCATATCTGCGATGAAGGTGAAAAACCCCCAAAGTTGGTAAAACCCTAACTTCTCAAATTGAGTAGAAAACACTAATTTGAATGGGATTTTCTTTAATTCATGGAATATTATGAATAATAAAGAGATAAAAGATATGGATGTTGATATGGTAAAGGAATTGTGACTTGAATGTTATTTTTCTTTGAATATTATGTGGTGTTTCATCTATTGTGATGATGGATGCCTGCTGATGGAATTAAAATGTGATAGAATTGTCAATTGTGCATGAGTTCAGGTAAGAGTCGGTTTTGGAAAATGTGGTGTTGTGTTGGTACCCGCGTAAGGAGGTTAAAAGGTGCCCAAATGCCCTGTCTAGGCTTATCGCTGGACAAATGTGGAAAAGATGTTTTTGGGTGTCCACACAGTCCTGCCGTATTGAAGTCGGCAAAAGTGGAAAAACAGATGGTTTTCTTGAGGTGCCCACTTCCCGCCATATAATAGTCGGCAAATGTGGGGATGGTTTATGAAACTAAAGCAAATTGTGTTGATTACATGGGACTCATGGTTTGTTTTCTATTGATGTGATTGTTTAAATATTGTCTTGTGAAGGTGTGAAATGTAATTGTCCATGTTTAATCGTTATGTAATCACATAAATAGTGAAGATTACACGTGTCCATAACTTCTGATTATGTTTTGTCTCAAGGATGCCATAAATTCATTCGAATGATTAAATATTTGGTGAAATGTATTCCCACTGGGCAATTTGCCCAACCCTATTTTATTTTTCAGGGAATGATGAAGTTCTGCCTCAGTAAAACATGGGACACATAGTTCATTTTGAGAATGGAAGACAAAGACATACTTTATATTGCGACATAAATTGTTTTGTGTTAGTGACCTATTTTGTTCTTGATACACTATGTATGCCTGTGAGGCAATTGTTGTTGTAATGCCATCTAGCTTCTTGAACTAGGATTAACTTTGGGAAAATGTAATCTTGAACATTGTAAATTGGGGAATGTTAGTTCAGTGGGAAAGATGGCTCTTTTTGGCATCATATTGTTATGGTTGTGGGATATTTCTTACGTTAATTGGCAGGGTGTTACACTATTGGTTTAATTTCATATAGGTCTTAGGATCGACCCTAAAATGTTGGGAGCCTAGGTTGACTCTTGGAATTGAACTTTTTATCAGCCAATTTCATTATCTTTTAGACAACCCATCTAAGGCTACAACTCAGTGGTTCCCAATTCAACACAATTATCACACGAACACTTCAAAAAGTTTCGTCCGCGGCATCGGCACCCATGTATACGCGCAATTTTGGAACTATCACCCTAGACACACAGGCCAACTTAATTTCAATGAAGTCCATCTCCTATCTCCTTCCAAACATTGAGTACATCCCCTTTCTCCTCCCAAACAATCATATATATACAATGTATTTAAAGCATAGTCATATTCAATGACAACCAGCAAGAGATTAGTTTCAGTTCACCTAATTCTCATGCAATTTCTACAACAATCATAGCTATCCTCCACCAATAGCCCAATACAAATATTTCTAAACAGATATTCAATCTCAAGACAGATAATTTATTCAAATTCCGAAAGGTGTGAGGTAACACATATCCAACTCCACCATTTATATCAACGCCCATCCAATTTACGTTTAAAATACCAATTTCATTTATTTATTCAAAATTAATATTTGAGACATTTTAAGACAAACTCCCATCTTTCTCAAATATTAACGCAAAGGTCAAAATCAACTATTTTGTCGCATTATAACCTCATATTCAACCCCATGATCATTTATAACTCATTCACTTAGGAATCCCTCTTTTAATTTAATACCCAAACCCTAAGTTTATTCATAATACCCCCAAATTCCACCGTTTTCACACACCAACCCATACTTAAGTTAAAAAAAATCATATGAAAGTGTAAAAAATCCATACCTCAAAAAGAAAAGACGAGCCAAGCAAGGGTGTAACCTCAAAGATGCTAAAACCTAACTCTATTCGGATCAAAATGGAGATCTTGAGACGCACTACCTTTTTAACAAAGACACACGGGTAGAGAGATCGCTAGATCTAGGTGAAAATATAGTGAGAATGTGAGTTTTAGAGAGAGAGACTATAGATCTAAGGTTCTTGAAAAGAGGAGAGACAGAGAGAGAAAAGTGAATAAGTGATGTAAAATAACCTCTTTACGAACTAATATACGCACAGTCTGCTTTAGCGCAAGAAGTGACGTTCGAGCATCAGACATAATAAGTTGTTCCACTCGAGTGTTAAGACACAAAAACAAAAAGGTAGTATCGCTCGAGTGCAAGAAGTGCCGCTCGAGCATAGAATACACATATCCAGTAGTTTTGCAAACAGAAGACCATCATTCGAGTGCAAGATTGGCCACTTAAGCTCATACCCGCTCGAGCGTAGAATACATCCTCCCAATATTTTTACAGGCCTGCAAAAGTAATGAGAGTTTGCAAATCCCGCTTGAGCGCAAGAAGTACCGCTCAACTGGAGGTCCAAAAATTTGGGCAACTAAAGTTTGAAAACCAAACAATCAACCTATTTCAAACGCAACATGACAAACCACAAACCAAACTAAAGGAAGTATAAGGGAGGTAAGACACGAACAGCATTCAAAAACTATGAAACCCGAGTCCAGGATACAAAAGGATCGGGTCTAAACCAGAAACGCTATAACCTCCTCTCCTTAAAAAAAATCGTCTCCGAAATTACAAATCAAGTTTTAAAACTAAGTCAAACCAATTACAACAATGACAATCATTGAATTTCATTACCATGACCCATTCTCCGGTCATCCAGTCTCATCAGCAAGATAAACTAATTCTTAACATTGAATATACAATTCATACTTTCTCGAGACATATCCAATGTTTGTAATAAACTCATATTTCCAAAATGTAAACAACATATATAATGTTTCCACCTTTCCAAAACATATATAATGTTCTCATATTTTATTAATCATAACCACAATACAATACATGTTTAAACATCAGCAAATAAGTTCGGATACTTCTCGCGGACTTCCAACTCACGTTCTCAAGTTGCTTCCTCAACCCCATGATGTTTCCAGAAAACCTTAAACAAGGGAGTCTTGCCTCGCAAGATTTGGTCTCGTCTATCTAAGACTCTCACCAGTCTCTCCTCATATGAGGCATCCTCATCTACCTCTAAGTCAGTTCAATCCAACACATGCGATGGATCCGGCTCATATTTCCGAAGCATACTAATCTAATATGAAACACGTCATGAACCCTATAGCTCGACTTTTCGCACTCCTTTCGGAGGACAACTAGCTCTATAATTCGGACTCCACCTGTGATTCTGAATCTGATTTCACAAGTGCAATGTGAAATAATAAAAACACAAAAAAAGTCCAAGTCCTAATCCAACAATTCTTTTTGGAAAATCGATGTTTTGAATAAAATGCAAAAAATGGACTGCTTTGCCAGATTTCACAGTCACCACATAAATATTTTTGAAAAATTTAAGAAACCCAAGACTCATACCAAAGGCCATTAGTCCGTCATCACCAAAATTGTCTCGGCTCGAGAACTTAGGTAGGAGAGGCGAATGCCATAAATTGAGCACCCCCCTCGCCCGATCAAAGATCAGCATCTACTATTCATGATGTGATTTTTATTTACATTATATGTTCTTGTTCCTATTTATTAGCTATATTACTATGTGATTCATACAAGTATAGACTAATTTTGCAATATTTGAAACATTTGATTTCATGTTTTATTTGAAATTGTTTTGTGAATTTGCCACTCGAAAAAGTGGGCTAAAATGGACACTAATCAAACTATCTGAATTCAAACAACAAGCCTTTATCCACAAGCATTCAAACAGTTATATCATTTAAACAACTAGCCTCATAGTGAACATACTAGATATGGCAATAATCATACTCATGCGATATGCTAAAACGAGTAAAAGCTCACCTAATATTCTAAGCCAAAATAAACAAAAGAATTTAGCAAAAATGCATGATCCTAATGAATGTAATATGGCTAATGCAACGCATGCGATATGCAATTACTAGGCTCAGTTGCTAACATAGCATATGAATCAATTTGATAGCATGTGGTCTAAGCATGTATTCAAAGAAGTATTAAACTAACAATACAAGTTAAAATGATGAACCGAGCCTCGATGCATTCAATACAAATGGATGCAAACATGAGAAATGCTAAATAAAACATGATGCTTCTAAACTAACTATTATAAGCAGGTAAATAAAAGAGAGAGACGTGGAGTTGAAAGACATACACGTTATTACAACATTTGCACCCTCACGCAAGAGGGTCCAAATAAACTAACCAGCTAAGCTAATTACTACTAATTACAAACCGAATGAAATAATCAACTAAACTAGCTAATTAATTATTACAACAATTTAAAACTAACTAATTGAACTAAATAATGAATTACAAATTAAAACAAGCTAATTATTACAAATTAACTAATTAAACATGAAAGAAGTACTAAGCTAGCTATTCTACTTACTTCGCATCGGGAAATGAGGAGTGCTCATGCATGCACGAATTTCCACCCGAAAAAGTCACTGTTCTGCTGCCAGATACCTCTGTTGCACAGTAAAACATTTGCACTATTTTTCACCTCAAAACCAACTCTGTTTTGCTAAAAAAGTACACTGCTTGGTTTTGCAGAGGTAGCCGGCAAGCTAGAAAAAGTGGCCGGCCGGCCACTGATGCCTGGTTTTCCCTGCTGCAACAGAGAGCAAACAAAGTAAGCACAAGATATTCTCAAGGGTTGTTTCAAAACTTACCCCTCCTTATCATCAAACAACTTAAAGGAGTAGCAAATTTGATTCACAAACCATCAATTGATGCAATTTCATTGCATGATGGCCCATCAACCAAAGGGTGCAAGTTCAATAAATGCAACAAATAAAACTCTCAAACCCCCTCCCTATCATGGATTGATCAAGGGAAGTGGTTGACAATGACTCTTGAATCGTTTACATCACTAACAAGTATGAAACGATCTAAGACTCAATGGTTCAATTAACGTCCGATTGAACCCAAATCAAGTTATTATCTTGCATCATTTTAATCCAAGTTTTATTACTTCATTTTAATTACCTTTTCATTATTTAATTCCTTAAGTCCAAATGTGAGCTTTAAATCCTCTAATGGAAAAAAGCATCAAACCAAGTGTTATTTTAGGCATGAGAGAAGTGTCATACCGTTGGTAATGAACCCCCAAAGGGATTAAACCATTAAGCATAAGACCTCAATCTCATACTTTAAACAAGCAACTAGTTTGAACCAATTTTCAAAGCAAGCAAAACCCAAGAAAGCAGGAAGGTTGCAGAAGTGATTAGGGGTGAAAACAAGTATGAAAAGCTATAAACAAATGCTATCAACTCAAATAGGTTGGTAGCTAAGGCCTAAACCACCAAACCTACGAGGACAATTATACTACAAGCATGCAATACAAGGCTCAAATGCAATGAACCCCTAAAAACAGTCCTGAAACAGTCTAAAAACAGTCCTAAAACATGCTGGAATTAAGCTAGCAATAGCTAGAACAATAAGCTAAAACATGGGGCATGTTAAACTAGCAAGCAAGACACAATGAGGGGAAGCTAACCCCTTCAAGTTTGGACTTCAAAACATGTTTTTAGCCACTGAAATAACTCTAAAAATCAGCGTTTAAAAACTCAAAAGAAGATAGTGTAAAGATGGTTAACACAAGGGTGAACGCTAGAGCAGCAAGGTGGAAGAAAGGTGAACCACCCCTCCACCCTTTTAAGGCCTTTCACCACAAGTTTTAGCCCAAAAAAAAGAAGAAGAAGAAAAAAAAAAACAAAAGAAAGTTTATACAGCCAAAAGACAGTAGAAAAACAGTACGAAACAAAGCAAATAAAGCAATCAAACAAGCTAAGCCTAATACCTCTTGAAGAGAAGAACACTTTTAAGCAACAATTCAATACATACACACTCTCAAGAGCTCAAAGTAGGCTCAAAAGTACCTCAACTCAAAGATGGCAAGGTTTGGTTAAGAATGTATAGGCAAAAGCTTAAGAAATTTCAAAAGAGAGAGAGAATTAATTTTGCTCTAATTTTTCTAACCCTCAAAAATGGAAAAGGAGGTCCTCTTTTTATAGAAAAATAGGCCACTCCCTTAGAAACATCCATCCATACATGTGGGAGCAGATGCAAGTATCTGTGCAAACAATTGGCACAACTGTCATAAAATATCTACAAAACACACTTGTGGCTGGCAGGCCACCAATTCTGGCCAGCGGGCCACACACTTCGCCAGCAAGGCACAAGAGTGGCCGGTAGCCCACAAAAATGGGCTTGAAGGTCCCAAGTTTTTCAGGTTTGAAAGGCTGGGGTTTTGGTGCAAAAACAAGACACAAGGTTTGTAGGGTTTTGAGGCTCAGAACTGTAGCATTCTCCTGAAGACTTTCAAGCACTTGACAAGAATATACATTCATCATTAGGTGTGCAAGTGATGGTGCCGAAGTCGCAAGGGCAGTCAAAAATGGGATTTCTACAAACCCCGAAAAGCTGTGGCGGCAAGACCAAACAATAAGCTACCACTCCAATCCGTTCAAGGATCTCAAAAGGCCCATTGAATCGAGGGGACAACTTTCTACTCTTTCGAAACCTCATCAAACCCCTCTCTGGTGATATCTTCAAAAAGACATGATCTCCCACCTCAAAAGACAAGGGTCTCCTTCTACGATCGGCGTAACTTTTCTGGCGACTCTAGACTGTAGCCAACCTCTTATGGATAAGGGCAACCTTTTCCGTCGTTTCTCGAACTAACTCCGAGCCTAACATTGGTGCATCACCCACCTCAGCCCAACACACAAGAGATTTACACGGTCGGCCATACAAGGCCTCGAACGGTGTCATGCCAATACTCGACTAGAAGCTATTGTTATAGGCAAACTCCACTACGGGCAAATGTTTCTCCCACAAATCCTTAAAATCAATGACACAACCCCCGAGCATATCCTCTAAAATTGGAATGGTGCGCTTTGACTGCCCGTCAATCTGAGGATGATACGCAGTGCTAAAAGCCAGTCTCGTGCCCAAGATACTCTGTAGGCTCTGCCACAACCAAGCAGTGAAACGTGAATCTCTATCCGAGACAATCATTACAGGGACCTCGTGCAACCACACTATGTCCCTAATATAAAGGTTGACAAGATGATCTACCTAGTCACGCATACGCATAGGAATAACTACCACCCAGATGGCATCACTACCCCCATTGAGTTCTCGGAAGGCCCACAACGAAATCCATTGTGACATGCTCCCACTTCCACTCGGCTATAGACAAGGGTTGCAACAAACCCGCTGGCCTCTAAAACTCGGCCTTCACTTATTGACAAGTAAGGCACCACAATACAACCACGACTACATCCTTTTTCATACCTCTGCACCAAAATTGGCAACTAAAATCGTGATAAATCTTTGAGCCTCCAGGATGCACCGCAAGGCGTGAATAATGAAACTCTAGAAGTACTTCCTCTCAACAAGACTCTGGTGCGAACAAACGGTCCCAGTATCTCACACTCAGATCATAATTCACATTCAAACCCTTTTCCACCTTCCCACTAGAGATCTTCTCCCAGAGGGATTCTACCTCAAAGTCACCTCTCTGTGTTTCTATCACTCGATTTACAAGTGTAGGTTGAGCAAATACCGAATACAAGGCTACAAAATCCACAAACTCGTCAAGCTACAAATGAAACTCCTTAATAGCACCCAACATCTCCCATTCTTGGATAGCAATACAAGCTACACTGCTAATGGATTTTCAACTCAAGGCATCAGCCACAACATTGACCTTCTCTAGATGATAATGTAACTCGAAATCATAATCTTCTATGAACTCCATCCACCTTTGTTGCCTTGGATTCAAGTCTTTCTGTGTAAAGAGATATTTCAGACTTTTGTGATCGGAAAACACTTCAAACTTCTCTCCACACAGATAATACTTCCAAATCTTTAAAGCAAAGATCACCGCCGCTAACTCTAGGTCATGAGTAGGGTAGTTCATCTCATGTGTTTTCAGCTGCCACGAGTCATAAACTACTACCTTCCCCTCTTACATCAAAACACAACCCAAGCCTTCCCGTGAGGCATCACAATACACCGAATAACCCAAACTACTCTCTAGAATAATCAAAACTGGAGTAGTAATGAGTCTAACCTTAAGCTCTTAGAACGACTTCTCACAAGTCTTGTTCCACACGAACTTGACCCTTTTTCTCATCAATCTGGTCAATGGTGAGGCTAGCCTAGAGAAATCTTTCACAAATCGACGATAATACACGGCCAACTCCAAACCAAAATTAGCAGATCTCGAAAGCATTATTAAGTTGTTCTCAATCTTGCACTGCCTCAATCTTAGATGAATCTACAGTCACCCCATCCCTAGATACCACATGGCCTAAGAACTTAACATCTCTAAACCAGAATTCACACTTCCCAAATTTAGCATACAGCTTGTGGGCTCGAAGCAACTCAAGTACTACTCGTAAGTGTTCTCGTGCTCCTCCTCGAAGGGTGAGTAAATCAAAATGTCGTCCACAAAGACGACTACAAAACGGTCTACGAACTCACAGAAGATCTAGTTCATCAAATCTATAAACACAACCGGTGCATTAGTCAACCCAAAGGGCATTACTAGGAACTCGTAATGGCCATACCGCGTACGGAATGCCATTTTTGGGATGTACTCCTCCCTTACTTTCAACTGGTGATAACCCGATCTCAAGTCTATCTTAGAAAAACAAGAAAACCCCTTCAATTGATCAAACAGATCATCTATACGAGGCATCAGGTAGTTGTTCTTAACAGTTACCCGGTTCAACTTTCGGTAATCTATACAAAGTCGCAACGCACCATCTTTTTTTTCGGCGAAAAGAGTCGGTGCTCCCCACGGTGAGGTACTAAGGCATATGAAGCCCTTATCTAACAATTCTTGGAGCTGAATTTTCAACTCACTCAACTCGACAGGTGCAAATCTATACGTTGCCATAAAAATCGGTGCCGTACCAAGCACTAAATCAATAAAGAACTCGATCTCTCGGTGAGGTGGCAAACTAGTAAGATCCTCTAGAAAAGCATCCAAGTATTCACAAACTACACTGGGTAACTCAACCCAGACTTCATCACACTCACTGCCCAAAAAGATGAAAAGAAGGCAACTAAGTTCACTCCGTCCGCGCGGATCATATACCGATGATAAGACTCTATCCACCCGGTCCCCTAAGAAATAAAAACAATCCCTACTCAAGATACATACAGTAACCCTCTGACGGTAGCAATCAATGATAGCCCGATATGAAGACAACCAGTCCATACCCAAAATAACATCAAAGTTAGACATGTTAATTAAAACAAATGCAAATGAAAGTCGACGACCTGCAGCGTCTATGTCACAACCCCGACACCCTTGTTTCAAAAACATCTCACCACCAATAGGTGACTCTACACAGATAGGAGATGCTAACCGAGCAAACTCTAACTCCAAAATCGATGCAAATGCAGATGAGATAAATGAATGGGATGCACCTGTATCAATCAATACACTAGCAACCGAATTACAAAATAAGAAGGTACCTCTCACTACCGAAGGTACTGGTATAAGATCTGGCTCGATAACCGCATACACACGCCCTATAGGCGTCTGGTCCACCTGCTCACCTCTCAAAGCATAGGCCTGATGCACTGACTGAGCCGAAGAGGCTCCCTGATTGGCCCTCGAGGCCTGTGCTGATTGTACTGGCTGGTGGCTCTGTGTCTGTCTCGAACCACTCCCAATCTGTCTTGAACCAAATGCATCAAGTGTGCCACCCAACTATGGGCAAAACCTCTTCATGTGCCCCGCCTGCCTACACTGATAACAAGTGAGCGGCTGACCCCTCCCCTAACTCTAGCTCTGAGAATGAGCCGAGAATGATGCAGCTCGTTGCCCTCCTCCTCTCTGCAGGCAAGCTGGAGACTTGTGGCCCGACTGACCACATTTAAAACAAGTAAAGTCTCCCTAACTACCCCTCTCAAAATCCGAACCTAGTATTAGAAAGGTTGATCTAGACTGAACTCCATAGGACTGCTATGGGATAGAACCCCTCTGCCTTTTTCCATCCCCTAAACCTCTTGATTCCTCCTGGAGCCCCTCATCGTCTCCTCCCCTGCCTGCGTCATGGTCACTAGATGAGTCGTCGCCTCCACAAGGCATCAATAATCTATAATCATAGACCCAGCCACCTTGAACATGAGCCCGATTCTCAGTCTCTTCTCAAACTCCAAACAACGATGATCCTCAGTCACCACTAACTCTTGTGCAAACCTAGAGAGGCTAGTGAAGGTTGCCTTAAACTCAACCACCGATGTATTCAGCTGCTCCAGCTTGGAAAACTGATCCCTCAACTTCTTCCTAACAGTGGAAGGCAAAAACTTTTCTTGGAAGGTATTGACAAAAGCCTCCCAAGTCCCTCGAATGTGTCCTCGCGCATGCTTCCACCATTGACCCGTGTCTCCCTTTAGCTGGAAGGATGCTAAGGTCACTCTCAAACCTCCGTCTTTGATGCCGAGCATCTCAAACGTCTTCACCATTTGCTCTAGCCACTCATCTGCCTTCAGCGGCTCCTTGGAATCTCGCACAAACTCATCCGGATTTGACCCGAAAAACTCTCGTTTCAAAAAAGATGGCTATACTTCAGTACTTGGTCCTGAACTTGATTCTCAGCCCTGAGAATGTCCATTGATTCCCGCAATGCTCCTGCCATTTCGCGGGCTAAGGCGCCCATGGCCTGTTGACCCACTAGTTCGGCCATATTGGCCTGACCAACACGCTCCTCCTGCGCCAGAATATCATTCGGTATCGGCATCTCCTGCTATTTAGGCCTACCACGCCTACCACCACGACGTCGTCCTGACATCCTAATGACGGTAACAAAAGATATTAATATATTTACAAATGTGTCGAAGCTAAGTCACTGGCGTCCTAATGCAGTGGACAACAATAATTCACTCCACATAAGCACATAGTCACACAAATACATATGAATTTCATTCTCAGATAATGACCGTCCCGCGGCGTTGTCAGAGTTTCAATTAGAAACGACAGTGATCAAGTGCCTTTCCAATAAGACTCTTGAAAAACCGTAGATACAATTAACAACCTAGAAATTAAATCTCATACTCTTATAACCACATAAATATGTTATCACATAACATTACAAGCATACAAACATCTCTGTCAAACGAGATAAACACATTGTAGTACTAACCACTTCCCACGTACCCAAGGTATTCAAACCCGGTACGCTCTGATACCAAATTGTAACGCCCCGAAAATAAATACACAAACCCATCTCATAAGCAAAAATATAGTTGAATTACATACTATCATTCATCACAGTTTGTTATACAAACGATAACACATTCGATATACATTCATAAATATTCTATCATGAATCTACAACATGTGTTTCAAGTAAATAAAAGATGAGAGTCGAACAGATATTCAAATGCCCCAAAAGATTACATCTTTCCAAGTTATTGCTTGGTTACAACAAAAAAGAGAGCCTAGCTCTAAACACTTAAAGCTCGTGGCTATATAAAATAAATACAACAAAAGTGAAGCCCTTGCTTCAAACTCCCTCCGAGCTACTACCTTCGCAGAAGCAAATCGCCGGCACCTAAAAAAAGTTTTCCCCAAACAAGATGAGCCAAAACCCAGTATAAACAATCTAACACAATACATGAATTTTACCAAAAATATAAGTACAATGTACATTTACAATGCCTGTGATGAAACGTTCATATTCTATATAATCATAAAGTACCAAATTCCACATCTCAATGCTTTTTCCTTCTCGTCATTTCAAGTTAATTCATTTCGTCTCAATTCATGAGTCAATTTCATTATCTTCCGAACAACCCATCTGAGGCTACAACTCAGTGGTTCCCAATTCAACACAATTATCACACAAACACTTCAATTTGCCATTTTACGAAAATTTCGTCCGTGGGATCAGCACCCAAGTATACGCGCGATTTCAGGACTTTCACCCTAGACACACAGGCCAACTTAATTTCAATGGAGTCCATCCCCTATCTCCTCCCAAACATATATCCTCTTTCTCCTCCCAAATAATCATACATATATAATGTATTTAAAGTATAGTCATATTTAATGATAACCAACAAGAGATTAATTTCAGTTCACCTAATTCTCATGCAATTTCTACAACAATCATAGCTATCCTCCACCGATAGCCCAATACAGATATTTTTAAACAGGTATTCAATCTCAAGGCAGCTAATTTATTCGAAATCCCAAAGGTGTGAGGTAACACATTTCCAACTCCACCATTTATATCAACGTCCATCCAATTTTACGTTTACAATACCAATTTCATTTATTTATTCAAAATTAATATTTGAGACATTTTAAGGCAAACTCTCATCTTTCCCAAATATCAACCCAAATGTCAAAATCAACTATTTTGTCGCATTATAACCTCATATTCAATCCCATGATCATTTATAACTCATTCACTTAGGAACCCATCCTTTGATTTAATACCTTAACCCTAAGTTTGTTCATAATACCCCCAAATTCCACCATTTTCACACACCAACCCCTAAGTTAAAAAAAAAAAAAATCATATGAAAGTGTAGAAAATTCCTACCTCAAAAAAGAAGACGAGCCAAGCAAGGGTGAAACTTCGAAGATGCTCAAACCCAACTTTATTCGAATCAAAATAAAGATATTGAGACACACTACCTCTTTAACAAAGGCACACGGGTAGAAAGATCGCTAGATCTAAGTGAAAATGTAAAGAGAAAGTGAGTTTTAGAGAGAGAGACTCTAGATCTAAGGTTCTTGAAAAGTAGAGAAAGAGAAAAGCGAAAAAGTGATGCAAAATGACCACTTTACGAACTGATATACACACAGTTCGTTTGAGCATAAGAAGTGACGCTCGAGTGTCAGACTCAATAAGTTGTTCCACTCGAGTGCAAAAGTGACGCTCGAGCGTCAAGACACAAAGAAAAAGAGAATCATCGCTCAAGCGCAGAATATACACATCTAGTAGTTTTGTAGACAGAAGAACATCGCTTGAGAGCAAACCCACTCGAGCGTAGGAAATGCGGCTCGAGCGTAGAATACATATTCCCAGTAGTTTTGCTGGCCAACAAAAGTACTGAAGGTTTGCAAATTCTGCTCAAGTGCAAGAAGTGCCGATCGAGCGAAAGACCAAAAATCTTGACAACTAAAGTTTGAAAACCAAGCAATCAACCGATTTCAAACACAACACAACAAACCACAAACCAAACTCAAGGAAGTATAAAAGAGGTAAGACATGAACAGCATTCAGAAACTATGAAACCCGAGTCCATGATACAAAAGGGTGGGGTCTAAACCATAAACGCTATAACCTCCACCATTAAAGAATTTTGCCCTCGAAATTACAAATCAAGTTTTAAAACTAAGTTAAACCAATTACAACAATGACAATCATTTGATTTTATTACCATGACCCATACTCCGATCAACCATCCAAAACACTAAACCCAAACCCCCAAACCTTCATACCCTAAAACCCTAAACCCTAAAAACCCTAAACACTAAACACCATAAACCCTAAACTCTAAACTCTAAACTCTAAACTCTAAATCCTAAAAGAAAACTCTAAACCCTAAGAAGAACCCTAAACCCAAAACCCAAAACACAAACCCCAAACCCCAAACCCTAAACCCTAAGAAGAACCCTAAACCCAAAATCCTAAACAGAACCCTAAACCGCAAATCCTAAGCCCAAACCCCGAAACCCAAAACCTGAAACCCCAAACCCTAGACCCTATCCCCTAAACTGTAAATCGTAACCCCTAAGCCCTAAACTCCTAACTCCTAAACCATAAAGCCAAAACCCTCAACACCAAATCCCAAACCCCAAACCCGAAAACCAAAACACCGACACCTCGAACCGAAAACCCAAAACCCCAAACCCTAAAGCCCAAACCCCAAAACCCAAAACTCAAAACCTAAACCTCTAACCGCTAAACCCTAAACCCTAACCCTAAATCCTAAACCCCAACCCGAAACCCTAACCCCAACCCCAACCACCCAAATCCCAAACCCAAAAAAAATCCTAAACCCTATTTAGCATCGGCTCACAAGAATGCGGCAGAGTGGTTTCCCCAATCACGCACGAGTGCCAGCATCCAATCAGGGGTGGTGAAAAACTACAGATGCTGAATGTAGCAACGAGAACGCCGTAGATATAAGGGAATCCAATCGATTCGCAGATCATTTGAATCACGATGATCAGTGACCTCGCGTAATCTGCGAAGGAGATTATGGAGGTAGCCAGATCATTTACGGTATTTGTGAGTGCGGTCAGGCCAACGGCCATGTTGTTCATACCTTGTCCGAAAACATATTCTAGGGCATTGTAGCCGCAATCATAACCTAAGAAAGTGGATCTAAGACCCTGTTTGGTAGAGCTGTGGGAAACTACTTATAGCTTATGCCTAAACAGCTTATAGCTTATAACTTTCAGCTTAAGCTGATTTTCAGCTTATTCTTAAAGTATCTCCTGCCCCACTCAAAGAATAAACTGATTTCTGACTTCCAAAAAGCTATAGCTATAAGCTATAAGTTAAACCAAACACATCAAAATAGCTTAAATTAAGCTGAAAGCTGGAATAAGCTGATTATAAGCTGTGCCAAACAGGCACTAGGAATTAGATGTGGAGAAGTAGGAGAAATACGCCGAGCTCCAACCACTCAAAAACTCCATTTGGTAGGCGTCCAAGTAAAGGTTGTCCCGTCGAATCTTCAGCCTGATCCAATGATTGTTGGTTCGCAGTATGATATTGAACCATCAAGTGGATGGATTCTGTTGAGCGGGAAGTACGAGAATATTGTGTGAAAAGGTCTTTCCCAATTCAACGCGCAAGTCCTTAATGAAGTCCCTACACGCTCCACTACCCCTTTCAACGTTGAACTCTTTTGAGAATTCCGCCATTAACTGAATTTAATTCTACCATTAACATTAATAATTAATCAATAGAAAAACATAAAAATAATAACTCAATGGAGTGCTTATAATTATCTTTTTCAATATTTAATTCCAACATTAACTTAATTGAATTATTCCATTGACAATAATAATAAATCAATTGCAAAAATAATAATAATTAAAAGCTAAAATAATAATAATAATTAAATACCATTAATAAACAATTTTCATTTTTCTCATCTCAGGCATTATTGTCAAATCTTGAATCAAATCAAGAATGGTTTAGCTAAAATAATGAATAATGAATCTTATGATTCACTTTATTTAACACTAGCGGTCGGGCACAAATAAACCATAAACCCCCTAAACCTCCCAATTACAACAATGACAATCATTTGATTTCATTACCATGACCCATACTCCAGTCATCCACCCTAAACCCTAAACCCTAAAACCCCAAATCCTAAAATCTAAAACTCTAAACCCTAAAAATCCAAAACCCTAAATCCTAAACTCTAAACACCATAAACCCTAAACCCTAAATCCAAAACCCAAAACCCAAAACCGTAAACCGTAAACCCTAAGAAGAAGGCTAAACCCTAAACCCAAAACCCTTTTCCCTAACCCCAAACCCCCAAACACCAAACCCGAAACCCCAAAAGCCTTAACTCGAAACCCAAAACCCTAAATCCAAAATCCTAAACCCTATCCCCCAAACCATAAATCATAGCCCCTAAGCCCCAAACCCTAACCCCTAACCCATAACCCGTAAACCTTAAACCCTAAACCCCAAACCCCAAACTCGAACCCCTAAACCCAAAACCCTAAACCCGAAAACCTCAACCCTAAACTCAAAACCCAAAACCTGAAACCCCAAACCCCAAATCCCAAACCCTAAATCTCAAACCCAAAACCCTAACCCCAAACCCAAAACCCAAACCCCAATCCCAACCATAGCAAAAAAACCCCAAACCCCAAACCGCAAACCGCAAACCCAAAACCCCAAACCCCAACCCCCAAAAGCCAAACCCTCAACCCTAAACTCTAAACAAATCCTAAACCTTAAACCACCATAAACCCTAAAAAACCCTAAACCCTAAACCTTAAACACTAAACCCCCTAAAAATCCTAAAATCCTAAACCCCAAACCTCCTAAAACCCTAAACTCTAAACCCCCCAAACCCCAAACCCCAAGCCCCTAACCACTAAACTCCAAACCCTAAATCCTAAACCCAAAAACTCCTAAAAACACTAAACCCCCTAAAAACCCAAAACCTTAAACCCTAAACCCTAATTCCGTAAAAACCCTAAAAACCAAAAATCCAAAATCCAAAACCCCAAACCCCAAACCTGAAACCCGAAACGCGAAACACCAAACCCCAAACCAATAACCCCAAACACCAAACCCCGAACCCAAAACCCTAGACCCGAAACCCCAAACCTAAAACAAAAAATTCCAAACCCTAAACCCCAAATCTCAAACACCTAACCCCTAACCCTAAAAGCAAAAGCCTAACCTGAAACCCTAACCCCAAACCTCAACCCCAACCCAAACCATAAAAAACCCTAAACCCTAACCCACCTATAACCCTAAACCCTAAAAAATCCTAAAAAAAACACTAAACCCTAAATCCCCTAGCCCCATAAAACACCTAAAGCCCTAAACCCCCAACCCCCTAAAAACCGAAACCCTAAACACCCCAAACCCCAACCACTAACCCCTAAACCCTAAACCCCCTAAAAACCCTAAAAATCATAAACCCTAAACCCTAACCCCCTAAGAACCGAAAACCCCCCAAAAAGATCAAAATCCTCAACCCTCAACCCCTAACACTCAACCCCTAACCCTTACCCCTAACACCTAAACCTTAAACCCAAAACCCAAACTCGAAACCCAAAACCCCGACCCTAACCCCAACCCCAAAAACCAAACCCGAACCCGAAACCCCCAACCCCAACCCCAACCCAAACCCAAACCCAAACCCTAAACCCTAAACCCTAAACTCCAAAATCGTAAACCCTAAACCAAAAAACCCCAAAACCCTAAACTCCAAAACTACAAACCCTAAACCCCAAAACCCTAAACTCCTAAAACCCCAACCCTAAACCATAAACCATAAACCCCGAAACCCTAAACCCCGAACGCCAAAACCCCAAACCCTACCCTAACACTCTCAACCCTATACTAAACCCTAAACCCTAACCCCCTAACCCCAAACCCTAAACCCCCGACCTCCGACCCTCAACCCTAAACCCCAACCCCAAACCGCCGAACCCCCCAACCCTATACCCAAACGCCAAACCCCGTCACCCAAACCCTAAACCCCTAAAACCCTAAATCCAAAACCCCAAACCCCAACCC
This sequence comes from Camellia japonica, assembly GCA_030407325.1. Taxonomy (NCBI): domain Eukaryota; kingdom Viridiplantae; phylum Streptophyta; class Magnoliopsida; order Ericales; family Theaceae; genus Camellia; species Camellia japonica. The sequence continues at coordinate 130,748,288 of JAPPVO010000031.1, forward strand.
CCTAACCCACAACCCCGAAACCCTAAACCCTTAGGATTTGGGGACTGATGATTATGATGCGCGGACGCTTCTGAGCAAGATGCCAAGTATGAAAATCACGTCCAGAGCGGACACAATATTCATATCATTGGGTTGCAGAAGTCAGAAAAAATTATTGGGATCAACATCGGCTCGCAGGAATGCAGCAGAGATGTCTCCCTAGCCACGCACTAGTGCCACCATCCAATCAGTGAGTGGCGAAGAACTGCTGCTGCTGAATGTGGCAACAAGAAGGTCAGAGATACGAGTGAATCTAATCAATTTGCATATCATTTCAATCACGATGATCAATGACCTCACGTGATTTGCGAAGGAGATCGTGGAGGTAGCCAGATCATTTACGGCATTATTGAGTGCGGTCGAGCACAGGGCTATGTTATTCATACCTTGTCCGGAAATACGTTCCAGGGCATTGTAGCCGCCATCGTAACCCAACAAAAGTGAATTCAAGAATTAGATGTAGAGAAGTAGGAGAAGTACGCCCGAACTCCAACCACTCCTCAAAAACTCCATTTGATAGGCGTCCAAATAGAGATTGTTCCATCGAATCCTCAGCATGATCCAATGATTTTGGTCCGTAGTATGACATTGAATCATCGACTGGGTGAATTCTGCTGAGCGGGAAATATGGAAATATTGTGTGAAAATCCCTCTCCCAATTCAATGCGCAAGTCCTCAATGAAGTCCCTGTAAGCTTCACTACATCTTTAAATACTCCTTTGTGAATTCTGCCATTAACTGAATTCAATTCTGCCATTGATATTAATAATCAATCAATAGAAAAACATAAAAATAATAACTCAATGGAGTACTTGTAATTATCATTTTCAACATTGAATTCCACCATTAACTCAGTTGAATTCTGCCATTGACAATAACAATAAATCAATGGCTAAAATAATAATAATTAAATACTAGTAATAAATAATATTCATTTTTCTTAGCTTAGGAATTATTGTCAAATTGGATCGAATCATGAATCGTTTTGCTAAAATATTGAATAGTGAATCATATGATTCACTACTAAAACATTAAATTGTAAATCGTATGATTCACTTTATTTATTATTTGACAATAATGTCTGAAATGAGAAAAATAAAAATTATTTATTACTAGTATTTTATTATTATTATTTTAGTTATTGATTTATTATTATTGTCAATGGCAGAATTCAATTGAGTTAATGGTGGAATTCAACGTTGAAAAGGATAATTACAAGCACTACATTGAGTTATTATTTTTATATTTTTCTATTGATTGATTATTAATGTCAATGGCAGAATTGAATTCAGTTAATGGCAGAATTCACAAAGGAGTTCAACATTTAAAGGAGTAGTGAAGCTTATAGGCACTTCATTGAGGACCTGCGCGTTGAATTGGGAGAGACCTTTTCACACAATATTCTCATACTTTACGCTCAGCAGAATCCACCCACTCGATGGTTCAACATCATACTGCGAACCAACAATCATTGGATCAAGCTAAGGATTTGATGGGATAACCTCCACTTGGATGCCTGCCAATTGGAGAATTCTGAGGAGTGGTTAGAGTTCAAGCATACTTCTCCTACTTGTCCATATCTAATTCCTGGATCCACTTTCTTAGGTTACGATAGCGGCTACAATGCCCTGGAACATGTTTCCGAACAAAGTATGAATAACATAACGCTTGGCCCGACCACACTCACTAATGCCATAAATGATCTGACTACCTCCACGATCTCCTAGGTAGATCACATAAAGTCACTGATCATCGTGATCCAAATGATCTACGAATTGATTACATTCACTCGTATCTCCAATCTTCTCACAGCCACATTCAGCAGCAGCAATTCTTTGTCACCCCCTGATTGGATGCTGGCACTAGTGCGTGGCTGGAGAGACCTCTTTGCCGCATTATTGCTAGCCGATGTTGATCCTAATAATTTCTTCGAACTTCCGCAAACCAATGATATGAATATCGTGTTCGCTCTGGACACGGTTGCCGTACTTGGCATCTTGCTCAAGAGCGTCCACGCATCATCATCATCAAACCCTAAGGGTTTAGGGTTTAGGATTTGGGGGTTGGGGGTTAGGGGTTTGGGGTTTAAGGGTTTAGTTTAGGGTTTTAGGGGTTTAGGGGTTTAGTTTAAGGTTTTAGGGGTTTAGGGTTTAGGGTTTGGGGTTGAGGGTTTGGGGTTTAGGGGTTTGGGTGTTGGGTTTGGGGTTTAGGTGTTCTATTTAGGGTTTGGCGTTAGGGGTTAGGGGTTTGGGTATTGAAGGTTGGGGTTAGGGTTAGGGTTTAGGGTAGGGTTAGGGTTAGGGTTGGGGTTGGGGGTTTAGGGTTTAAGGTTAAGGGTCTAGGGTCTAGGGTTGAGGGTCTCAGATCGGGGGTTGGGGTTTAGGGTTTTGGGGTTTGGGGGTTGGGATTGGGGGTTTGAAGGTTTGGCGTTAGGGGGTTAGGGTTTACAGTTAAGGGTTTAGGTGGTTAGGATAAGGTTTATGGTTTATGGTTCAGGGTTTGGGGTTTGGGGTTTGGGGCATAGGGCATAGGGCTAGGTTTTGGAATTTGGAGTTTAGGGTTTAGGGTTTGGGGTTTTTGGGTTTCTGGGTTTCAGAGTTCGGGTTTAGCTTTTTGGGTTTGGCCGTTTAGGGTTTATGATATAGTGTTTGGGATTTGGGGTTTGTGTTTTGGGGTTACGGGTTTTAGGTTTAAAGTTTAGGATTTAGGATTTAGGATTTTTTAAGATTTAGGATTTAGGATTTAGGATTTGGGGTTAGGGGTTAGGATGTAGGGTTTAGGGTTCGATTTTAGGGGTTAGGGGTTTGGGGTTAGGGTAGGGTTTAGGGTTTAGGGTTTGGGGTTAGCTATTAGAGTTTGGGGTTTAGGGTTTAGGGGTTTAGGTGTTGGGGTTTGGGGTTTACGGTTTGGGGTTTCGGGATTTCGGGGTTCAAGGCTTAGCTTTTAGGGTTTAGGTGTTTAGTGTTTGGGATTTGGGATTTGGGGTTTTGGGATTTTTAGGATTTAGGGTTTAGGCCCCATTTGTTTTGGAGTATAGGGAAGGGATTGGGATTCATAGTGAGGTAGAACCCACTAATATCATGTTTGTTTTGAGAGATGGAGAGGGGATTCGTAATCCCCTCCGGACTACGAATCCCCTTGGGGAGGGGATTAAGATGGGCCTGTAAGACTTGGTATTAGAAAAATAGTCCGGCGGACAATTAATTTTTTATTTTTATTTATTTTTTATTTTATTTTTTTACATGTCGGGCATTTTTTTAACATTAATGTTTAATTTTTTATATTTTTATTAATTAAAAATCATTATTTTATTTATTTTAATTTTTTTTGGAATTTTTTTATTTTATTTTTATTTTTTTAAAATTTTTTACATGTTGGGTATTTTTATTAAAACATTAATGTTTATTTTTTTATTTTTTTTTATTTTTTTTATTGTTTTATATTTAATTTTATAAAAGTAATTTGACAATCACTACACTAACAACTATTATCAAACAAACACAATTTTACTGAATCCCCTCACTATCAATCCCCTCCATTCTATCTCTAAAAATAAACGGGGCCTTAGGGTTTAGGGTATGGGGTTTGGTGCTTAGGGGTTTGGGTTTCGAGTTTCGAGTTTCAGGTTTTGAGGTTTAGGTTTTGAGGTTTAGGTTTTGGGGTTTTAGGGTTTTAGGGGTTAGGGTTTTAGAGTTTTGGACATTAGGTTTTGGGTTTTAGGTTTGGGGTTTTTAGGAGGTTTAGAGGGTATTTAAGTGGTTCACTGTTTAGGGTTTGGGGTTTGGGGTCAGGATTGGGGGTTGGGGTCTGGGATCTGGGGTTTAGAGGGTTTTTAGGGGGTTCAATGTCTAGGGTTTAAGGTTGGGGTTAGGGTTTGGGGTCTGGGGTCTAGAGTCTATTAGGGTCTAGAGTCTCTTAGAGTATAGGGTCTAGGAACTATTAGGGTTTAGGGTCTAGGGTCTATTACGGTTTGGGATTCGGGGTTTGGGGTTTGCAGTTTTTGGGTTTGGGGTCTGGGGTTTGCGTCAAGAGTTTAGGGTCTAGGGTCTATTAGGGTTTAGGGTCTATTACGGTCTAGGGTCTATTAGGATTTATGGTTGAGGATTTAAGGGTTGTTAGGGTTTAGTGTCAAAGGTCTAGGGTCTAGGGTCTAGGGTCGGGGGTTTTGGGTCAGGGTTTAGTGTTTACGGTTTAGGGTTTAAACTTAATGGTTAGCAATTACGGGTTGCAGGTTGGGGTTAGGGGTTTAGAGGTTAGGGGTTAGGGTTTAGAGTTTAGAGGTCAGCATTTTAGCGGTTAGGGTTT